>MU968359.1:29987592-30587592 GCA_034641835.2 Pinus albicaulis
CTTGCTGCTATGCTGATCTCTTTGCCTATCTCTGTCTTTGCTGCCTCCTTTGCCATCAATGATAATATTTCCAACAGGTTTGAAGAAGAATCTTTGGAATCCCTTTCTCCTCCATAACTATAAATATATTTTCCCCCACAAGCTAAGCCAAGAACAGAGCTTTGATACCACTGTAATATTCCTTCTTAGGAATTTCAACAATATAGACAGTAAAAACGATGTTCTCAAAAAAGTATGCTATATAATTGATAAATAGGACTTGGATCCATTATTTTATGCATTATAACCCTCACATACAGAATGGGATCAGAAAAAAATCATTCTAGCTATGTTAAACAGATCTCCCCAGCCCAATACAGCTTAAAAACACCCAATCCCCATGACTTATGCCAAACAGAAATTCTAAAGCATGTGAAAACATTATTCCATGAATGTTTCTGCAACAAAATATGGAAAATAAAATATCTGGAGATGATATTATTCAATGAGCCAATAAAATGGAGATCTAGCCCCTTTTATACAATATGGAGATAACCCGGCAAGGGTTTCATGAAAGCACAAGTACAAAAAGTTAGATTTGCAGATATAGATCTAAAATCATGCAGTCTACTGCAACACTATATTTATATGGCTCAATAATACATAATATGGTTAAAATATCCTCCTTACTAGCCTTTCGGGAGAGGGAGAGCCCCTTCTCCTAAGAAACTAGCTCAAAACACAGGGATTTAACCCTACCACAACAACACCTTGAGAAATGATGCAGTTTCTACAAGAGGCCATGCTATAGAAGTTGGTGACTGCTTGACCCAATGTCTGATAGTGGAAATGTAGCCCAAAATTCTCCTCTTAGATCCCTTCAACAAGCTAAACTGAGAAAGAGTATGGAACTCTCGCATGAGAATCCCTTGCACTAAATAGTGTAGCAAACCCAGCTAAACAGTTGAAGCATGCAAGAATTCATAAGACCCAAACATAGACAAGATTATGAATGCCTCTCATGGCTGCCATCCCTTCCTTTTTATTCTTGGTGAGCCTCCTCACCCTTGACCCCACTCATTCATGAGGTTACTTCCTTGCAAAGAGTCCTCCATCAAAACTGTGCTATCCCCACTGGTTTTCCTCCTCTTTTAGCAGCGTTGTTGATTTGGTCAACATAGATCTAGTCATCATGTATTGCCTCTTTTCACACCAAAGGTGGATTTATTTTTCCTACCTATACTAATCCCCTTTCAGATTGGGAATTTTTTATTCCTAATAAAGAGATTTAAGGGTCTCCCTACCCCATTTATTCTTCTAAACTGCAAAATAGAGCAACATATAATATTCCAACTAGCAGCAGCTAATTGGGAACATTACATTGTCTAACCTATCCTGCCATTTTTATAGCTTTGGCGAGTGCCCAACGGTAGGGTAAACTTCACTTGGAACTTACCATCAGGGAAATATTAAAAAATCTCCAGAGATTGCCTCATTAAATGCCGGCCGCCTGCTCCTTCCAACGGTAATTTTTTCTTTTTACCCAATTTGACTATTCCAACGACTATTTTTCGCACCCATGGTGCACTTAGTGGACCCCTACACTCCCAGTGCATCCCTGCGTTTTGAGCATACTTCCTTCGCTTCCAGCGTGCATGTTACAGTCTGAGTTTACTCTTGTGACTCCGGCGCACCCCCTCGGGCTTCCAATTCGGAAACCATAACCTACACACCTTATGGCACCTTCCATTCATACCCTCCTTGATGGGAATAACCCGTTTTAGCCAGCTAGTCTTGCCATATAGTCATTTGATCCAATATCGTTTGAGCCGGTTGCCATTAACATAGCCAGGTAGCATATCACCGCTCAAGGTGGCTAAGCGAACAGCTCCACCATCCGTGATTTCTTTAGCTACGTAGAGCCCTAGCCAGTGCTATCGGAACTTCCCTGGGTGTCTCGCAAACTGGCTATCATACATTAGCACTAAGTCACCCTCCACAAAGGACTTTCATTGGATATGTCAGTCATGCCATGCCTTATCCTATGCCTTCTAAACCTGCTGATGGAAGTTAGCAATAAATCGGTCTTCCTCCAAAGCCACAAGCTACGCTAAACACTCCTCCACAATATCAGGCTCCGCCATATTCGTAAAGGCTATGATTTGCAGACTAGGAACAATATATTCCATGGGCATAATGGCCTCCTTGCCATAAACCATCCTAAACAATGTTTTTCCTATCAACATTTTACAAGTGGTTCGATAGGCCCAAAGAAAAAATGAGATGCACACGTCCCAATCGCTTCGATCGGTGTTACAAACCTTAGTTAGTGCATTCTCCAAGAATTTATTGAATACTTCAACCGCTCCATTCACCTAAGGATGATATGGAGTGCTCTTGGCATGATGGATCCAGAATTCCTCCGTTAAGGCCTGTATGGTCTCATTAACAAAGTGCGTACCCCTATCGCTCATCAAGATTTTTGGACACCCAAATCTGGTCAGAATCTGCTCAAATATGAAGTGCGCAGTGGTATCTGTAGTGCAATCCTTCACCGCTTGTGCTTCAGCCCACCTAGTTATATAGTCAGTGGTAGTGATGATATAGCATGCACCTGTCTTCTTTTTGGGTGGCTTAATAAGTCCCACAAAATCGATGGCCCATTTGTCAAAGGCTTGCAGGGCCATCTGCAGTTGAAGGGGAATTTCATCTCTATGCAATGGCCTTCCTGTCTTTTGTCATGTATCGTAGGCTTTACAATAGTCATGAGATTCAATATGCAGGGTAGGCCACCATAGGCCAGCTCTTAAGATCTTTTGCACCATCACTTTCCCTGCGTAGTGACCTCCTACTACCCCATCATGGGCTTCTGCCAAGATATCATGACGTTCATGCTCCATGACGTACCTGCACAACACTTCATCTACTCCCATCTTATACATATGTCTTGCGATGATGGTAAAATATGCAGTGCGGGCTACCAGTTCTTTCTTTTGTTGCACTAAATACTCCACAGGTGCCATGCCTATAGTTAGGAACTGAATGATGTCAACGAAGTGTGCATCAACCACCTTAATAGAAAATAGTTGCGCATCAGGAAACCCCTCCTCTAGGTTGGTCGGTTCCTCACCACTCTCAATTCAAGACAAGTGATCTGGCCCAACATTCAACTTCCCTGTCTTGTCAATGATCTCAAAGTCATACTCCTGGAAGAGCAAAATCCATCGGCAGATTCCCCCCCCCCAACACAGACTTATTCACCAGGTACTTCAAAGTTGAATGATCTGTGAACATTTTGAAGTGACCCCTTAACATATAGTTCTGATACTTCTGCAACAAATAAACCATGGCCAATCCTTCCTGCTTCGTGGTGGCACAGTTGCGCTCCACACCAGAGAGTTTTTGACTAGAAAATGCAACTGGGTGATAAATGTCTCCATCCCTAGGCTGTGTAAGGACCGCTCCCAGGGCGATTCTTGAAGCATCAACATGAACATGGAATACCTTCGCCCAATTAGGAAAAATAAGGATAGGCGTAGATACCATCTTTTCCTTGAGTAGCTCAAAGCTCTTCTGGCACTTGTCATCCCAAAAAAATGAAACGTCCTTCTTGAGGAGCTTTTCCAAAGGTGTCGTGATCAGTACGTATCCTTGAATGAACTTTCGGTGGTAGCCTATATGCCCAAGGATCGAACACAACAATTTCTCGGTTGTAGGTACTGCCAAATTAATGATAACTGCAACTTTTGCAGGGTCAACCATCAACCCTTGTCGGCACACTATATGTCCAAGAAGGATTCTGAAAGGTACGCAGAAGATACATTTCTTGATTTTCAAGGAGATTTGGTGCTTTCTACAAGCATCCAACATCATGCGCAGGTTTGAAACCTGCGTCTTTACTAAGCCGAAGACAGTCTAGTTATCAAAGTACACCTCCATAAATTTATGGATGAACTCTTTGAACACTATGACAATCACACGTGAGAAGATAGCAGGGGAATTCTTGAGTCCAAACAGCATAACTGTATACTGGAATGATCCCAACTCAATGGAAAACATGGTTTTGCTGCGATCTTCTGGTGCGGTTATGATCTGATGGTATCCTGAGAACCCGTTAGTGAACGAGTATGCTTCTTGGCCTCCTATGCTATCCAATATCTCATCTGAGAATGGTGTTAGAAAGGGATCATGTACGCAGGCGTCATTCAACTTGCATAATTCCATACAAATTCGGATTTCCCCCTTCGTCTTCTTTTCCTGAAACACCATCGAACTTACCCAATTTGATTGCTCGACCAGCTCGATAATGCCTGTAGTGAGAATTTTATCAATTTATTCCTTAACCTTATGCTTATACTTAGGGTTCAGCCAATAAGGCCGCTGCTTTACAGGGCGCACATCTTGTTTTAGCGTCATGCGCATAACCCCTAGGTCTCATGTGATCCCCTTGAGCTATGAAAACTTAGTTGGGAATAAGTCTTGATATTTTGTGAGCAATTTCGTAATTTTTCTTACAGTGTCATCATCTCAGAGGTCCCCAATTTTAGCTAAATTAGGCTACTCTGCTATGCCAATGTTGATTTCCCATAGTTTCATAGGCTTCGTCACATCCACAGCCTGTAGTGGAGGTCCCGCAACTGCGCGCTCTCCCTCCAACTCTGGGATAGAGACATTGCACAGATCCTCATCGCACTCTTCTATATTTATGTTGCGAAAATTGACAATATCCTGCTTCTACGCTTCCCACGTTGGTGCCCCCAATGCTACGTAGGGGCTGGATTCACCACATACAAAGGTGTCTATATCCTATAGAGCTTCATCAAGCACCTCCGAGCCCCCTGTTAATCCAAATGTCCCTATGAATTCATCCTTCAACATTTCCCAGTGGTGGGTGCGCTGATGTAGCTCCGCATCCAAGTACCATGCAGTGGGAATTGGGCCTAACACATGAATAAAAAAGTGAACCCATTCCTCTATAGTCCGGTCATACCACTTCTCAATGCAAGCGAGCAAATGTTCATGTGGCTTCCCTGGGCCAGGGAACGTCTTGACGTGCACCTCAACCGGACGCTCAAATCGTAGGATCATCATTTCCCAACGTTCCTCCCAGTCCTCGAACGCCTCCTTATGCGTGTCCCACCATCTTGCAGGTGTTGCGTGCATGGCTAGATTAAGGGCCTGTAACCTTCGTTCTCTAGGAACCTCAGCTTAGAATGTTTGGAAAAACTCTTTAATACTACCGAAACCATAAAATTAGGGTAGTTCTCTTACCTCTAAGGATATGCGGTGTAAATCCCTCATGATTCGCAGCTAGTGCAGTGCAGAGACATCGTGTAGCTGGTTTTGCTAGTTTTCTATTTCTCCATCAGAGTCCGAGGAGCATTCATTATCTTCTTCCCAGTAAAGCACACCATCGGCTATAGGATTGATCCAGTCTTCATCCCTCATAGTTAACTTATAGATGTGATCCACCTCCTCTTCCTCACGTACTGGCTCTGTGTACCTTTCTCCTTCTGCAGGGTCCAGTGGTACGATCACCCATGTTCCTTCACTTTCAAACACCATGCTTATCTTCTTTAAATGAATAATACTACCCATATCGATGGCCCAGTCCAATCATAGGAGTGCAGGATACGGGTTTGCATCTTCGACAATCTGAATGACTTCAAAGTCAGCTCGGACCTTAACTCCTATGATATCTACCATGATCTTTGATAGTCTTCTCAACAAGATTATCTTTTGTTGACTGGCCATGCGTAGTTGGATAGTGGACCATTCCAACTTAGGTTCTCCCATTCATTGCCAAGTTTTTTTAGGTAGTACATTCGCATCTGATCCTAGGTCTATAATAACCTGATGCATCTCATAATCACCAATCTACACGGTCAACCGCATCTCCCTACCAGTGTGTCTCTTATTCTTATATAGTTTGTGCACATCCTTAACTTCCATGGTTGGGGTTGTTCTTTCTACGCAATTATCGATTAAAGCTTGGAGGCTTTCTATGGCCCTTTGGTTGTGCAGCAGCTTCATACGCACCTGCAGGAATGTTTTAACTTCCTCATTTTGCCTTGAGGTTTACGGAAGCTTGCAGGTCAAATGCCACAGCCTTAGTGAAGTCCTGATGAGCTGTGACAAAGGTTTCCTTCTCCTTTTGTAAGTCCAAACCTTCTTGTCTAGTGGCTACTTTATGGATAAGAGGCTCTACCTCAGCCTTCTCCGCAGGTCCTCCGGTGGCCATGCTGCTGCGTGTTATCACATTAACGCTTGGCACCTCGTCTTGAGGTTATGCCTTAACCCTTTGTACATTCTGCCTAGGTTTCTGCTTCTTTTCCTGCATCTTGGCTACCACAATCGGGCAGTCTTCGATCACATGGTCCAGCTGTCTGCATTATTTGTAGGATTTCCTTGGCAACATGGTCCCTCAACAACTAATTGAATATGTGTTGGAAACATGCATGTCCAAAAAAAACATGATCAACACCTGGCTAATGCAAATACAGACATGTTACCTGTTAAAATTATCTTACAAAACCTTCATAAAACTTAGACCTTTTTTATTTGTGGTTTGCACCAGAGAACAAGTGTGTGCAATTAAGAGCACAATATTTTTACCCCAAATTTCTGCACATCTACATGCATTTTCCCTCCGCACAACTCTCCCGCACACCTTATTTTTGCATAATATTGTTTTTTAAACAATCAAATCCTCTTAATATTAGTCACTCCACATAATGTATCAATGGAAGAATTTATATGGAGTATGACAGCTCTTCGATTCCCTATGGTTTCACACTCAGAAATAATGTTCACCAGTCTTCTTATTCTTTGAGGGCATGCAACTTTGATTTGCTTCATCTGATTATAACTCACCAATTCCTGCCATTTTTCCTCTAGATCAAAAATAAATTCAAGCCTTTGGCTAGAAGCATGTAAGTCATTTTTTATGAAATACCCATATCCTTTGAGATCACGTTCAATGCACTTGACAAATAACTTAGTTATTTTCACTAAATGCTACAAATCGAAATGTGTTTCCAATACATGTTCAATAATTTTCAATTTTTTTCATACATTACTGATAATATATACATTCAATGTTTTCATTGTGCAGAATATAACGGTGGAATCAAAAAATTTATTGTATGAAACACTTATCTGCCTTCCCTTATCTTTGCACATAGATTTTATCTACACTTCACACTTGTCGTCACCCAAAAATGGGTCTTCGAGTTGTAGCGGAATGTGAATATTTTTTGATACATTATATGAAATGCGGAGGTGTAGATTCATACATTGTACTAAACATAGTTAATAGCTATGCATTAAAAGGACACCTTACCAGGTTTATTATGTTCAAAGATTTCAGTTTTTTGATACATTGTATATGATGAATAAATAAATGAACTAATGTATCTAGGGTATAGAATATCTTGAAGTAGATTTTTTGTTCCTTTATATAGATTAGTGAGAAGCTTTTGGTTTTTGGTTTAATGGAAAATGTCAGTCTGACTGACTATCTCTTCAATTCCAAAATATCAAAATGTCTATCATGGCTAGAGTGATACAAAATTTCCCTTGGCATAACCAGGGGGACAACTTCCCTTCATGAATTCACCAAGCTATCCATTATTACAAAAGTCAAAGTGTAGTATGACTCAATCAGGCTAACATGTTTTTGCAAAGGTGTGGGAAATGCAGAGGATTCTTTCATAGTGCTTCCTCCACACCTATGCAAACCTGTAATCAGACCACTCTAGGAATGCACAGCCATAGCCACCACTCGTCTACTCATTATAATTGATAAATGTGAGTGTTTTGAAGTTGTTGCATTCATGCGAAAGGTAGCACAATGATGGATTTATGACACATCCTTGGATAGAGTGTCTCTCACATACATATAGATAGATAAAGAGAGGTTTTTCAACTCATCTCTAAAATATTGTTCTTTCACACTATGAATTAAATTTTTCGTTCCTCGATCTGCTCAAACATTCTCTCATGCAACACTAATTGTTCACATGCATTAAAAAGACACTTAATTTAATATTGCATAATAATAATAATAATTTAATCCACATATGTGAAATCACAAATGCACATATTATTCAGAAACATTCTACAAAGAGAAAACATTTCACATTATGTTATTTGAAATATGTAATCGACCAGTAAAATTTCCTGTAGATATGAGAAAATGAGTTATGTGAAATGAAGTTGCACGGGACATGTGAACTAACTCATTTCCTTAGAAATCACTACCTGGTACTATTTTTCCTCTCAAACATGTTACTAAATATTTCTATAGGAGATAAAAGAACGATTCATATTTTTTTATCATCCCAATGTCTTGGATGCATTATTGATGAAGTACAACAACTTTCTTAAGTTAAAGGCTTAGACAAGCGTAAGGGTAATACTAAAAAATGTGATAGGAACCACATGCGAACAAGAAAGAATCACCATGGCTGGTAGGGTAATGAAAATTGAATTGAAAGAAAGTAGTTGATATTATCCTCGAATTAGATTTTGGCAGTAGAAAAGAACACGCATACCACCCTTTTGACCCATTGGGTATTGTGATGATATGATCGAAAGAGGAAAATGCTAGCAGGAATTGGTATCCGTTTGAGAGGTGTTATGTGTATGCCATCCTTTCGATCTAAATTGAAAAATGTTTCACACACATTCCACATAGAAGTGTAGCAATTTGGATCTACAAGTAGTAATGATGAAGCCAATCTAATGATCATTTATAGGAAGGAACAATTGTTGCAAGTATGTAAGAGTTATAGAACACCAACCAAGGGAGGGAAGCTAGTAGAAGAACTGATAGAGGAAATTTCAAAGTCTATGAGAGTTCAGCAAAGTACAAAAATCCGTGATTATGACAAGAAGAGTGGCACAATAATGGCACAAGGGATAGATGAAGCTACACTATTAATAGAGAGATAAGTTAAAGGAATGGTAGCAGTGGAGAGCATGTATTAAGGAGGACCCTATATTTTTTGTCGATCTTGTATGATGCAGCTATGGAAAAAGAGAAAACATCAGGAGAGCCAAAGATGACAGAAAAAAATATGGGAATTCATCTATCGGTAGTGGCCGAGAAAAGAGAGAGCTTGTTCTATTTAGGAGGATGGTTTACACAGCAAGCCACAACTGCAATAGTTTAAGTTAACCAGACATGGATTAGAAGGCCCTGGAATTATGGAAGGGCCCTACGATTATAGGAAGTCCCTCTAATGGGCTTGTAGTAGTGGATTGGGGTTTTATCCTCATGCATACGTGGGTGGCATGAGAAGTGTTGATCAAGAACTGGTGGGTAGATAAGAACGTTCTATGCACTAACCCTATAATTATCATAAAGAAGGAAAATAGGTCAAGGTCACAAATGTTCTCAAACCCATGGTGACAGTAGATGGATTGAGTGGCTCGAAGCAAGCTACAGTTTTGTGTTGAGGGCTGGTTTAAGGCCAATTTTTTCTGATATTGTTTATAGTATTATTACAAAAGACAACACAGAAGAAACTAACACATACTTTTTATAAAGTTAAAATTTTCCAAGCTTGATGTTCATTAATTCTATACAAATTTTGATTTGAAGAAAAAAACCCTTTGGCATGTTTTTGTTTTAGAAATTCCATCATGTCGATTGAATTCATGTAAGTTATATAAAATTAAAAAAAAAAAAATCTTAATGATTTTTTTTGAAGAATATGATGTTTTTTTTGTATTAGGCAATAATAGTTTCTAGTATTTAAAAGGGTATAGTAATGAGCATTTAATCCACAAATGTGAAATCACAAATGCACATAATATTCAGAAACCTTAAATAACAAGAAACCACTTTTTTCTAGTCTGAAATTGAGAATCCTTATAACGACTACTTGTTACATTATGAATTAAAGTTTCTATTCCTAGTTGAATTAATTTCATGTTTGCAGAATAAATTTCTCTCTACGCCGTCTTTCTCCCATACATACCTTGTCCTGTGCACACTGTTCATTCCTCATATATTCACAACTCTGCAATTGTTCCCCCGCATAATAAAATATGTAAAAATTTTCAATGGAAAGGAGCTTAAAATGAAATAATAATAGATAAACACATTATGAATTCTTGTTTTGCTATAAGTGTGAGAGAAATAATCGAAGAAACACCTCGATGCTCTACCCAATGATGCCAAAACTTCCAAAATTGAATTACTATTTGGTTTAATAATAGTGTGCTCGATGATAATTATAGTTATTGTTTTTTATTATGATTATGATATTACCATCAATTTCAATATACTTCAAGATGAATTATGTTGGTGACTTATATCGTATTTTGACAATATCAACATCCTACTGGTTACTGTCAATGATCAAAGTGATAATACAAAAAAAAACATGACATATAAAAATGGGTTTCAACTAGGAACGATTGGAGCTTTAAGTCTCTTTGTTAATAGTCACATGCCATAAGGCGCTAACCAGCAAGTTCGATTATGTAAATAGAGGATATAATTTTCCTTCTAAATAAATTAGAGAAATTTTGAGGTCTAAAATGGGCCCCCTAACTTCCTAAAAGCTACAGGTCTCCAAATCAATGCTCAAAAATCGACTCTCACCCCTTCTGGTCTTTCTGCTAAAGAACTTGGAAGAATGGTAAGTCTTTTGAATTTTGAAGTAAAACCTATTCAGGACAACTTCAAGTATTTGGGCTTTTATCTCAAGCCTGACAACTATCGAATGCGGGACTAGAAGTGGCTGCTTGCAAAGATAGAAAAAAGGCTAAATCATTGGAGCTTCAGGTGGCTCTCAAGGGCTGGTAGACTGGTCCTAATTAAATCAGTGTTGATGGCTATTCCAGTATATTGGGCCAGCCTCTCCTGGGTCTCGGAAAGCATTTTTGCCTCCATAGATAAACTGTGCAGTAAATTCCTTTGGGCAGGGTCGAAATTGGAGCATGTCACCCCATGGGTCGCTTGGGACAAAATCACGAGACCAAAGGAATGGGGCGGTTGGGGGATAAAAAATTTGTCTTCCTTCTCAAAATCCCTCGTAGCCAAGCTGGCCTGGTGCTTGTTCTCAACAGATTCTCTTTGGGTATCAGTCATCAAAAGGAAATATCTCAACCAAGCTCCGGTTCTGGATTGGATTCGCTCTCCAGTTAAGTCCTCAAAAAATGCTTCTGTAGTTTGGAAAGTTGTTGTTGCGTCGGTTCAAACAGTCGAGCAAGGTTTGGCATGGAACATAGGAGATGGTACTCAAGTCCGTTTAGGATGTGATCCTTGGGTTGGCTGTTCTGACAGTTTCTCTCTTTCCCCGGCTTTGGTAGAGTTTCTAACTGACAGGGGATATTACACTTTGAACCAGGTAGCTGATCCTAGATCAACTTCCCTTGTGAAACAAGGCTGTCTCTCTGGCTTGGATTTGCAGTTGGATGTTAGGTGGTTGGAAGAATGGATCCGTTATGTCACAGCATTACTTTTTTCTTCTGTCCGAATCTCGGATGCAAGTGATGAGCTGCACTGGGTTCATGCGCAGACAGGCTCTTACTATCCAAAATCGGGCTACAAATGGATGATGTCCCAAGTGGGGAGGGAGGCCATGAGCTGGTGGTACAAATCAATCTGGAAGCTAAAATGCCCAGCCAAGATCAGATTATTCTTTTGGTGCATTCTTAAAAAAAAGGTGCCAACGTGGGATTTTCTTCAAAAAAGGGGAAAATTGGGACCGAGTTGGTGTTCTCTCTGTAAGTCGGTGGAAGAAACTGCTATCCATCTCTTCCTCCATTGCCCTTTCAATTCCAGTCTGTGGGCAGAAACTTTAAGTTTGATCAATATTCCTTTTAGATGGCGTGGTGATGATTTTCTTCAAGCTTGGAATCAGTGGTGGCAGGACGCCCCAAATGATAAAGTTAGATCAATCCCTCTTCTAATAGCATGGGGAACCTGGATTTCTCGCAACAGGGCTATTTTTAATGAGCAGTCTTTTCCTCTTGCCAGACTGGCAGCAGAAGGAGCTACAATATATGACAGTATCCCTTCTCCTTCAGGACCAGCGCCCCCTCGAAACATTCAGCCTGAAGTGATCAATGAAACAATCCCATGGGCTTTTTTTGATGGGGCCTCTGATCCTAGTGGCTCTTGTGCTGCTGGCCTAGCTATTCATCTCTCTCCTGCAAACTCCTTTCGAGCTTCGGTGGGCCTTGGACAAGGGTCAAACAACTTTGCAGAACTTAAAGCCCTTCACTTCCTCCTTTGCTAGTTGATTTCGAAACACTTGAGGCAGATCCAGATTTTTGGTGATTCTAGAAATGTTTTGAATTGGTTTAATGGGACCCAGCAGTGCAGGAATTATATTTTCTTACCTTTACTTAATGAGATTCGTCGCATCAAATGTTTTTTCACTGAGAGATCTGTCTGTCACATTTTCAAGGAAAGGAACCAGGAAGTAGATCACTTATCTAAAGAAGGTTCTCAGCAAGATTTGGGGTCCTGGACAGTAACTGAGTTGGTGAATGGAGCTGTTCATGCAAGGGAACAACTGGTTTTTTCTTGATTCTGTTGTTTTTATTTATGTTATGTACATATTTGTTGTTAAAATTCTATAACACTATTTCGGTGGGCTCATAACTGTTTTCCTTATGTAAGGAGGTTCTGGGTCCCTTTTTTCTTATATACTGTTGATAGGTGACTGGGATAGTGTCTACTGCAAGTCCCTTTTTTGATAAAAGAAGCCTTGGGCTTCGCCTTGGCATCTATCACTTTTTTGTTTTCTCATCTCTGTTTCGGCCTAAAATTCGGAGGATGATGAACAAAAGGAGATGCTTTGGTTCTAGACAGATATTTTTGGTTTTTATGGCTGCTTGGCATTACCCCTGGTCTTGCAAAGTAGCTGATTCCTCTTCACACTAAGGAGAATGAAACTGTACTGAAATGCTATGCATATGATCTGAGACTATCTATTTTTAATATAAAGTTCGCTTTTTTTCTGTGGAAAAAAAAAAAATGAGCCCCCTAAGGAATATTATAAAATAATAGTGGAAATAGTATTACATTACATCATCAAATTCTATAGGGAAAAAAATGAAAAACTTTTTTTTCAACTCGTATTTTCAATTTATCTCCCTATATATTTACTCAAAGTTTGAACAAGAGCATTCGTTGGATGCGGAATTTAATTCCTCATCCAAGTAGAACCCATGTTACATAATTTCGATGGACCTTTTCTCCCGTTCGAAATTTGACAGGGTCCATCGAAAGTAATTAAATTTCACATCCAACGAGTGTTCCCACTAGAAATTTGAGTAAAACCATAGTGAGATAAGTTGAAAATACGAGTTGAAAAAGTTGTTTTTTCTTTTTTGCTTAAAAAATGGTGAATCATCCCCCAATGTTGACATCATCATGTTAAATCCTATTTATTCTAATAAAGTTGATTTTGGTTGTAAATTTTTGTTTTGAGTCCTATTTTTGAGGTGAAAGTTTCCCTAATGGGTTCGCAAATTCAAATTTATAGATAATAAATACTTCAAATCATGTTTAACTAATTATTTTTCAATGTGTTGATTTAGCCAAGAAATTCATCAACATGAAATTTATCTGAAAACTGCAACATTGCGAATGAAAGTTTATGTTACACTTAAATAACAAAGATTCAATGCATTTTGATGCTGAAGAAAATGCTATGGTCACTAGAGAGGCAAATGTGAAATATTCGTTATTTCTAGTTTACAAACCACTATTTCTAATTGTACCTATTACATGCCAAATTAAAGTTTATGTTCCTAGTAAAATTAATCTCATGTCTACAAATTAAAGTTTATGTCCCTAGTTAAACTAAATCGTTGTCTCGCACACCTAAGTGTGTAAAAAATTTAGATGGAGAAAGGTCTAAAATCAATTTCTTTCCTGCGGAAAAAGGTTCCCTCTGCACCCAATTTCTCCTGCAAATAGGTTGTACCCCACACATTTTCCATTTCACACATATTCACGTTTTTGTGCAAATTTTCTCCCCCACAACTAAATTTGTAAAAGTTTTGAATGGAAAACAACTTATAATGAAATGCAAAAAGATAAATGTACTAGAATTATCTGTCTTGTTGTAAGTGTCTTAGTACTAACTAAAGAATACCACCCAATCTTTTTGCTGTACATACCTCGTCCTTCGGACACCTTTCATTCCACATAGATTCATAACTTTGCAACTTCTCTCTTGCACAACTAAATCTATACAAGTTTTAAATGGAAAATAATTTAAAATTAATTTCGTGTCTGCACTTGTTCTCCAAAACATACCCCATCCTTCCAACATACTTATGGATTCACAATGTTTCGTGTCTATCAATAACAAGATTAATTTTGTAATATGTGAAGAAAAGAGAAATGATGTGTGGGAGAAAGGATGTGTGAATAAATTTTGTATGGTAGAGTTTTACATTTGCATTAATAAAATGTTCATAATTTGTATATATCTTAATTAGGTAAATAATAGTATATTTTAAGTATTAAGATATAATATCCGTGTATATCACGTTCAATGCACTAGACAAATGACTTAGTTTGTTGTACTAAATATTGCAAGTTGTTTTCCATCCATGTTCAATAATTAATTTTTTTACCACAATTGTAAAATAAATGTTTTCATTATGTGGAGTACAAAACTAAAATCAAAACTTTTATTGTACAAAATGAAAACAGAAACAACCCTACCTTAATCAATATGTATATTATGTCTAAGATACCTTATAACAATGTGTATACTATGTCTAAGATACCTTATAATATATGTAATAAGAAAATGTGAAATATTTGTTATTTCTAGTTTACAAATTTTTCTTTCGAATCAAAGTTTTTGGTCATAGTTAAATTAATTATATGTCTAAGGAATACAATTCCCTTTGCACCATCGTTCTCCCACACATACCCTGTCCTCTGCACATCCTTCATTCGACACAAATTCATAATTCTGTGCAACTACTCTCTCGCACAACTAAGTCTGTAGAAGTTTTGATAGAAAATAGTTTAAATTGATTTGTCTTTGTGGAATAAAGTTCCCTCTACATCATCGTTCTCCCACACATGCTCCGTCCTCCGCATAGTTAAAACTTTGCACAAGGAAAAATTTCCACAAGAAAGTTCGGGATAATGAAACATAATAATAATAATTGGAAATTTTTTGAGTGCGTGCCCCCATAATTGGAAATTTGTTCACTGCAATGCCCCTACCTATGTAAAGGATTTGCAATAGTTTCAATTCTAACATTAATAGTGTAAGTGTCAATGTGAGAGCACTCACCAACAAAATGACCACTCATAAAATTAGGATTTTTTTAATGGATTATAAGACTCTAACAAATACCAAAGATAAAATACCCCCCACAAGGGAACTTAGATCCAACAAAACTCACTTAATCAATCGAAATTATAAATAAAATTTACAAAAAACTTAAAAAATCATTTTTAAATTTACTAAAAATAAAATAAAAATGTTAAGCATTTTCTCAAAACTGGGATTAAATTACCAAAAAAAAAATCCAAATATTCACTTAAAAATAAAAAGTTTTATCACAACCTGACCTACCATTCCAACGATGTATTTATTGAAATCGAATTAGTTACGCACGTGAACCTGTTTTCTTTTGGATCGAGTTTTAATTGAAATTAAAATGGTTTATTCAATCTGAACCCAAAAAAAAATTAAAAAATGCCTAAATAGTTTGTTTAATTTAATTGGATTACAGAAATTGGGATATTTTGGAAATCCTAGAGAGAGAAGGGAATGCATCAAATTTCCAAAATTTTATGAGAGATAAGGATGGCCTTTACTCATGTTACCCTGTAAAATTTATATTTCTAGTCCTGCTGCTCTTTATAGAGTTAACAATATTTTATTCATAGTTATTTATTGATTAGCTATGAACCTGAACCTTTGCTACTCACCACTAAAAGACAGTGCCTACCATTCTACTATTGTCAAGTTCTCAACCATTCTACTATTATCCTTTGCTAGACTGTTCTAATATTAGACATTTTATCAGAAAATGACAGGAACCACCATGGAAGGAGACCACAGTTGCACAAGACTATATGTGGTGATGCTCCCATTTTTAGCGCAGAGTCACTTCAATGTGTGCTTACAACTTTCCAGAATCGCGTGTGGCGGCGGGGGTTCCGTTAATCGCGTTGCCGCTGCAGGTGGACCAGCCGGCTAATGCTCTTTTTCTGGCGAGGGAAGCAAAAGTGGCGGTGGAGATGAAGATGATCGACGGGATCGCTAGACGGGATGAGGTGGAGAGCGCTGTGAAGAGTTTACTGGGCTTCGAGGAGGAGACGGAGATAAAGCGGAGGGTGAAGGCAGTGAGTAAATCCGCCATTTCTGCCCTCTCCTGTGAGGAAGGAGCCGCTCGGAAAAACTTGGATTCATTCATTCGATTCTCGTTGCAGGAATGAATTCAATATTTTTTATTTTGCATATGCTTTTGACTTTCGATTAAATTTTGTTTTAAGTTAAAAACATTAAACGTTTTTAATATCAAACATTTAAACAAAATTAATTTATTTATTTAATTAATTTAATTCTATTTTTCTAGTCTTTTTATTGTCACTGCATAATTCCCATTTGCAGCTACAAAGGACAATTAATGGACCCGAATCAAGGAATAACAATATATTATTCTTTTTAATTGAAAATGATTATATTGTTATGTTAACAAAATAATTATTAGTTTTATATACATTCAAATTATAGTATAATATAATTGTTTTTATAGTAATTAATTTTAAATTTATTTGATAATAGAATATGTATAATTTTATAAAATCAAATTATTATATTAATTTTATTTATTTAAATTATTTTTTTAATAATTATATTGTTATGTTAAAAAAATAATTATTAGGTTTATATATATTCAAATTATGATATAATATAATTGTTTTTATAATAATTAATTTTAAATTTGTGGATGAGGGTGTGTGGAAATGCATTTTTTTTTGAAGAGTTTTTTGATAAAAATACAGAGGATTTTAGAAGCTTTCATCGATAGGTTTTTTTTTTTTTTTTTTTAACTGTGGAAACACATACATTTTAATTTTAAATTTATTTAATAATAAAATAGGTATATTTTTATAAAATCAATTTATTATTATTAATTTTATTTATTTAAATAATTTTTAAATATAAAAGTAAAAGTTTATAATATAAAACAATGTATTATTTATTTATTTTTATATTTAATATAAAAATAAGAGTATATATAATATAATTATTAAATAATTTTTAATATCTAAAAAAAATTCATGTGAAACGTTTTTGGAAAATTCTTCTTTTAGACTATAGTATATCTTTTTTGAATTATATGTAAGCATGAAAGTTCTTGGACCAACGGCTAGGTGGATGACACATTAAAAGATTATATAACATTTTCGAAAAAAAAATAACATGAATTAATTTTTCATTTTGTAAAATATTTGAAAATATTTAATTTTATTGATTTAGTTTTTGGTTTAAAAGTATTATATTTAGTACTTACTCTTTAGTTTAAATATAACTAAATTACACTAAAACTAGTGAATTCTAGTTAATGTTAAGATTTAGAATCCATTAATTTAGGTTTTGTAAATTGGGAAATTAAAGTATTTGTTATTTGTAATTCCACATTGTGATATTGAAGAATCAATTTATAGTTTGAATCATTTTTCAGTTAATTATTAATTAGTTTATCTAATTGTAATTTTTATAAATAATTTTATTTAATTCAACTAATAAAATTTTAAACTTGTTAAAAAAAAATATTTATTTGAATTTGTTAACTAATGATATTTATCTTAAAAGTAATTTAAATATTATAAAATATTCAAGTTACGATTTAATTAATTAATAGTTAATAAGAGTTCATTTTGTTATTATTAGTAGTTGGCAAGACATTCCTCTAATAATTAGTTTGCTTGTTGATGGAATAAGACCTGAACTAATCATATTGCAGATAAATAATTTTAAATATTAATAAAAAATAATAAAATTCAATCCATAATGTTAAATCATGGAAAAACTAAAACTACATTTTATTTTATTTTGGTCAAAAACAAAGTAATACCAAGTGAAAAGAAAAATAGAATGTGTAACACCATGTCATATAAAATATTTTTTAGATCTAGCTCAAGGATGAATTTGTTATTAGCAATTTAGATTTCTTGTATTATCAACTTTTATCATTTAAAGAAAAATTGTTAGCATTGTCTAATTTTTACTATTTACTGACATGGTTAGTATAATTACTATTGTTGTGCTTAATTGTTAACTAATCATATAATAGTTAACTTAATTACTATTGTTGTGCTTTATGTTAATGGGTTGAAGTTATTTATGTCAATCAAAACCCTTGCTTAATAATAGTTGTGAAAATCCAAAAATAATCTTAAACGAGTGTTCAAATCATCATCTTAAATCCTATTTATTCTTATAAAGTTGATTTTGGTTGTACATTTTTGTTTTGAGGACTATTTTTGACGTCAAAGTTTCTCTAATGGGTTTGCAAATTCAATTTTGTAGATAATAAATACTTCAAATCATGTTTAACTAACTAT
The DNA here is from genome assembly GCA_034641835.2 of Pinus albicaulis. NCBI lineage: Eukaryota > Viridiplantae > Streptophyta > Pinopsida > Pinales > Pinaceae > Pinus > Pinus albicaulis. The sequence goes on from MU968359.1 coordinate 30,006,152, forward strand.
TTTTAGTGTGTGATTTAGCCAAGAAATTCATGGACACTCAACATTACAGACGAAAGTTTCTGCTGCAGTTAAATAATACAGATTGTCAAATATTTACAAACCACTATTTCTAATTGCACCTATTACATGACAAATTAAAGTTTATGTTCCTAGTTAAATTAATTCTACAAAATAAAGTTTATGTTCCTAGTTAAACTAAATTGCCACTCTTTAGCACACCTAAATCTATAAAAAATTTAAACGGAAAAAAGTTCCCTCTGCTCCCCTTGCACGTAGCACATTTTTCATTTGGCACATATTCACATTTTTTTGCAACTTTTCTCTCACACAACTAAATTTGTAAAAGTTTTCAATGGAAAACAACTTATAATGAAATACTAAAAAATAAATGCATTAGCAATACCTGTCTTGTTGTACGTGTCATAGTACTAACTGAAGAACCTATTTGTTGCACATACCCTATCCTTTCCACACCTTTCATTCCACATAGATTCATAGCTATATACAAATTCTCTCCTACACAACTAAATCTATACAAGTTTTAAATAGAAAAAAATTTAAAATTAATTTCGTGTCTGCACATGTTCCCCTAACATATGGAAAATAATCAAAAATTAATTTCATGTCTACACTTGTTCCCCTTACATGCCATCCTTCTGACATCCTTATGGATTCACAATGTTTATGTGAATAACAAAGATTAACTTTGTAATATGTGAACAAAAGAGAAATGATGTGCAAGAGAAAGGATGTGTGAACAAACTCTGTATGTATGTAGAGTTTTACATTTGCATTAATATAACATTTATAGTTTATATATATCTTAATTAGGGAAATAATAGTATAGTTTAAGTATTAAGATATAATATTTTTATATGTCAAGTTCAATGCACTCTGACAAATGACCTAGTTCTTTGTACTAAATATTGCAAGTTGTTTTCCATCTATGTTTAATAATTAATTTACATTTTTATTAATATAATATTCATAGTTTATATATATCTTAATTAGGTAAATAATAGTATAGTTTAAGTATTAAGATATAATATCAGTATATCTCAAGTTGACAAATGACTTAGTTTGTTGTACTTTGGCATCCATGTTTAATAATTAATGTTTTTACGATATTGAAGATAAACGTTTTAATTATGTGGACATTGAATGTTTTCATTATGTGAAGTACAAAAGTAAAATGGAAACTTTTATCGTACAAAATGTAGACTTAAACACCCCTGCTTTCAATGTGTATATTATGTCTAACATACCTTATAATATATGTAATAGGAAAATGTGAAATACTTGTTATTTCTAGTTTACAGACTGCTCTTTCTAGTTATGCCTATTACATTACGAATCAAAGTTTATGTTCATAGTTAAATTAGTCAGGTATCTACAGAAAAAGGTTCCCTTTCCACCCTTTTTATCCTGCACATACTTTGTCCTTCGCACATCCTTCATTCCACACAGATTCATAGCTCTATGCAAGTGCTCTCTCATATCCTTCATTCCACACATATAGCTCTATGCAACTACTCTCTGGCACAAGTAGATTTTTAAATTTTTTTGATGGAAAAGAGTTTAAAATTAATTTGTCATTGGGGAATAAAGTTTCTTCTACATCGTAGTTATCCCGCACATATTTAAATTTTTTTAATGGAAAAGAGTTTAAAATTAATTTGTCATTGTGGAATAAAGTTTCTTCTACATCGTAGTTATCCAGCACATACCTCATCGTACAATAAAAGATTTGCACTAGGAAACTCTGTATAATGAAACATAATAATATTGATTGGAAATTTGTTTAGTGTCTTACCCTCCCTATGTAAGCCTATGTAAAGGATCTTCAATTGCGCCTCAATTCTAGCATCGTTGGGCAGAGCAGTAGCATAATAGTGTCACTGTCATTGTAGCACTCACCAACACAATAACCACCCACAAAATTAGTTTCTTTTACTATTTAAATAATTGTTAAGAACTAACAAATACCAAAAATAAAAAGCCTTCAACTAAAAAAATTACGTCCATCAAATTTATTCAACCAATCAAATTAAAAACAAAATTTGAAAAAAACAAGAAATTTATTTTTGAATTTAAAAAATTAAAAATATTAAACATATTCTCAAAACTTTAATTAAAATTAAAAAACAAATAAAATAAAATAAAAATTAATATAGAGGCCACTTTGACGCCAGAAAAACGCCATATATGCTATATAGTACCGGACAACTCAAAAGTAGTAAAAATAAAACCCTACCTTTACAATCATACTTCCACCTACCAATCCAAGTATTCACTTAAAATAAAACTTTGCCTTTACTATCATAGCTTGACCTACCATTCCAACGATGTAATTATTGAAGTCGAATTGGTTATGCACGTGAACCTGTTTTCTTTTTGATCCAGTATTAATTGAAATTAAATTGGTTTATTCAATCTGAACAAAAGAATTTAAAAGATGTCTTTATACTTTGTTTAATTTAATTGGATTGCAGAATTGGGATAGTCTGGAAATCCGATAGAGAGAATAGAATCCCTCAAATTTCCAAAATTTTATGAGAGATAAGGATGGCCATTACCTTGAAATTTATATTTCTACTCCTGGTACCCTGTACAATTTATATTTCTAATCATGCTTATCATTCAAGAGTTAACAATGTCTTATTCATAGTAATTTATGGATTAAATTAATTATGAACCATAACTTTTGCTACCCTGCTCTAAAGACAGTGCCTACAATTGTCATGTTATCAACCATTCTCCTATTATCCTTTGCTACACTGTTCCAATATTATTCAAGTTTTATTAGACATTTTATCAGAAAATCCCAGGAACCACCATGGAAGGAGACCACAGTAGCAGAAGACTATATGTGGTGATGCTCCCATTTTTAGCGCAGAGTCACTTCAATGTGTGCTTACAACTTGCCAAAATGCTGGCAACAAGAGGCGTGGCCGTCATCTACGTGAGCCTCCCTTCAAACCTGGATACTCTCCGCCTTCTAGTGGAAGGACAAGGATGGAACTATCATGGTTTTCCCTTCTATTTCCAGGATTTATTGATCCCTGACGCCGAGGCTTCTCTGCCACCGGGCTGGCAGAACACCAATAAAATCTCCCCCGACATGATACCCAAAATCTTCGATCTCCTGGAACAAATGCACAACCCATTGCAGGGTCTGATGAGGGAGCTCACCGGCAGAGAATACTACGAATCCAGGGGCTTGCGGGCTCTGGATCGCCTCGTTCTCGTCTTCGACTTCTTCATGGGTTGGTCCGCTGCCGTGGCGGCCAAGTTTGGTGTCCGGTCGTTCACGTTCGACCCGTTCAGCGCGCACATGTGGCTGTGTAAGGAAGCCAAATTCTTGGGGTGGGCGGAGCCGCTGGTGCTGCCGGAAGTTGCAGAGGCCGTCGAGAAATTGCCTTCGGTGGACTTTGTGGCGTCGCAGGTCCGTAGGCACATGGACTTCACACGACTCGCAGACGGTGTTCTCCATAACACGTTCCAAGAGCTGGAGCCGAAAATTTTCCGATACCTGGAAAGCGTGGGCGTGGGAGGCGGTAAACCGTTCTGGGCGGTTGGGCCGGTCATCGATCTTCCTCACAGGGATCAGACCCGGAGGCCTTGGGACGCCAAGATTTTGGCGTGGTTGGACACCCAAACGGCCAGTTCAGTCATTTATGTGTCTTTCGGAACGGAATCGTATGTTTCTTCGGCACAAGTGACCGAGCTGGCTTTGGGTCTGGAGACAAGCGGGCAACCCTTCCTTTGGGTGCTGCGCCCGCCGACATCCTCGTCGGCTGAGGATTGGAAAGCGGACCTGTTGCCAGAGGGCTACGAACGGCGGGTGCAGGGACGGTGCCTGATCGAGACCGAGTGGGCACCGCAGGGAGCCATTTTGGCGCACGAAGCGACAGGTGCCTTTATCAGCCACTGCGGATGGAATTCGAGCCTGGAAAGCATAGCGGCAAGGGTTCCGTTAATCGTGTTGCCTCTGCAGATGGACCAGCCGGCTAATGCTCTTTTTCTGGCGAGAGAAGCAAAAGTGGCGATGGAGGTGAAGATGATCGACGGGGTCGCTGGACGAGATGAGGTGGAGAGCGCGGTGAAAATTTTACTGGGCGGTGAGGAGGAGGAGGTGGAGGTAAAGCAGAGGGTGAAGGCGGTGCGTAAATCCACCGTTTCTGCCCTCTCCTATGAGGCAGGAGCCGCTTGGAAAAACTTGGACTCATTCATCCAATACTCGTTGCAGGAATGAGTTCAATCTCTCTTTTATGTTGCAGGGTGGAAGTTGAATTAATTCCAAACCCTTGGGAATCGTGTAGTATAAAATTCACAAAGTAATTTCTAATTCAATCTCTTTTATGTTGCATGGTGGAAGTTGAATTAATTCGAAACCTTTGGGAAGTATAAAATTAGATTATGAAAAATTTAGTTAATTTTTTTTTTTAACTCTGAGTTATGGTTGTCAAAATTATTTTGAGTGTATTAAGGGTTTTGATGATGCTATACAAAATTCAAGAAAAAAACCTATTAAAACACTCCAACTACCTTACTTGCTTTTCAGAAAAAAAATTTGAAGTAATTCTATCAGAAAACTGCTTGGTATTAATTCGCTTTATTGAATATTTTGTGAGAGATTTTATTTTCATTTTGTAAAATATTTAATTGTATTGATTTAGTTTTTAATTTGATTTAATATTTTAAGTACTGGATTTAGCTAGTAATGATTATTAGCTTTTGTTAAGTCAACAATGTTGTTTTTTCAGTAGGGAACTAAGCAATCTTCCAAGATATATGTCAACAATATTTTTTAGTAGGGAATTAAGCCATCTTCCAAAATATATGTCAACAATGTTTTTATCCAACACTTTTAATATTGTATAGGACTAACCATTTTATTAAAAGAGAAGATATTAAATCATTCTAATTAAATGTAATTTTAATTTATATAGGGAATGCATTTTAAAGTCAATGTGTTATAATGTTGAAAACACTTTAATATATATGTTATAATGTTAAAACCACTTCTAATATGGTATAAGACTAACCATTTTATTAAGGGACATAAGATATTAAATAATCCCAATTAAATGTAATTTTTTATTCATATATAGTAATGCATTTTAAAATCAATGTGTTATAAGTTAGCAAGTCTCCTTCAAGAACTTATATAGTTACCATATTTCTACACAAATTTGTCTAAAATATCATTTTACATAGGCCATATTTTCCCTATCCTATTATCAAAATCTAAACCAAATAAATCCATTAAAAAAAACTCTTAATATAGATTATGCAATCCACCATGAAGCATGTACTACTAGATCATCTTGGTATTGAGCTAGGAAAAAAGGGAAAATAAATATAAGCATACATACATAACTAAAGGTATCATATATCTTTACGAAACCCTAGGCATGAGGCATTTGAAAGCCATGAGATAGATTTGAGGTCAAGTTATGAATAAGCGAATGAGATGGTGTTTACGGCCATGAACCAAAAAAAACCATCAAATAGAAAGAAACGTAAGCATCGTCTAGAGTTTTTATACCACTAGTATATTAATTTGACTACGATGACTGAAATAATTAAACAATAGTTATAACTAATTTAGAATTAAGATGTATGGAAGGATGACGAGTAGTTGATTAACTACCAATGAGCTTTTATGGTTGGTTGACTACCAATGAACTTTTATTTGGGATGGGATCCACTGCATTTAATACTCTAACAAAAGGACCCTACACAATAGTACTACAATAATGCTTACTAGTGTGATTATTATATCCTTATAACTAGCTTGGGTTATGTCAAAGAATGTTTTTATCCAGCACTTCTAATATTGTATCGTACTAACCATTTTATTGAGGTGGAAAAAGAGATTGAATAATGTTAATTAAATGTACTTTCTTTCAAAGCTTGGCAGTGTTTTTTTACTCTATTTTTATCAATGTGTTCAGATACATCATTCTGGTTGGGGAAAAGAATTAAAGGTCTATGTTGAATTCTATAACAACCAACCTCATCACCATTTATCCAAAACCCACAAACCAATTAAATGTAATTTGTGATTCATATAGAATATGCATTTTAAAATCAATATGTTATCCAAATTTAACTTATACCTAAATTACTTCTAAACAATTCAAACCATTCTTTCTTCTCATCAATTTTGGTAAACGGAAACCATAGAGAATTAATGCAATGTCCACCAAAGAATTCTTTCTTCTCGTCAATTTTGGTAAACGGAGACCATAGAGAATTAATGCAATGTTCACCAAAGAATGGCATAACGAATGTATCAAATAAATAACATATACATTCATGCGCATGAAAAATGCTCTCATGTTAAGGATCTATGTTGACCTTCTGAAATAAAAGAGACTGAATTCATTCCTGTAACGAGTATTGAATGAATGAGTCCAAGTTTTTCCAAGCGGCTCCTCCCTCATCAGAAAGGGCAGAAAGGGCAGATTTACCCAGCTCCTTCACCCTCCGCTTTACCTCCACTCCCTCCTCCCCGGCCAATAAACTCAGTAACGCTCTCTCAACCTCATCCCGTCTAGCAACCCCGTCGATCATCTTCATCTCCAGCGCCACTTTCGCTACCCTCGCCAAAAGCAGAGCATTAGCCGGCTGGTCGACCTGCAGCGGCAACGCGATTAACGGAACCCCCGCCGCCATACTTTCCAGGCTCGAATTCCATCCGCAGTGGCTGATAAAGGCACCCGTTGCTTCGTGCGCCAAAATGGCTCCCTGCGGAGCCCACCCGGTCTCGATCAGGCAACGCCCCTGCACCCGCCGTTCGTAGTCCTCAGGCAACACGTCCGCTTTCCAGCCCTCAGCCGATAAGAGTGCCGGCGGGCGCAGCACCCACAGGAAGGGCTGCCCGCTTGTCTCCAGACCCAGAGCCAGCTCGGTCAATTGCACTGGAGAAACATACGATTCCGTTCCGAAAGACACGTAAACGACTGAACCGGCCGTTTGGGTGTCCAACCACGCCAAAATCTCGGCGTCCCGAGGCCTCCGGGTTTGATCCCTGCGAGGAACATCCATGACCGGCCCAATTGCCCAGAACGGCTTACCGCCTCCCGCGCCCACGCTTTCGAGGTGCCGGAAAATTTTGGGCTCCACATCTTGGAACGTGTTAAGGAGAACCCCGTTTGCGTTGCGTGTGAGGTCCATGTGTCTGCGGACATGCGCCGCAGCAAAGTCGTCCGAAGGTAATATCTCGACGGCCTCTGCAACTTCTGGCAGCAGCAGCGCCTCCGCCCGCTCCAGGAACTTGGCCTCCAAACTCAACCACATGTGCGCGCTGAACGGGCTCAACGTAAACGACTGCACACCGAATTTCGCCGCCACGGCGGCGGACCAGCCCATGAAGAGGTCGAAGACGAGAACGAGGCGATCGGGAAATTGGTGGTTGAACTGTAAATTGCGCTATCAGTACAGGAATGGGATGGTATGGCATGATGAACTGAAATAGTAGGAAGATAACATTTTATAGTTTTACTCTTGAACATTTTAGGAAAATCATATGAATAATTGAGAATAGATTGCTTTAATTATGTAGTGTAGTTCATCATCACCACCGAATATATGGTTATGCGGATCTACATCTATTAATAAATATTTTTAAGAAATACAATGACCGGATAATAATAAGAAATACAACATAATTCAGGAGTCAGTTTATTGAGTTGTATTGGGAATATGGGCCGGCCTAAAATGAGAAAATGGGCAAAAGAAATTGCAAAGTTAGATATTTATTTGAGAATAGCAAAAAAAGAAAGGGTAAGAAAGGGTTTTGTATTTCTGTATACAAGGCTACCATTGTTTTTGGAAAATTACTTTTTCAGGGAAATCTGGTATTTTTTTAATTAAAAAATACAAATATAAAAGTATTTAAATTGGTTTTTTTTTAATATGGAACATTAACACAAAAAAATCATCCAAACTAATTCAATATATTTAATATATTAATTTTATTATTAAAATAAAGGGTAAGGTATACCAAGGCTAAGTAATTTTTGGAAAAATATTTTGGTTTTTTTTTATTTAAAAAATACAATTATAAAAGTGTTTAAATTGTTTTTTTTATTTTTTATGGTGGAATATTAACACAAAAAAAATCATACAAACTAACTCAATATATTTAATATATTAATTTTATTATTAAAATAAAGGATAAGAAAAGGCTCGTATACCAAAGTTGCAATTTTTTTTGGAAAATTATTTTCGGGAATCTCATCTTTTTTTAATCAAAATACAATTATAAAAGTGCTTAAGTATTTTTATAGTGGAATACTAACACAAAAAATCATATAACTCAATATATTTAATATATTAATTTTATTATTAAAATAAACTTTAAGAAAAGTTTTGTATATCAAAAGGCTACAAATATTTTTCGAGGAGAAATTTGGTCTTTTTTTTAATAAAAAATATAATTATAAAAGTGTTTAAATTGTTTTTAATGGTGGAATATTAACACAAAAAATCCTGCGAACTAACTCAATATTTTAATATATTAATTTAATTATTAAAATAATGATGATGATAAGATGTATTCCGTAGGAAAAGTAGGCAATAAAAATGCTCACTCTGGAGATTGAACTCAACAACTCAAAACTCACCACGAAATTTGAAATCTATAATTGGTAGAGAAAAGTTTTATAAAAGAACTACAATTTTTGGAAAATTATTTTTAGAGAATCTAGTCTTTTTTTAATAAAAATACAACTTCTAAAATGTTTAAAATTCTTGAAATATTAACATAAAATAATTATACAAACTAACTCAATATATTTAATATATTAATTTTATTATTTAAATTAATCTTTTTTATAAACCCTAAAATAATAAAATATAATATTTTTTAAAATTCTAAAATAATCATAGCCTTAAAAAAAAACTTAAAAATTAGTAAATAAACATTATAATAATAATTTACCCACTAGTGAATAAACACTAATAATAATTCAAAAAAACATTATTAAATAAGCATTATAATAATTATTCACAAATTTAATTTAAATCGACTTAAGTACTTTATTATATTACAAATTTTCATGATTAAAAAAGAAAAAAACACAATAGCCAAAAAAAGTTTTCATTTTATAGAATTAATAAGTATTATGTGTTCAATATGTGGTGAAAACAAATCCCGAAATCAAAATGCATTGTCCACCCACTTATATAAAAATCAAATTCCTTAAACTCAATTCCAATATAAAAGAAATAAAATTTATTTTTTAAATAAATATATTTCATATATACTTATTTAAATAATAGATGGAAAGAAAATCAATTTTGAAATTTTATTATAAAATTTTATATACTTAATGTTTATTATTAAATATTATTTAATATTTATATTCTAAATTAATGGATATGTGTTTAATATGTAGTGAAATAAATGATTTTTAATTAAAGCTGTTAATTTTATATTTGAAATAAACTTTTAATTACTTCAAGATGGTATAAAATTTTCTGCACTTAATGTTTATTAATCTATTTAATATTTATATTCTAAATTAATGGATATGTGTTTAATATGTAGTGAAATAAATGATTTTTAATTAAAGCTGGTGTAATTTTATATTTGAAATAAACTTTTTAATTACTTCAGAATGGTGTAGTAGAAGAAAATATTCTCTTGAAATCAAAACCTAGTTACTATTTATATAAAAATCAAAATTCCTTAAACCCAATTGCAATATAATGATGATAGTTAATTTCACTAAAACCAAACCATATCTACAATTTTACCAAATTTAATTTTTAAATAAATAAATTTTATATATACAATATTTTGATAATAAAGTAAAATAGAATCAATTTGAAACTTTTATTATAAATTTTATATACTTCATTCGATTTTTTTTTTTAATTTCTAATTCAAAGCATATACATGTAGATTCTATTCAACGTTTTAAAATCATTAATAATTAACGTATTTTATATTCATTCAGCATTCCATCCTCATTTACCTATTACATCTTTGCTTCCCTATTTGTAGATTATCTCCATTTAATGGCTTCTAACATGTTGGGGGATCGATATATTTTATATTTATTTAACTTGGATCGTTCAATAGTAAGCGGGTATAAATAAAATAAAGAATAAAGAAATAAAGAATCGCATGTTTTAAGCATTGAAGTTTGCACACAAGTTTTTGAAGCGAGTTTAGTGGCAAAGTTTCTTTAAAAATTTAGAAGATAAATTGTTAAAGTTTATGAAGGAGCTCAAATATTATACAAATTATATATATAGAAATTATGTATAAAATATTGTTAATATATAGAAATAATATGGATTTATTTTTAATATTTATATGAAATATGTGTGAAATTATATGTTATTATTTAAAATTTAATATTTAATATTAAAAGTTGGATTTGAGATAATTTAATTATATTTTCAAATTATATATATATTTATTTGGTAATTTGAGTTATAGATCTAGTTGGTAATTCACGAGGATTTTATATATGGGTATATAATAATTAGACCAAATTCATCGTGATTATATAGGGATAGAATTTTTAGCAATTTGAAGGTCGGTTTAGAATAAACTCATATAGTTAGAATTAAAAATAAAAATTAACATGACAATAGATAACCTTTTCATTGTGTTAATTTGTGATTTAAATTCATAAACATGTGTAATAATCTTGTAATATCCTTATCTTTACCTCGAATATTGCCTTGTGAGCATCAATGTGTTGCTATTGCAATGAAAATGGAGTGGATGAATCCATAACAGTAATATATCTAACTCAAATGCCTAGTTAATGAATATGCCGACGGAATTGACTAGGAACATATGAACACTCATACATGCTATGATACCACCGAGTGGGAAAAACACAAGAGAATTATGAGAGTTGTCTTCTTGTGAAAATTGAGGTAAATTTGTGACTATACAAGAGAAAACTACATTGATTATCGAAAAATATAGAAGAGCGGTATAGAACCATGAAGGAAAAAGGGTGTAAGACATTCATGGAAATAGGAGTTCATTCATTCACGGATAGAGAGAGACATTAATAGGAAATAAATATCCTGCAGGTTCTTGAGAAGTGAAATTTGTGAGTATAATTCTACCTATTCCTACTCAAATCATGGATGAAGCATTTTTGGGGATTAAAGCTGTCTTTTGGGTGGCAGATACACCCATAAAGTGCCAATCATGGCTTGTAATGATGTTGGAGGGTTTTGGTTCTCTAAAAATGCCTTTGTTCTCTCAAACATTTGTAAAAATTTGGTCTCTTGTTGGGGTAAGTGAGATATGATTGATATACAGTAGTAAGAAAAAATAAAGTTGGATAAATCCTCGAAGGCTACATGCAGTAAAGAAGGTATTCTCTTATACATCTCAAAAGTTGAAAGCATCTGAATTTGTAGAGCCCATACTTAGTTGGGAAAGTATATCCTTTAGTCTATCGTATATGTGAGCAAATATTATCCTTCTTCTAGCTCCAAATACCAATGGGTTATCAATGTTCCCCTTATGGTATCATGGCCTGGCTAGTTGGTAACAAATTGTAGGAAGTTAATGTGAAAATGAGCCTATGGTTGGGTGGAAAATTCTAGTCCGGAGATGAATTTCAAGTTGAGAAAATTCGAATTCATGTGATTATTTTCCATTTGCTTCTTAATTTGTTGGTAAAATTAGAGATGAAATTTTTTTATATGAATTTGACATATACATATTTTCAAAACATATAAAATTAAGTTTGAGTTTCATAAATCTTAGCCATAATGTATACTTATCAACTTTACAAGAGATGATATGAAAATAGATTGGTGTTTTCAAGTGGAGAAATTAAATTACATAATTCTCTTTGTTGAATCGTAGGAATTGCATTAATTTTGGTGGGAAATAACCTATAGTAATTTAGCATGTTTTTAACATATACTACTCTATTGATGTGCTAAGAAATGCATAAATAATTGTGCACAATAAATTTTTTATGTATTGTGAATTACATATGGATCTAGCTACTTTGGTGCAAAAAATTTTAAATAATAGTGATACATTGCTCTTTGTAATTATGTTTATTCATGTGGGTATGAAAAGTTCCCTTATTCCTAGGAATTAAATTTGACTTCAAAAATTTATATAATTTTTAGGTATATGAAGCAATGTATACATAAATTTTAGGGTTAGTAAATGTTTGTAAGATTTTTTTACTTGGTGAATACGTGAATTATGGTAATAATCCATTCCAAGAGAAGTTTCTTTTAATGCATTCATATATGATAATATTTATATGGATATGGTCACTTCTATTCTTGAGATTTTCCATCATGAAGAAGAGAATTCATGGCAAGGAGTACAGCGAAGTGATCATTTTCATGGAGCTTCATATAGAGAATATTCTTCATAAATTGAATCCATATGCTATAAAAAAAAATTAGGGGATTAACCTCATTCATGCTCCCTTTAAAAAGTTTGGGATTACGATTTATCATTGAAAAAAGGTTTCGGTATCTTTGGTTAGAGAAAATTTTAGAGTGCTCAATACTACCTCATGAGTTGTCATAAAATTTTTGGGGTTCTACTTCATGCAAAATTTTGGTATAAATGTTGCTTAATTTATTACATTTCCTAAGTATTTAATAGATTAAAGAACATCTTTTAGCTAATCTTGCTAATGATGAAATGTTTAGTCTAAAACTTGTACTACTAGGTTACTTCTCCTATTTGAGTTTGTTTATTAACATATGTGTTCCCAAATGAGAAATTATGACTAGTATTTTGAAGGCTACGTTGGTAGTATGGTATGTGTCCCTTGGTTTGTGCCCAAGCTTCTTCAGACAAGCATGCGGTTCAATCAACCATGTGATTAAATTTTCTTGTGCATAGGCCATTAGCAAGATCGCCCCCCATGATAGTAGAAATAATAGTAGTATGAATTTCATGTCACATGAATAGCATGTGAGTTATATTTTTTCTAGTGCCTTCTAAGTTAGTCCAAACGGTTATACAAGATCAGAGAAGGTTGATCCAATTAATTACTATAATTTTAATTCTTAAATATGTTTTTGGGAATAACGGGAATCAATTTTATCTATGTAGCGATCCCTTCTACATATGTACTCACCATGTAATAAAAAAAAAAAAACAAAGCGAAGAGAGGAAAAGAAGGTTTTTGGATAAATATGGTAAGCAACCTTTGTGATTTATTGATATTCTTTGTCATAGTCTGATATGTATCGATTGATGAAACTGTTGTAGCTTGAACAAACCATTTCATGATACAAATCAGAGTTCTGTTAATGATATTTTCATGATTTTATTCTTTTTTATTGTACGAAAATAGCTTCTTTCCCAGTTGGGAAGGGAAACCTGGAATATTGAAGTTAATATGTCTTTCAGGTTATTTGGCAGCGGAAGTGAAGCACCATTTCAAGCTCCCAGTCAGAGCGTTTTTTTTTTTTAATATATATATATATATATATATATATATATATATATATACAGATGTGAAGTTAATATGTAATTTCAAGGTTATTTGGCAGTAGGAAGTGAGAGCACCATTTTCAAAAGCTCCCGATCCGGAGCGTTTTTTTTTAAGATATATATATATATATATATATATATATATATATATATATATATATGTCAACAAAATCATGTATAATTATGAATTAGACATAAGAAACATAAAAACTTAGATTGAACCATATAACATCAATCATCTAGAAAGTTATAATCTTCATCCACCATGCCCACAAGTTAGAAACATACAACATAATGATTCTTAAATCTCATGATTCATCCAAAAGCCCCAAATTCAATATATAACACTTATCATCATTGATATATAAAATTTATCATCATTCTGATCAAAACAGGTGCAAGGATTCAATATATAACATTTATCATCATTGATATATAACATTTATCATCATTGATTCATTGATCACCATAGTTGTACTTGTAAGCTAAGTGTAACGATAACCATTATATGAGAATATTTAACATAGAATAAATGCTATAAAATGAAAGCGAAATGAAACAACTTTCAACTTTCATGAAGCATCATATTCATAATTCATAATGAGTTATAAACTTATAAATGAAAAATTCAAAGTTTCACCTTTCAAATTCAAACTTCAAGCTTAAATTTTCATATTGTTTTAAAGTATCATAATAAATGTGAAAGAGTCAAGTTTCTTGTTCCATGAGATTATAAAAAGTTAAAAACTACTAGAAATAAGAAAAGACTAGTAAAGTATAAATCTATTTTATCTATTGGCTGGCCCCTTGCCATGCCCATGAGATATGTCTAATTTGTAGAGACAGCCATGGTGGTCTTAAATGAGTCTCTGAGGTACCACAGCCATAACTTGAAGGCGGAGGCCACGTGAGGATGTAGGTGGAGGTGAATCTACAAAGAACCATGCTAGAACTTCCGAACATTGGCAACGCTTTCATAGCACTCTTGGATGGTGGGGCCAGCCTGGGTGTAGGCGGTGGCATGCCTCCTATTGCTTATACTCATCCTCAAAATTTATACTTCCGATTCTTCTAGATGTACGGTGTCGTCCTCCAAATTATCATCCTCTTGGTTGTTGTCCCAAACTTTATATGATTGATTCTCATAAGCCCGATCACAATAATGACACAACAGCCTCAGTTGTAGTGCACAAAACCAAGATTTCTACTCGGTTTTCATTCAACCTATTTCTTCTCACATTATGGATGAAGGTTTGTGATTGCTCCAACACCTCTCTACGAGAAGAAGTTTTTACAATTTTGGAGAGAACCTTTTTTCCAACTTTGGCAAGGAAGTCCCATGCCGCCATATGCTTCCCACCATGTGAGAGCATCAAATATGTCTCTATCTTGTGCATAGAAAGAGCCAAGATTACTGATTACGAATTGAATTATTTTCCTAATTCAAGCATAACTTAACACACTCCTCTGTCGAGTTCTTGTCTAATGCTTTCATGTATCCCTCTTGTACCTTTGGATACGTGTGAGGCTGATCTAACCCCACCTCCCGGTAACGGGTTGGCCCAACCAAGATGGAGAGTATTATTTTGGCATAAGGATATATGCTTGATGCATTCAGTGTAACATTAAGTTTATTCAAAGTGCACACATAGTTGTGAATAATTGAATACAAGTTGTGATAATTTTCCTTATTAACCTTGTGCTATTTTCTAACTTATACTATCCATCTGCTCATACACCTCCCAATCAACGGTTTATACGTATCTGAAAAACGAATCATGTGATAAATGGGCTTGGTGAAATTCAAAATTTCCATCTGCACGTGCCCAAAACAAAGGATCCAAGCTGGTGTATCACCTAACTAGAAACCTTGTGTGAAATCGCCTATTACTTTCTATCCTTTAATACTGCCGATTAATGACGCTTGATACCATGGATTCCAATGACTCTTACCTTCAAAGGCGCTTGAAGGTAGAAGTGTGTAGCAAATCTAGTATTTGCTATCTTCAGCTAACTCAATCTTGAGTGAGTATGGAAAAAGCCATGGGTATTGCTATGATTTGTAATAATTTTTATCATTTTTTACCTCTCTTGCTTTCAAATGCAAGCCATACGTATTGAGGTTGTTTGTTTTTAATTATATCATGCATCAAAAGGTTCTTGTGTAAGACAAAGCACGAGAACAAATATGTTGGGTATTTTATCCTCAATAATTTCTTCCACTACCTTAAAATTAGAAGAATTATCGGTGGTGACTTGGGCCGACATTGTATGGCCCAATACGTTCGGTGTTTGAAGTAATGGATTCTGCCTTGATGTTAATGTTGGTCTTAAACTTATCGAATAATAATATGTTGAAAGGAATATTGCACCACTAAGAGACATAAAACACTTATCAGCCCTTTCTTTATATTTTTCCATCCATCAAATAAAATGGACACCCCATGCCCATTCGAAGAACTTGTCATTTTACTCAAAGAATGAGTTATTTTCTTTTTCATGATCAAGTCCCACGGTTATGGCCTTGTCATACCCCGGGGCTCTTGTATCCTTTGGGGGCATAATTAATGGAAAAAAACCATTTCGCACCAATAAAGGTGAATGGAGAACATTGAATGGTACCCCACATGCATAGAGAAATCAAAATTTTGAATCCACATCACTCTAGACCCTTCGTCGAGGAAATCGGATATCGCCTTAAGAGATGTTTGGTCCACATGTATTGCTCCATATCCACTACCATGGGTGGAAGTTGATGGAATTCTTTGTCCATAATGTGATGGACCTAATGGTGCATAAGGTCAGAAACCCCTATATCTTTAGATTTGTGTTAGGAAACCTCCTCTTCCTTTCTGTATTTCTCTGTCTGTTGTGTTGGGGTTCCTATGTTTTGGCGAAGTTGGAAATACCAAAGATAAGACAACATCAAACCACTTTGGGACCTGAGTCAACCTCAGGGTCCCGAGAGGGATCTCTCTAATAAAACAAAGAATGATATATCTTTGAGCTCAAAATAAGGTATTGGTAGCTATGAAGCCTGAGGGTTTTTTAAATGGTTGGTTGGTGAGTTGTTGGGTTAGTCATGAGATCATAGGCGAAAGTAATGGGAGAAAAGGAAAAAAACAGCGAGGATGCTTCAGCAAGAGGATAGGTACGGGAAAGTGCCATCCATTGGGCTATGGAGTCATGAAAGGGAATTACTTGCAACAAATAGCTCGGGCTTTCGGAAGGGCAAGTCATCTACACTAAAGGATCTTTTTTAGATAGATGGAGTGGAATGGAACATTAAAGTTGAAAGTGAAAGAAGGAAAAGACGCCCAATTTTTGTCTATAGATCACGTTAGAGGTCATTTGGCACTAGACACCTTAGACCAAACTCAAAATTAGCTTTCAAAGGAGGACAAAGACGCTCACTGAATCAGACGGAGGTCATTTAACTCAGTCAGAATTGCCTGCTCAAGGAAAAGCATAGGATAAGTTTGGCAGGCAGTCTATAGATTAGAGAAGGACTTTGAACCTTCAATGCTTTGACACTGTGAAGATCTTAGAAGAGACCGGCTAAATCGAAGGATCTAGTGGACGAATTCGACTCATCCCAATTATTCCCCAAATCTTCCCGGCTTAAACCCAACAGAAAAAATGGCAGCCAGGCTCCAAATTCATACATCGGCTAGCGATCCAATAGCATACGCTGCAGTTAAACCACATGAATTTACTCTTAGATTCACTATCGGCATAAAACATTAAGGAAAGGAGAAGCTAGAAACATAGGGTATCTAGCAAAGTAAATCCTATGCCAATATTACGATGCGAGCTAGTAGAAAATGAAATAGTATGAAAATGTAATAAACGGTGTTAGAAAACATCACCAATAGTAATAGACGGGATCTACATGAAATGTGATTGATTAATTTATGCAAAACCGATCACATACACGAGAGTGAATGAGCTGTTACAATCCAAACATGCTCCTCCCGGCCTACTACAATGCAAACTACTCTGCTACTTTCTCCCAAAGCTTGTTCTAACGAGTCAAGCGAACCCCTCTAACTACAACGACGGCGAGTGAACAACAACCTTTACAATATGTTCTCGAGATTCTTATAGCTCAGGTGGAAGACGAGAAGAAGGTAGGTGAGGAACCCCAAATGTAGCATTAAGTGCCGAAACAGCAAGGAGAGTAGGCTCCATTGATTTAAATGTCTAAGCATTTATCTCTAGTACTAAGATTTAGGATGATGGAGTAGTCTTATTGATTTCATTCCCTCAGTATGTCTACGAGTGTACTAAACAAAATGCGGAAACGATGATGCTAGGGTCTGCATCTTTGTATAACTAATGCTACTTGTGCCATAGGAGAGTATTATCAGGCGAAAAATCTCCTAGAACACGGTATAGAATGCGGACGGTATGGGCACCTTGTCCTTTTATGGAAGAATGTTAAACGTCACGGAAACCACATTAATTGTAACATTGCATTGGATCTTACGAGCGTCCACGGGATCTTTGATTTCTAGTACCTTTCCTTTGAATAATTGGATTAAGGCTTATAATTTGCAATTCTGAGGCCTTAAACACTCTATTTTTCCACTAATACTCTTTTTTTCTTTCTCGTTTGCCTCACATTGCAAAATCATGCCTTTAATAAGCTCTGAGAGACATTTTGCGAGTTTTAAACCACATTCCTTTAATGCTAGTCATCGGCATACCTTCTGACCTTTCTCCATAATTCAGCTCTGAGAGATATGGTCAGCTCTGTGTTTAATCAGCTGTATGGCCCATGGAGTATGGGGGTTATTGCTGCCGAAAACCACTGCAAAACACACAAAAGCGAGTCAAGAAATCATGCACGGGGTGGGTGAATCTTGTGAGTGATGAGAATGGTCATGCGGTAGTGAAATGGTGGAATAGTGCGGGATGACGGTAGAAAATGGATTTCGAACAGCGGAAAATGTTCATGGCGGAAAAATTCATGGAGCGCAAAAAATTAAACAGCGAAAAATTAACATTCGACCTTTGAATGAAATATATAGGGGGATGGAGGAAAACATGATAAAACACGTGCAATGGTGACGTGGCAGAATTAGTCAACGACGGGACTATTACATCGAATACGGAGTGTCAGATCTCGGGGAGGAAGTGTGGTAGGACATGGCGGAGGGCGATTGAATCTGGGCCGTCCCGTCTCGGAGGAGATCGACAGCTGAAAATGCATCGGAGGCAGTATGGATGGGTTGACGGGATTCTGAGATACCTTGTTTTATTTTTCGCGCATCTTCGGTGTGATGACCATTGGATGGAGAGCCCCGGATCGGACAGTTGATATGCATATCGCGCCGGGTCAAATGCCAAATGATAACGCGTGATGAGGGGCGGTTTGAAATAGTGACGGAGCCACGTGTCGGGTGATGAGTGGAATCACTCCGAAAATACGTCGCCCATCCTCAAACGCGGTGCGATGGATACACGGTTTTTGAACGGTGACCATGGCGTGGGGACCACGGCGGGCGGGTGATTTTGGGCCGTCGGATCGGAGTAAATGAGCAGTCACGGATGCGATGAACGGTGAAAAGAGGTGTGTCGGGCACTTGCCCGGAGATCAAGCGGCAATCCAATCCTATACGATCGACGGTTCAAGATACCCGATATATATTTGTGCTAAGCGCTTTTTCGGGCTAGCGCGTGGTTTTGATAGGGTCATGGTGGAGAAGGTTAAGAGTGGCCGAAAGGGTTGGGCCTTATCTATATGAAAATCATGGTTACTTGGCCCATTTCACAATGAATTCAAGGCTAGGGGAAGGGTAACGATAGAGAAGAAATTAAAATAAAACAAAGGGGTGGAGTCATGGTTTAGAGGGGATTTTGGGAAGGTTAGAAAGGACTGAGGAGAGATTTGGGGAGTAAAAGGGGAATTTGGACAAAGGGAAAAAGGGTTGAAATGGGAAATTTTGCGGGGAGTGTGAGGATAAATGTAGGCCTTTTGGAGCACAATTTTGCAATCGAAGGCTTTATAATGGAAATCAACAAGAGGATTTTACCAAAGGACAAGGCATAAGAGGCTTCAAGGATGATGTGTTTCCGAGGAAATGCATTCCTTGAAGGCTCAAACATTTTAGCCCCACGTTTTCTTGTCAAAAATTTAAAGGGAGCTAACATGTTCGACACACTTACAAAAATTTTGATTCCTATATTTTTATCTCCATCCCTTGGCATTTTCCCACAAATGTGCCTTAAACCTGAGGTGTATAAACCTTTGTATTCTTTATTGCAATGGGGACAAAGGGTGGCAGTTCTACCCTCTCTCCCTCCTTCTTGCCTATGAACATATTTCACACAATGATTTTTTTGTCATGTTAGTTGGTGTCTCTTTGTGTTCTCATGTTCTCCACTCTCCCCTTCCTCCTTAGCATACTCCTCTTCATGATTTTCATCGAATCCACTATAGCCTGACTTTTGCATCCTCCTCTTCTAGAATGGGCCACTTTATTCTCACTCTCCAACACCATAATAACAGGAAAGGAACCAACATGAAGAAAACCCCAAGCCATATATACGCCATGGTAAACACAGAGTTTCAGGTTTTTTAGCTTGCAAAAAAATGGAGGAATGCCAAATGGGAATAGGAAAAAATACAACATAGAAAAAAAAAAAACTCATTCAAATTTTTCACTTTCAACATTAAAATGCAACATAGAGAAAATTTTCAAAAGTTTCATTTTTGAACAACTTAAAAATGCAACATAGAAAAAAAAAGCATATTGAAGTCAGGCTCCATACCTCTTTGTCCTTCAATCCTCTTTCTCTGTATCAAGCTCCAAACCCCTTGCTCTCTCTCTTGTTCTCTTGCTCTCTCCTCTCTTCTCTCTTCTTGCTCTCCTTGCTCTCTTATTTATCTCTCCTCTCCTCTTGAACAAACAATATACAAATGAGGAGAGGGAGGCATTTTTATTACCCACCCCTCTCCCTCCCTCTTTCCCCTCAAAAAAACTTTTCGCTGTCATTTTTTCCGTGCGTGGGGAGTGTTTTTGCGAGGAGCATTCGGGAGCGAGGCAGCTCCCCTAGTGCTCACTCCATTTTAAAAAACACTCCCGAATCAATTTCTTAATGGAGGGAGCACTTAGGGGAAGCGTTCTCTCTGAGCACTCCTAAGCTCTCCTAGAAACCAGGGAGCGTTTTCATCGCCGGAGCGTGTTCCCAAAATGCTTCAGATCGGCAACGTTTGGGGACGGGGTTAGGGTGGGGGGACACTTCCCAACAAGCTTGATGTATTTTACTTAGTTTGGTGCAATTTCAATTTAGGGTTTCTACTATAATATTTTGATTATCGCTATAGCACTTAGTTTGATATTGTAGTTGTGTATTCAAACAACATAAAACATTTGTTTTTTACTTTTTTGGTACATAGATTTAATCATTTAATTAAAGTCTTTAGATAGTTGGATGTGTTATCCTTCTCATTTTCCTTTTAGCTACTATGATTTAATGCAAGTTGGAATTGTTACAATCATCCTTTGAGATTTGAATCAATAATTTCTGAGTATAGAAGGTTAAATCGGGATGAAGGAATGTACTAAAATCCTTTTGTGGTTGGAGTCCAAAGAGACTAGAAATTTATTCCATTGTGGTTTTTAATACTCCGCCTAAATATTACTTTTCTTCATATCAAAATGCAATGTTTAATTTGATTTCAAATATTATCTAGAATTATTTAACACTTAAATATAACGTCATTTCTATAAAAAGAAAAGTAAACCATTAGAGGTAAAAATATTGCATCCTCAACCCCATATAAGGAGATTTAGAACAAAGGACTAGTTTTTTTTTAAATTGGTGTGTTCATTAGCATATTAGTTTCCTTCATGCACACTTATAACCCAAAAACTCACTAAATGACATTGATAATAAGACTATATTGTAGTCATATTCAAGTGTAAGTTAAGTGATTTGTGACTAACAGAAAATCCTTCAAATCCTGATTTAGTTAAGTAGTTACGCAAGCGAGTGAGTATGTATAATATTTATTCCTTGAAGTAGTGGTTTGATATTTAGTTATATCAGAGAATTATTTATTTTCTTTACAATTCAAATAGGGTATCTTGAACTACATTATTTTTCCTACATATATTGTGTTTATAGTTCATAGGATTTCACAGACAGAGATTGACAAGTAAATATTTTATTGAACCAATAATTAAATAACTATATTTGTATATACATGGGAGTTTTTAGATAGTAAATGGTAGAAGAGTATTTTTTTCTTGTTAATTTTTCTTTGTTTGATTTCTAATCACTTTCATATTGGTGGAGGAAAGATGGTAAGATAAAGAGCACCATCATTTCAAAAAAATTTGAAAAATTTAGCCTAACACATTCACTTTAATGAGTCCTTCAAACCTTATTGCTCATGTGGTTGACTAATGGTTTGTTCAAAATATAAAGGTAGGTTTATTAAGTCAACAATTGACTGATTATTTTTTTCGTAATAGGATTGCCCAGCTAAATATGGATTGAAAGATATGCATGTAGAGTTAAAAAAAGGGAAAATTTCTTACGTAAAAAAATGACCTTTGAGTTTACTACACCAAAATATAAAACTATCATTGATAAAATAATGGAAGAGAAAAGAGAATCCATGAAAAATGGAGTTGAAGATAATCAGATTGGAGAATAACTTTGAGTGCCAATCTAGTATAAAAAACAATATGTCTCAACCAAAAAACATTACCTATCTCTTCATATATCCAAAAAAGATATGGTTATATTATATATCGATCTACAAATATATAAGTAATACTAGAGATACATTCGAGATAATTTTCTCATCCATCAAAATTTGGTTAGTGAGTCAACACTCTCATTGAGACCAACGAAATTCAACTTGACAATATAGTGGAGGAAGAAAGTCTTACACGTTATTTTATCACCTTCAGAATTTGACTATCCATATGAGTCTATCACTACCTATATTGTGCTCCCTTAAAAGTCAAAAACCCCAATGTTCCTAAACCAAGTCTTGAGATTGGAGAAAATCTCTTTAAAACCCTTAAAAGTATACCTCCGCACGTTTTCTAGCCCTTTTCTGTGGGTCCTGAATACTTGATCTATAAATTACGGGAAACCCCGCATGTTTTGCTACTAAGAGCACAGGACCCCATAAAAAGTCAAATAAAAGAAAGAAATTAAATTCTAGAAGCATAGGCAGTCAAATATTCTCCAAGGCTTCTAGAGGCACGATCAATTCGAGCTTTATCCCTCCACTCATGGAGCTTATCCCTTGGTCCATGGTGCTGTGAGCCCTTCATGAGAGAATCCATCCCCTCTTCATGGAACCGAAACTATCTCCATTTCCCTATAAATTGAGCTCATGTTTCGAGGAATTTTGAAGGGTATATTGTAGATTCTACATACATAGTAGGCTGTAATTCTTTGAAGAAATTCCCAAGAGTGCATACTCTCTGTCATTGTTGTTGGCATGAGAATGATGCCTCTATGTCCATAACTCCATGCTACAGTATTGGAGAGGAAGGCTTCTCCAAAGCTAAAGGAGGAACAATTGTTAAGGACCATGGGAGATATTTGTACGACTTCAAGGTAGGTTGTAAGATTACTCTTTTTACCCAAAAGAATGTCTATATTCAGTCCACCTACAAATAAGTACTTTCTTGTGCTTATTGAATAACATCAATACTTAGACTCCTTGATCACTAAGTTGGATTATATTTTCTTGATTATTATATGTTGCGAGTGCTTTGATTCTTTTGTCTTGTCTTTGATCACGGAGTTCTACTTCTTGGAGAAGCCTCTTTGGAAGCACGGCTTGGATAAAATCTTGCATCAAACATTTGATTTCAAGGTAGGGGCATGTCCCTCTCTCTTTTATTATAATAATTCGTTGTAATTATTCTCTGAGAGAAAAAATGTTTTCAAAATTTGGATGTTTGTTTCTAGCTATTCGTTGAATACTAGGGAGATGCATCTTGTACGTAAGAGGGATTAATGCATAACAAAATGGTGACTCCACTAGGGATCTGAAATTAGTTTTCTTATTTATTTTGATTTTAATTTTAAGATTTTGAATTCTCTTAGTTGGGTTGGGTAGATACTTTTAGAATCCTAAAAATAAAGTTGATAAATTTTTTATTTTTTAAATTCCTTACATACATATTGGTTTTCAGCAAGAGGCAACCAGGCAACCTCAGGTAGGTTTTGATTCAAAAAAGTGCGTCTTCCTTTCTGATTCTCCCATTATAAGTTTGTGGACCCTTGGAGAATTTTTGAAAAAAAATAAATTTCTCTTTTTGAAACCTGAAATACTTTGATTCCTTCCAAGTTTGCCACGATCCATTTTACGATCTCATCAGTCTCCATTAAGTTAATTGGAGTGTTTTTGAGTTTATTTTATGAGAAATTGTTAATTTGATTTCTTTTAGTCATCACTTCAACGTTTGCTCTCAGTCTCTTTCAACAATTTTGCATCTTCTTGCTTTCGTTAATTTCCTTTGAGTGTTTTTATACTTTTACCTTTGGAATTCTCACCCAATTTTCTTGCCACACTTGATTAGTTCTTTAAGATTACATTGGAATCATCTTGTGTTTGAGAATTATCTTGCATAGATCACATGCATAATTAGAATTAGAATTTTCCGAATATCAACGAAAATGTGCATAGATTACATTTGCATAGTTTTCAAGTGAATTGTGCATAGATTACAGTACATAGTTTGATACGGAAAAATCAATTGTAGATTTAGATCAGTTTCTTTGATTTGAATTTACATGTTTTTATGCTTGTTTTAAAAACATAAAAATAAAAATTGAATTGATTAGCATAAGTTTTCTTGATAAAATTAGTGCATTAGAGAATTTGTTATATTTTCTCTTATTTATCAATTTTTTGCATTTGTTGAATTGAATGGAAATTCTCTCCTTACTTTAGTTAGGATTCATCGTTAAAATATTACATTATTGTATTTGATTGCATTGATTTGGGTCGAGGTCATAACACCATTGGTTTCATATCCATTTACCCTTTAAATCTTAACAACCCAAATAACCTGGCAGCAATAAAATTCATCTATAATTTTTAAATTTTCTAGGAGCTCTTTCCACCCATTTAGTTCAAGATTAGTGCCTTGGAATAGGGATTAGTTAACTTTTGAAAGAAACTAAAAAAACAATAATTTCTTGCGGTAAGGAAAAATTCCAATTGTTGCAATTATTACTCTAGAGCTCTTCTTAAAGCTGACACAAGATCATGCGGACAGTGAGATAATGCATTACCTATCTGGGTAGAAATATACGAAAATCGTGGCTTGTCATCTCAATGTTGGCTTTGGATTAACCATTTTCAAGGGAGCTTCGAGTCACTTGTTACAAACCTTGGATTTACCATGTCGAGAAGCTTTCAAAGGGATTAGACTTGATACTCTTCCTTAGTGTATGATTGTAGAATGTTCCCCAGACCATTTGTCTTGGTTGGTGACCTTAGTGGCCCTAATATTTAGGATTTTTCCCAAGGTGAAGGTGGAGGAAGGTCCCACTATACACAGGCCAGGCGTTGGCTAGACTCACTTGGAATTTCGGGAGGTACTCTTCACTTCGATATGGCATCTAGTGAAGTGAGCTACACCAAATTGTTTCATTAAACGGAGTTGTCGGTACTTGTTCCCTCTTTATATTTTTCACATTGATCTTTGCGGCATTAGATTTCATCACCAGCTAGTGATTTCGGTGTGAAAACATACGTTTGTGTGTGGTTTGACTCTAGATTTTGATGGCGTGTGTTCATTTGTTTCTTTTGCTTTTTAGAGACCTTAGGTGTGGATTGTGAACTTGATTTGTTAATATTTTTGAATTTTTAATAGAATTATTAGAGTTGAATCTAATGAAACTATTCTAGAATTTATAACCAAGGAACTTGTTGTGTAACAGCTCCAAAGAAGAAGAATCCATCAATGCCTTCCTCAATGAGCCACTTTAGAGGGGAAACCTCCAATACATTACATAAATGAACAATTCTTGGATGATACAATTTACAAAACCTCCTTTCTATATAGGAGTCCATGGGGCCATAATGTAATCTAATTAGGCCTGATGTAATCCTAGTCGACTTTAACGATAATAATTTAAAGGCACAATAATAAAAAATGGGGGTTACAAGGGTACAATAATAACAATAAGGGGGTTACACTAACAACAATAAGGGACTATACCCGTAATATAGGGACCTAACATGCCCCTCTCCTTCAAAAAAGTGTTGTCCTCAACACTTGAGTAGCTTCCGGAGTGCTTCTTTATAAAATTCTCATCCTCCCATGTAGAATCTTCGGTGGGTAAGTTCTTCCACTTGATGAGATACTGCGAAATTGATCGATTCCGTAGTTGTCGAGTTCTTGTTTAGAAACCGCCGAGGTTCAATATGATTTTTCCTTCCTCATCAAGTTACGGCAATATTGTTTAAAGCCGAAGAATTGCACTTCACCCTCTCAACCTTCTTTAAGCATGAAACATGAAGAAACTGGATGTACTCGCGAAGAAATGACTCCAATTTGTATGCCATTGTACCAATATTTTGCAACACCTTATAAGGACCATAGTACTTTGGTGATAATTTATTATCCTTCTTAACTTGCTTGAGGGACATTTGTTTGTATAGTTGTAAGCACAAGTAAAATACTTGGAAATCTCCTACATCAAAACTTCTCTCTTTGCGATGTTGATGCGCACATTTGTTTCATTCGATTTTGTGCAAATTCAAGTTATCCTTTAAGAGTTGGAGAACTTCTTGCTGATGCTCGATGTGATCTTCCTTGCTTTAACCTTCGAATTTTCCTTAAATATGATGTGATCGATGGTGGATGATATCCATAAAGTGCCATAAATAGAGTCATTTTTGCTGCTGATATGGAAGAAGTGTTATACCATTCAATGAGGTAACCACTTGACCCATTGTGTTTGTTTATCGAGATACAAAACAACGAAGATATCCTTCCAAACATTTATTTACTATTCTCAGTTTGACCATTAGATTGAGGATGATAAGATGAGCTATGAGCTAATTGAGTACCCAAACAAGAAAATAACTCAGATCCAAAAATTTCCAATAAAAATGGGATCTCTGTCGCTCACAATAACCCTTGGGCTTCCATGTAGCTTTTGAATTCTGTCCATAAATGTAGTAGCAACTGTACTTGCTTTAAATGGATGAGATAATGCACAAAGTGTGCATACTTGGTAATTCTATAAACTACCACCATGATGAAATTCTTTCCTTCGGACTTAGGTAAACCTGTGATAAAATCCATTGAAATCTCCTCCCAACGTTGACTTGGAATGGATAAATGTTGTAGAAGTCCTGGGGTATTAATTGTCTCCACTTTATTCTGCTAGCAAACCAAACATTCTGCCACAAAACTTTTGAATATCAGATTGAAGGCCATCCCAAAAAAACTCTTTCTTCACCCTGTGGTAAGTTTTTAAAAATCCTGAGTGTCCTCCTAAAGGAGAAGTGTGCAATTCCAGAAGAATCTTTTGTTTTAGTTGGGAATTCTTACAAATATATAAGCGATCTTTGTACCATAAGAAATCATTTTTCCAACTAAATGTATCAGATGTACTAGGATCTTGCTGCAACTTTTGAATGAGTGTCCATACATCTTTGTCCTTCTTCCATTCATCTCTCGCTTCGGTTATCCAATCTGGTTGGATAATAGAAATGGCACAAAGCAATGCTTCCACCTCTTCATTCTTTCTTGAGAGTGCATCTACAACAACATTAAACTTTCCTTTTTTGTAGATTATTTCAAAGTCATAACCCAACATCTTTGTGACCCATTTTTGCTGCTCTTCTGAAGATAGTCTTTGTTCCAAAAAGTGTTTAAGACTATCATGATCAGTTTTTACCTTGAAGTGTCTTCCCATTAGGTAAGTTAGCCATTTCTTTAGTGCATGTAGTATTGCTAACATTTCCTTCTCATAAATAGGTTTCTGTAAATACTTTCCTTTGATTGGACGACTTTCAAAAGCAATGGGTGTTCCTTCCTGCATTAAAACTGCACCAATTCCATTTCCTGAGGCATCACATTCCACAATAAAGGTTTTTGTGAAGTCTGGTGTAGCTAAGACCGGTGCTAGGCACATTGCCTCTTTAAGACGTTCAAAGGCCTTAGTTGCTTCAGGAGTCCATGAAAATGCATCTTTCTTCAATAATATTGTTAGAGGTGCTGCTATTCTCCCATAATTCTTAACAAACTTGCGATAATACCCTGTTAACCCGAGAAATCCTCGCAACTTCTTTATGGTTGTGGGGACTTTCCATTCCTTAATGGCTTTAATTTTGTTAGGGTCTACCTAAACACCCTCATGAGATACAATATGACCCAGATATTCCACCTCTTGTACTCAAAAGAAACATTTGGATGTTTTTGCATATAATTGTTTCTCCTGCAATAGTTTGAGCACCCTGTCAACATGTTCAACATGATCCTTCCAAGACCTGCTGTAAATTAGTATATCATCAAAAGATACTAGCACAAATTTTCTAAGGAAGGGTTTGAAAATGGAATTCATCAACCCTTGAAATGTAGAAGGTGCATTGGTAAGGCCAAAAGGCATGACCAAAAATTCATAATGACCCTCATGAGTTCGAAATGTTTTTTTTAGAATATCTTCGATCTTCATTCTAATTTGATGATATCCTGAACGAAGATCCAACTTGGTAAAATAAATTGCTCCATGTAATTCATCCAATAATTCATCAATCACAGGAATGGGAAATTTGTCTTTAATGGTGAGCTTATTGAACTCCCTATAATCCGGACACATTCGCCATGATCCATCCTTCTTGTGTACCAATACTATAGGAGCAGAGAAAGAACTTTGACTAGGTTGAATTATACCCGCCTCTAACATTTCTGCAATCATACATTCGATTTCGCTCTTTTGGAAGTAAGGATATCTATAAGGCCTGATGTTTGGAGGAACACTTCCTGGAATCAAATGAATAGCATGATCATGATCACGAATAGGTGGGAGTCCTTTGGGAGTTCCAAACACCTTGGAATGATTGTCCAAGACTTGTTGGAGATCTGCAGAAATAGATGATTTTGATGTTGGAACTTCTAGTGAGCATAATTGTGCAATTACGCCTCGCTGTTCTTTCTTTATAAGCTTTGTCATGACATTAGAGCTTATTATCCTTCCTGGTTTCCCCGCAATACCCGTAATTCGACTTCCTTTCCTTCTGAAAAAAATTTCAAGAAAAGTTCTTGAAAATTAAAAGCTACCGTCCCCAAAGATTGTAACCATTGTACTCCTAGTACAACATCATCACCTCCCATAGGAATGGAAAGCATTGGACTAGTAAATACATATTCCCCCATGGTTAGCTTGATATTATGGCATTTTACAGAGCAATTTATAGTTCCTCCATTTGCAATCATCACTTGACATTCTGGTGCTGGGTATAGGAAACAATTTAATTTCTTGGCTACCTTACAATGAATAAAATTATGGGTGCTACCTGAATCAATCAACAATATTACCTTTTCATTCTTGATATGTCCTTCTATCTTGAGAGTTTGAGGAGTGGTAATTCCTACCAGTGCATTACACGATATGGTCGGATTCATTTCTTCCTCTTCTAGGGCTGGTTCCTGGTGTATATCCTCTTCTTGTTCATTTTCTTCTTCCTCTTCACAATCTATGTAAAATAATTTCTTCTCGACACACTTATGACCTTTAGTGTATTTGCTATCACAACTGTAGCAAAGCCCTTTTGCTCTTTTTTCTTCCAATTGTTGTGGTGTCAACCTTGTAGGTTGTGGAAATATAGATGTAGCAACACTTCCTTCTTTATAGAATTGAGTGGTAGGCTTCCTTGTCACCATTATTTTACATTCAACTTTTCTTACCAACCTGAATGCCTTCTCCAATGAATCTGGTTCCAAAACACGAACTTCATGTTGGATGTTATCCTTTAAAGTGCCTATGAAGAGATCGATCCTGTGGTCCTCTGGAATATCAGTTACCCTTATATTCAATTTTTGGAATTCCTCAATGTGTTGCCCCACTAAACCATTTTGTTTGAGATTTATCAATTGGGTAAAGAAGGTGTTGCTCTTTGTATCCTCATAATGTGCTATCATTTCCTCCGTAAAAATTGACCAAGTGACAATTTTTTTACGGGAGCAAAGCCATTGATACCATACAAATGTATTTGGTTCTAAATGTAAAGTTGCAATGCGTACCTTTTGTGTGTTTTTCACGTTATGGAGATCAAAATATTGCTCCATCTGTAGTATCCATGTTACAGGATCCTTTCCATCAAAATTCCTCATATCCATTTTTGGAATATGGTGGTTCTTCCCGCCAACATTAGAGTTTATGAAATCATGATTAACATTGATTTTGTTCTCATCATGAGGTTCTTCTACTATCTTTTCACCATTAGGAAACATTTCTTGTATCAACTTTGTCAAACCTTCGATGTTTGTTTTTAGATCATTCTTCATGTTTTCCATGTTGTATTTCATGTCATCCATCTTAGCTTCCATGCCATCCATATTAGCTTCCACGCCAGCTTCCATGCCATCCATCTTAGCTTCCACACCATCCATCTTAGCTTGCACGCCATCCATCTTAGCTTCCACGCCTTTCTTCAAAACTTCCATTTCATTTTTTGTTGCTCTTTGCGAGAGTGAAATTTTTTGCACTTGCTCTTGTAATTTTGATAGATCATGTTGCAATTCTTCGTCTTCATGAGTCATAGTAGAGCCTTCTGAAGGCTTAATGGGTGTTGAATTATTTTACGGGGCATCTTTTAGAACCCAATACTGATATCTATTCTACAATATGCCCTTGGAATCAATTCAAATTGATTCTTCAAACAAGACTTATGCAATTCGGAAAAAAAAAAATACACACCTTTTTCTTGCTTTTGAGGAGCTCGATATTGAAATTGGATTATATTTGTGATTGTAGCACTTCAATATTTGATTTTTGGTACCAACGTAGCCCTCTGAATTATATTTCGAATGCCACAAGTCTGACCTGATTTGGATTCTCCAAGACAAAGTTGTGTCCAATCTCCCACAATGACCTAATTATGGACTGGTTCAGTAGAGCGAACTTGTACGACTTTCCACGTGTCATTGTTTCGTCCTTTGTCTCTGAAATTGATAGCCAAGAAACTGTAGTATGTGCACTTGCGACCACTTTTTATGGCACTCCAATCCGATGCCCAGAGAGAGAGTTATTTAACTTTTCCCACGATCACCACTTTGAGATGAAATTCAGGAGCTTGAAAAAGCACTACCTTCCACAGATCATATCTCCAAAAATATTGCGAACCAAGCTCTAAAATTTTTTGACGTATTTCTTCAGGATTTCAACTTCGCACCATAATAATTTCAGATTCTGAACCTTCGTAGAAAAATTTTTATAGCGCAAATGCCACGATGACCTGTTTAGGAGCCTGAAAAAATACCTAACTTCCACAGATCATATCTCCGAAAATATTCCGAACCAAGCTCTGAAATGTTTAGAAAATATTCCTCAAGATTTCGGATTCAAACCCTAAAAATTTCAGATTCTGAAACTTCGTAGAAAAAAAGTTATAGCGACAATGCCACGATGACCTGTTTGGAGCAGCGAAACCCTAGAATCCAAAGCTCTGATACCAAATGTTGTGTAACCAGCTCCAAAAATAGAAGAAAAGAGATATCAACGCCTTAGAAATAAGCCACTTCAAGGAGGAAACCTCCAATACATTACATAAATGAACAATTCTTGGATGATACAATTTACAAAACCTCCTTTCTATATATAGGAGTCCATGGGGCCATAATGTAATCCTAGTGGGCCACAATGTAATCCTAGCCGACCTAACAATAATAATTTAAGGGCACAATAATAAAAAAATGGGGGTTAAAAGGGTACAAGAATAACAATAAGGGGGTTACACTAACAACAATAAGGGACTATACTAGTAATATAGGGACCTAACAGAACCCCTCTTAACGAGAATCCTAGTACTTTTCCTTGCTTCAGAAATGTTGGTCCTCCTTATATGGCTACATTGTCATTACCTAGATCTACCATAGCTTTACTGGTATGGTTATTTTCAACTTCTTTGGCCTCGAATACACAAATTTTTCCACCTCAACTGGATGCTTCACTTCAACAGAGCTCACCATCTCAACATCACCAACCTCATGTTGACCCTTTACCTTCTTCGACCAACATGTCTTCCTCCCTTTCTTCTTCTTCGATTGGTAAAATCCTTGATGCTAGTAACCATGTGGCTAAGAAGAAGAAGAAAGGGAAGAAGAAGAAGAAGCAAGATAAGAAAGAAATCAACCAACCAACCATGGTTGTAAGTGTTGGTAGTATTGAGGAAACCTCCAACATGCATTGAAAATATAAATACCCTTGCAATATTTGTAAGGGTGATCACTTCCTCATTATTTGTCCTAGTATTCCTAAGGTGTTGGAAGTATGGTCAGAAAAATATTATCAAATTACTCTTGATCCCTCAACCAGTGATAGTCATGTTCCTAGGAAAAAGGGTAAAGTTAGGTTTCCTTGTAGGTTATGCAAAGGGAGTTATAAAACTCACATTTTCCCTCACATGGATGAAGCCTAAAAATTGTTGGAAAACCTTATTGTTCCACAACAAAAACCTCCAAATGGTTACCGTAGACTTTCTCCCAACACACCGTGAACTGACAGAGTGATTGATCTAATTTCAAGCACAGTCATTCCCATTCTTCCATTGGAGAGTGAAACTTATATCACTCAGGTTGATGATACATTAGTTGATCAAGTGGTCGACTCAATTTCACATTCGTTCGATCCCACTCTCCCTATAGAAAGTGAAATTCATACCGCTCAGGTTCTTCTTGTTACATCAAATTCTTCTACGCCAAGGGGAATTACACCTGTTGCTTCAGAACCCTCTCCAAGTACCGAGGTATTTTCCTTTGATTGGAATAGATTGACAGATCCTCATCTTCCTTCTTCCAAACCTTTCCAAATCATTGTGAAGGCTTGTGGTAAGAATGTGCATCTCACAAATGTAGATGAAGGTGCTTCTGTTAGTATTTTATCCTCAACTTCTTGACAAGAATTAGGTTCCCCTAAGCTTGTGCATGTTGCATAGATTCTGTCAGATTTTAACAGGACCATTAGTGAACCTTTAGGGATCCTTCCTAAGTTTACTATTACCTTGGAAGGTAAAAATTTATGTATTGATATTATGGTAGTCCGAGGCCCCTTGGATTTCAATTTTCTCCTTGGGCAAGACTATGTCTATGCAATGAAAGCTGTCGTATCGACACTCTTTCACGTGATGTCTTTCCCTCACAATGGAAACATTGTGACTATTGACCAGCTTTCATTTGTTATTCTTGATTTGACTACCAATAATCCGACACCCCTAAATTTTCCTTATACGGAAGTGGTATCTACCCTGCCACAGGTTAATTATGTGGCAACCAGTCCCATGTTTTCAATTACTGATGCAAGCGAGCCTCTCATTATTTGCTCGATTTATTTTGACTTAGATCTGGTAATTAAAATGATGAAAACTATGGGATTATTTTATCACGATGTTCTTATCCCTATTGAGTCCCTTAACATGGATTCCTTCTAGAGAAATCTTCTTCCTTCTGATGAAGACCTCTTGGAAGCCATGATCGAGGTGTGTCCCTTGACATGTGTTTCTTCCAGTTCGAAGCCATGATCAAGGATACTTTGAGGATGGTTATTTTCCTGTGTCAACCTCATTAAAAAATGAAATAGGTCCCCACGAGGATAGTTCTTTTACTGTGTCAACCTTGTTAATAAATGAAATAAGTTCTCATGAGGACGATTCTTTTCCTGCATTAACCTAGTTAAAAAATGAAACATTCCCTTATGAGGATAGTTCCTGTTATTGTGTCAACCTCATTAAAAAATGAATTAGTTCATCATGAGGAGAGTTCCTTTTACTGTGTCAACCTCGTTAAAAAATGAAACATGTATTTATGAGGAGAGTTCCTTTACTGTGTCAACCTCGTTAAAAAATGAATCAGGTTAAGAGGAGAGTTCCTTTTACTGTGTCAACCTTGTTAAAAAATGAATCATTTGGTCTTGAGGATATTTCCTTTTACTGTGTCGACCTCATTAAAAAATGAAACATGTCTACGAGGATATTTCCTTTTACTGTGTCAACCTCATTAAAAAAAATGAAGCATGTCTTTGAGCATAGTTCCCTTTCTTGTGTTAAGCTCGTTTAAAAATGAAACAAGGTTCGATGAGCATAGTTCTTTTCCTGTGTCAAGCTCATTAAAAAATGGAAAAAATCCTCTCCTAATTGAGTCGAGTCTTTGATTAGATCTCTTAATTTTCAAGTTGAGTCTTTCATCTAATCTCGTAATTGAACCTTCACTCCATCCAGCTATTAGTAACCAGTAGTCTACTTAGTTGAATGAAATGAAGCTTGGGGGGCATTGAAACCATTCTCAAGCACAGTTTCCTACATTTCAAGCTTGTGTAAAAATGAAACCATTCTCAAGCACAATTTTCTCTATTTCAAGATTTTGTAAAAATGAAACCACTCTCAATCATGATTTTTCATTTGTTTCAAGTTGTGTAAAAATGAAACAAACCCATCTCAAGAATAGTTTTCCTTTTTTTAAAGATTGTGTAAAAATGAAACCATTCTCAAGCATAGTTTCTTTTGTTTCAAGCTTGTGTAAAAATGAAACCACTTTCAAGCACAATTTTCTTTCTGTTTCAAGCTTGTATAAATATGAAACCTATCTTGAGTCCATTTCAGTTATTATTTTGAAGACTCATTAAAATCATGAAAATCCTGAGATTATTTTTCTATCTTTCATTGCCGTAAAAAACATGAAAATGTCGAGTTCTTTTTGTCTTTTCCTGCTCATAAATTAAATTGAAAGTCGACCATATTGGGTATACTTTTATCACCTTTTCGGGCTCTGTAAAATTACAAAAAAGTGAAACCCTGGAGTCCTCTTTTAAGCCCTTTTCAAACTCTCGGAATATGAAAATATCATCGAGTACTTGATTATTCGAACTCGTTAAACTAAATGAGCAGTCGTCCTTTTAGTATAGGTTTGCCTTTTGGACTGGGCCCGGACTAATTACAAAAATTATCGTTGACTAATCGTAGTCGATAGGAGTTTCTCTCTACCCACATTATTTTATCCTTTTTGGAACTGAAAAACTAAATTTACGAAAATAACAACCATGGAGTTTACTTATGTTTTCTTCGATTCCCTAAAGCCACGCCATCGATTTTCTCCTATATTGGACTCGTTAAAATTTAACAGTAAAGGACCCGTCGATTACAAATAGGACTGAACCACTCCTTCTTAAGGTTCGATTTTAATACTAAGATGGACTCATCTGAAGGATGAGCTTACACAAACAAGAAAATGTTGTCCTCCTGAAGCTTGTCAAAAATAACGAGGTGCTTGCCAGTAATGGCGAGGGAAAAGAGAGAAAAATAATCGAATTGTCACCCTTGTTTAGAAAGCATCATGCCACTCTTAAACACGACACTTTGTCACACTTGTACCTGGGTTGGGAAACCTTTGTCTAACATTTAATCAAACCACATTGAAAGTCTTCAGCCGGTTTCTGGGTATTAGCTTTAGGTCAAATGCTGCTAAGCCATCTGCAGTGTCGTTATGTGTTCAAGAGATAGTTCAAATAAACCATTCATTGCAAAAATTTGTCTCCATTTGCGTTGACCATCCCTGAGTCAGTCCTTGAAAATAATTTTCAAAACTTGATCTAATGGTTTCGTGTCGTGGGCTTTCATGCGACGGGTCACTTTCTATCGACGACAACTCATCATCTAGAAAGTTGATCTAGAATCCTATCAGTACCTTGGGATCTGCATGCCCTAATGGCAGGTTTCTCGCATTCAATGACAATTTGCATCATTGACCTTCGATCGAACGATTCTATAAGTGTTTGACTGAAATCATTCATTCACACTTCATAGATTGTACTGGAGTACTTTGAGAGCCATTGTCATTATTGGTGGTTTCTCTCACACTTGTTAACAGTTCACATCATTGACTGGTAATCAAGTGGTTTTTACCATGTTCGACTTCGACATAATAAATCGCATGGACAGAATCGTACTAGTTCAGGAAGCGGAAATCAAGACCCTGGATCTAGTTTCCACCTTCCAAGTTGTGAGGAGTTTTTATTATTCATGATATAGTAGACTACTCACGATAGATGGATGCGTCCATACTGTGTCTATTTTTGATGTAATATTGAAACCATATTTGTACCAAAACGTTTAGTTAGTTTTGATCTGATTATGGGAATTCCTAACTCAGTGATGATATATCTATGCTTGCATTGAATGTTTTTATAGGTTTTCAACCGGTGTCCCCTATCCAATCCTTGGAATGATAAAGCACTTCACTCTTCAGAACAACCTCAAACTTCGCACTTTAGGGGGCAATCTGTTAGACGTTATTTTGTCACCATGACATTTGAATGTCCATATAGGTCTATCACTACCTATATTGTGCTCCCTTATGAGTCAAAAAACCCTAATGTTCCTAAACCAAGTCTTGGAATTGGAGAAAATATCTTTAAAACCCTTAAAAGTATACCTCTTCACTTTTTCTAGCCTTTTCCTATAGGTCCATAGATACTTGGTCTATAAAATGTGGTAACCCCCACATGTTCTATAAATAAAACCTGCAAACCCCCATAAAATGTCAAATAAAAGAAAAAGTAAATTCTAGAAGCATAGCTGGTCAAATATTCTCCCAACTGGAAGCTTCTAGAGGCGCGATCAGTTCAAGTTTTATCCCTCCACTCATGGAGCTTATCCCTTGGTCCATGGAGCTCAAATACCTTCATGAGAGGAATCCATCCCCCTCTTCATGGAACTGAAATTAACTCCATTTCCCTATAAATTGAGCTCAAGTTTCAGGCTGAAGGGTAGATTGTAGATTGTAGATGCTAAGCCAAAAGATTATAGATTCTACATACATAGTAGACTGTAATTGCTAAAGAAATTCCCAAGATTTCATACTCCCTGTACTGGCTGTTTTTTGCATGAGAATGATCCCACCCTTATGTCCATAACTCCATGCTAGTATTCAGAGAGGAAGGCTTTTCAAACTGAAGGAGGAACAATTGTTCAGGACCCTAGAAGAAATTTGTACAACATCAAGGCATCAGGTTGTAAGATTACTCTTTTTACACAATATAATACATATGGATCTCTTTTTCTCATTGAGTTGTTCTTGTGATTATTGAATAAAATCAATACTTAAGACTCATTGATCACTAAGTTGGATTAGCTTTTCTTTATTATTATATGTTGCAAGTGCTTTGATTCTTTTGTCTTGTCTTTGATCGCAGGTCCTACTTACTGGAGATGCCTCTTTGGAGCGACTGGATAAAAGGCTGCATTGAACGTTGAATTTCAAGGTAGGGGCATGTCCTCTCTCTTTTATTATAATATTTCTGAATTTCAATTACTCTAGAGAAAAATATTTCCAAATAGATGTTTGTTTCTAGCTATTCGTTGAATACTAGGGAGATCGCTCTTGTCCGCAAGAGGGATTAATCCACGTAACAGAAAGGAGCATAAGTAAAGAAAGAAACAATTTTTGGGTTCCACATTCTTGACTTGGCAACAAATGTGAATATGAAGAATATCCTTGTGGTGGTATTTCCAAATTTCTATGGTATGGCTACAAAGGATCCCAAATATTTTTTATTCAAATTTGACAAAAAAAAATTAAATAATTTCTTGCAACATTGAAGGATTTAGCCTCAAGATAGTTTATGGGACGTGTGAAGAATACTAATACATCCTGGGATGGCATGAGAACAATCTTTCTTAATAAATATAAATATTATTTCAGAACTAAGGAATTACGAAATGATAGTTTTAAGATGCAGCAATAAGAAGAGGAAGTTCTTGGGGACTATGTTGAGATATTCTTGTCCACTCTCCAATAGAATAAAAAAAGTACAATGAATGAGGATACAACTAGAACTACTTTTCTAAATGTTATACATGAAAATTACATAGAGATGCTTAATCTCATGGTGTTTAGCCAATTTAATGTTCTTAAATTGCTCACATAAATTATCGACCAGAGTTGGTAAACTTGTGAAGTGAAAGTGCATTATATATGCTAAAAGTCTCTTTTAACTTAGTTTATTGGTGTGATGATTGAATTTGTAGAGATTTATTTTTCAAATAAAAAATATTCAACTTTCTGTTATTTGATAATGAAAAATTACATTTTTTAGATGTAATTAAGCATTCAAGATGCCTAGAGGGCCTGTGTTCTCAAGCACACATCGTAGCGAGGCTACTCATGATATTACATATTTCTAGCAGGGTTGGGATTTTCATGCTTGCATTTTCTCTTTTGGAAAATATTCCAAGTCCCTGAATGCAGGGAGGAAGGAACCAAGGCTAGCTCATTTTTCCTTGTGGAATTTTATTTGTCGGAATCTGAACTTTCAAAGTCATGCAATCTTTTGTTTGCGCATGAGCTTACACCAGATCGAGCTTCAGTCGGTGTAGGATCCACCAAGGTGTGTGTTGGCTGAGACATCGTGTTAATTTCAAAAGAAACTTGTAATTCTTGTTTTGGTACCCTCTAATCGGTTGCATTCTGTTTTCTCTCGTTCTCGATGGGTATGTCCCCTTCTTCTTCTGTCTCTTACTCTGGTCCACCTGAGGGAAATCTTCATCCTTTGGTTGCTTTCCTTGTCTTATTGTTTTTTCTATTTTCTCTTTTTCCATCCAGATACGTGTTTTGTAAATGGCCAGCTTTCCTACATATCCTACACCTAAATGCAGTGCTTTCATAATCAAGGTGTTGTGTCCATTTGTGGTGGTTATGAATCAGTTGTATATTTTTTGGAAGCCCCTTGCTGAGATCCACCTCCACATTGATTTGTGCGAAAGTGAATACTCCCTCCTCCAATTTTTGGATATCGGTTTTGACATATCACCCTATGGTGTTCCCAATGCCTTCTAATACACTTTCATTTCGAAAATGAAGCGAGAGATTATACAACCAAACCCAGACCGAAATTCTGGTTATCTTCATCATGTTTGCATCAAAATTAGGGAACCATGGTGTGACGAAGAGTCCGGTCTAACCCCAGAACCGTGGTATTTCCCTAAGAATGATTTCTTTGGCTTCCAATGAAGGGAACTTGATTATAAAGAACCCTTTGGAACAGAGATGGATATCGAAATCCATAGTCCAGTTGGTAAATATCCAAAGGAAAATCTCCATTGGTTTGGGCCAAAAGAAGTTAAATCTGAAAATTATTTCTTGTGATTCAAATGTGGAGCGATGTTCGTCGATCTCCAGTGCATCAATGTGTAGTTCTGGCACGGAGTTTGGCTGCTCCACAATGTATGTTTTGGGAGTATTCTCAGCTGGTTCGGGTGGTGTTGCTGCTTTGTTTTTCCCTTGTAATATGTTCTTGTAAGAGGGACCATTCGGAGTGTTGGTTCCCCTCATGGGTCCATTCGATCTGTTATGTTTGGAACTACTAGAGGTATTTTCTCTCGGCAAACCTCATTTGAGTCTTAAATTCAATAAAATGGAGGAGCTATTTTGAATGTGATAGTATTTTAACTGAGCTTCTTCCTTTAATAGCTTCCCTGAAAATATCAGACTTTGTTATGAGGCCATTGTTATCACTCTGAAATTTCCTTGGGTTATTATGTTTGTTGTTAAAGAAATAACAGAGGTAACTATCAACCACTTTTAAGATTAGGATCTAGCCTTCCTAATGCTAAGATATGACTCTCTCTTAATGATTTAAATTTGTTGTTTTAATTGGCTTTAGGCTAGTTATGTATGCTTAATTTGGTTTGATTTTGATTTGGTGGTGGAATCACTGATTTAGAAGGATAGATGACTATATTTTTCCATTGGGCTATGGAGTCAATGTATCAATCAATCAGGACTGAATCAAGTTCTAAAGGAAGTGTTCACATGGCAAGGTAGCTGAGTAAAATCAAATCTTTTAGGTTGAATGGTGAAGTTGTTTTCAATCGGGATCAAGGAGCATTTAAGGATTCATTAAATCGGATAATGAATGAAGGTGAAAGGGGTAAATCAAGATGGGAGATCAATTAAGGATTCTCAGATCTCGATATTAGAAGAAAACATGAAAATGAATAACAATTCATGGTAGAGTGTATTTAAAAAAGTTCTGAAATAAAATTCCTGTTATAACATTTGGATTCAGAAAACATACAAGTTTATGGAATACTTAAGAAAATAACAATGAACAATTGAAAGTAATTCACTGAAGTGGCTCAACACATGAATCCTGTAATGCAATTCCTTTATTGTTTGTCCTGTCTGTTGACTTGAAAATGGTACAATAAACCCTCAGGTATTTGGATCAATTACAACTATAGAAATGTTCAGGAATCCACACTCAATACTTTGAATTATGAAGTATTTATACAAAAACTAATACAAAATATCCTAAAAATAATTTAGGAATTACTGAAGGGAAATAAAATATATTCATGCAAGAAGATAGAGACACCTATGTAAGTAATGCAAGTTTTCCCTG
Organism: Pinus albicaulis; assembly: GCA_034641835.2. Lineage (NCBI taxonomy): Eukaryota > Viridiplantae > Streptophyta > Pinopsida > Pinales > Pinaceae > Pinus > Pinus albicaulis. The sequence goes on from MU968359.1 coordinate 30,046,239, forward strand.
CTTATTTGGTTTTGTTGTTTTCTTTTTTATCTTTTGCTTCTTTATCTCTCTGATTGTTGCTTTCATGCTGGTTGTCTTTTTTCTATTGAGTTTTCTTTAAGTTGCCTTGTAATTTGATTTCATCTTTTAACTCTGTTTATCTTTAAACTCTACCTTTCATCTATTTTTACTTTAACTTGACTGCTCTGTAACTCTTTAACATTGAATGCTATGTTTTCACCTTTACCTGTCTCTGTTAGTCTTTAACCTTGACTGCTCTGTTTTCACTTTAATTTTCACTGTCATAGTAAATCATATAAATTTTCCCAAGCCTCTTCATCTGGTAATTTAATTTTTACCATTCTCCTATAAATTTCATCATCTTCTGTGTATTTTGAAAAAGTAGGCTTTTTTATAAAGAGATGATTTACCTCATGCTGGAGGTAAACGTGCTTTTCAAATGTCTGATAAAGTACTTTTCCTGTAGGAATTCCTTTCATGGAGGAATTTTTGGACTGTTCTTTGGCCACTTCTCTAATTTTCTTTATCATAATTTTCATGTTTCAACAATATTTCATTAATAACCAAAGGATTAGGTAGATTCTTCGCCTCGAACATGAAATTTCACCATGAAACTCGGTTATTGCAAGAGTCCATGTTCCGGGACACTTGTATTCAAGTTGTACCATCAAGTTCCTATTGGAAATAACCTTTCCGACTTCTAGGATTGTTTCCACTCTTTCATTTATGCCAATTTCTTCCAATTTCGCTTGTTTCTGAATTAAGAACGAATGATCTTAGTAGCCTCTTCTCGACTTTTTACCAAGTTCTTCTTTTGAATTTTTGAATGGCTTCACTTGCTTCCTTGATCAAATCCTTCCGCTCATAAATAACTTGGATAGATGGCCAAATATTATTGATGTAGTTAATGATTTTAGCCCATGGTCGCTCGCTTGCTTGGGAAAGTGGTTCTTTTAGTGTCAATTATTTCTTAACTTCGTACTTTCTCGCTCAATTTGTTTGACTTTCCGTGTTTCATTCTTGTGCATGATTTGAACTAGATTTTCTCATCCTATAGGATTTTTATTTGTGCTTTTAAGTCTATTTATTTCATTTGTTTGGATGGACGTATCTGTATGGCTTTAACGACCACTCGCTTTCCATCACTAGGAAGAGTTGTTGTTGTTGTTGAATTTGTAGCCGACATAGTTGCTGATGTTGAAATTGTTGTAGATACCGGAACCGTAGTTGCCACCGGAGTTGCCGAAGTAGAAATCACCGTTGTAGTAACTGTGTGAATAACAATGACAGGGATTTCTTCCATGCCAAATTTCTTTTCTCCCCGCACTAACTTATCCATCTCGTTCTCCATCTCTTTTAGTTGAGCTTGCCAACCGAATGATGAGATTCATCATTTCATATTTTTGGCCTTCATTCTCCTAACTTATTTTTCTTATGGATGTTCAAGAGGAGGAAATTTTAGTTGTTTTTTCAATGGCAAGAATGTTTGCATTCTTTCTCGATGAGTTCTTCAACTTTAATGTTCTCTGGGATCATATCCTACTTCTATGACTAATTATTCCGTTGATTTGATTTTGTTGTCCTTGGCTTGTGAGGAAGCCTTATCTAGTTTTAGCTAACCTCTAATGTTTTCTAGAGTATTTTGGTGCCTTTTGAACACTCATGGCTTTATTGGTCATGGTAGAACATAACATTTCACTGGGCCTTGCTTATGAAATTTATTTGGTCTATAGGATGAAAATATTTGGCTTGAAATTCAAATGTTGTCTTCCCGTAATCTACCGATGTCTTAGGATGCCGCACTGTGGGCTACAAGAAGGTCATCCGCATCTTCCGGCTCCTAGAATCTAAATGTAGAAAGCAACCCGTTATGGTCAAGAGGTGTCTTCTTCCGCATTGGGCATAAGGATCGCTTTAATACCTCATTCCCCGATTTTTATTTCTGTATTTATCCATGATATCCGTTCTTTTTTATTCATCGGTTTACTTGATGAAGACACTTCAACACTATGCTACTTTTGAATGATTTGAGTATTAGAAGTTGAAGGCCGGTGAGTTTCCTCCGAAAACCGCCGGAGGTGAATTTTCTTTCTTAACCACTCTATCTTACATCAATAATTTCAATAATCTCAACTTATTCATTTGCCGTGATTTAGCTTGGGCTTCTTCCTATACATTAATTTGAATTTGGTTTATGTAGTGGGTTTTAGATGAATATGATACTTCTTCTCTTGCTCTTTTGGAGTTCCTATCTTGTGGGAATGGATTTGCAAGATGGAACTAGTATCACCTGTTTCTCTTCCTCTTTTCAGCATTCTCCAACCACTCGACCGGTTGGAGTATTTTTCAATATCTAGCTTGAATTCATGGACAAAAAGGAGTTAATTTAAATTTGATTCTTTAACTTACCGATAACTCCTAAACGATCATAATTCCATTTGAAGCTTTCACTCAACTTGAATTCATGAAGACACTTTGTGCTTGTCGACCAACACCTCTACCGTTGCAAATGAAAGGAACAATCTAGTTTTTTATCTTAAGTTGTGTTTTCTTCTTGGATAACAAGAAATTAACTTCATCAGATTTTAGGATATGCTTGATATATTCCAAATACAGATAAACTCATTGGGAGGTATTTAGGAAACTTATATGGAGTGAGTTGACATCCATATACCCTAATCTCAAAGGTGGTTCCTCGTATAAGGTCACTTCCTATCCTCCCATGTTCCGATAACCGCAAGACCTTTTTTTACCCTCATCACTAACTCTTTGTCTACCCGCTACTTATCATATTGACAATTGATGAATAAATGAATCAATGAAGTTGTTGTAGGTAAATCCATGGAATATTTAGTCGATTAAGGAAGTCCGTAATATCAACCGATCGTGGGTTGCCCTCATTGTCCGCCTTTTTGGAGGCTTACTACAAACCTTTCGTATGAATAATTAACACCTCCTTCCTCTAGTAATTTAACTATTTTCTCATGGATGACATCTTATAAGTACTGAGAAAAATTAAATGTGAAAGGTGGAGGTCAAGCCCCTGCGTAAATGGAGCCGTAAAACCTAGGATGGAAGCATCTACATATTCATCCGTAAAATAGCCTAGAATGCAAGACAACATTGTGACAACTTGCCTTGTTCTTTCTATTAAATGCTTCATCCGTCCTCCCAAGCATATTTCCATTAGATGCTTCATCTCTCCTTATAAACTAAGCCACATATATCCATTTGTCCAAGCATGCTTCCAAAGTGTTCAACCTTCTTGTGGAGATATTTATTTGTACAAGCATAACCCCAATTAGTAATAAAATTTTGAATATATAAACAAATAAACACAAACCTCGAGGGTATCCAATCATTCCATGCTACTTATAGGTTTTCCAAATACAAATTGCTGGAATTTTTTCTTCTTTCACTTCTTCAAAGATCACAAAATACAACTTCAAGATTTTCAAATCTATATGTAGTACTTTCAATCTTCGATTTTATTCTTTATTTAAGGTATTCAAGACAGTTCTCCCTCCTCAATCGGGGATATGTATCCTTTCTTCCATCCGAAATCCTTCGATATCGCAGAATATTGAGCCTTTCAATGCTTCATTCTTTCTTATGGCATATTTATCATCATTATAGCTTCCTTAATCATGCTCATCATTACTATCAAATATCTTTAATTACAAACATATTCAACATCTTGAAGATCATGTACCGAAAAACTTTAACGACAAGTAAAAAACCAAATAAAACATATAGAAACATGAATTTAACTATATCATATCACTATAATGGAAGCATCAAAATATTCTAAATTTTAGATATTAAATACCTAAACCTACTTAGGTTCATAATCGATAAGATACATATTTTCTCATACTAGACTTCAACTTTGCTAGGGATTTTTTTCATAAACCCTAGTCTTCATCTCCTTAAATATTAGTAACCAAATCAAGTCAATCAATCATATTACTATAACAGCTAGGTTTCAACAATATACTTTTTCATGTCGACTTCATCAAGTTTGTCATGAAACCCTAGAGTATCGCCTACTATGGTTTTGTTCTATCCCCTAGACACAACTCAAAACATCAATAATCAAGTTATCATACTAATATATGAATATCTCGGGGTCTCAATATATCAAAAATTACTTTGGTAAACCCCTAGACACAAACATCAAAGATATATATACAATAATTTTAATTAGGTTAGGGGTTTCGATTATACAAAAGAATGCACACCATGGTTTCATTCCTAGGACCTTACAAGGGTTCTTCTTATAAAACCTAATTTACCAAACCCCAAGAATCTAGGTTTTAATTATTAAAAGCAAACCCTAACTTATCTAAGGTTTTGTCGATTAGGAAAATAATAACAAAACCTAAACAACTACGTATTTTTGTCATAACAATACCAACCCTAAAATATTACAAGAATAAACTAAACAACTACGATTACTATAATAATACCAAACCCAAATATTATGAATAGACTTTTCACCATTGGTTCTTTATTCGCAACCCTAAGAGGAATATGGTTTTAATATTATTGTCAACATATCCTAGGCAAGGATATAATTTCATTGTACAAACCCTAAGTAGACTATGGTTTCATCGACATACCCTTAGGTTAGGTTTTATAGTGAACCCTAAAGGTTAGGTTTCATAAAAATAGATAATATGATAGGGTAGATTCAATCTGGTGACAATGACCATAAAGAAGAATCCTTATGATTTGAAAACCAGACATGAGAGATTTAGTAATATAAGTCAAATTTAAATTGAGGAATGATCATACCCTTTTGATGAAATTTTTTTATACATATCTAGAGTTTTTCTTACAAACCTTGTATGGTTATTTATTGAAGGACTCCTTTGAAACTCCTTATAAATCTTCTTTTGGATACTCCCTTTAAATCTAATCGTTACTCTTTGTAGGTTTTCTTTTAAAGGGAAGAAGACAAGAACAAGAATAATAAATATAATGAAATTAAAAACAAATACTTATATTTTATGAAGAGAGCTTTCTTTGCTTTATTTACCCGCAATAATTTTCCCCGACAAACATCATCAAAATTATGAAAGTACAAACATGTGAGACACTCACTTATAAACCCAAGACACTATGAGACAAGGTTTTCTAGGGAGAACGGGTGAGTAAGGTTTTCATATAGAACTATTATTATTCCCAATATATGTAATATTGTTAATTCCATAATTATAAAACAGCTGAAACTCGAGACATTATCCTTTAACAATTGGAACCATGATACATACTAAGAGTTACAGGCACTTTGTCTTCCACATTTATTGTTCTTTTGCAGACATGATAAAAATGCATAAAGAATAAAGAGAATGCTTGCGTGATATTCAAGTATTCTCCATTGCCAAGACAAAAGTTCATTATTTTGTCATTTCTCCTTTGTTAAAGATAAATTTTAATTCTGTTATACAAGGTTCTTATTAAAACATAAATTATGAACTACTATAGTATTGTTCTGACAACAGGGATTTTTTGCCTGCTGGCACCGATAATTATAAGTCTCGGTCCTTTGAATAACCAAGACTTATAATTGTCGTGATAACCGACAAGTAATCCTTGTTGTATCCCGAAAAAACCTACTATAGTAGTTCATAATTTATCATTTTAATAAGGACCTTCTATAGCAAAGTCGGATATCTTTGTCTCAAAGGGAGGAAGTAGTTAAAAGTAATGAACCCGTTTTAATTTGTGGAAGAATACTTGGAATGTCACGCAAGCATTATCTTTATTCTTTATGCATTTTACATCTAAATCCATGTTCACAAAAGAACAATAAATTCAATGGAAGACAAAGGTATGTAAATTTTGGAGGTATGTATATATCATGGTTCAATTGTTAAAAGGTTAATGTCTCGTGTTTAATCGTTTTTATGATATATATATATATATATATATATATATATATATATATATATATATATATATGCGTGTGTCCGGTCCTTATTTCGAAGAGTATAGACTTTTAGATATTATGTTAGTTGCATTGGTACCGCTCTTCAAAGTGGAACTTGATTTGTTTACGTGCTAGTTGTATAGGGCTTCTACAATTTATATTATGAATGTGATTTCATGACCTTAATAAAATCGATCTTGATTCCATTTATGTATCCATATATATTTGTAATTGTAACTTTAAATGAGTCCTTCTAACTATGCTTTACAACGCCTAGTCAACTTGGCAATTATATATTTTTCTTAGCCCCAAAATGTTTTTCTATTTTTGATGTGATTGTCTATAAGAATGCAGAGACTTCAAAAATTTTGACCCCGAGGTGACACATTTTTCATATTTAAAAGATGATTTAAGACCCTTAATATCTATGCTCAAGACTTTGCTTATTATGCCTAAAGATTCAACCTGGAATGGGACTATAGGTATTTCTGAATTTCCAAATGTGGTAGATTGGTCCTTCAAAGATTTCCGATTTTCAAGTTCCGATATGTATCCCTATTTGCATAGGTATGTGCCCAAAAATGTATCTTTTTGTAAATAATTCATTCTTCTAATGAGTTCGTCCTTCAAAACTAACCTTTGTCTTTTACACAAATGATCTACTAGATGCCTTATATACTGACCTTAGCTATAATACCATGTTGATAAATCCATTAGGGCAAAAAATTATGGTTTTTAATTTAGTTGATTTTCTTATTTTGAAATTATCTTATGATATTTAATTCTTAGTTCTTCTTCTTCCAAATTATCTTGTTCTTATCATCAAGGCTAATTCCAAAACAAAAAGAGGACACAAGATGTAGGCACACATCTAGGGAAAAACCCCTAGGTAAGGGAAACGTAGTCAATAACTCTTCCTTCAAAGAGATTCAAATACATCGAGATGACCAAGACCCTTATTATCGTACTCCTTCCATCCATAAATTCAACCTTGTTCCTTAGTCCTACATTTAACACTTAATTTTGTGATTTTATCCTATATTATTGAAAGGCTTCAATTCTATGCTTCAGTCCTATAATTATATCATGCTTCGGTCCTATAATAACTTAAATCCTCGGCCCCGCAATCACTCCAATACTTCGACCTTGTAATTGATTTGAATCATCCTTCTTCATCGTCCTTTTTATCCGCCTTAACTTAATTATTCATATCATATTTGATTTGAGTTCACATGAGTATTTATAGTTGTTTCCGACTGTAAATGAGCCGCCATGAATAATTTTTTGAAGCCAACTTGTGGAGGATCAATCTAGATGTCGAATTTCAAGGTGACTTGATGGAGGAGGTTTTGTGTTATGAAACTAGCTCCAAAATAGAAGAAAGAGAGATCAACCTCTAGAAATAATCCACTTCGAGGGGGAAACCTCCTTTTACATTACATAAATGAACAATTCTTGGATGATACAAATGGCAAAACCTCCTTCTATATATATGATTCCATAGATTCACAATATAACTTAGCCTCTAATTTTAACACTAATAATGTAAGGGTACAATAATAACAATGTTGGGGTTAAACACACAATTAACAATAAGAATGTATGAGTCACACTAACAACAATAAGGGAATACACTAGTAATATAGGGACCTAATTATGCCCTCTCCTCAAAAAAGTGTTGTCCTCAACGCTGAGTAGCTTCCGGATGCTTCGATAAAATTCTCATCCTCCCATGTAGAATATTTGTGGGTAAGTTCTTTCCACTTAATGAGATACTTCCAAATTGATCGATTTCGTAGCCACGAGTTCTTTGCTTATGTGATTGCTTCATGTTCCAATATGATTTTTCCTTCTCATCAAGTTCTAGCAATATTTTTTGAACTCGAATTTTGTCACTCATAACCTTCTTTAAGCATGAAACATGGAAAACTCGATGCACTCACGAAGAAGTAGAAAGCTTCAATTTGTATACCATAGTACCAATATTTTGTAACACCTTGTAAGGACCATATTACTTTGGCGATAATTATTATCCTTCTTAGCTTGCTTGAGGGGCATTTGTTTGTATGGTTGTAGCCGTATAAATACCTGGCCTCCTACATCAAAACTTTCGACAATATGTTGATCCGCATGTTGTTTCATTCGATTTTGTCTCAAATTTAGGTTATACTTTAAGAGTTGGAGAGCTTGTTTTTGATGCTTTATGTGATCTTCCGTTTGAATATTAGAATTTCTCTTAAATATTATATGATGGACGGTGGATGATATTCATAAAGGCAAATGGTCATTTTTTGTCACAAAAGATTTGGGACGAAATGTTATACCACCATTCAATCAAAGGTAACCACTTGACCCATTGTGTTTTTTTATCGTATACAAAACAACAAAGATATCCTTCCAAACATTTGTCCACTATCTTAGTTTGACCATCGTATCGAGGATGACAGAGAGATGAGCTAGTTGAGTACCTAAAAAACAAGAAAACACCTGCTCCAAAAATTTTAAAGAAAATTGGATCCTCCGTCGCTTACAACAATCTTTGGGTTTTGCGCTTTGAATAGTTTCCATAAATGAAGTAGCAATTTTACTTGCTTTAAATGATGAGATAATGTACAAAAGTGTGCATGCTTGATAAGTCTACCAACTACCACCATGATGACACCTTTCCTTCGCACTTAGGTAAACCTTGATAAAATTCATTGAAATCTCCTCCCAACATTGACTGGAATGACAATGTTAGAGAAGACACTAGGTCAATTGTCTCAACTTTATTTTGCTGAAACCAAAAAATTATGCCACATATTTTTGAATACCATTTTAAGGTCATCCCAAAAAATTATTTCTTCACCCCGTGGTAAGTTTTTAAAATCCTCTATGTCCTCCCCAAAGGAGAAGTGTGCAATTCCAAAAATCTTTGTTTTAGTTGGGAATTCTTACAAAGATATAAGAGAGAATTCTCTTACCATAAGGAATCATTTTTCCAACTAAATGTACTGCATACTAGGACTAATAAATTTTGAATGAGTGTCCACACTTCTTCATCCTTCTTCTATTCATCCTGCTTTACTATCCAAATTCGTTGGAGAATGAAATGGCACAGCATTGCTTCCACCTCTTCAACCCTTGAGAGGCATATGCAACAACATTTAGCTTTCCTCATTTTTTACATTATTTCAAACTACATAACCCAACATCTTTGTGACCCATTTTTTGTCATTTTCCAAGATAGTCTTTGTTCCAAAAGTGTTTAAGACTATTACCATGATCAATTTTTTATTTTGAAGTAACTTTCCATTAGGTAAGGTTGACATTTATTTAGTGCATGTAGTATTTCCAACATTTTCCTCATAAATAACTTATAAATACTTTCCTTTGATTAAAAAATTTCAAAAGAAATGGGTCTTCCTTCTACATTAAAATAACACTAAATTGCATTTCCCCAAGGCATCACATTACATAACAAAGGTTTTTGTGAAGTCTGGAGTAGCGAGATCGGTGCTAGTCACATTGCCTTGAAGATGTTCAAAGGCTCTAGGCTATTTCAGATCATGAAAAATGCTAGTGTCTTCTAACAATTATGTGCACAGAGGTGTTGTTATTCTCGCCATAATTCTTGGAACAGCCCCAGATAATACCTCGTTAACCTAAGAAATCCTCGCAAATGATTTATGGTTGTGGACTTTCATTACTTAATGGCTTTTTAATTTTGTTAGTCTTACCTTTATCATCCTCATGAGATACAATATGACCTAGATATTCCATCTCTGCATCTAAAGAAACATTTGAGTGTTTTTGCATATAATTTTTTCTCCTCCAATAGTTTGAGCACTCGTCAACATGTTGAACATGATCTTCCAAGACATAGATTAGTATATAATCAAAAATACAAACAATAATTTTCTAAGAAGGTTTGAAAATGAATTCATTAACCCTTTTAAATGTAGAAGGTATTGGGTATGTCAAAAGTCACATCAAAATTCATAATGACCCTTAGTTTTAAATGTTGTTTTTTAATATCTTCAAGCTTATCTCTAATTTCTCTAATGATATCCCTGAATAAAGATCCAACTGAAAAACAAATTGATCCATGTAATTCATCCAATAATTAATCAATCATAGGAATGGGAAATTTATCTTTATGAAGGGTTTATTGACCTTTGAATATTCCAAACACATGCACCATGATCCATATTTCTAAAATTAAGCCACTACCTAAGGCAGAAAGAACTTTGACTAGTTGAATTGAGTACCAAATTTCTAACATTTTTGCAATCATACCTTCAATTCTCTCTTTTGACAGGAAGGATATTGTGGGGTTTGATGTTTGGAGGAAATACTTTGGAATTAAATGAATATTTCATGATCATGATCATGAATATATGGAGTCCTTGGGAGTTTTAAACACCTTGAAATGATTGTCCAAGACTTTTTCGACACATGGAGAAATAGAGATTTTGATGTTAACCTCTGAGGAGCATAACTGTGAAAATTGATGGCTTTGTTGTTATTTCCTTCATAAGATTTGTCATGAGATTAGGAGTTTATTATATTTCCCGCATTCTGTGATACCTTGTAATTTGACTTCCTTTCCTTTCAAAAAAGTTCAACAGAAAAGTTCTTTAAAATTAAAAGTTGTCATCCCCAAAGATTGTAACCATTGTACTCCCATATAAATATCAACATCTCCATTGGAACAACTACTGGATTATTCAACATATCCCTGCTGGGATAGATTTATATTATGTATTTTCAGAGAAATTTATAGTTCCTCCATTTGCAACTTCACTTGACATTCTAATGTTGGGTAGTATGAAGTAAACCAGTAATCTTTATTACCTCATAATGAATAAAAATTATGGCAATAATGGAATCAATCAACACTATTACCTTTTCTTCTTGATATGTCCTATCTTGAGAGTTTGAGGAGGGTAATTCCCTGCCAATGCGTTATACAATATGATCGAACTCATTTACTCTTTTCTCTAGGGTTGGTTCTTTGTGTATATCCTCTTCTTTGAAGTTTCTTGTTCATTTTATTCCTCCTCTTCACAATCTATGTAAAAGAATTTCTTCTTAGCAATAATTTCATGGATTCTCACCGTATTTTATATCACAATTGTAGCAAAGCCCTTTTTGCTCTTTTTCTTCCAATTTTTGTGGTGTCAACCTTGTAGGTTTTGGAAGTATAGGAGTATCAACACTACCATATTTATAGATGTAAGGCCATGCTTCCTTGTCGCCATAATTTTACTTTCAATTTTTCTTGCCAACTCCGAATGCCTTATCCAATGAATTAGGTTCCCCAACCAGAACCCGATGTTGGATGTTGGTCTCAAAGTCCTCACAAAGTCTTCCGGAACATCGTATACCCTTATATTCAATTTTTGGAAGTCCTCAACTGCCTCCACCACCGAACCCTTTTGTTTGAGATTTATCACCTTGGGAGGTCCTCCATAAAAAATCACCCAAGTGACATTTTTTTTACGGGAGCAAAGCCACCTCGATACCATACAAATGTATTCTGCTCTAAACATAAAGTTGCAACGTACACCAAAGCTGGATTAATATTGGACATCAAAATATTGCTCCATCCGTAGTATCCGTTGTCACGGGATCCTTGCCATCAAACTTCTCATATCAACTTTTGGAATATGGTGGGCCTTAAATCCAACATTAGAGTTTAAGAACTGCCACTACTACTTATTTTTTTTCTGGCCATGAGTTTCTTACTATATTTCCTCCATTAGGAATAATTTCTTGTACCAACCTTGTCAAAATTCCTTCAAACCTTCCATTTCTACTTTTAGATCATTCTTCATGTCTAGTTTTAGATCATTCTTCGATGTCTTCCATGTTGTTTTCATTTTTCATCGATCTTAGCTTCCATGTCATCCATCCTAGCTTCCATGTCATATTCCATGCTATCCATCTTAGCTTCTATCCCATTTTCCGTAACATCCATCTTAGCTTCCACGCCTTTCTTCAAACCATCCATCTTAGCTTCCACACCTTTCTTCAAAACTTCCATTTCATTTTTTGTTGCTCTTTGTGAGAGAAAATTTGTGCAGTTGCTCTTGTAATTTTGATATTTCATGTTCCACTTATTCCTCTTCAAGAGGCTTTCTACAGAGAGCCTTTCCTCAAGGCTTAATGGGTGTTAGAATTATTTTTTGGCAGCAAATTAGAACCCAACATCGACATATATGTTTCAATATTCCTTTGGAATCACTTCAAACTGATTTTTAAAACAAGAATTATGCAATTTGAAAAAAAATACACCTTTTTCTTGCTATTGAGGAGCTCGATATTGAAACTAATGTATCTCTCCGTAATTTCGTATATTCAATATCTTAAATCCAGCCCACTAGTAACCCTTTGAATATTCTTTCGAATTCCATAGGTCTGACCCGATTTGGATGCTTCAAGACAAAGTTATGCCCAATCTCCCACAATAACGTAATTATGGATCGTTCAGTAGAGCAAACTCGGTTACATGCCACGTGTCATCGTTTCTTCGGCTCGAAATTGATATAAAAGAAAATAAAGTCCGTACTTACGATTTCACAGACCCGACCAGATGCTCAGAATAGGGTTATGATGATTTTACTAATGTCACCTCTTTTTAGATGAAATTCGGGAGCCCGAAAAAACTCTAACTTCCACAGACCATATCTCCGCAAATATTACAACCAAGATTTAAATTTTTACATGAATTTCCCCCTGTGATTTTTCTTTCACGTGGTAAAATTTTTTAGCTCCTAAACCTTCGTAGAAAGAAATTTATAGTGAAATGTAAACGATGATTTGTTTGACAAAATAAAACCCCAGAATCCAAAACTCGATACCAAATGTTATGAAACTAGCTCCAAAAATATAAGAAAAGAGAGATCAACGCTTTAGAAATAATCCACTTCGTGGGGCAACCTTTACGTTACATAAATGAACAATTATTGGATGATACAAATGAGAAAACCTCCTTCTATATATAGGAGTCCATGGGTTCGTCAACATAACTTAACCAACATAACACTAATAATGTAAGGGAATAATAATAACAATATTAAATACACAGGGTACAACAACAACAATAAGGGGCTACTAACAACAATAAGGGACTACACTAGTAATATAGGACTCTAACATTTTGACATGACAAAATAGATTTTTATCGTTAACACCATGAACCTAAGAAGGGATTCTACACAATTAATTTGATTTTTAAGACCAAAAAAATCCCAGAGAACTCAATGGGTGCTTTGACCTCCATTTACTAACGAATCATGAAATCCATGCTTTTAATAAGTCAATTTATTTAATAATAAAAAGAGCTACAAATGAAATACATCATGACACAAATATAATTAATAAAATCGACATTTAGTTACATTCTTCAACAATATAGAGTCTTAGTGATTTTTTGTTGTGTGTAGGTATTCAAGAGTAGGGATAGGAGCATATATATTTGAAGTATTTCCCCCAATTTGGCTACATCAATCGGATACTTTTCTTGCAATAGAAACATACAATCCCTCTTGTTTCTCTATGATTTCTTATTTACAAAAGAATTGGAATATACTTGAATTATATTGTGATTTTACCGCAAAACCTTTGTCTAGGTAGGTATTAAGAATACATGTGGGATTTAAAGTATCTTTTTATTGCAAGAAAAATTCTCCCCAAACAAAATTGGTGACTCGCATGGGGATCCCAATGGAAACATTTTGTAGCTCTTGTGTGTGCTTCTAGTAACATTTTTTTGATTTCTCAACATTATAAAACAGGCCAGAATTCATTAGATTGAAACCTTGAAAGCAAAAATCTTAAGATCTAAGCTTTTCCCTAGGTAGGCTTTAGGCTTAGATACCCTGCCCTTTCATGTAGACCTAACTTGCGACTATTCCCCTCACAGTCGTTGTTGCATGTGGTATCCTTATTGGGTCATTATCTTAGGAAAAAATCATTGCTTATGAAAAGGGGATCATCCTTGTTATACCCAAGATAGACGTGTCAAGACTCACTTGATTTTCCCGTAAGGTGCCCCACAACCCATAAGAGAAATTGATTCAATGCCTAAGATTTACAAGTAAGAGGATAAATATTATGCTACTCCCCACTATTTCTCATGTACGAATTGGGAATTTTCTTAATTAGGATCCAACTCGTGGGAGGATCCCTTTGATATCCGGTTTTCTTGTTTTCTCCCATATATTGTATAGGTGCAAATGCTCATTGGCCTGAGAGATTTTTTTTTTTTTTTTTTGACAATTTTGTGTAATATTTTTTCACCACAAGGGAGGAGTTTAGCTCAGACTTCTTTTGTTGACTTGAGGGTATTTCTCTTCCCTACGAGGAAGGTTTGTTTAACCATAGAAATAAAATTAACAAGACCATTAACATATATACACTTGTTTCACAACAATTTAGGTGCTACTCAAGGAAGAACCTATTACTCATTGAGTGGTCGATTTATAGTCTTCCACCTCATCTTCATACCTCAACATCCATCTCTCAAGGTGGAGGTGGACTTGTATGAATCTGAGCAATACCTTACTTGATTTCTTTATGGATAACACCATCACCATGGTAAATCCTATTGTTTCCATGCATATAGTTACTAATGTCTCCCACATACCATTTATATACCTACCTCTATGACCACATGTTTTTTACACACCATGTCCATAAAGAATTTCATTCTGATGTGAATCTTCAAGGATCCCTTTTCACTCCATATAGCACACCCACTATGGGTATCTCCACATCGAAACCACACCATCTCCATTCATTTTTGGTGGAGGTTATATCTCAACCACAGACTAGCATACCCATGTCCAATTTTGAAGGTTCGAACTCGTTTTACAACATGGTGTTTCCATTGTTGGCATTGATGTCAACATTCAATAGTGAGCTATTTGGTTTAGAATTGATGTCAATAGGTTAATGGGATTGTGTTGATGACTAGAAGGTTAACATAGGTTATTTTAAGGTGTACAAATTTTGGGAAAGTTATGGTTGAATGTGGTTGAATAATTGGTTGTTGATCTGATTGAAGATCTTGAAGTTTTATGAGTTTATAGATATTATCGCAATTCGATTCATCATCCACATGGCACTACCGTGGGCTTGCATAAGAGTGTCATCATGAAATCATTCGTTTTGTGCTCCTACCTTATATTCCCATGGCACTTTGCTAGGTGAGGAAAAATAAAACCATAGGCTAAACCCATCAAATTTTCATGGAATTTCCAACATCAAAAGTGAGTGACTATAATACTCTCCTCCTCCCACATTTACCCGCCTACGAGTTCGTAGGGTAAACATGAGATGAGTGTCACTATGATATGACTTGACCTCCCAGTTATAGTTATGGAAGTGGGGACCACAAACCAAACACATATTGACATCCCTTAGATGACCATGTACCACTCAGAGCCTAAGAGCCACCCCAAGTGGTCAATCCATGAGCCATAACTTATTTTTTTATATATTAACTCCACAATCACACCCATAACACATCATACATGCAGTTGGGAGGCTATAACCACACCCACAAGCCTATTTCTATGTGCTTGTGACCCCAAAAATCACCGCTATGTGCACAAAACTATGATATCTATGCCATTTTTAGGCTAGACTTCAAACCACCGCCCAAAACTATCTATGACTTGAGGAGTGTGAACAGCATCAACTAAGATGATAAAAATGCCAACATTTCAAAACTTGAGCAAGATCTTGACCTAGACACTTCTAACAAATGATACATTTCCTCACAAACATATGATAAACATAGAAGCTACATTCCATGAATGCATCTTTGATCATAAAATTTTGAACTACATCACAAAAATTTCAAGAAGGTCCAATTCCCTTTTTCAAGGTAGCCTAACAAAATTAAAGTTAGCCCATGAATATGTCAATCATTAAATCACTTATCAAATCATGAATAAGATCTATAGTAATAGCACATTATTTGAACAAGCATATAACCCATATATAAACAAAGTAGAATCCATGTGAGATCATCCATAAGATCAACATAATAACCAATAAAATTGTTCATCAATCACAATAAGAAAATATCTTATATGAACATATGAAAAATCCAACCAAGTCAAGGACTTCTACATACCACTCGACCATAGATTGGGGTGGAACCAAATCTCTTCTTTCATCTAATCATCCTCATGCCATATTCCAAGCATGAATGTGGGATCACATGGATTAAACCAAAATAGAACCAACTAGGGATTCCAAAGGCCAACCACTCGACCTTCTACCATAGTGATTTCACCTAAAACTGTCCAGAAATCTCACACATTTGACAAGCATGGATGCCATTGACTTCCTTCCCACTTATAGGAATTTTCTTGTCTCCACGTACTCTCTAAGAGTTCCAGAGAAAGCCCTATCTCTACCCTTGACCCTTGGAATTTTTCCCGAGACCATCTTAGCCGTGATCTAAGTCTACTAGTTATCCAAAGCTAAATCAAATAAATAACATAGTACACCAGTGATGTCCATGAAATGAAAAGGCAAGGTTGAAACCATTATCAATCTAGGAAAATCCCATGCCAACGATAGCAACATAGTTAATAAATGAAATGTATGTACCATACATTCGGAATCTGTGCATGCTAAATCATGTGATGCACACCGTTACCTACAATCCAAAACTAATTTTTTTCCTTACTTTTCATTGTCTAAACTTCCTCTGTACTCCCTTGCTTTCCATTGCTTTCTTGTCCAAGTGCTTATTCTATCTCCTTACTACACCCGCTTGAAATTTGGGCAAAAGTCGTCAATTGTTTCTTTGGTGCCTTTTTATTATTAATGTCTAGTCTCTTCCTTTCATTTTTCTCTTTTTCTTTCGTTTTCTCTTCATTTTATCTCTAATTTCCTTGCATGCATATTTTTGTCTCTTCACCTCTGGGCTCCTTTGGCCTTTATTTTAATTGCACTCATATTTTTTTTCTTTTCCTTGCCAATGCCTTTTACCACTTTGTTACTATTAAACCACAAGTGATGTCCACTATAATGATTTTCCCTCCATTCAGCTAGGAATATGTGTCCCATGACCTTGGTATTATTTTATTTACATGGAAAATTAACTGAATGTTACAAACCCCTCCCTCCTCTTTGGGACATTTTCCTTAGTGTTCTATGACAAAGTATAATTATAAAATACACTATTTAATAGCCAGTAACACAACCTTCCCAGTTGATGCAACATTTACAATCACTAAGTACTGCACATGTACTATGTATACTTTTTCAACTAAACAAATAATCATAACATCATGAGCTTCCTTATAAACATAACTCAATATACTATTTACAATAATTAAAATGTATAACATGCACATTTTCTTAACTCATAAATAAAATGATACAATACATGCATCAACGATAAGGGAATCTAGAGACTCACACCTTTACCCTAAAATTAGTACTCGGGATTCACCTCCTTCCGGCAAGCTCGAAAATACATTTCAAAAATAAAATACTTCCCACAATGTCCAACGCTACAATCATTATGCTAATTGTTCTCTCGCTGAACAATTACCAACTCGTTATTACCGGAACACTTGAACAAGCTTCCGAATCCATATGAGTGATAATGACCAAAAAAAAAAATATATTCCTCAACTTTCCTCTCGTCTTCCCATTCCCTCAAGTAATCTAGTCATCCCGTTCCATGCGCTCACCACCTTCCAAGTTCTCCAACATCCCCTTCTCGATTGATCCATCCCTCGGGCAAGGTTTCCTCAAATTGAAAGCAATAAAAAACCAAGGCATATCCCCGCTCAAACAATCATACCACCGTTTTCGACGGGAAAATCTATCCGGCCAAATGCTAGGATCCCGGTAAAAAGGTCCCAACTAGACCTTGAACCGTTTGGAATAGGGGACCCCGTCCTTGGTGGGTCCTTCATCACCCATTTCTCCTTTGCTTTGGGTCTCGCTTAAACTCTATAAAAAAGTGGATACACACCGAACGAACGAACACAAGACATATGCTTGATGCATTAATGTACATGCGCACTAATGAGTAGCAAGAGGAAATAGTAAAGCATGAAGGAAGTGTTGTTAGCAACACTTCATTGGGTGGTCATGTTTATAAACTCGGTTTCGATCGCAGGAAACAATTCTCATAGCAAGAACACCCTTCACCTCCTAAAAGTTTAAATGATAACACAAACGCGTATAAACAAAGTCATCAACATTCGCTAAGAAAGTGAAATAAACTCAACCACCATTAACATACTCAAGAAACTGTTATGAAACCGTGATGTGAATTGAAAATACGCTCTTAGTACAAAGACGTTCTAAACCGTAAAACGTAATACTCAACAATGCTCTTACACATAAAACAACACCAGATCCATAAAAGGGCTTTACAAAATTCTTGTATTCATCATTAAATGTATAATCTACTCATAATGTACTCAAATTTATGGCCCAAACCAAAGATCTCGTTACAAGCTCCCGAAGGAGCATTTATACCACAAAACTTGCCCTTTGGGCTTCCTAGACTTTTTCATCTTCTTGACCGTTGGGTCGCCTTTGCGACCCGCCTCTTTCGCGACCATACCCGGTAGCCGTTGTTGCGATGTGACCGGAAAATGTTGTTGTGACCGAGTCGCGGGTCGCGGTTCCAAAATGCACAAACCCAAGAGATGCGACCTCGTGACTAGGTCGCCGGGTCGTGCGGTCGCAAAAGGTGGAAAACTCACAAATGTGGACTTCCAGGACCTTGCGACTAGGTCGCCGGGTCGCAAAAGGCGGAAAATCGAAGAAATGCGACTCTTTGTGACCTCGCGGAACAGGGCGCCGGTCGCGGGCTCAGCGTTAAAACTAGAGATATGCGACCTTGCGACCTTGCGACTAGGTCGTCGGGTCGCAGTGGTCGCAAAAGGCGGAAAACCGGAGAGATGTGACCTTGCGACCGTCGGGATTTGCGACCTCGCGACCTCGGCCATCGACCTACGACTTGAAGAAATCGCAACCTCGCGACTTCGCGCATCTCGCGGATTTTGTGCGTATTCCTCATCTCACGTGCTTTGAAAACCGGTCCTCTTGCTTGGCAGCCGGGAAAACTCCAACTCATCGTGCAAATCGACAAACCTTCCACCTCCGCAATCACATATCTTAGGTTACATGTCTTCGTCATTGAATAAAAATGTTAAGAGGCGCATTTAATTAATTACACAAGTAAAATGAAACTTTGGACCCCCGTGTGGTCAAATGTTATGTCACAACAAGTGGTCCTTATCAAGTTCTCTTCTTTGGGATCCGAATGTTTGTGAAAACCTATTGATGAGGCAAAGGGCTTTTGCTTGTGCCATCTCCCTGCATATGCGTTTCTCGGTTCCCAACTTTTGATTTAGTAGGGGACTAGGAATAACCAACACACATGGCATCAATGTACCAACTCTCTCACTTGTCAAAATGCTCGTTTCATCCCAATGGAACGAAAGTGTTGATTTGGGAACATGCTTGTGTTCTCCACAACGAAACTATGCCGGGCTCCAATGATACTTTCATCATGTTCGAAAGTTTGCAACAAGATCTTACCGAGGGAATGCCCTTCGAATGGGGTTGATGAGTCCGTATACGGCCATGACAAATAAGGTGAGGGCGCCGCTCCTTAGTGAAGTTACAGGAAGGAACACACTCCGACAAATCTCTTGCCCTTCGAACAACTTGTCTTCGTAAGGGCCGTTATACATTCAAAGACCATTGCTATGCTATATTCACACGATGTTAACAAATCTAGTCTTCCAAAGGAAATCTAATAACGTTGATCTCAATGGGACCGACGAACATCGAACCCTAAGCCTCCTCTTTGAATCGATTCGTCATAATTTTCAAGGTGGGACTCTTTGTGCTTGCAACAGAGCATTTCTCATCTCACGTACGAGGGATTTGCTCCCCCGCGGAAATACGTCCCGTAGTCGTTATTGCATCGGTTAAGATGAGCGTCGTTTCTCTGGAGTGATCCGTATCCTATGGCAATGGGCGGTAAACGATATAGTCGAATCCGTATGCAATTCAAAATGAACAAAAACAAGAGCATGCAACTTCGAACACCATTTTTGGTCATGCACTTCGATCCCACCTCCAAAACCAAATCGTCATTGTGCAAGGTTAATTTTATGTGGTTTCTTCTCCTCCGAGTCGAAAAATTCTTTACACGATGTATGCCCTCAGCGAAGTGGTTTAGGGTTCTGGTCGCCCAGACGGCATGTCGAGGCCGTGAGCGACCTCTTTATATTATTCATCGCAGATAACTTTGTGTCGACCGTGCCGACTAGGTATGAGATTCTCAATTATCTTGGTGGATTTAGAACAGATCAAACGGTCGCTCTTTCCGTGAGCCCGCTCTCTTTCTATGTGAGCTTATCTTTCCTTCGCGGGCCTGCAATTGAACGTGTTGCAAATAACAGAATAAATTCATTTTGGAATGCTAGATCTCGGCTCGGTGAGTGGCGGGCCTCTTTAAAATCTGGCCTTCCAACGAGCATGTAATGATAGCATCTTTCTAAATGGGACTAGCGTAGGTTATTAATAGAAAATTTGTGCTTGATTATATCCCGGAATATCGCCTTGGGGATACAATCGATTTCACGCCGTTTTCAACGATGACCCGTTACCGTAACGCATAAAATCATTCAACTTCTTATTCGCAAAGACGAGACGGGCTAAGTTATGCAGATCGTAGACAAGAAGGCATTGCGTATTCATCCAGTGCTCCAACGTGTTATAACATTCCGTCTACGTAAACATACCTTTGGACCCGATAAAATATATACGCTCCAAAACCTCCGCCATCGAACCTTTCACACCGCCCACGTTTTAAAAATAAGACCGTTGTATGTATATGGTTGTTGTCAAACAAAACCCCGCCATCGACGTACACCCATGGCAACGTGTCCATGCACGTTTTGCGTTGGGTTTAAAATGTAAGGTTGACCGCTCCATGCAACGTAAATATCGTACGTTTGACTCTGGCGTGCAACGCCGTTGACCATTGAAAATATATATATATATATATATATATATATATATATATATATATATATATATATATCTCGCTCCCAAATATTTACCATAGGCGTAAACGTCTTCGACCTTTTCGCCCATGGGTAATGCACCATATTACAACACGTTACTATGGGTTTGTTACGATGCTTGCTCCACGTTAAAAAATGAAAATTTCAACCAAATATTATATATCCGTTTTCAAAGAATAAAACTCGGCCATAGGAATGGCTACGTCGAAATCAGTATGCATTTTCATATAATTTTGACTCCGTGTTTTATTGTGTCTGACCACCATATATATATATGCCTCAAACATTCTAACATACGACTTAGGCATAAAGGTATTCGATCCTAACTAATGTTCTCCTCGGCGGTCTTATATGGTTTTGAGATCACATGTGATTGCGCCTAAGCTTAAATATACAACGTCCCCTTAGTCCACGGATGTGCGCCCACTTATAATGCTTGCACATAGTTTTCTCCACGATCTCTTATGGTTTTGAAACCATATGATTTCTTTGCCTTGGTTTAATCACATCATACTTAAAACCATAAACTTGGTCCATACATCTGCACCCACCCTGTAGCTCGGGTTTAATAGATATTGTTTCTCAAAGGTGTGGTTGATATTCGAAACTCTATCGTTGGCTTGCCACCATGTGTGTTTTCGCACCGCTGCTCGACACGAAAACACCTTGACTGAGATTGTCGTTCAATGTGAGTCTTCTGAAACCACTTTGTTCACCAGCACACGAAGGACCCAGAATGGGTGTGAAACAGGTCCCTTTGTGTGCGCCCATCGACATTTAGATCGTATGGTGCAGATCCGGACATTTCAAATCCAGAGCGCTTTTGCCATCTCGGTGCGCATCAGTGAAGAAAGCTTTTAACGTTGACATAGAAGGTTCTCTCTAATCAACATGTATCACACTATCCCCTTTTTAATGGGGCCCTAATCGTTCGTCTTCCTGCTTCCTCCTCTGTTTCCACCCAGCCCTCACAAAGAGCCCACTTTATTTCCCTTGATGTCGTGACACGAATGAGGAGTTTGTCACTCCGTGGGGTCAACCTCAAGGTGAATATTACAACATCATAATTACTCTTCAATAATGATGACCACAGATGAAATGAAGAAGAAACTAATGTGTTTTTTATAAGTATTCAAACAATACGTTTAATGATCACAACAGAGGCCATCGTCAATACACAAAAGGTTTCCATTCAAACGTATGCATGGAAATCTCATTACACATGGCACAACTGTGGTAAGAATGTTCGAGTGTACGCTAGATGATCCTTCCCACATATGGCGTGATTGCAACAACGACATCTGATCATGAAAGCGAGACAACTCATGAGGGGTTGGGGATAGGTCGCTGGGATGTAGTTGATCATGGTGTCGGGTGAAAGACTTCAATGCCTGTTGTTACATTCGGGAACCCAAAATTCTTAAATATACCCAAAATTTTGGGTGGTGTTGTAGCGGCTACAAAAATGGCGAACCACCTGTAGAATCTGCATCTCCGCGCATCACAACAAAATTATGAGTCCCGATAGTAATGCAGGAATATTGAAACAAGCTCAGTCCCCTTTGTGTTACTTTTGCGTCTCTTTAAGGTATGCCTAATCCTTGTGCCTCAACCAAGTCCCGCTAATCAAAAACACAGTGAAAAAGAAAGCTCACATACGCGTAGCTTGTTGATGATGTGAAGGGCAAGGCAGGTATTTATTGTTTTCAGCATTTTTTAAAGTAATTTTTTGGTGTTGCTCTCACGCGTAGGCCTGGACAATACCCCAAGTGAGTCACTTCAAGAAATCACAAACGTTGCTCACCGCCGCCGAGCTCGGCCGCACCGTTATCACGACCACTTCGCGCAGGAAGCCTTCTCACCCTTTACCCTTATTTGTTTCATGTGCTTGTAGTAACTTTATTTTCATGTGCTCATGGCACTTATTTTTCATGGGAGTGGGATGAGGATCCCGACTTATTTTACGAGCAAGAGAGGTTGTTTCTTGTTTTACGTTAAACCGAAAGATATCCCCGATTTGGCTCTCAGCCGAGCCTTCACATCCCATTTACCACAATAGGTGAAGCGTGCAAAACAAACATCAATTTAGGTGTCCAAGATGATGTCACACAAAAATTCAGGCTACGGTAGAAGCCAGCCTGGCAACTTATTAGGTCTCCTCAAGTAACTGGCTTGTATCTCCCGTGCTAAATAATTTTTAGACCTATAGCAACTTGTTGAGAATGTGACCTCGACGACTTGACTCGAGGGAAAGCTTCGTCTTTTGAGATAGCCACCGAACCTCACGCAAAATAATGGCCATCGAAGCTTCAAGAATCGGTGAAAAACAAGACCTAGTAAGGTGATAGGGAAGGTCGAGGGGTCATGAAGTGCGTGCGATATGACAAAAATGATGTGAGAAAGAGAGTGTATGATACAATGTAATAAGCGAGGCTCAATATAATGCTACAAAAGTAGAACGATCAACCAAATAAGTGCAAATACAAGCAAAGTGATTATTTATGCAACAACAAGCAACCGAAAAGGAAATGAAAGGAAAATACTTGTAACATGATGATGCCTAAAATATTAATCGTAAACAAAAACAACAAACACACTTTTAAATCATGAAGAAAAATTTAGCAAGTAAACCTAATTAAAGACTTTGAACTAACAAATTTTATTAATGCAGTCCTAGCTAGCTCACACCTAAACCCTAGTTTAACCAATGATGCGGTCGGGTTATCTAAAATCGCCTGAAGGCAGCCACCACATTAATTTGCATCCCACAACAAACAATGATCAGATCAACTAGTATCCAAAAACGTGCGTAGCAACAAAACTTACCTCGAGATAAAAAGAATTGCTAAGCCGACTATAGATACTTACCAAAGAACATGCCAAAATAGATTGTGCAAGCCGAATCCTACTCTATCTTGATACACAACGATATTTTCTTGAAACTCAACATTTTTCAATGACACATAATCATTCATGCAATAACTCGGGTCCGATGTGTTTTGCAAGTCAGCTTCCTACTCTTAGCAATATCCACCGAATAGGGTTGGTCGAGTTGACCGGCAATCTCATCATGGTGTTGAGGACCATCAGCTTTATGGAATGGAAACAATAATCAAGTGCCGCGAACTATAGATGCATGCGCATCCAAGCGTAGAAACCTTAGTTTCGAAAAACCCCTAGTCCGAAGTTGCTCCTAGGTTTGGTCAAGGGTATGGGGATCCGAATCCGCGTTTAGTGGATCCCGAAATTCTCAACGCCTTGAACAAACTCGATCTCGAGCAAGGGGCTTTCCAACTTTTGACCGCTTGGCAAGATCAACAAAGTGTGCAGATGTGATCATGGATTGTGGGTTGCAAAATGTCGTTGGCTTTGTAGCAATTCGGTCAAATGTTTGCGCACCGATGCCTTGATAACCCAAAGTATCGCATTCTCTAGATTTTCCAGCAGGTGGATTTACCGTGTTGCGTCGAGGAGCGTGCATTTGGGGATCGTCATCTCGTAAATGGCTTGGCGTGTCGAAGCACTTCAACTCTTCGATGGGTACTTGAATCTTCCCAGCGAATCACCGAATTCAGGTGTCTTCATCGGGTCAAGAAAGAGATGCGAGTGATAACTCTCGTTGGTATGATTGAATATGTTTTTCATATTAAGAGTGATCGCTACAACCATCGATTTGATCAAGCCGGTGTACCGGCAAGTCGTTCCCGGAGTTACTAACCGGGATGGATCAATAAAGAGGACATCTTGAGGTTGCTTCTTAGACAGAAATCGCTCCTATGGTCGTCTAAAGATTCCGAGTGAGAATGATCAAATCGAAAGATTCATCGATTTTGGATCGCGATTGTGAAACACCATCCGCGGCTCATAATTGTCGCCAATACCAAGATAAAGAAATTTTTAATGTCGTAAGAAATTACCGGTGTGGCGGACGGAAACCAACCAGGAATAATGAGCAAAGAGATTGAGTCGTTAGGCGTTAACCATACGAGGCTTTTCAACACACGCATCCGTGTCATTCGCAGGACACAAAGATCTCGCGGTGCCTTGTAAGGGAATCAACTTTATGCGGGGTAGGGGAGTCGATTCATAATCAAGATACGAATCAAATTTAGGTTTGTGTCTAGGGAGACACCGAGTGGGCTCGAGGTGGGTTTCATGAACCGAGAGAGATAATGAGCCACCGGGTTTCCAAACTCGATTCGACATGGTGCATGAAATATTCAAAGTGAGTACCATAGGCTTCATCCCCATGCACCCATCCATCATTGCTCGTAAATTTCGAGGCTCTCCACCACCATCCGACAATTCGTGAGGAGGAGTGAGAATGTCGTTACCAGCAACACGCTCCTTGGAGGCCCGAATGTGGTCCTGACCTCGGGAGATGGACAACACAACATTAGGGACAAAATTGGAACAACCGGTAACTTGCCGGGTCATCATAGGGAACACTAGGATCTAACTAAAATTGTTCAAGGGAAACGAGAATCACATATTTGAACTCGTTCACTTAAACATTCCCAATCGACATCCCTCTCAGTGGAACTCAAACAATAATGAACGAATCTAATAGCGAACTCATCTAAAGATTCCCGAGGTCCTATTCGATGTCATTTAACTTTATTACAACGTCATGAAGATCATACCCGTGGAAAAGTCATTACAATTCACTAGCGAGTTGTTCAAACAAATGGATGGAAGCGTCCGGCAATGTGCGGCACCATTGCTTAGCGTGACCTTTCCGAGAGTGAGGAAGAAAAGCAAACAAATCAAACCTTCATCGTCAATTTCGTAGCACTCACCAAAGTCACGGTAAATCTAAAAAGTGTTGGGTTATGGACACCCCATTTTCACCATCGAATTTAACTGGGACAAGTGATGTTACAAGTCTACTCCGTGATGAAGTATCGAGGCTCATAAAACTCCGACAAACATTTTGGGAGAATGATTTGGGAACGAGCCACAGTATGAGATTAATCACAGTGCTCTAAGGGCTCGCCCTTGTCATCCGGCCCTCCTTCTACGCCACCCCGTTGACGGAAAATCGTCCCGCCAACAACAGGGATTCACCTGGTAAAAGGTCCCAACTAAACCTTTGAACCGTTTGGAATAGAATCCGTCCGGGGATGTGGGTCTCCACACATCGATTTCTCCTTTTCTTTGGGTCTTCGCTTTAAACTCTATAAAATAGTGGATACACTAATCAATCGATACATATATATATATTATTTTGATGCATTAAATGTACATGCATGACTAATGAAAGAAAGAGGAAAAATAGTGCTATTAGAAAGACGAAAGGAAGTGTTGCTACAACACCATTGGGGTCATGTTTGTAAACCTAAGCTCGACCGCAAAGGCACCTCCTCATAGCAAGAACACCTTCACCTCCTAAAAGTTTAAATGATAACACAAAACGCAAATAAACAAAGTCATCAACATTCGCTAAGAAAGTGAAATAAACTCAACCACCATTAACATACCAAGAAACTCATATAAAAATCCTGTGATGTGAATTGAAAATACAGCTCTTATACAAAGACATTCAGAAACTCGAAAACGCAATACTCAACAATGCTCATACACAAAACAACACTGCATCCACAAAAGGGGTTTACAAATTTTTGTATTCATCATTAAATGCATAATTCATCAGTAATACAATGTACCTGCATGAAAGGTCAAACCACATCCTCACATAAGCTCCTCGAAGGAGTATTTATAATACAAAACCTCATTTCTTTAAGCTTCCTAGACTTTTCATCTTCGACCGTTGGGTCGCCTTGCGACCCGCCCTTTTCTCGCGACCGCGACCTCGAGCCGTTGTTGCGACCGCGACCTCGAAAGCTGGCTGCGACCGGAGCGGCGGGGCCGCGCCCAAAGGTGGAAAACCAAAGAAACTAACCCCTGCGACCTTGCGACTAGGTCCCGGGTTGCGGGGTCGGCAAAAGCGAAGAAATCGAAGAAATGCTATTCTGATACCTGCGACTAGGTCGCCGGGTCGGGGTCACAAAAGGCGGAAACAAGGAGACATGCGACCTTGCGACTAGGTCACTAGGTCGCGTGTCGCAAAAGGCGGAAACCGCAGATATGTGACCTTGCAACCTCGCGACCTTGGCCACCGTCGACCGTGACTTGAAGAAATCGCAACTCAATACCGCGCGCATCTCTACGTGATTTTGTAGCACATTCTTCATCTCACCGTGCTTTGAAACTCGGTCCTCTTGCTTGCCGGGGAAAAACCCAACTCATCGTGCAACCTACGTCTTTCCACTCGCAATCACACATTCAGGGTTACATGTCTTCATTGCTTGAATAAAAATGTTAAGAGGTGCATTTAATTAATTACACAAAATGAAAACTTGGACCCCCGTGTGGTCAAATGTTATGTCAGCGCATGGTCCTTATCAAGTTCTCTTGGGATCCGAATGTTTGTAGTGAAAACCCACGATGAGGCAAAGGGCTTTTCTTTGTGCCATCTCCCACCGCATGTGATGCATTTCTTGTTCCCGCCTTTTGATTTAGTAGGGGACTAGGAATAACCAACACACATGGCATCAATGTGTACCAACTCTCTCGCTTGCCGGGAAATGTTCGTTTCTCCCAATGGAACGGAAGTGTTGATTTGGGCAACATGTCGCTTGTGCCCTCCACAACGAAATCATGCCGGGCTCCAATGATACTTTCATCATGTTCCTAAAGTTTCACCAAGACATTACCTAGGGAATGCCCTTCGAAATGGGGGTTACGGAACTGTATGCCGTCATGACAAATAAGGTGAGGCGCTGCTCCAGCAGAAGGTAGGAAGGAACGACCTCGACAAATCTCTTGCCCTTCGAATACTTGTCTTCGTGTGGGCAAGTCGTTACAAGGCATTTCAAGACCATTGCTATGCTATATTCACGATGTTAACAAATCCGCTCTTCCAAAGGAAATCTAATAACATTGATCTCAATGGGACCCATTTAACATCGAACCCTAAGCCTCCTTGAATCGCATCTTCGTCATAATTTTCAAGGTGGGATTCCTTGCGCTTGCAATGCAGGAGCCATCCGTTGTATCGAGGATTTGCCACTCGAGATACTGGGCCCCGTAGTCGTTATCGTACCGAAGTTAAGATGAGCGTTTCATTTCTCGAGGATCTTTTATCTCACGACAACAGTAGAAACCGACATACCTGAATCCGTATGCAATTCAACATGCATTAAAACAAGAGCATGTAGCTTCGAATACCATTTTTGGTCGTGCACTTCAATCCCACCTCCAAAACCAGATCCGTCATTGTGCAAGGTTAATTTATGGTGGTTTCTTCTCCTCCTCGAGTCGAAAAATATCTTACACGTATGTATGCCCGTAGAGAAATGGTTTAGGGTTCTATTTGCATGCATGTTGATGCTTGAGTGACCCTGAGGTTGTCTAACAGAGATAACTTTGTAGGTCGACCGTCCCGACTAGGCGCAGGATTCCGAATTATCTTGGTGGATTTAGAACAGATCAAATCTGCCGTCTTTTATATGAGCCCATTTCTTCTCGTGGTGAGCTTATCTTTCCTTCGCGGGCCCGCAATTGAACGTGTTGCAAACAACAGAATAAATCTACGTGGAATGCGAGATCCGGTCGCAGTGGCGCCCGCAAATCTCGCCCAACGAGCATGTAATGATAGCATCTTTCTAAACGGGACTAACGTAGGTTATTAATAGAAAATTCAAAGCGTGATTATATCCCGGAATATTCCCTCGGGGATACGAAATCGGATTTCACGCTGATTTTCAGTCCATGACTACAAATAACGCACAAATCATTCAACTTCTATTCAAAGACGACGGTTGCCATGCAGCAAGATCGGTACGTATGCATTGCGTATTCATCCATGCGCTCCAACGGTTATAATATTCCGCCGGCCACGTAAACATACCTTTGGACCATAAAATATATACGCTCCAAACCTCCGCCACTTAACCTTGCACACACCGGGCCTACTTAAAAAATAAGACCGTACATGTATATGGTTGTTGTCGAAACAAAACCCCCGCCATCGACGTTGGAACTCCATGCAACGTGTCCATGCACGCTTTGCGCTCGGGGTTTAAAACAAGGTTGATCGCTCCATGCAATGTAAATATTGCACATTTGACTCTATGCAACGCTCGTTGGACCATTGAATATATATATATATATATATATCTCTGTCTTCAACATACTATATAAACTGGGTTTCTCTCGACCTTTTCGCCCATGGGTAACGCACCATAGTCGTTACAACACGTTACTATGGGTTTGTTACAATGTTGGCTCCATGTTAAAACACAAAATTTCCACTCAAATATTATATATCTGTTTTCAAAGAATAAAACTCAGCCATAGGAATGATGTCATTTAACCATAATGCATTTTCAGCATAATTTTGACCCGGCGTTTTAGTTGTAAAGTTGACCACCATATATATATATGCCTCAAAATTTAACATACGACTTAGCATAAAGGTATTTCTCCGATCCAATCGTAATGTTCTCCTTGCAGCATATGGTTTGAGATCACATGTGATTGTGCCTAAGCTTAAATATACAACGTCCTCAGTCCACTAAGATGTGCCTCCACTTATAATGCTTGCACATAGTTTTTCCATGATCTCCTATGGTTTGAAACCATGATTTATTTGCCTTTTTGTTTAATCACATCATACTTAAAACCATAACCTTGGTCCATACATTTGCACCCACCTTGTAGCTCGAGTTTAATAGATATTGCTTCAAAGGTGTGGTTGATATTGAAACTCACGTTGGCTTGCCACCATGTGTGTTTTCGCATCTACGTCGTACACGAAAAACACCTTTTGACTCAGATTGTTCTTCAATGTGAGTCTTCCGAGTCCACTTTGTTCACCGGGCTATACTTTGGGCTAGACTAGGTCGGGGTGGTGAAATATGTCCCTTTGTGTGCACCCATCGACATTTAGATGGTATGGTACAGATCTAGACATTTCCAAACTAGAGGCCGCCAAGCATCCAGGCGCACTAGTGAAGAAAGCTTTTTGCACTGCTGACATAGAAGGTTCTCTCTCGATCAACATGTATCACACTATCCCCTTTAATGTGTGACGATCGTTTTCTCCCGCTCCTCCCTTGTTCCGCAACTTTGGCCTCGTCGTTGAGCCCAATTTTATTTCCCTTGATGTCGTGACACGACTAAGGAGTTTGCCTTTTCACTGTGGGGTCAACTTACGTGGAATATTACAACATCATAATTACTCTTCTGAATAATGATGACCAAGATAAACAATATGAAACCAATGCTTAAGGAAGTATTCAAACAACATGCTTAGAATGACCTACAAAGCAGGAGGGCTTTACTCGTCATCACACACAAAAAGGTTTCCATTCAAACGATGGCATGGAAATCTCATTACACATAGCACAACCGCAAAGTAAGAATGTTCGAGCATTGGTCAAATAGATGACCTTCCCACATATGGCGTGATTGCAACAACGACATCTTAGATCATGAAGGTGAGACAACTCATGAGGGGTTGGGGATAGGGTCGCTCGGGATGTAGTTGATTGCAAGTCGAGTGAAAGACTTCAACGCCTCAAGCGAGCAAGAGAGAGGAACTTACCTAAAATATACCCAAAATTTTTGGTGGTGTTGTAGCCGTTACAACATAGTCATAGCATGTTCATGGAAATCAATGGACATTTTTGGGTACTAGTTTCCCCACAATGGCCCTACACTTGAAGTGCTTTACCAACATATGTAAAATGTTCCAATTCCTTTTTATTGCCGCTAAGACTATTGTAGTTAGTTCCAACCACCCAAACATGTAAATTTCCATGATTTCCGTACCAAGCACATAATTTCCACATAAAAAGAATTTTAGCTAACCAAATCATACTGTTTGTAGCTCACTAACAAGGTACACCCGCACTCGTTTTACTTCACAACAAGTCAAAGTATCTCTTGATCAAACTACTATGTATAAAACATATCACATCTAGTTAGCTCAAAAACCAACCATCATAAACCGTAATCATGTATGCTATGAATAACTAAAAGTCAAATAAAATACTCATACTTATCTTTTAAAATGGTGGTTCTTTTCTCCTTTGTCTATTTCTTTCACTAGATCAGTTTCCAAACCCGACAAGAATTGAAATTTTATTTTCTCTTTGAACATGTACACTCACTGTTACTCTGCTTTCCAAAATTGAAAAGCACCTAGTGCCTTTCTACCCATAAGGCAAAGATCCGCAATAAGGGCATCCAGAGATTATGCCACCTCTACTTTGAATATCAAAATCTCAAGATTGGTCTCATACCAAGTTGTTCAAATTCTAGTACTACTATCTCACCACAACCCTCCAGGGAAACCAAGATATTATAGGGCTCCAACCCACAACCCACAGAACTTAAGTTGTTACAAGATTTCATCGCACAACCTGCCAGGTGGATCCAGAGAACCAATACCCACACGTACACATACACACATTGTACATCACAACACATACTCCCACACACGGTGTATAACACAACACATATACCTACACACACACCATGTACAAAATACAAGACACTTCATATATAAAATAATGATACACATGTCACAATACAACATTGGCACAATACTCATGACACATTACCACAGTACACAAAAAAACATACGACATGTACACAAAACATGTACAACATGTACACAACAACAATACCACACATCCATAGACCACATCCTCTCTACCAAGAAAATTACAGGTTCTGCCTATTGTATAACCACAACCCAAGTCCCGTATCCGTAGTTATTTCCACTACCCATGCTTGTCTCAAGATGTCACAAATACACTTCTTTCATTTCTCCAATGTATCCTTCAGCATTGCCTACCATAACATAAATATAGGCATAATTATAAGCTCATATAATATCAAAATCATGACCACATGATATATAGGGATACATTGCCCACTTGATTCCTCATAACCAAGAACCTTCTCATGTCATTCACCTACATAAGCAATCATTCTTCCACAATAATGATCTCTACGAGCTCCGTAAAACAATGACATTCATACATACACGTGTGTGTGTGTGTGTGTATATAACCATGAGATTACAACACAATTACTGTGCTGTTCATAAGTACAAGGTTAAGAGAACTTCCTTTATCCGTTCAACGATGCACAATTTTGTGAAAATAGTTCCACCACAAGAAATTTGATGTCTCAAATCCATTTACTTTACCTTTCCTATCACCTTTCTTATCACTAATCGCCCATTTACTCAATGGACCTAAAACCCCAATCGGTTTTTCATATTCTTGCTTTCTGGGCCATCTTTGAACGTGCACTGTGCTTCATCCGAGTCTTATATTACATAAGAGTTTCATTCATATCTCCCCGAGCTCTATTAACTTTCATGTTTCCCCAACCAATTCCCAAGACCCTCAAAACATAAAAGGAAAGAACAAGAAGGAAAGATAAATAAAATAAGGAAAACAAACAACAATACAAACAAAGTAGCATTTCCATGCACCAAACACAATAAAAATTGCAAATCAAGCACAAAAAAATCACAAAACATCGAAGGCACAAAAAATTTCCAACAAACACCATGAATCAACTCCCATGTTTTTCTCCAGTGATTTCAAGGAAAATCTCAACTCGAGCTCTCTTCAAGATCTGTGAAACTGCTTCAGCACAACTCCTCGCTCATACTTCCAAGGCATCATTATACAATCGCTCAATGCATAAGTAAATATAACAATATACCAATTAAATTTCCATGTTGTACCCAACAATTTTCCTTGCAACTAATCACCTACACATACCATCTCTCAATGGAATCCAATTCTTTGAAAAAATCCAACCATAATTGCACCAAATGTTATTCCCGCATTTGATCAACCATCTACCAAGTATCTTCCTCAACCCTGAAAGTGATTTCCTCGTGTACCTTTAACTTGCCCTATTACTAGATTTTGGAGCATGAGTTTATTCTACTACATAATACATTGAGGATTTTCCCGGAACTCTTCCCATGGTTCCACTTTCACTCAATGATGGATACTTTGTGACCTTCGCTTCGTCATCCATTTTTGCATAGATCGCCCAGGAATGTCCGACCTACATCCCAAATTGATCTCTTGTGCACTCTAGATCCGAGGCTTCACACACATCCACCGCACCACCTTGATACAAAGGAAAATCTTTCTCGCAATGATATTTGTCAGCAAGTTCAACACCGCAATGATTCTTCGCCATTTTATTTCACTTCACCTTCCACATGATGATTCCCATGTCCTCCTCACCACATTGAACTTATTATAATGAGCCATAGTTTCCTTATCACCCGTATCCGAGGCCCCTCATTTATTAGGTAATTTTCCTTTAGTCTTCTCATTACCTTCTAGCCACCCTTGAACTCAAGTTTACGCTTTGAATGCTCATAACAATGCTTTAGATTTCCGATGGCTTCCTCTAATGATCAGAGGCTCATCAAACTTGATCCAATATTTAAATGATAATGACAATTTGTTATTGAACCTTTGGACCTTTCTCTTTCTCATCCCAGCTCTTGGCCTTTTCCATTGTGATATTTTTAAAAAACAAGCTTCTTCTTGAAGAGTCTTTCAAACTCATCTCATGCAACCATGCTTCTATAGAACAACTTGAAATTTTCATCTACTAATGAACCGCATTGAGATCAATAGACACAAATTTCTTCTACTCAACTGTGAAAAGGAAAACATACAATAGAAACACATGCAATCATTCAATCATAATGAACACAATATTTTTAGTGGGGAACCCAATCAGGAAAAAAACCCCTCATATGTTTTTATTATATCATATGAGAATATAGATCAATTATAATGACAACTTCAATCCTTGTTGGAAGCTCAACCTACACTACAATACTAATATCTTCCTTGAGTTTTATTTGGAAAATACTGAATGTGCTGAGAATACAAACTTCCTCCTATTTCTTGCATAATTCCTTAGAAATTAGATCATAAATAATAGGAAAATATCAACTAGTAATAATTAAATGACATAACTCAAATTAGGATCCTAAAATTTAGAGACAATCTACATGACTCAATCAGTCTCTCAACTAGAATTAATTGAGCCAACTAAGTCAAACTAACTTAGTCAACACATTCTTGTTGTCTTGTGATGTGGAATTACAATTTTCTCCTAATTTAATTCAAGGGAAAATTAAATCAGATTTTCTGCTTCCATTTTAGACACTTCCTCTCAACAAGAAAGGTATTCACATCTACCCCCCGATCCAACACCTTTTAATGTACTTCATGAAACAATTATCTTTGTTGTTGCTTCTACTACAACCTTCCGCAATTAAGAACTTATATACAGTAATAAATAAAAATAAACTTAAATTGAATCAAGAACTTATCTATTGGGAAAATCAAAGAACAGTAATCAGCACCTGAGCTATTTTTTTTCACACCCATATACAATTTTAGGACTTCATAGAAATGAAACTGATCCTCCGTTACCTAATATTGTGGGCCCCTACAGCTGTGTAATGATCTCAGGAGAAGGTGCACCTCCAATGGACCCCGCCCAAATTTTTACACTTCGGGGACTATTGCTTCACATCGCCCGACCTCACACCTCAAGGTATGGCTACATGTGCTCCCTCTCCCAACTCGGATCAAAATTCCTCCCTTATTGGAGGTATTTTCGAGCGGATTTCTCCACCCAACGTCTTCGTTTCTCCGTCCGCGATCACAACTTGCTGAGTTTTCTGACACGCATGTTGAGAGGTAATCCATGCCTTCTCAACCACAAATTCTCTAAAATTATCCTTACTCAACACTTGCGTTTTCTACACCGAAAGTTCACACACTTTCTGACCGCACATCGATCTCGTCAATTGCCCCGTGGCGATGTGTCTACAAAAACCTTCCCTTTTCTAAACATCATATCGTAGCCACAACTTCCCAATACCGTGACAAAAACAAGTTTTATATTTAGTCCTAGAAAAAACATCACATCCTTAAGTCCGAGAGGAGCCAAACTCCCTTCCGAAAAGTAATTAAATTAACACCGGTCGCATTATACCCCCTCATCTCCAAACTCATTGTTTTTCTTGGAGGTCTTTCTCCTCCAAGTCACCGAAGATATATTGCCTCTGCCATATGAACGAGGCGAATGTCAAGAGCATTGCCATGATTCCCATTATTATGATTTCATACGTGCAGATTAAAATTAAGCTCGAATTGTGAATCTAGAGCTTCACTTGTTTTTATTGCCATAAATTCTTCTTTCCTTATTTTGTGGACATTTCGTGGCATAGTGCTCGAATTCAAGATAGTGAAAGCACTTGAATTTGGAAAAATTGTTTCTTCTTGCCCTACTTCCCTAAAATTTCTTTCCCTTGGCTTTTCCTTTGTTGACTAATCCAAGGTCTTTCCAATTCTTTGGATGAGGTCCTATCTCAATTGTCTCGCCCTTATTTTTCTACACTAGATAGGACTATAACCACTTCCAACTTGGTAGTTTATCTTCACCATTATCTAAATATTGATAATTGTGCCACCTGGAAACCCAACAAACTTGCAGCTACCAAATATTCTTCTAGAACAAGAATACTAACCCCCGCTAACTTCATCATGACACTAAGGTAAACTTGCTTAGGACGCAATGTCTTATTCTTCAACATTTTGATGCCACGAAGCTTTTCCTTATAACAACTTCCTCATGATCATTGTTCCACATCGAAAATGGATTTTTTCCCATAGAGATTTGACACAAATGATCTTCACCTCAATATGATCCCTCCTCACTTTAGCTACATCCTTCTTCCTGAGCTTGCATCCTGCAATCACTCATTGGGGGTTTAACTAAATATGTCTTGATGTAATATAATAGCATGTTATCATCTAATATGACCTATACAGATCTTCCATGCGGCAAAATTTGTGGTTCCTTCCGCAGCATACTCGAGTCATCTTGTGGAATTCATCTTCCTTGTTCCGTAGATATTTCAGCAACATTGATCTTGAAATTCAATCCTCCTGTGCGCAAACTTATAACTCTCTTATTTACTGTGGATTATAGCTCTTATAATACCATCCGAAATAATTGTATCTATACTACCTGTAATGTTCTCAAACATAAGATAAAATTTATTTATACCATATGCTTTCTGGAATCAATTCTAAATACATCGAGAAGCAATATCAAAACATAACCCGATACAATTAACACACAGAACATGAGGATA
This sequence comes from Pinus albicaulis, assembly GCA_034641835.2. NCBI lineage: Eukaryota > Viridiplantae > Streptophyta > Pinopsida > Pinales > Pinaceae > Pinus > Pinus albicaulis. The sequence continues at coordinate 30,082,483 of MU968359.1, forward strand.
TATCTAGGTAAACTAATTACCTCAAAACCCCTTCCTATTTGTATTGTATTAGTTACAAAATAGAGGAGAAATACAATGCCGCCAAGCCCTAGAATAAGACTATTGTAAGTATAATCATCTCACTACTCTACAAGCTTCCTTCCGGTCAATAATTAGCCAATTTACTACCTCCCCAAGCCCTTATTTCATTGCATTGTTTCATTGTATTTAGCCCTATTTATTGTACCTCATCCATAAATTTGAAATCCTTATAGACCTTCTTCCGAGTGCATGCACCGCCCGTACAACTTGGATAATTATACAACCGATATTACACTACCCTTTAACTTGATCTTAATCAGTAACTCATATTTGATGCATGCATGAGTTAATTATGTTTGATTTATCATTTATCCGGTTTATCACTAAGTGCACACCCCACTACTAGACCTCCCACTAGTTCTCCGTTATTGGAACTAGTTTAATTGACTTTAACTTAGTTTAACCGAATTAAATTATTACAACTCAAATTAAACTCAACCTAGGCTCTAAAATTTAGGATACACTCTACACAGCCCAAGTTATGTCCTTAACTCAATTAACAGAGCCAACTAAGTCAAACCAAGTTAGTTAACACATTCTTGTTGTCTTGTGATGTGGGATTACAATTTTCTCCCCACTCTAATTCAAGGAAAATTAAATCAAAGATTTTCTTTGTTGCCATTTCAATATCACCTAATACATGTGAACTTTGTGCACTCACCATGGCACAATAGTGATTACATTATTTCCTTTTTTCCCTCTCAAACTAGGCAATTCAAATTCATGTATGACTAGGGATATTTTTATTAAATTGGCTAGTTAACCGAGAGATCACGGAGTTAAAAGTTACAATTACTCAACTAAACTACATCACCATTCATGACTAGAGCTTCATATAATTGAGTTTCACTAACTATAACTCCACTAGATTACCGTATCTTAGTAATCAACTCATGCACAATTGTACTTTGCCCACAAATTGAAATTGAATGATTTAACCATGACCTATCCATGTCACTCCTAATTGTAACCCAAGCTACCCCATCGATGTGGAAATTCAAATTTCTCCATTTGACTACTAAAATTCAAATGAAGCCTTATATAATTTAACACTCCCTCTTAGCAAGAAAAGGGTTCTCTACACAAATCACCACGTCTTAGAATTTATTGGTACAGAAGAATACCCTCTCAACGTTGTTAAGCTTCTACTACAACAACTACAAATCGAGAAGCATCCAAAACAAATCAACTATGTATTTGAATTGCAACTTTCTCCCCGAATCTCTAACTACTACTAGCCTCTACACCGTCACTCAATATATATCTCAATTTGGAATCGAAACTAATCCTTTTTCTATTGAACATTGTAGGCCCCAGAAAGGGTAATGATCCATGAGAAGAGTATACTACAATTGTTATTTCTCTCCATGGATCGTGTGCAAATATTTTCAACTATGGTACCAAGTCTCTCACATCACCCTGACATCACCCCTAGAGGTATAGTTGCATACTTGGCAAAATCTACCTCTAGCTGTACATATTTTTAACTCAACACCGATTTGTTTTACTCGTCCAATGGAACGTGACCGATAAGTCACTACTTAACACCACATCATATCCTATCTTCAAGTACAAATACAAAAAATAGGTTTTTCTTCAATCCAAAAATACATATTACATTCAAGCTAGACAATATGGGAGCCTAACTCCTTTCTTAAAGGTGACAAGCATAATCCCTTTGGTACTATATCTCATCATCTCTCTCGAGCTCTATGGTAATCAGGTGTCCTTTCTCCTCTAAGCTTCCGAATAGCTCCTTATTTCTTGTCATATGATACATGGATCAAAGTCTAGGTACCACTACCTTCTTAATTTTCTTTCCATGCAAGCAATGAAGGTAAAATCCATCTCAAATTGTGATGAGATCATATCCCTGGAGCACAGCACATGTTCAATAGATTCCTTATGTGGACAATGGTTGCATAGTGCCCATACTCATGGTAATGAAGCATTTAATTACTAAGGTCTTCTTCAGCTACAGTTCCTCAAGCAGATTTTGCCCTCGCCTTAGACCTCTTCTTCCTTTAGAATTATTCCCTTTTCAAACTAGAGAAAATATTCTTCCTCCATTTTAATAGAGACTCATCCGGTAATTTTTTCTTTCTAATCTCCTCCGCACCATGTCATACCAAAGTCTCTCCAATTTGGGAGATTGTCTCTCTCCATTAACTCTCAATCATAGCTATGTTTAAACTTGGAGAACATGATGCTAAGATCACAAGCTTGGATGGTACCGCCTTCTCCTACTCCTCCAAGTTCATCTCTAACCGAGTGAATCAGATAGGTATTGAACACTCGGTTTCATTTTTTCTCGCATTCGAATGTTCTTGATCTTATCTTTCAATGCCAATTTTTTGGCATCACTATTTCTCGGAATAAATTTGTGAGGGTTTTCCACATTACACAAGACACGAATTTTCATGCAAACTACAAACCGCATGGTCTCTCGACTCCCTCCAAGATAATCCTATTGGCTTTGCAATATATTTCTTCCACCGGAGATAGTTGTTTTGCATATGATTTTGTTGGTTTTGGAATATCTATTTGTGTGTACTCCAATACTCCATTATATTTCCAAGCCATGAAATTATAAGTGCCCACCGAGAAGCATTTCCAAGACTAACCATTGAAAGACATTGTTCCCGCACCGAAGAAAAATACATGCACCACAAATCTATTATTCAAAATTTCTGTAGAGATGATCAAGAATCTAGTTTCTATGTTGTTTTTAATAGCTCTGATACCATGTAGAAATAACTCATTATTTTTAGCTACTAATGAAATCGTAGAGATCAATAAACAAATTTCTTCTACCAATCTATGGAAAGCAAAACATACAATAGAAACACATGCAATCATTCAATCACAAGAACATAGTATTTTTATTTGGGAACCCAACTGGGAAAACCCCTCCTCTATTTTTATTCTATAATATGAAAATATATATCTATTACAATGATAACTTCAATCCTTGAAGCTTCAACCCGCACCGCAATACCGATCTCTTCCTCCCCGATTTTTCTTTTGAAAAATACTTAGCCAAAATAAGGCTCCAACTTCCTCATATTTCCTTGTGCAATGCCCGAGTAAATTAGCTCCTAAAGAATAGAAAAGCTCCTATTTTCTTGTGGAACTCCCAAGAGAAAATCTCGCCTACTACATGTAAACTATGTACACTCACTAGTAATACAATGATGATTACATTGATGCATTTTTCCTTGACTCAACTAGGAAATTAAAATTGCATGCATGGCTAGGGCTATTTTTAGTAAATTAACTAGTTAATTGAGAGATGAGTGAGTTAACAATAGTCACAACTACTCAAATGAACTCCCACCACTTATTAATGACTAGAACTTAGACAACTAAGTTTCTCACTAACGATAACTCCACTAAATTTCTAGATCTTAGCAATCAACTCATGCACAAATCTAATTCTTTCCTGCCAAACTTGAATTGACTAACCCAATTAAGTGATTTGGCCATGTCACTACCGCTAACTACAACTCAAGTCATCTTTTTTATGTGGAAATTCAAATTTATCCATTTGACTAAGACACAAGTTAACAACATTTTCATCTTATGATTTATCTACTCTACAAAAATTAGGAGGCTTGGGTTTCCTAAACTCATCCTATAAGGATGTTGGAGATAATGGCGTTGACGTCTATCCGAATTGGGCCTAGAATAAAATCCATGAGTTTTGTCCTCCCGTTAGGTGTATCCGGGAACTTCCGCCTATCATTGTATCATCTCTATCCAACATGTACCCCTTCCGAGACCTACTTCCATCCGCACCATTTGTCTTTTCCTTGTGTCCATAACGGATCCCCAATTGTCCCCGATTCTACAAATATGTAAGGCTCTTACCAGTAACTCCATTAACCTCATCTTGCTTTTCATGAGCTCTTGCAATACTTTCCCTATGCCTCAATCAATCTCTCTCTCATTGTCTGCCTTGTAACTCACATTTCCTACCTTCAAGCTTCCTCAATGTATCCGTTATATCAGATAATAATTTCCTTCTCTTTGTTGCTATGATTGGATTCCTCCCATCCCGCCAATCTCTCTCTTCGTACTCTGTATGGAGATTCATATGAACTATACTCAACTATTTTATTCTTCATCCTTTGGTCTTCTATTGTCTTGAAACATACCATGTTAGATAAATCAAATAGAAGACATAATCAAAGTCATACCTCAAAGGTATCCTCGTGGGAGGCTATCACATCTACACAACTCTACCCGCATTAGCATGATACATAATAATTTCCAAGAAATTAACCACAATGACAATAATCATCATGCATATGAACACAATGCATATATCAAGAAGTTAACTATCACGCATGACTAACAAATGCAAGTGTATATGACCACACTAATCAACTAGCATTTATCATGTATGTAACCACAACAACAATAAAATGTCGTGAATTCATATATCAAACATTAACCATATTTCTTGCATGAAAAACATATAAATTGTATGGCAATCTCGTTTTTACCCCAAGGTCTAGTGGCCGCAACCTCGCTTTGATACCACCCTCTAATGCCTCCTCCCACATTTACCCACTTTTACAAGCTTTTTAGGGTAAACATGAGTTGAGTGCCACCATGATAAGCAACGATCTCCAAGTTTCAATTATGGAAGTGGGGCATAAAAACTAGAACACATAATAATATCCCTCAAAGACTACGGTGACTACCTCTTAGAGCCCAACATCCACCCTGTGTGATCAATCCTTAAGTCGAAACTCATTTTCTCTATCTTGACTCCACAACCACACCCATAACATAACATCCATGTGGTTGGGAGGCTGCAACCGAGACCCAAAAGCTTGTTTCCATGAATTTATGAATTTTTTAACCCCCATTTTTGTGCATGGAGTGGGTGAGATATATGCCATTTTTTCATACTAGCCTTCGAACACCGCCCAAAATTATCTATGACTTTAAGCATAACTAAGATGATAAAAATTCCAATAATTGAAAAACTTGGAGCAAGATATCACCTAAAACATGCCTAATACATGATAGATTTTTTTCAAACATATAATAACCATAGAAGCTACAATTCATGAATGCATATCCGATCATAAAATTTTGAACTACGTCGTATAATTTTCAAGAAGGTCCAATTTCTCTAAAGGTAATCGCAACAACACTTGTTATCCCATGAATACATCAATCATTCAATCACTTGTCAAATCATGAACAATATTCATAGTAAGAGCACGTTATCTAACCAAGCATATAACCAACATATAAACTTATAGAATCCAAGACAGATCAACCATAATATCAACATAATAACTAGCATGCTCATCAATCAAAATAATAAAATAGTTTAAATTAACATATGAAAAATCCAACCAAGTCAAGTACTTCCATGTACCACTCCGACCATATATTGGGATGAACCAAATCTTTCTTTCAACCAATCACCCTTATTCCATATTAAAAGCATGAATGTGGGATCATATGGGTTAAACCAAACTAAAATCAACTGTGTGATTACAGAGGCCAAACCACTCAACCTTCACCACAATGATTTCTCCTAAATTGGTCTAGAAACTACTAACATCAAAACAAGCATGAATGCCTTCCGACTTCCTTCCCAACTCTAGAGGAATTTTCATGTCTCCACCCATCTATGAAGAGTTCGCAGAAATCCCATCTCCACCCTTGACCGTTGGGAATTTTCTCGAGACCACCTCAACCAAGATCCAAGTCTACCATCCATACAAAGCTAAATCAAATAAATAACCTAGTATACCATGGTTATCCAAGAAATGGCAAAAGTTGAAACCGTTATCAATCTAGGGGAGAAAAATCCCATACCAATGACAAAAAACATAAACACAACCCAAAATGCATGTACCATGCATTTGAATCCAAGCATACTAAATCAGCGTATGCACATTGTTACCTCGCAATCCACAACTAATTTTTGTCCTTACTTGTCGTTATCCAAACTTCCTCTTGTGCTCCCTTTTCTTTCCATTGCTTTCTTGTCCAAGTGCTTATTCTCCTCCCTTTGCCACACTTGCTCAAAGATGGGAAAAATTCATCAATTGTTTCCCCGAGGTGCTTTTTTTTATTATTGATTTCTAGTCTCTTCCTTTCATTTTTCCTTTTTCTTCATTTTCATTTTCTCTCTAATTTCCTCGCATGAATATTTGTGTCTCTTCACCTTCATTTTTCTCTTATTTTCCTTTTATTTCCTTAATTAAATTTCAGCTATTACCTCTTTGCCTTTGCCAATTTCCATAGTGCAATTAATAAAACACAAGTTATTCCCACTATAATGTTTGCTCCTCCATTCAAATAAATATGTATCCCGTGATCTTGTCTGGTTTGTTTACATGGTGTACCCAACCAGTGTTGTTAGACTAATTTTTCTCAGAATGTTCAAAGAAAAGTTATTTTGCCCACTAGTTGGCAAGTAAATTCTTAGCTTTTTATTTTTTTCCTAATTGGTCTACTCATATATTGATACAAAATAAATTTACAGAGGTGCTAAGCCCCCAGAGTCTAAGCCTATCGTTGCAAGATTCACACAATCCATCACTAAACCTTGACTTACAAAACTAGCTATGAGAACATCAAAATGTGACCTGAATCACCGCAGGAGATTCAAAGACCTTATCGATTGACCGGGAAAAAAACATCGCCCATTCCTAACAAAAACATACATGTTGTAATGCCGCACTCCAAAACCACACATAAGTAGACACATGCCACCACACAACCAAAAGTTGACATATGAGTTGACATGTGTGCTCTAGAATTGTAGAGTGAGGGAAAAAAACAGCTTTTGACAGAAGAGATTGAGCAAATTATGCCATCCGAAACCAAAAACCAAGAAGCGCGAAGTCGATTAGTCTTCATGGGAGGGGGAAGGAATTTCCTGCTGATGCGTGCAAGCATACCGGTAGGGACTGTCACTTTCAGAGGGGAGGGATTCCATGCCGGTAGGGCCATCACCGCTGGGACGCTGGCCACCGCAATCTCTCGTCCTAGGGTTGTATTTCCAATGCTAATCCATGGGCTTCCGTTAAGACTTGGAGAGGTGCGAAGCTTATCTCTCCTCCCTTGTCTCCGCAGAAACTCAAGAGTAGCCATAATGTGCCCAACTCCGTCAATTCACAAAACAGCCTAATGGTGACAGAGGCTAGGAAGGTGAGATTATTGAGAGTGCAGGGTAATGAAAACTAAAGGGTGAGAATGAGGTCCGGACATAAGACCAAAATGCGCAAAGTAGCATTCTGGTCGCCGACCCTACCACGTCCCCTTCTCGCACAGAAAGCGAACAGGCCGACCCGGTGAAGAGTAGGAAGAAGAATCAAGTGAGGTGGGAGGGTCGTTGATGGACAAGGCCACGAGAACTCCCCTTCTCGCAACGCATGCAATCGCCCAATCTCGGCATGGTGAGTTGAGCAAGAAAAAGAAGAGTTGCAACAAGCGGAGACAGTGCAGGCGAGGGGAGCCTCATTTTCGACACATGGGGGATGCTCCGGAAGAAGTTGAAAGCGAATGACTCGAAATTACGCGCAGATGGCTATGGGAGACATGAAAATCTTGCAAGATTCAATGACGCAAGAGTTTAAGACACATCGTGCTTCCCGGTGTCGGTGCGAGAGTAAGGCCCCGCCGGGCAACAGGGGAGCAGCGTAGTGTTAGGAGGGGCACAAATGAATTGCTAATGGGCGCCATGACAAAATAGTGAGCGGGATGGCGTGGATAAGTGAGCTGCATTAACACAAAGAATGAAGTTCAGAGCATGAGCATTAAAACCAAACCTGATGCGAGGTCGGACGGGCGGTGGTGACGATCTCACGCGCCCATCCACCAAATCATCCATGTACAAAAGTCAAGTAATCCACCCGCATCCAGAAGTTGGCAAGTAAAATTTGGTCATCAAAGAAAAATATGAATGCATTTAAAGTTCATGACTAGCTTGATTTTGCTCTCATGGTCACTGTATTGTTGATATGATCATAATTAACTTCTTGAATCTATCCAAGGGTGTAATCAATGTGAATGCAATGAATGGGAGGTGTAGTTGTTAAGTGGTCGATTGATTGGGTCATTGAACACTCTTATTTAAAATAAGATAATTCTACTTATGGAAAGAGGCTAGATGTTGTGTTAATTATCACCTATAGATAGGATCAGACACATGATAACAAAAACAAAATATGTGAGAGTTTGTTGAGGTCGTAATCATATTTAGAGTGTGATCAAGATGCAAGTTGTGTATAGTTTGATTATTGAGAAATGGATCAAACTCAAAGATTTGTAGTTTTGCATTTTTATGTTTCTACATAAAGATACAGTATGACAAATAAGCAAATATTGTGTAATATTCCTAATTAGCTTTTAGCTAATTAGAATTAGAATTTTTTGTTTTTGTCAATGAAGATATGAATAAGAGGGTAGAGGACCCATAAATATCTTAGTAGGAATAAAACCACTTCTTAATGTGAATGTGGATGAATGCATCTAGATAGGTCAATATGAATAAACCACTTCTTGTTGTGAATGTGGGTCGTGCATGTGGATGGAAATAATTTGACCAAATCAACAACGCAACATGGAGGTAGTGGGGACAATGGAGGACAACGTAGTCATAATGGAGTGCTAGCGCTGTGTGTAGTATAATTATTATGGGGGCCAGAGAGAGGGTTTCACAAGCATATACATCGGGATGAAATCCATAGAAAGTATCTAATATTGTTTATGAATTGTCTTTTATGACTTTTTGCATGCTTCTCCTGCTTAGCTAAGTCTGTTGTGTTTTTAGCACACGGTGTTTTTGTTAAAATCCCACCCTTATCCTCTAACTCCAAGTGCCCACTCAAAGAAAGGTTATTGAGCTTCATTTAATCATCAGAAATTAGGCCAATCTTCAACCCCGTTAGTAGTATATTACTTCCTTCATGAATTGTGCAATCCAGGAGGGTAGATCTATTGGAGGAGCAATAACCCAAGTTTCTTAGCTTGGCACAGTGGGGAGCATCCCTTCATCCGGGAAGTTGATTGGGAGTGAGCATTAACAGATTTCATTAGTTAATCCACTTTCCCAAAGAATATCCCGGCCCGTAGTGCGTAAAACATCCCTAAGGCCGCATTTTCGCTTAATGTCATTTTTGGAAACCATTTTCTGGTTATCTTGGGAAAGGATAGAAAACTCATATATCTGATCTTGAATATTTCTTAGAACCATATCAACAAGGATACACATTCCCAAGCCTCAATCAACATTTTGTATTTTCTAGCAGGATCATGGTACTGGCAACATTCCACAGCTTGTTGTAGCAAAACATATCATGTGTTGAGGTTTAGGGCCATTTTAGGATTTTTTGTCTAGCTTTCATGTCTTTCCTTCAAGCACTTTGTGGTACTTCATCTCTACTATTGGAATGTAATAAAATGACCTTACCTGATGTGCTCATATACTTGATGTAATAACAAGCGACTGCACTCTGTCACTTTATTGTTCAATATTCATGTTTATCCTATTTTGGGATATTACAAAGTGGCATCGCAGCATAATCTTGGCTCTGCCTCTGGGGCATTTACATCTATGACGTTTAAAGAAGAACTTGCTGCATTAGAGAAGAGGTATATTAATAGAGGTATAAAATTTGATTATACAACCAACAAAGAAGACCACATATAAGAAGACAGTTAGAAGACAGTGTGAAGCCCGGTAATGTCGTAGAAAATGACAGAAAGAGCTTCAAAACTTATTCTCCAATCTATGCAGGATCTCACCGAGAGAGATCAAGGAGATGAGAGTGGAGAGACAAAGGAAAATCAAAGAGGGTTGAAAAATGGAGAGAAAGTTTTATACTTCACATCATTGGTGTGAGAAACTCAGCAAAAGCTTCACAACACTCCATTATGCCTACCTTCCTAGCAAGAGGAAATGGGCCGGATGACCACAAGAGCAAGAGGCCGCTTATGATTATTTTCTTCGAATATGAATGTCAGGCCTCAAATATTCAAAGAACATTCGAACTTCCAAAAGTTCTCGCTGCATCAAAGATAACAAAATACCTCGTAACTATAATAGAGGTGGAGGGTACACACAGAACAATGATCTACAACGTACTATGGGTAGATTCTTTCGCCTACTTTTGATGGGACATCCAAGTGCAATTTCCTGAAAAATGCTTGGGTAGAAAATTTAGACATTTATTTCTAGCTTAACCAAGTATCAAAGACCGAAGCTATTAAGATATCGCCCTCTACACCTCAAGGTGAAGCACATGAATGGTGGTTCCACGAACTATCTACATTGGGACATGCAGGTGTGACCGCATATGCAACAGTTCACTCGGAGATTGGTAGAGATATTTGACCAAATATATCCAGAGGTACACTTTTTTGAGCTAGCTAAGAGCCGAAGCAAGAGGAAACTTGGAGACTTATATCTCTCGAGTTCCTGCTTTCTCGTCATGGTGCCGTATATGTCCTCTGCGGCTAGGAGGGTACAAGATGTTCATTTATGAGCTAGTTGAACCTTTGCATGGGTTAGTAAATTCCACTAGACCAAACGCTCCAAGATGCCATTGAGCGGGCTAGGGAATTATAAGATGCTTTGCCAAGGGAAAGAGCTACATTTCAACAAAAACCCACATTCCACCAAAGGGGAAAGATATGAAGGTTCCACCCCCAAAATGGAACCAAGGCAAAGGAATTATTAGTGATGATATCCAAGAGAGATTTGAGGAGTGAGGAGCTTTGCTTCACTTTCCAAGAACCATAGGCACTGTGGCATCAATGTGCTTTGGGCTGAAAGGCACATTATATTGAAGTGTTTTCGATAGTGAAGAGGAAGCAAAAGAGGAGCCGGAAGGGACACCGGTGCTATGGCACCGTAAGAGAATCCACCACCACCAGGAGGTAAATGAGCATTTGATCCAACCGGAGGGGCCCTTGTAGCTTTGTGGTGGAGTTCCCATATCCGGCATTGAGAGTCCGAGGCACAAATAAAAGGCGGTGTCAAGAGATTACAGAAAGTGGGCCACCCACAATTTTATTGGATACCCAACTAGCATATAAGGGATACACCAGCGATGATTTTGAAGGATTCTCAATTTTGGTTCCAAAAAGCTAGAACCATGCAAAGGTGAAGTATATTCCAAAGATTGATCGTAACTTTGGGGACATACACATCGATGTATCACTATTTGTGGTTGATATTCTTGACACCAAATGTGACATTGGGTATAGTGGTTGATCACACTGGGAAAGGTCAACAATGGATTGGGAGACCTTGGAGATGGAATGGACAGACAAGAAGAAAGGTAAGCACCAAAGATCGTGGGCATGCAAACCTATCCACTCCTAGTAGTCTCAACACATAGGATGGAGGTTGATTTGTGCAAAGGAGACATAGAATGGGCGTAGAACTACATATGTCTAAAGCTAGGAGGCAAGGAAAAATTATTCCACTTCCGTATGTGCATTTTATTCTAGACCGCTATTCTACAAAACATTTGGGGACATTCCATTGGGGAGGCTACCTCAGATCGGGGGTTTGAACATACTATTGAGTTAAGTAGGGGATCCATGAGTCACTCACACCCTATAGGCACCCTGGGAAGATTACAAGGATGAGATTGAGAGAGTTATTCAAAGAGCTCTTGGATTTAGGACATATCCAACCCAACACTGGCCCTTTTGCTTCTTTTGTGGTCTTCGGGTGAAGAAGGATGGTACCTTAAGGATGTGCATTAACTATAGAGCCTTGAATAAGAAGAAATGAAGAATAGGTACTCGATTGCCCACAGGATCATGAGATAATGGATGAGCCGAGGGGATCGAAGTTCTTTTCAAATATTGATTTGAGGTCAAGGCATCATTAGATCAAGGTATGGGATCAGATATCCCCAAGACTTCATTTAGATGTCATTATGGCCACTTTGACCACTTTTAGTTCTTGGTGATGCCCTTGGGCTGACCAAATGCTATGACTACTTTTCACATATGAACCACACCTCTGTGTCAATTGAGGAAATTTGTGTTGTTTTTCTTTGACGACATTCTCATCTATAGTCGCACATGGAAGAGTATCCGTAACATATTAAGGAAGTTATTGCATTCTCGAAGAGTAGCATTTCTATGCCAACTTATCTAAATGTGAGTTTGGGCTCACAAAGATTCTTTATTTAGGCCACATCATTGGAGTGGATGGAGTAAGGGTATATGAGGAGAAGATCCGTGTTATTCGGGATTGGCCAAAAGCCAAAGAATGTAATAGAACTTCGAAGGTTTGTAGGCATCCGCACCTACTACCAAAATTTTGCCAAAGGGTTATCCCAACTAGCAACACCACTCACATATCCGACCAAGAAGGGAGCCTTTGGTTGGACAAACATTTACTGTGTGGCCTTGTGAGAGTTCAAGGAGTATATTTTACATGCGTCTTCGCATGATTCACCACTCTCATGCCACCAAGGTTTCACAAAGACATACCAGGATATCGACGAGAGATCCTCATGGAAGGGTTCCAAGGAGGATTTTCCCCCGCATATCAAGGAGTGAAAATTCTTCTGTGAGGAATGAGAGAACAACCATCCCGTTATAGTTGCTGCTAACCAGCCTCCTGCTCCGAAGGGGAAATGGGAGAGCGGTGTTCTATGGAATCTATTACTTTTTTGTCAACAATGCAAGCAGCAAGGGTTGTGGACTTTGTGGTTGTTGATTGGACTAACAAAGTATTCACATTTCTTTTCCATCTCCTCACCAGACACTCGCTTCACAAGTGGTCGAGCTTTCCTTTAGAGATATTTGACCTCATGGTCTCCAAGACCATAGCCCCCCCCCCGTGATAGAGATAGCGTTTCCATGTGTGGCTTTAAGTAGATATTTCCTATTTGGTGGGTATCGAGTTGACACCGAGCACCGCTTATCACCCCCGGTATTTACGAGCGTACGCAGATAGTAAACAAGTGGCTAGAAGGCTACTTATAACCATGTTTCGAGGCAAAGAAAGAGCATGGCTACGCCGGCTCAACTTGGGATAATATTACTACGATAATACATTTGATATGTTGATCAAGAGTCTCCAGTCAAAATTATATGGTTATGATGCTTTATCATTTAAGATAATGTTTGGAGCAAGAAAGGCTCCTAGATCCAAAGAGTGGATCCGTGAGAGTCGTGATATGTCTGTGCTCTTAAGGACAACATTGATACAACCTAAAATCAACAAAATTTATATACACTAGGTCAGTGGAGAGACATTTTGAGGTGGATGATTTGGTCAACCTCCATCTTCATCCTTACATCGCCCACGTTGAAGGAGAAGGGGGATGAGAAGCTGTCTCATTTCTATGGGCCACAATGTGGTGATCCATCATGTGGGGAAGTATCATATGAGTTGGAGCTCCCCATTGGGAGTAATATCCACAATATTTTTCATGTATCATGCCCCCAAGAAGGCCATTGGATAGCATGCAGCTTCCACTACGCAGCTCCCACCTATTGATGATGAGGGCCATCCTGTTTTACAACCAAAATATCTCTCGGATACTTGGGAGGCAACTAAGAAAGAGGGTGATCAAAGAATATTTGGCTTGATGGAGGAACCTTTCTATATGAGGATGCCACTTGGGAAGGAGAGAAGATTTTGCGCGTCCATCCTTACGCTTGCTTGAGGACAAGTAGCATTTGAGAGGGGAGGATCGTAATATTCCTAATTAGATTTAGCTAATTAGGATATATATATATATATATTTAAACAAGATAGATGAATAAGAGGGGTAGAGGGATGGGGTCGTTGCATGTGGATGGGGTCAATTTTACTAAATCAACAAGATAGTCATGGAGGTAGTGGAGACAATGGAGGACAATGCGTTCATAATGGAGGTTAGTGGCCATGTGTGTAGCATCATTATCATGCGGGGCCAAGAGGCAGTCATAAGCATATAAGGAAGGGGATGGAAACCATTGAAATCATTCTGAATATTGTTTATGAATGTCTTTTATGACTTTCTCTACATGCTTAAGCCGTTTAGATAAGTTTTTTGTGTTGTTTTAGCACATGGGTGTTTTCTAGCGGAAATCCGACCCTTATCCTCGAGGGAATTCGAGTGCCCACTCGTGAAAGGTTCTTGGGTTGCATTTCATCATTAGGCACTAGGCCAATCTTAGCTCCCATCAACAATACAAGCCTCCTTTAGGAATTATGCAATCTAGGAGGGAAGGGTGATTCATTGGGAGGAGAAGTAACCCAAGTTTCTTAGCTTGACATCTAGTGAGGGGAGAAACCCTTCATCCGGGAAGTTGGTTGGGAGGGGAGTATCACCGTATTTCTCATTAGTTTTTCTACCCTCCTGGGCCTAAACCGTAGTGTTTAAATCACCCCTAGGGCCGCATTTTCGCTATTTTCATTTCTCGGGAAACCCTTTCTAGGTTATCTTGGGAAAGTGCTAGAAATTTCACATCTCCTCGATAATCGGGTTATTTCCCGAGCGCCCAATCAATATACCCATTACTAGTTTCCAAATGGGGCGTTATTTTCCAAAGAGGGGACTACACAAGGGAAACATTCCGTAGGCCATTGCAGAACAACATATCATGTGCCTATGTTTAGGCCATTTCTATTTTTTCTATCTATATTAAGTGTCTTTTCTTCAAGAACTTTGTACTTCATCTCTGCTTATCGAATAAATAAAGGACTCAATTGATGTGCTCATATGTTTGATGGTAATGATACAGCGCACGTAATTTCAAAGATATTTTTCAATATTCATGTTTATTCTATTTTGGGATATTACAGATTGTGGGTAATGGTAGGTTGTATGCTGAATTTGGTGGGGGGAGATGGAAGAAGCCTAAAAGTGATCAAAACTAAGTGAGGCGGCTACTCTGCTTTTGGAGCTAGAGTATGTAAATGTGTGAGGTTGAGAGTTTATACCGATGCTACTACAAAGATAGAGTCTTGTCTTTGTTATATTGCAATGAATTGGATTTTTTCATGTGTTAGTTGTCATATGTTATGTAATGTTTGCTGATGAGTTTATGGGGTCTAGATATGATTTCCAAGCCTATAAGTGTTTGAGTTAGAAGCATGTTGTTGAGGTTTATCATTAGTTTTCTGATCTGATAAATGTATGGATGCGCAAGAGGATATGGAGTTTACTTTTGTCTGCGATGATGACAATATGTTGCTACTAAGGGGAAATTGATTTCATGAAGAGTTGATGATGAGAGAGTTATTGAGTGTTGCTATGTTGACTATTGGTCGCAGATCATGTGTTATTCAAGAAGATGGTTGAGTTGATTGGTTGAGAGTGAGTTCCTTAATGAGATGCTTGAGTAGAGTTAATGGTGTTGAGTTAGGGTTTGGAGTTAGTTGATATTGTGTTGCTATTGAATGAAGAAGATCAAGTGGTTCTAGTGAAAATAGATGATACAAGTCCTACAAATGTTTCAAGGTAGGTTGGCCCTAGTTTGAAAATAAATGAAATGTGGTCCACAAGGTTTTGAAGGTTGGAGCCTTTAGTGTAGCTAGTGGTGGTTTTCTAATAAGTGGTGTCTTGCTGAGGGAGGGTGGCTTCCTCTATCCATGGCCGAAGAAACTATTGGAGTTTGGGGCATTTAGCAAGTTGGCACCGCAACAAAGTTGGGGCCTCGGTATAATTGTGTAAGTGGTGGGTTTCATTAGGTATTGGCCTAGGGAGAGTGGTTTATCACATGCATTGCCTATTGTAGCACAGGGTGGCCGCTGCATGATGTAAAAGAAATATTTTTGATACTGGTGAAGTAGAATGAGATAAATAGTATAGTGGTTTTTCTTCTCCCCAATAGGGGTTTCCCCCACCTACATATTTTTTTTCTCATGTGTGATGATGTTTATGTGTTACTATTATATTCTCTCATGCTTTATTTATTCTATATGCTTCTCGTTAAATGTTTGATCATGAATTTACATATGTTGTTTATATGTTGTTGGCTAGTTAACACATGATTTCTTGATTTGTAAAGAGAAGGGAAAATTGTATATGATCCATGGAGACAATATTGATTCACCCTCGCGCCCCTCCCGCATTAAGAACAAGCTACCAACAATCAATATCATATTGGGTGTCTTTAGGTGCTGTTTGACCATTGGAAGGAAGATGGACCAGGGAAATTTTGAAAAAAAAATAAAATCTAATGGATCGTCAAGGTGCTATGTCGTGTTGTAACTACTGCTGCTGGAAATATAAAGTTAAATATGAATTGTTAGATTGTGGATCTAATGTGTGAAATTTTGTATGTGAAGGATGGGAGGAGGATCCCTCTTACTTAAAGTGATGCAAAAAAATTCTCAAGAAAAAATGATTTATATATGTTAATCTTCATAATGCAAACATCTAGAGATTATATACAATAGCAAGAACATAAAATATACACAAATATTTTCTCCTAGAATCCAAATTAGGAAAACCATATTGATTTTTCATTATATTCCTTTCAATATTACAATACATATATACACATGTTGGAGAATTCATAAACCTAAATCCATTAACCATAGACTAGAAAATAACCGTAGTTCCCTTGAAAATTTACAAAAATACCATGGAAAACCATCATGCCCAGTCATGCAAAACCATGGTGGTATCGCCCACCATCTTTGGGTCTCGCTCTCATCCTTGGGTCTGCCCAACTATTATTGGGCCTGCATAAAAAACCCCCGGGGAGTTGCACATCTTATAGCCTCCATGCAACCCCCGGTTACCACCCCACTACGCTTGACGCAACATAACAATGCATGGGCTAGTCATTGAAAGAATATAACACACCCAAGAGAGAATATAGTGATCTCATATGCAAAGTACATATGGGATAGATTGTATATATTCTATGGAGGAGACAACAATATATGTAATGGAGAGATCAAGAAGAAGAGTAAGAAGAATAAAAAGAAGAAGGCTTCTGATAAGAAAGAGTCGCATCCCTCTAGTGCGAATGGAGCAACAGATCATCATGAGGAAAATCAAAAGACAAAGGTTCAATAGATCCATATGTGTTGCAACATAATAGATCTAAAGGTTAAAATGACGGTGATTTATTTCTTAGTATTTTAGATTGGATCTTATGGTAGCCAAATTTAATTGAATAGTTAAGATGAGGATGTTTCAATGGTCCTTAAATTTGAACTTAAATCAACCACACAATAAGCTAACTAGTGAAGTAGGAAGGATGGATAATTTTGTGTAGATATCAATAAAAGTTGCATATCTTTGAGAGAAAGAAAATGATCTCGAGAAGAAATCCTCTACTCGAATATCCACCTAGAAGAACTCGAAGAAAGTTGAAGATGTAGAGGCCAATTAGAAAAAAAGAAGATGATGGCCAAGTTGAATAGCTTGAGGTTGTCAAATTGAGGAAGTAGTCATAATAGAAGGGCAATTAGTTTAAGATGAAAATATACTCAGACTTTGATAGCATGCTTAAGAACCAAATATCTATCTTAATTATATATGGTCTTGTCTTTCATAAGGGAGAGTCTAGCTCACAAATACATGCAAAAAATAATGCAAAACATAAAAAAGCTCAGAGTAGATAATGGCAACAAGCTTATCAATAAAAGAGAAAGGAAGCAATAAATCCAATAGCCAAGAAGTATACCAAGAGGAGATATTATGACTAGAAGATAATTCACTCAAGAGAAGACTATGGCATATTCAGAAGATTTCAAAGGATAAGAAATAACCTCTTTTCTCCTCATGGATGAGATAGAGTGTTAAAACTATCAAAATTATGGAA
Source organism: Pinus albicaulis (assembly GCA_034641835.2). NCBI lineage: Eukaryota > Viridiplantae > Streptophyta > Pinopsida > Pinales > Pinaceae > Pinus > Pinus albicaulis. The sequence continues at coordinate 30,100,342 of MU968359.1, forward strand.
ATGTTGCAGTAGTTGTAAAAGCACAATGTTAAGATCTAATCAACATTGTGAGAAATGTTTTTGGCAATAGAGGAGTTCAACAACCATCGTGTATAGTAATGCATTTTTTTGGTTATTGTTTTTTCTGCACCCTATTCACACAAGGAGGTTGATTGTACATTCTATGGAGAGTAGAAGTGTGACGCAAAGTAGGGATTCAACATGAACAACAAAAGATATGATTTTCTAGCCTCGTTTATGAAAGTTATGTGAGTTTCTACATTTGTAACAATATTAGTCACATGGCTAGAGATTGGTAAGTTGTTCGGGCTTTCTCAAGGAAAAACAAAGTAAAAGGAGCATCAAATCTAGTGTATACCTAGCAAAAAAACCAAAGGATAACATGAAAACCAACAATCACCCTACCAAAGTATGGAATAAAGGAGCAGCAACAATTTAAGTAGGAGAACATAGTCCCCAATACATTCAAGTATTCTCAAACTTATTTAAAAACAAAAGTAACGGAAGCTTCATGGTCTAGGGGAGAGCATATGGCAGAGAACATACAGATGAAGAATGATGCGTATGAGTAGCAAAACAATATGGTGGGTAAAAATTCAAGAGCCCAAATGCATTATCCGGTATGCAAGAGTAGAAATCCTATTAGAGGTACATAAACTCGTGGGTTTATATGCATAAAGTTAGGTTTCAAGGGCTACACATCATTTTTATCTTGATTTCACTCATTTATTTTGTCGTAGGTCCACATTGTAATTATGAGTAGAAATTTATTAAATCATCCATGTATGTACACATGATTACCAACGTAAGAGTGGTGGGAGCAATCATTGGTTTTAGTCATGCATGGAGAGAGTCATTATTTTGGCATGAATTATAGTGAATCATTTGAATCAACCATGGAAGAATTTTTGTATGCAATAAATAGCTCTTCATATGCACTTGTTTATCATTTGGTTCAACACATATTGGAAGAAGAGTCACTTTTGTTTAAAGGATTAAAGAGTACTTATTTCACCATGTATGGGATTTTGGAGTATTTTTGTAGCTTTGTATTTCATATATATATCCTTGTATCTTCATATATCTATATCATTATTATCATAGGTGGTTTTTGGTCTTGGTCCATGAGGTTAGTCTATTTCATGTGGAAATGAGGAATATGCAATGAAAGTCCTTGTACAATTGTTTGGAGATTTGGTTGTAGCCTAACACATGTTCATGAGGAGCATGTTTAGCAACAAAGGTCACAAAGTTGGCCTCTGTTAGAATGATTTCATATTGCTTCCAAGGTGAGTAGCACATGATTTATAATGCCTATTTTTCAGGTGTTGTAGCTTATCATGTTTCATCCAAGAACATTTGGTAATAGCATTATTTAGTGGTGTTAAGATGGGTTTTCGTAAATATTTGAACACCCTTTTCCATGGATGTCAAAGAGGGAGAATGTGACTAGACACGAGTGGAGAATGAACCATCCAAAGAAGAGAGATAAAATTATCCATAAACTATCATGGATATTCCATTGTATAGTTCTTCACTTACACATCTAATAAATATACACTTAAAAATCCAAGATCTACATTATTACAATTTTATTTCTCTTTAGATTTATGTGTGTGTGTGTGTGTATTATATTGCTTCTCGCAGTATATCCGTGTGAATTAAATAATGTATAAGACAGAATTGTTGAACAAAATATCACACCACATTTAACATAAAATATGACCTTGGAAACCCTTTCGAGAGAAAAGCCCACTCTGAAGGTGAGGTTACTTCTCCTTTTCTATGAATTAAAAATGTATATGAGTAAAAAAGTATGTGACATTTATGGCCCGTAGGATATTACACTCGCAAAAAATACTCTATGTTTTCTCTATCTTTATCCTTTTAAGTTATTTTTGGTCATTATAGGAACAAATGACTAAAGAATGGGACCCCTTTTTCCTCCTAGTGGCCCCCGTTATAACACAACCCGATAACCTACTTTCAGTGGTTAGAGCCACTACCTAAACTCTTAATAAAAGATACAATATAGACTATTCTATACTTCTTCATCATAATCACGGGCTAGACCCTTTTTTCATTGACAGTGGGGGTTGATGTGGCATCCTCTTGAATTATGGTGGTGAAAACAGGAAGGTCGACTTCTAAGTGGAATAACGTTCGCATACGTACTCCGATTGACGTTATTCTTATGCCATTGGAAACGTATCGTGTGTAAAATACAAAAAAAATGTGTTTTTAATGGGGAAAATTTTACCCTAAAAAAAATTCATTTGATGCCTAAAAAAATCTTCTAAATACCATACCTCATTTTTCGAAACTAGGATCTCTCCAAGAAAATGGTCTTGTGAGTTGATTCTCCACTTTTCCACTTTAAAAGAATCAATGATAAAAAAAAGTATAATGATGCAATATATTTCACACCTCCCAATTTTTGATTCTCTTGGTCCCCAAAAGCTTCAACTAAATCAAAGGGAGAAAATTTTCCTTACCTTCTCTTAGGTGTATCTTTTAGCTTTGCAAGGGAAGTTGTCCTTTCAACCCAAACTTTCCAAAGGTCATGTTGCCCCTATCTTGTACTTCTCAACCTCTTCTACAAAACTATATATTTTTTCACTCTTATTTAGGATTTGGTGCCAAATCCTACACATAAGGCAAGACTTGTTCCTTCTGACTCAACATGGCGGTGACTCATAGAGTTTCATGTTATCTACATTCACAACTAAGTAAATGTATATATGGTGGTAAAACTTAGTCGATAGGAATTGTCACCCACCTTTTATAGTATCTCAAAGTGACCATACCGTAAAGCCTTTGGCTTTATTACCGTAATTCCCTATAGCCTCTCCTCGTTTTAATTGTAGCCACTTTGTCTCCCACCTTGAACAACTTCTTTGTTCTATGTTGATAATTCCTAGACTTATATTTCTCTTGTGAATTTATCCCTTGTAATTGTATATGGATCTTCCTAATCTTCTCTATAAAATTTTAGACCTCAAAGCATTCTATGAGATCTTCCCTCACTCCTCCTTATTGTCCATATGTGATGTAAATGGTATGGCAATAAATATCCAAAACAAGTTTTGAATGGGGACTTTCATGTAGAAGTGTATCTACTTTGTAAGAATGTTTACATATACCAAATTTTAATCTTAGGTCTTCGTATGCTTCTAGTTTTTATCCTCTTTATAAGCTACACCAAAGTCATGTGTACTACTTCTATTTGCCCATATGTATGTAAATGGAATGATGTAGATCTCTTCAACTCGTGTCCATATTGTCCTGCACAATGTAGTCTATAATGCATCGAGAAATATTACATCCCTATCTAAAACGATGTTCCCATCCCAAAAGTGCACCCGTAACTATCCAACCAAATGTTTGCTTCTTCGCCCACCATGGTCTTCTTATTAAGGCATTAGAACACACACATATTGTTGAACTTCACAACTAAAATAAATAAGTAGTCATGTGCTTTCCTGCCAGGTGTTGGTAAACCTCCCACAAAACCATGGAAATTCTTTCCCAAAGATGAGTGGGTGTAGGTAAGGGATGATATATACCCAATTTCATATGATTAGGATTGCATGGTACAATAAATCAGTGCATCCTCTTATGAACCTAGATACTTCGATTTGCATCTTGGGCCAATACACATACCTCTACAAGTTGACCATGGTCTTCCCTAAACCAAAGTACCCCAACCTTGGAGGTGTGATCCTCTCTAATCAACAAAAATGATCATCTTTAAGAGATATTAGTCAACATTTATGTTTCCATCGTGCAATTTGAATATGACTCTACAACTATTGAAACACCTTTTTGAAGTCCTCATCCTCTAAATATGCATCTTGATATGCATCATGGGTGAATGGCTCCATGCATGTTTATGTACTTATTCTTTGATGTGGGTGGTCTTGAGAGAATTTCAACACAACTAATCGTGTTGGACTTCTTGTACTTGATCACCAAATGAAATTGCTGTAGGAACGCCATCCACTTGTAATACTTTGTTTGTTGTAGCTTACAATGGGCATATAGGTATTGCAAAGGAGTTGGTGATCTATGTGGATTACTATCTCCTTTCCCATTAGATAATGATTCCACTTTTTTCATAGCTTGAACCAGGGCATAGAGCACCTGTCACAGGTAGGTTAGTTAAGAACTGCCCCATGAAATTCGAATGTTAGCATATAATCCGTCCCTTCCTTGCATCAAGATTGTTCCTATAAGGGTTACCTCATAAGGGTTGTTGCAAGTTCAATAATGCCAAAAATTGGTGCTTGATTGATCTTCTTCTTTAGCTCCTCAAATCCTTGACCCTTTACCCACTATAAACTCTTTGCAGCTAATGCTATGGTGTTTGGTGATGCGATTACCACTAAAAACGAGGCTATGAATTTTTATACTATGCCACCCAATGAAACTTCTAACCTTAGAACATTATTAGGCACCATCCATTTCATGATGGCTTCCATCTTAGCAGATCTATCTTCAAATTTCCTTCTCCACCCGTGACATACTCTAGATACACCAAGGGTTGTTTTGCAAACTCACACTCGGCTGAGAATTCTTAGCAATTGGTGCTATTTAATGCACCAAGACTGTGTCAAATGTGAGATAGGTTCTCATAGTTAGTATTATATCCAATATACATCTAAATAAACAATAACAAATGGATCTATAAAAGTGGGCATAAAAACACCATTCATTAATATCATAAATCTAGTCATGGCATTGCATAAGCCAAATGGCATGACTAACCACCTATACAAACATGTCCTAGTTTCTCAAGGCAACCTTCCTAGTGCTTTTCTTAACTAAACATGGTGATATCTATAAATTAATTCCAGTATCTTGGTGAAATAATTTTGTTGTTGCAAATGATCCACAGATTATTTATCCTAGGTAGGGGGTACTTGTTATTCAATGTGATTTTTTTCACCTCCCTATAATCTATACACGTCCGCCAAGTCCCATGCTCTTTGGCACAATGATGACTGGTGACCCAATTGGTGATGTACTCGGTAAAATTACACCTTGTCACAAAATTTGTTGCAAATGTTTCTTCACCTCACTTGATTCTATAGCAAATTATTTGTAGACTAATGTTTGGTAATGGGGAGTTCACAAATAGTTGGATCACGTGCTCCATTTACCTCTTAGGTAGTGACAATTAAGGCTCCTATAAAGAAAAAAATATATGTATGTAGAAATATTTCAACAGAAATGTTTTTACACATCCTCCAAGAATCCTCATTTCATCGACTTTTCTATAGACTAGTTTTTTCCCCCCTTAAAAAAAAACAATACTTTGTTGGAACTTATAATTTTTTTTGGCTTAAGACAATTCTTACTAGAAAAAAATTGACTTGACTTGTCTTTGTTGATGGTGAACAATTTTCCATCCTTGACAAGTTGATACCGTTGATCTATGAATATTACACCTTGCATGTACATGTAGGAACTCCCAAACACAAATCCACATACATCAAGGGGAAGCACATCTAGTTCTACTTCATCAATAAAATTATCACTAATGGGAAGTAATTTTGCATTGTTTTGTTACCTTCGTATCAACATCCTTATTTACCCATCCCAAAGGATATGGGCTAGGTTGATCACAAACTTCAATCCCAAATTCTTTACCAAATCAATCGTAATGAGATTTGTCTATGATCCTAAGTCAGCATCAATATTGGTCTTATTAACCTGTATATTTTTATGGAAGAGTTTGGTATTTTCATTCTCTTCATGTTGTTGAAGGCTAGTCAAATTCACCTCCCAGTATTGGATGTATATATTATATTCTACCCACAACAGCCACTTTCGACTTGGTTGCTTGAATCAATGGCCATGAGATTATTCTTCATGTTTTATTTCTTTTTATTCTTCATATTAATCTCTATTAGAAACTTCCAACACTTTATCCTTTGTATGGTTGTCAATGTTGTAGTGGTTAAGTAGATATTTTCACCGATGTTCCATGGTTTTTATATTTTTATCTTTTCCCTTTTATAGTTTTTATTCCCCTCCTTAGAATCACCCTATTTCTCCTTCGCTTAAATCCACTTAATTGTGATTTCTTCCCCCGCTCCCATGTTCTCTGTATTTGCGCTTGTCGTTACAAAAATTTGTCACCGTCTCCTCGCAATCCCTCGCCCGTGACATTGGAGGACTATTCCCATGACCTCGTGAATAGCAAAATTTCCCGAAAACACCTTATGGCATCCTTCAAAGATAACAAAACAATTTCCGAAGCACCATTCTGAACGATGAAACTGATGCTTCTAAGATCGCTGCAGCGAGTTCATCCCTCGTTACCAATGGGGAAAATTCACACCTAGTGGGCGCCGCCAAAATAGCACTCCCCGCCCCCGTGTCTCACCCGTGCCAAGCCTATTAAGGAATGTTTAAAAAAATAAATGGCAGAAGTTTGATTCTAACAACTGCACGAAATCATCAAAAGAAGTTGGGTTGTTTGCCTCCGGATCTCCCCCGATTAGGAAGTGGTTTTCCACCTCTCATGGAACCTTCCCAAGAGACAGGGCTCTATCCCATGATTATAGGGATCCCCAACCTCCCTTCCTCCCTCTATAAAAGCCCCGCTTCTCCTTTACAAGCCACAAACGCTTTGGAAGTCGAACATTGGAAGGAAACTATAGCCGAGCGACTATTGAAAGTAGAGCTAAGGAGAACCTCAGAAGAGAGAGAACCTTGTCTAAATTCCCATAAGCTTTACAAGACACGCTCCACCGGAAGCCTTGCCAAAAAGGAAGAGCGCGACGTCGAACTCGGTTGTAATATTTCTTTCACATTTTGATATATGCTTGACTATGTTATCGGGCCCACTATTGTATTGCTTATTCGTGTAATGCAATTTAGTTCAATCCTTTCCGACCGATTGATAGTTACATGTTTGAATTATTACGTTGTATGCCATTGTTTCTTCTCTCGCATGTATAGTGTTCCAAGTACCCGTGAGGTGAAAGGATCGTGATCCGTTAAGCTAGGAATTGGAAGCAACGTTTCTTCTTCTTCAACGACAACAACGTAGGATTTGAGGCAGGCTATCTATCGTAGCTTCTATCTTTGCACTAGGAATCGCATTGTAGCATGCTTTGTTTTAGCCAGACCCACCTTGTGGCTAGTGGGATCGTGTCCGGGTTCTGCGAGACGGGATTTAACTATCCAAAAATTGGCGACCATACCGGGGACCTGGGAGCTGGTCCTTCCTCCAGTTGGTTTGTTTTTGGCTTTTCGTTTGGTTAGTCTACTCTTTCCGGTTCACCTTCCTTGGTGTTACACCCCGGCTCAACCCCCGTAAGACCAAATCCAAACTCCGTTTGTCCATTTTCATATTTTTCTAGGGTGAAATCGATTGGCACAGCTATTCCCCCGACGTCGTGTCAACCGGCGCTTGTTGCTCGTTAGGCACCCGCGCCAACCCCTTTTTTTGGCGCAACCATACCAAAATGTGCACCAACCTTGTCGGGTTTTAGGTTTTTCTCTGCTCTTGGGCTCTCTCGAGCTTGAATTTTGGTCCCGGTTCATTTTTTCTAATGGATTGAGTGCTTTGAAGTCATTTTTTATTGTGTTTAGCCCTTGTCCTGCTTTTTGTTTCTTTATGTTAGTTTTTCGTTTTAGCCTCTAGGGCTTCTAGTGCTTCTGAAGCAGTCGTAGCCTCCCATGTGAGTTTTGGGTCTTTGCTTTCCCGGTCAAATTAGTTTTTGCTTCTTTGCATTCATCTTGCTAAATCCCGTTGAATCATTGCGGTTATTGAGTGATTGTTCTCCTTTCGTTCAATTTCACTTTGTGTTACTCCAAGCGTAGATTACATGGTTTGTATGAGTCTTTTCGAGATTCTTCTTCGTTTTGAGGGATTTCCTCATCACTTGTGTCTTGATTGTGCTTGTTTAAGTTGAGTGAATTTGTTTCTTGCTTTTTAGCTCTCTCTTTATCATTCTCGTATTGGTGTTTCGTTAGATTTTCATTAATTTAGTGCATTTGCTCTAATTTATTGAAAAACACATAAACAAATTCTTCCGCATTTTGATTGCATTGTGAAAATTGAAACATTAGTAGCATTATATAATTCTAGAGAAAATTTTTCCAAACTTTCATTATCTTGCATTGGAAACGTAGTGGATGTTGTGTGTTCATTTTGTTGTCATTTGAAAGCTCTCAACTCTCCCGTAGATAGTTCTTCATTGAAAAAAATGATGTTGCTTGTGGCATGTAGTTTTCATTTAGAGGTTTTCTCGAGATCCAACATTCGATAGGGCCTTAAAATCGAAACGTAAATTGAAGATCAACTTTAAAATTTACCGAATTAACCTAACGTAGCACCGGAACTGTCGAACATCTAAGGGGTCTGGGTTGCAGAGACGGTCTCCGCGGGGTTTTAAGCCTGCCTGCATGTCGCTCTCATCCGGCTACGTACGCCGCTGGGCACGGACTTGTGCCCCGTACCATCGTATATATAAAGGGAGACCCCATTAGGTTGCAAATCCTTCATCTCTAGAAAGTCGAGTCTCGCCGCCTACTCCGTGATACACCGAAATACGCATTCGTGAAGACACTCGTACGTATGTCAAGTCCTTGGTTGATTTCTTCATTTTTTACCAAGGTGTATATGGTAGTTCACATATCCTGTACACCCATTTTCCTAGATTACCAGAGAAGTCATTTTGATCTTTACCGACTCCTAAACTTGAAAATATCATCAAGCACTTGTCCTTTCATGCTTGTTCCTAAACCGAAAGTCATAAAGAGTCATCTTTTTACTCATTTCTAGACTCTTAAAAACACGAAACAACAAAATTTCGAGTTTCAATGTGTGGTAAATTTAATCACCTACGATCACACGCCCATTTAGAGGTTGATTTTTTCTTGTGATGTTTTTGTTAGCCTTGGTTTTTTTCCGTGTGTCTTTGTTTTTGATCTCTTCCTCTTTTGCTATAGTCACAAAGGCGTAACCATCAATTCCGTCTACTAGTAGTCCTTATATAGACGATTCACTTCCGAGGTCTCTCAATCCTCCCAGCACGTAGCCCGTTGTATCCGAGTTTTTCGTCGGGGACCTAAGCACCGAACTTCCCTTTGGAGGACCAGCTTGAGTGTGCCCTTGTCCAACGCTTGGTTTGGATTTGGAAGTAGGGGAACACTTCCCTCTTTCTTACATCCGGATCACCCTTTTTGGTCGCTATCATACCTCATAGTCCTCGTTGTCTTTTAGAGGATCTTACGTGAAGTCTGGGATATGGACTCATCTAGTCTCATCGTCCGCTCAACTTAGTGTCCCCAAATTGAGGTCATAAATTGTCAACCAGGGTTAGTAAACTGTTGAAGTGAAGTGCACTATATGTGCCTAGGTATTTGTTTCTCACTACGTTGTGTTTAGTGTTTTTCCAATGTTTTTGGGTTTTGTGGGTTATTCTAAGAGGGAAAAGAACTGGGCTTTGGCAAAGAGAAGTTGTTGGTCACACTAAAACAGAAAGCAAAACCTATTCTAAATTATGTATGGCTCTTAAGAATAGAAAATGCAATATTTTAACAAGAAAAATAACTCATAGCAAAAACTCAATAACTCAGCAAAATGAACTCAATCCCATTCATTCATTAGAAATATGTTGGAATAGCTTTGAGAAAGGATAAAAGTTAGTGCCATGAGGTTCTTCTAAGTAAACAACCACCTACAAGATCACAGAGAGGAAATTCCTTTATCCATGGCTAGAAATTTGTTGGAACATATTTGGAAAAGATAGTCCGCAACATGTTGAGGAATTCTACTCTAAATTAACCTATGACACCGGAATTGATCCATTCAACCTGAATTGTCACTACTAAGCCTTATTCGGAAATTAGAAGTCTTTGGAATATTTTTTGGGAAAAAGGCTATTTTCACAATTATAAGAGATTGCAGAATGTACTTAAGGCCTTGAACTGATATCACTAATTCCTATCCATACGATGATGGCCAGTAGACGAGAACAAGATTAATGTAATAATGAAGGTCTTAAATTTAATGGAAAAAAATTATATATACAACTAATTAACAAACTAACAATATAATGGATAAAGTCAACTAAAATGCAATTATTCAATTCAAAACAGCATGATCACAACCGTACTAAAATGCCATTATCCAAACTTGAAACATGTGTTTAATTGCATCCGAGCTAGAGTGCCATTAATCTAATTTGAAATACAAAGTGAACATAAACTCAACTAGTGCACCATTAATCTCCCGGAGTATTGTATAAACTACACTTATAATGCAACTAATCATCGAAAATGTTCGTTCGTCTCATTCTAGTTAGTGGTATTTTGGAATAATTCATAGAATAGGACCCGGGTCGTAACATGATGTAAATGAGAATAAAAATACAGAGTTCAACAAAAACGCAAAGAGAAGCTCCGAAACACCACAACATGTCTCATCCGCAGTTAGTGATATTTTGGAAAATATTAATAAGAACAAGACTAGTCAACAATTCAGTGTAATTGAGCACAAAAACATAAATTTCAAAGAACAACTAACTCCTAAAATACTGCGCTTATACCTCATTCAATATTAGTGATATTTTGGAATACCCGTAAGAACAAGACTAAATCAGAGCATCGAAATGCAAGTAAAGATAAAACACAAAGTTCGCAAAATTGCTTAAACTAGGAATGCAACGAGGCTAAAGTTACTTATCTAAGAAATGCAAAATAAAGCTTCTCGGGCAAGAGGGGCCCCTGTAGCCACCGACGATAGAAAATATCCTCAAGATTGCCTCAGATTCTGCAATATGCTTAGTTTTCATTAAAGGAAAATATTTCAAAAACAAGAGTATCACAATTTTTTAGATCAGCAACAAAACATAAATTTAACTAGTTGTTTCTGTCTTCCGAGTCATTCTTATAAAACTACATAACTTCCTTGAGATAAAATAGGAATAAATGTATTTCCAAAATAAAATCAAATTAGGAATTGTGGTATTCAGATTTGATTAAGAATATCCAGACAGCCTATTGTCTCAATAGAAATGTATCTCCTAGTTTTGGTTTCCCACGTGCATAAACACCCTGAGAATTCTCGCCGTACTTCGTAGGAGCAAGGAATGATGTGGATGAAGTCTAGAATTCACCCATATGCGTTTTCTTGAGGTGACACCCTAAACCCGTGAAAAACATGAAGACACTGCGATCGGCAACTAGCTACATAATGGCCGCATTCTCGTAGCTAAATCTAGTCAAAAATTACTACAACAACAAAACCATGAAAGTGTAGCAAGTTAGTCATTATATACATTCTTAAAGCAATTTTGAATTAATCCAATTGATCATTTAAGTCAGAATTTATAAGGAACAAAGAAAATTAAGTGAAATGTGGTGGAAGAAAAGGACATCTGGGGCTCAACATACTCCCCACCGCAAAGTTTTTGCATGTCCTCATGCAATCAACCCATATATTTCGAGATTCTCGCTAGGACATCTAGGCTCCTTCTTCTCGCTTTGTATGATATTTAATGGCCTCCGGGATTCTTTATGACCAACTTGAAACTCAAATTTATAAGTGCTCCCGCTTCAACTTTTTTGTTTTTCTTTCTTCAATTTCTCACTAGCCTTGTACAAATTTTCCACCTATAGAGAGAGTTGTATTCATATCACTTTTCAAACTTAACTCGTCTCTTAAAATGTCATTCTCATTCTGATATGCCTATTGAGCATTTAACTCATATTTGTCTCTTCTTATTACATCAATTGCGCATTTTGTAAATAGAGTTCATTTCTACTTTCTCGAGGCTCTCTTCTCTAATGTCTCAATATAATTATAAATTTTTTGAAAGAGATGGGTCTATCTCTTTATTTCTTCATCAAGATTCTCGTCTTTCATATTGGTGCTCGGTGTTATCTAGCAAAGGTGTTTCTTCATCCTTGATGTTTATGATTCCCATTTGTCTAATCCATGTTTTCTTATTAACTTTTAAGTCCGTGGTTTTCGTCTTGGTTGAGATGGCTCCTCACCTCTCCTTGCACACTTTCTCTTATCATCTTCCTTTTTTAAGTTGTTTCCTTGTACTGCTTTGTTCTCTGTAAATTATCTTCACCGTCCTCTTGTGTAGACTTGGTCAGCTTTAGTTTCAACAAATGAAATTTTCCTTCTCGCTTCTTCTTGTAGGCTGCCTTCAGATGAGTTCCTTGGTTCTTCAAAGTGATTCTCAATAGAAACTCATCCCAATTGTCTCCCACTTTTCTCAAATGATGTTCAATTAGGATTTTAACTAGGTTGTGGTGGTGCTGAAAGTGGTTTTATTTGAACTTTCTTTAAAGAATAGAGTCATCTTCTCGTACTATGAAGTAGGAAAATGGTAAATTAATTTCCTCATCTAAGAAAATGCATCATTAAAAACCCATATGATAAACATAGAGGGTACCAAACCCCGCCCTCACAAGTTATAATTTTTTGCAAAAATGAGCAACATATTCCGCCCATTTATTCTTCTCACATGCTAAGCTAGGAATACCCTCTTAAAAATGGAAACATCCATACCTGGTGTTTAAGAGTCTGGCTTCCATGCCTCATTATGAAATTCCCTATTTTTGAACCACCGTTCTCCTTTGCTCCGGTACTTTCATTGCTTCGCAATGAAAGCCTCTCGTAATAGTGAATTTAATATCTCCTATTTCGACCTCTCGCTCCATTGAAGGACCGTGCAAATGTTTTATTTACCTCCTTATGAAAACCATTAAATTTTTCCATATCAACCACTCCAACCTACTATAGCATCTCTCTCGATTTGTGGATAACCTCCAAGTACTTGTTCCAACTAGTTCGGTTCTTACCAGAGAGACCCATAAATTATCTTTTCGAACTCTTAACAACGTTTTCTGACCACCTGGAAATGAAGTCATAGAGTTGCTTAAATTCAAAGGATGCTTTTCCATATGCTCGAACTTAATGCATAATGATATGAAGAGATTATAGAACGAGTGAAATGTGTTGAGGGTGATTTACACGAGTTAATGGGTTTGAGAACCATCATGGGAGAAAGGAACATGGAAACATTTCGTGATCGATTCAAAATCATCATTGAATACTTCACCGGGTGACGGACCGATTAGGTCACTTCAAAGATTTAATCGTTAAGTTTTTAAATGATAATTTAAATGGCGGAGTGGAAGGGATTTTATCCAAAAGCAAGTGATAGGTTTAATAGGCATGATCAACACTTAATGAAATTAAACAAATTTTTTGAATCATACATGACGTAACTATGCTAAAACTTTCATGATATGTCACCATAATAATTTCATAACTTTTACCTTTGCCTTTCCTTTGATTTTTTTGTGGTTTTGATATGCCTTGTCCTCCTTTGAAAATCATTGATCTTCAGTCCTCATAACTCCTTTGATTTTTCTTGTTGTCTTGGATATGCAGGATCAATTCGCTGCTAAATCAAGTGATTACTGGATAGTGCCTTCAGGATCTCTGGCTACAGAATGTCTGACTGGCTGTAGAATGTCTCACTGATTGCATAATGTACATGTAGAAGCCTTGAAACATGGAATGGAATGGTTTGAAGCATGAATGGAATGTTGTATGAAATGAGTTAAAAATGGATAATAAAATATGGTGTAATGGAGTATGAGTGAAGTGAATAATGGAATGAAATGAATCACAATTATGAAGTGGAGTGAAGTATGGAAAGTGACCTGCAACTTATGATTTGTATTATTCAATTGCAGAAAAAGATCAAATTTTTAAAAATCTGAGATGGAAATGAGGTGGACCATGGAATGAAATGAATGAAGTATGGAATGAAGTGGAGTATGGATGAATGGAGTGAAATGGAGTATGGATGAATGGAATGAAATGAATCATAAGTGAAATATGGGTTTGCACTTATGATTTTGTAATAGTTGCTTGCAGAAAAAGAACAAATTTGAAAAGCTAAAGTGTTAGAAAGATTCTGATTTTCACTCTATCTTTTTTGTATAAACATGCTAATCAGTGATTAGTTTTCCTGTTTATACTTTTTTTTTTATTTTTTATTTTTTTTTTTATGCTTTTGAATTCAGAAAATTCAACTAAGTTGATGAAGAAGAAAAATTCTTCTTCATTAAATTCACATCACTGTTTTCCTAAAATCTCTTAACAAATTCTTCTCTTGAAAGTGGCTTATGATACAGCTTCAATCTATGACCATTTACAAGAAAAGTGACCTCTTCTTCATCTATTGTCCTGATTTTTATTGCTCCATTGTCAAAAATTCTTATAATTTCATAAGGCCCAAGCCAATGTGTTTGGAATTTACCTTGGAAATCCTTGAACTTTGAATCAAACAAGAGAGCCCAGTCACCTTCTTTGAACTTATTTTCCTTGATGTACTTGTCATGCCATCTAGTCCTTTGCTGTTGGACTATACTTGTTTTCTGAACTGCATCTTGTCTGATCTCATCCAATTCATTAATCTGCTCCAATCTGTGCTTTTGTGCCTCTGTTAGATCAAGTCCTAGCTGAACTTCCATTTTAAAAGTTTGAATCTAAAACTATATGGGAAACAAAACTTGTTTTCCATAAACAAGTTCATAAGGAGCATGGTCTGTTGTGCTTCTCCATGTAGTTCTATAGGCCCACAAAGCTTCAGGAAGCCTGTCTACCCAATCTCTTCTATGTAAATGGACAGTCTTTGTTAGGATCCCTTCAATGACTTTATTGGTAGATTCCACTTGACCATTTGCTTGTGGATGATAGGGAGTAGATTTTATGTGTCTGATTTTGTACCTTTCCATCATTTGTTCCACTAGCTTTGATGTAAATTGAGCTCCTTGATCTATAAAAATTTCCCTTGGGACACCAAAATGAGTAAAAATATCCTCAAAAAGAAAATTAACTACAGATGATTCAGTAGCAGAAAGTAATGGCTTGGCCTCTACCCATTTGGTAACATAATCAGTGCAAACTAATATATATTTCTTTTGTCTTGATGGAGGACTAATAGTTCCTACAAAATCTAAAGCCCATTTCTCAAAAGGTTCAATATGTACTTGAGGCTGCAATGGCATCTCACCTGAAGGAGAAGGTTTCCCTACCCTTTGGCAATTGTCACACCTTTTGACATACTCTTTAGCATCTTTAAAAATGGATGGCCAATAGTATCCTAAATGAAGGACCTTATAAGCTGTCCTTTTATCAGCAAAGTGTCCGCCACAAGGTTCATCATGACATGCCTTGAGGATCTCAGGCATCTCATCTTCCCGAACACATCTCCTAATGATAAAATCTGGACTTGTTTTGTATAACTCATTAGCAACCCATGAATATTTTTCACTGTCATAAATGATATTTCTTTTGTTTCTTGCATTCATTATTGAAGGAAATTTCCCTGAAACTAAATAATTAGCAATGTCAGCAAACCAAGGAGTCTGAGTAGAAATTGCAAAAAGATATTCATCAGGGAATTGATCTTCAACTGGGGTATTATCTTTGATGTTTTGGAGTCTAGATAGGAAATCAGCTACTGTGTTTTGTTTTCCAGGCCTATCTAGAATGGTAATGTTGAATTCTTGTAAAAGCAATAACCATCTTATGACTCTGCCATTAGTACTTGATTTGTTCATTAGATATATAATTGCAGAGTGATCTGTGTGAAAAAAAGTTTCATAGCCTGTTATATAGTGTCTGAATTTGTTTATGGCATGAACAACAACTAAAAACTCTTTTTCAGTTACAGTATAGTTTAACTCTGAAGGAGTCAAATTTTTATTGGTATAGTAGATGGCATAAGGAATCAGGTCTTTTTGTCCCAATACTGCTCCTAGAGCTGTATCTGAGGCATCTGTTGAAATATGAAAAGGTAACTTCTAGTTAGGTCCCCTTAAAATAGGTGCTTTAGAGATTTTTGTTTTCAGGGTCTCAAAGGCCAACTGGCAATCAATATTCCACTTGAATTCACAGTCCTTGGTAAGTAATTTGAAAAGTGGAGATGCTATCTTGGTGAAGTTTTCTATAAACCTTCGATAATATCCTGTAAATCCTAGAAAACTCCTAACATATTTTTGACAACTTGGAATAGATAAGTTAGAGATGAATTCAACTTTTGACTCATCAACTCTAATCCCATCCCCTGAAATGTGATGTCCTAAAACAATTCCTTCAGTAAACATCATAAAACACTTCTCATGACTAAGTGAAAGATTTGCTTCTTTACATCTCTTTAAAAAAATTTCCAAGTTTGTTAAGGCTTCTTCAAATGTGTTTCCATAAACTGTGAAATCATCCATATATACCTCTACACAATCATGTATTAGATCTGAAAATATTCCTAGTACTACCCTTTGAAATGTTGCGGGTGCATTGCATAGTCCAAATGGAAATACTCGGTAAGCATAGGTACCCCAAGGACAGGTAAATGTGGTTTTGTCTTGATCTTCCAATGCTACTTGGATTTGATTATAACCACTAAACCCATCTAAAAATGAGAAGTACTTTTTGCCAGCTAATGTATCTAACACCTGATCTATGAAAGGTAAGGGAAAATGATCTTTAAGAGTAGCTTTGTTTAATTCCCGGTAGTTAATACATACCCTCCATTTACCATTTTTATTTGGCACAATTACCAAAGGAGAAACCCACTGACTATCTGAAATGGGATAGATAAAGTTGACATTTAACAATTTCTGTAATTCTTCTTTAACAATTTCCCTAAGATTTGGATTCATCCGTCTTTGAGGTTGTCTGATTGGTTTACAATTTTTCTCTATGTAGATGTGATGAGTGCAAGTCTTAGGGCTTATCCCTTTCATATCAGTGTACTCCCATGCATATGCAGAAGAATGTCTCTGTAATATCTTGACTAGCTTTTCTTGTTGAGATTTCTCTAGGTTCTTGTTTATGTTTAAGGTTTTGCCTGGAAATATCTCAATTGTAGAGCTGCCAAATTTATCCATGGAATAAAGAGACATCTGCCTTGATGATAAAAACTCAATGTTGGATTCTTCTTGAAATTTTTCATGCTTATATTCCGAAGAGGATTCAAAGTTTTCTAAGGTATTCAAAATCTGGCTATCTTCACTAATTTCTGAAATTGTGAAGAGAGGTTGTAAGTCTTCTTCATCCTCTATCCATTGAGTATCATCTAATTCTGTAATTGTTCTTGCTAGAGGATACAAGGTAAATTGCTGCTATCTGTATTCTACTATTCTGAGTTGTCTGCATCAGTTTGGTTGTATGATTGAGTTTAAATGTATGAAGAGGGTCCAGTCTGAAAATATGATGAAACGTGGCCTACAATTATTGTTCTATTGAAGTTTTTGGATCCAGTGTGAAAATTGATGAAACGTGGTCCGAAGGGGTGCTGAGGGTTGTAGCCTTCAGTCAGGGGGTTGTAGCTCCCTTCCAGGTGAGGCTGGTAAACAAGATTAGGGGGTCGTAGCTCCCTTCCAGGAGAGAGTGGTGGCAGCAGTCGGGGTTGGAGCTCCCTTCATTTCTTAAACGAGCGCGAGGAGTGGGTTTTGCGTCTTTGATGAGATGCACCAGCACATATGTTGTAAGATGTTTTCTCTATAATAAAATATTGAAGGCTGAGCAACTGCAGCGGTGGTTTTCTCTCGACTTGGGTTTCCACCTAAAAATCCTGGTGTTCCTATGTGATGCTTTGTATGATGGTTTATTCTGTTCTTACTGCACATGTTTACTGTTTATTGAATATCTGATGAATAAATGATGGAATGGTTTAAGTGAAGAATTAATGAGATAATTGGTTCTCTGTGTATACGCGAGTTTGATAAAGGGTATCTACGTATATACGCGATTCTTCTTCAGGAAAGTAGCGTATGGGTTTTGAAGTAAAGAAAAGTAAAAAGTTTTGAATATGCTTTAAATACTGATTCACCCCCCCTCTCAGTATTTTTTCCCAACAATTTTGTGCTCCTTGCACCCAAGTTTGTGATTGATTTTGAAATTGGGGCCAAGGTTGCTGCCAAGAATTCCAATTTGGTGGGGGTTGATTATACAACTGATGATGAAATCCTTGTGTTTGAGGTCCTTGCCAAGGCCTCCTGGAGACAAAATTGAGAGATTCTGTGGAACTTGTAGGAGTTTCTTCTTGAAAGATAGCTTTAAGACCAGGAAGTGAAGGAAAACTCTTGGTCTCATGTTTTTCTGAACAAATTACACAAGTCTCTACTACTTTTGCATCCAAAGGGCACTCTCTCAAGGCATGCTTATTTCTACATTTGGGACAAAAGATTGCTAAGGCATCAAATTCAGATTTTTGCTTGTTTTGTAACTTAAGGGTGTCTATTTGTTCACTAAGACTCCCTAAGATATCAGATTTTAATTCATCAAGAATATGTCCTATTTCTTCCCTACTTACTGTCCCAGAAGCAGACTTACTTGCCCTTGCAAGAGCAGGGTCTCTTGGTCCTTTTACAGTTTTATATTTCCCCCTTGAAAGGTTGATACATAATTCAACTATTTCAGGTAATGTGAGCTGAGATATATCCCCTTTTCCCATCATGTTAAGGATATCTAACCATTCATCCCTAATTTTCTTCAACAAGAGAGCTTTCAAGGTGTCTTGGTCTAAGTTTTCCATTTTTTCTCTTTTGATGTTGTAGTTAAATCTCTCCAACAAATCTTCCAGATTTTCATCTTCTTTTTGTAGCATTTTGAACACTTCCTCCTTATGGTTGACTGGCATATAGTAATCCAAATACCTCTCTAGAAATGCTTGTTTCATGTCTTCTCATGTCCTAATAGAACTGTTGATCAAACTCATAAACCACTTCAATGCTGCTCCTTTCAATGTTGAAGGAAATATTTTAAGTTTTTGAGCATCTTGTAAGTAGTAATAGGTTCTACATAGGACTTCAAATTCAAATAGGAAGGTTTCAGGATCTTTAGTTTTAAGTCCATAAAATTTTGGAATGACAGAGGGTGAAATGTTTTTCATAGTTGTATTGGTTTCTTCATCTACTATAGGAAACCCAAAAGAGCTTCCCATTTCTCTTCTACCTCTTCCTCTGCCTCCTTCTCCTTCTACACCTCTACCTCCTTCTCCTCTACCTCTACCTCTACCCCCTCCAAATAGTGTGTGTTATCCATTAAAGACTCCTCCTCCCCCTTATTCTGCCATAGTTGATTCTTTTGTGGAAGTAGAAGAGTTTGTGCCTCTAGCAGGGATCCTTGAATCTTCTTCTAAGACAGGTTCAGTGGATGAAGTGGAAGGTCTTTCTAATGGAATATATGATCTTAAGTCCTCTGAGAGTATAGGATCAGTAAAGGATGGAATGTGGGTTTGGGTTGAAGATGTGTTGGCTCTTGGTCTTGGTGAAACAAGTGCCGTTCTAGGAATCAAGCTTCTGCTTCTTATGAATCTACCCCTTGAGTCTCTTTCTCTACGCATGTCATTGTTTTTGGGAGGTAAGAAACAAAAATACCTAGTTTTCACTTCCCCGGCAACGGCACCAAATTGTAGTGCTCAACTTAGTGTTCCTAAATTGAGGTCATAAATTATCAACCAGGGCTAGTAAACTGCTGAAGTGAGGTCCACTATATGTGCCTAGGTATCTGTTTCTCACTATGTTGTTTTTAGTGTTTTTTTTTCTGATGTTTTTTATTTTCTGATTTTTTTTGTGTCAACAAGGAAAAGAACTAAATGTTGATGAAGAACAGTTTTTGGTCACACTAAAAATAGAGCAAAACCTATACTAAAGAACAGAAAATACAAAGTTTTATAATGACTCATAGCAAGGAAATAAATCACAACATGAACTCAATAACTCATAACATAAACTCATCCAATTCATTCATTAGAAATATGTTGGAATAGCTTGAGAAAAGGACAATTTTAGTGCAAATTAGGTTCTCCTAAGTAAAAAACCATCTTACAATATTACAAAGAATATCATCCATGGCTAAAATTTTATTGGAACACAATTGGAAAAAGACTATTTGTAGCATAATAAGATTTCTAGAGAATCTCATCCATGGCTAAAAGTTTATTGGAACACAATTGGAAAAAGACTATTTGTAGCATAATAAGATTTCTACTCTGAATTAACTTGTAATGCTAAGATCAATCCATTCTTCAGCTCAACTTGTTACTACTAAGCCTCATTCGAAAGATAGAGATTTTCTAAAATAGTTTTTGGGAAAAGGCTTATTTGTGAAATTGCAAAAGATTGCAGAACAATCAAGGCCTTAAACTGATATCACTAACTCATTCCTGTCCATATGATGATGCATTAATAGAAAGTTAGAACAAGATTAGTTTGTAAACAATGAAGGCCGTGAAGTCTAATTTTGACAGCTAATTCAACTTAAAGAACAATGGATAACACTGAACTAGAATACAATTGATCAAACTTGAAACACAGTGATCACAACTAAACTAGAATGATTTTAGCCTAACTTTGAAATACAGTGAACTGGAACTGAACTAGAATGTCACTAATCTAAATTAAGGTACAGTGAATAGAGTTAAACTAGAGTTCCATTATCAAAATTGAAACACAGTGACAGAATTAAACTAGAGTGACATCTACCTCCGGAGTATTTCAACTGAACTAAAATGCAACTAATTCTATGAAATGTTTCAGCTCTGTCTCATTCGGAGTTAGTGGTTTTTTGGAATAATTTATAGAACAGGACTAGCTGCAACATGTTATGTAAATGAGCATGAAAGCATAAAATTCAACAAAACACAGCAAAGCTCTAAAACACCACAGCTATGTCTCACCCAGGGTTGGTGATATTTTGGAAGAGTTTATAAGAACAAGACTAGCTGTAACAACTGATGTAATTGAGCATAAAATCATAAAGTTCAGAGAAATGCAACTAACTCCTAAAATAATACAGTTATATTCCATCCAATGTTAGTGGTATTTTGGAAGAGTTTGTAAGGATAAGACTAACTGTGGCATCCGCTGCAAGTAAGCATAAAAACACAAAGTTCAGAAAATTGATTAAACTAGGAATGAAACAAGGCTAAGTTACTTATCTAAACCATATGAACAAAGCTTCTCAGGTAGCAGGGGCCCTCTACCACCAGATTAGCACACAAATCTCCTCAAGATTGACTCAGCTCTTGCAATAAAGTGATGCTTCTTTCATTAGAGGATAAATTCTTCAAAACAGAGTATTTACGGTCTTCTAAGATCTAGCAATAAAACATAAATCTAGCTAAGCTATTTCTCGGTCTCCCGAGCTATACTTGTAACAAAATTACATAACTATCTTTGAGATAAAACATGAATAATTTTCTTTCCAAAATAAAATCAAACTATGACTCTAGTGGTAGCCTCATACTATGATTAAGGACATTTGTACAGTCCTTGTCCTCTTAGAAGTCTTTCTCCTAGTTTTGGTTTCCCACGTGCATAACCACCTGTAGACTCGAGCTCAGACTTCATGGAGAGCAAGAAATGATGGGGGAGTGATATGGAATATGACCATATGCGTTTTTCCTTGAGGTGACACCTGGAACCTGCGTAAACATGAAGATAGCTGCGGAATAGGCGACTGGCTACAGAATGACTGCGTTCTGTAGCCGAGTCTTAGCCAAAAATTGCTACAATAACAAAATCATGAAAACATAGCAAGTTAGTCATTATATACATTCTTAAAGTAATCCTAATCAATCCTATTGATCATTTAAGCCTGCAATTGATGAGAGACAAAGGAAATGAAGTGAAATGTGGTGGAAAAGAAGGACATCTTTGGGGCTCAACACCTATTCCTAGTGAGGGAATTCCTACTTCTGGTGAAGACTACCAACTTTTTCCCGAAGACATCCCCGAACCTTCTGTTTTTTCTTCACCTGGTCCGTCTCTCCCAGCTGGATATAGGTCTTTAAGTTAGGTCATGACCACTATTGTTTCTATGGGAATATCGACTCCGTCCATGGAACCGATCATTCCCTCGTTAGGGATGTTACCACAAACACCTCTCACGGCATCTCCTTTTGTCACATCAGAACTTGTTAGACCTACTGTCTGTGTGGCTGCATCTATGCCTATTGTCACCACTCAATAAACTAGGACCTTGTCAGTTCCTGAAGACATTTATATAGCTTCGTCTATTCCTGAAAACCTTTCTCCCGAGGAGTATTGGATGACTTTACAACCACCGATCTCGCAGGTTGATCAGTCATCTCAGGATCTTAATCGTCCTTACTTTTCTCATTATGGAGTAGATGGTACCCCACTCTATTCATTTCCATTTCAATATGATGAGCATGGTAACCCCATTCTTTTTCCAGATCCTGAGGCTTATCAGTATATTAACGGTTTTATACCTACCCTACCTGTGCAACCTTCTAACCAACAAGGAAAACCCTTTCAGGGAAAACCTTTGTTTCAGCAAGGATATGCTTCTGGCCCACAAGGACAACCTTTCTAGGGACAAACTTCAGCCAGACCAAGGTATGCATATGACCCACAAGGGAAACCCTTACAGGGACAACCTTTGATCCAGCAGGAATTATTTTACGGCCCGCAAGGGCAGTCTTACAATCCTCAAGGTCAACCTTTACAGCCTCACCCTGTGTTCCAACCAGGGAAACCTTAAGGACCGGCAGGGCAACTGATGTATCAACCTCTACCTCCATACAATCCTGGGGGGAAAACCCATCCCTCTCAACCATTTGTGCAACCTCAACAACCTCATTTTCCAATTGGTCAAAATTTTTCACAACCAAGGCCATCCTATGGTCCTGTCCCAGGTCAACCTGGTTATCAGGCACAACCTCGCCCACTCCTGCCATCAAGACAACCTCCTCAATCAGGGCAACCTAGTGCCCCTCATCAGCTAGGTCAACTTGTTCAACCAGGACAACCTGCACAACCTGTTAAACCTGCTCAGCCACCGATCTATTCTATGCCACTGTCGAATCCACTTGTGCGCCTGACTTATTCGACTCAACAGGGTCCCACTTACCAGCAGCTCGTTCGACCCCAAGGTGGCTATTACCCTGAGGGTCAGTCTCGACCGGTTTACAACCTGCCTCAAGGTTCTGGTTATTACCCTCAATAGCCAGGCTATACTTATACTCCGCAGAAAAATCCTTACACTGCTCAATCGGGACCCATGTATACTTCGAATCAACATCCTGGTTATCAAACCCCGTATCCTAGTTTTCAACCGCTGTATCAACCCAATTATTAGGCTTATGCCCCCTATGGTCAGAATCCTCCAGGACAAAATCAATGGGGGCATATTTATGCTCAACCAGGATGGAGTATAGGTACAAGTCCTTATCGAGGTCTTGGCATGCCTTTTAACCCTCAATTACCTTTTCTCGCCACGTTGGAGTTACCAGACGTGTCCAAATTGACCAATGATCCAGTTCTTCATAATCCATATTGGCTTCCGGTTCTGACGAAGGTGCCTAGTGATTGTCCTAAGTTTGAGGGAAAATCTGGAGAAGACCCCCAAGCACACGTCATGACATACCACTTATGGTGTTCTTCGAATTCTTGGGTAGATGACTCGGTTCGTCTGCGTCTTTTCCAATGCACTCTCATAGGTGCTGCTGCTAAATGGTACATAGAACTACCTCGTGGTATTTTTCAAGATTTTAATACTCTAGCTATGGCGTTCCTGACGCATTTCCAGTTACCAGTTCATTACAAAGCTGAGACGCATCTCCTGACATCTCTGAAATAGGATAAATCCACTCATATTTCAGATCACATTCACAAATGGAGACGTCGCTGTCATCTGATCAAGTTTGACATTCCTGATCAGCTTCTGACTCACTGGTTCACGACCTCCTTTGTTAATAAGATTGCACAGGACATTTCTATGGGGGCATGTGTAACTGAGGAACAGGCCATCACTCGTGCCCAGTACCTCGATTTAGTGTACTCTCAATCGGGAATGTTATATGACATCTTGACTTATACCCCGAGACCAGGGACCTCTAAAGTGCCATATACCCCATCAGTATATGGTGTTATTGGTTCCATCACTTATACTTCTTGCAAGTCTTTCAATGGGAAGTAGAAATCGAATTCTTCCAATACTTCTGCTCCTCAGCCTGCTCCAGATTCTGGTAAAACCATGGAGGTCAATGTTGTTCAGGCCAATCCTACAAGCAAGACCTCCAAGGGGAAAAATAAGGGCAAATGCAAGGCCAAATCCGATGCCCCAAAACTGGAATCGTCTAAACCCTGTGCTGATGATGGTTCGTAGTGAAAACTGAAGTACCCCTGCCTGATTTGTGAATAGGATCACTACACTAAGGATTTTCCTCGACGATCCAAGGTTAGCCAACTACTAAAAGGCACTAAGGGAACTCTGGAAATCCTTAAAGAACCTTTCCCATCTCAGCAGACCCAGATGGTTGATCAATCTGCACCATCTGCGTCGTTCGGATCTCAAGTTTTCATGATGAAAGGTTCTGCACCCGTTTCCATCGCTACTCGATCGAAAGATTATGCTGGATCACGCCATGTAACCAGGAAGGAGGTCATTGATGGTCCTCCTCCCCCACCTACCTCTGGTCCCCTTGAAATTGAGAATCCCAGTGTTGAACCCGTTATACAGCCACCTTCTAAAGGTGTTCTCCGGAAGTCTTCCTATAATCCTAATGCCCGTGCTACTCAACATTACAGTATTGTTGAGGATTTAGCATAGGCTCCGTCCGTGATGTCTGTGTTATAAGTCCTCCAGAGTTGTCCGTCTCAACGAAAATCATTTTTATCTGTGATCGGCGGTATCGATCATGCCGATTCTAGTCTTCTCATTTTCGATCTTGAGAATTTCGTCCCCCGACTTCCGCACCAGATCACGCTTGTTATACAAGTCGGTATTAATGGTCTCAAAATCCATAAGGCCATGGTGGACGAAGGTGCATCTACCTGCGTCATGTCATCTGCTTGCTGGAAGGCCATTGGCTCTCCAGCCCTCAATTCATCACCCAATGCCCTCGAGGCATTTGATGGAAGGGAGTCAAAACCCTTGGGTGTTCTTGATAGTTTACCGATTACATTACAAGGAAAGACTGTCAACATTGAAGTGGAATTCCTTGATGCAAAACTCAACTATAATATTCTACTCAGTCGCAGTTGGACTCACGCTATGTTGTGCATTCCGTCCACCCTCTTTCGACTTCTAAAGTTTCCACATGAGGGAAAAATTATTACTGTCGATTAGTTGTCATTATTTACCTCGTCTTCCAAGAACAACATGCCATATGTGGACCAAATTCCCAATCCCCCTGATAGCATAGGACTGGGTATTTTAAAA
This sequence comes from Pinus albicaulis, assembly GCA_034641835.2. NCBI lineage: Eukaryota > Viridiplantae > Streptophyta > Pinopsida > Pinales > Pinaceae > Pinus > Pinus albicaulis. The sequence continues at coordinate 30,125,591 of MU968359.1, forward strand.
TATCCTGCTCTTATGGGTATTTTTCCCTTTCCACCACCCAATACCATTCAAGTCAATATGATCTCTAGGTCATATGACCCATGGATCATCCCTTCTCTTGAATAGGTTGCCTCTTTTGGAGAATCGATGCCTCTAACACTGGTTGAAATCAATTATTGTGAGATCATTGCCGCATTAGATCCTCCTCCTGCTGATAATGATCCTTTGAGCATGGGTCTTGATGTTTATTCTCAATCCCCTTGGCTCAGTGATGCAGATTCGCTCGATCCTTTGAGAGAAGTTTTTCCGTCTGACGAAGCTATCGTGGAGACTATGTCTCTTGAAGATCTGTCATGGAGAGATGGGAATCATCGTTCCTCGTTCATGCCTGGCCTGGGGGCAATGTCTAATTGTTAGAGCGTTTTGCATCTGATTCTCCCCCTCCTGAAGCTGCTCCTCTGAGCTGGTCTGAGCATAGTTCCTTTTCTTGTGTCAAGCTCCCTAAAAAATGAAGCAAACTAGGGAGCAAAGTTCCTTTTCTTGTGTCAAGCTCCTTAAAAAATGAAACAAGGTCATTCCGAGGATGGTTCGTTTACTATGTCAACCTCGTTAAAAAATGAATTCAGATTTGAGGATGGTTCCTTTTCCATGTCAACCTCATTAAAAATTGAATTAGGTTATGAGGATAGTTCTTTCAGTGTGTCAACCTCGTTAAAATAATGAAACGCGGTCCTATTCAATTCGAGTCTTTGATATGATCTCAATCTCGTAATTCGAACCTTCACTGCATCTTCTTTGCATATGCACTGAAACTTGGGGGGAATGTACCTCAAATTGAGACACCATGCTGGGTGCATGCCCGATTTTCCTTGTCATTTTCAAGCATACTTTATTTTGTGTTTCAAGCTTGTGTAAAAATGAAACCCATTTTCAAGCATAGTTTTCGTTTATGCTTTTAAGCTTGTGTACAATAAAATATGTTGGTGTGATGCATTTTTCGAACTTTTAACTTTTCCATTGGGTCGTTAATTATGCAGATTATTTAGCTGATACATTAGATAACATTGTATTAGACATTTGCATAACATATTAAAACATCATCATATGTAAGCAAGATCCATGTAGAAAATAGATGTATATATATATATATATATATATATATATATATATATATATATATATATATATATATATGTCGAGTGTTTGCAACGTGTGCATCATATAAAACAAAAAATATACATGTTTGTTTCAGTTACATCTGGAGATGAAATGTCTCTCAAAAATATGAAAATAGAAAGCCTAGGTGACTAATCGGCATGGTGATCATGGTAGCACGTCACTGCCCGCACCAATTGCCTCAGTAAGTGGTGGAGATGACTTGGCACCCCTACAGTGTGCCTCTGATAATATAGGGGAACATCAGCTAAATGAGCATAATTAGGAACTCCGCGAGTGATCCCCTCTAGGTTCTGTATGAGCTTGTCCCCCTCGGCCCCCTCACCTTGAGGGTCATGAGCGAGAGGGGTCCTCCTCGCTATTGGTGACATTTCGGCGGGCCTCTCTGGGCCAACATCTGCATACATATAGGATTAGTTGTTAGAACAAGTATGTATACCAAAAAATCATAAAAATCATAAAATTAAATTACCAAGCTCCTCATCCCAGTCCTCTCCCTCTGGGAGCGGAAGTTCTGGGTCTCCAGTAAAATCAGTGCCCGCATAGGGCCAGTCCTCCACGATGATCAACTTTCGTCGGAGCCAGTCAAAGAACTTGGGCCGCCAGGACATCTGCTGGTCGCCCCCTGCCCTTGGCGTCAATGCCACCCATCGAGCCATCCGTGGCTCTCTCAGTGGTGGATCCAGGAATATGGCCTCTTCATGCTGGAAAATTGGTAATCGTTCCAGGAAGAACGACACCAGAATCGACCCATATCCAAACTATTTCAGTCTGGTCTGCTTGCATTTTGTGAGTTGCCGTTTAAGGTTCATGGTCACGGCTGTGGCCTAGTCAAAGATAGTTGGGTTCATGCACTCCAATGCAATAAGTAGCTGCGTCTTCGTGGCCTTGTGCGGTGCCTGCAATCTTGCAGCCCGTGTAATGGTGTGTAGCACTACTCTCAGTTCTAGATTGGTGACAGTAGGAATGTCTACTTTCCTGCTCCCTGTTCCTTTGCGTGCCCCTTGGCACACCCTATCCATGACCATTGCCATGTTTTCTCCTGAAGGCCTGGTACCAGTCAGAATAGGGACTAGACCCCTGCATGACAGTCCAGTGATGAAGTACACGTTTGATACTTCAAGCTTAAGTTCTTGGTCTCAAAGTTTGAATTTTTCCTCATTCTCATCCCAAATGCTAATGAGATACTACAGTAGTTCGGGCTGAGCCTGGAGACATGGCATTAGAAATAATTTTTTCAACGCAGAATTTCAGAGAGAATTCATACAATGCTCATTTCCCATTGCTATTTCATCCTCTTCGCTATGCTCTCTCTCTTTCCATTCAATGACCATCCTTTTTGTTGGATACCTGCATCAATCAAACATAGGAACATTATGAACCTCCTTGAGTATTCAAAATTACATTTCAGTGGTTCAAATTTGAGAAATTTTAGCCAGATTTTGTGTTGCGCCATTGGCGCGGCTCTTTGGCTGACAGTCGCGCCAACTGGCGCGACCTTTGTGTAAAACAAAGAGGATTGGTGCGGGTCCGTGCTCGGAACCCGCACCAACCGCGAAGCCCTAAAATTTGAAAATACCTCCCTAAAACACCTCGAACAATGATTAAATACAGTGAAATGTAACTTAAAAGATGGAAAAAGAGGTCGACTCTTACCTGAACCAGATAGAAGTCGATTTGGTCCACTGGATTGGCCAAACTCGTCACTTGAAGATCGAAGCACAAAAGGGTCACTGTTGCTCTGCAAATGGGTAAAAAGTGAAAAGTAAATATTTTTTTACCACTGTTGGTCATTTATAGCTTTTTCAAGTCCTAAATGGGTTTTAAAACATGTTTGTAGACATATTTGTTGCGTTATTTTCGTCAAATATGTTTTACACATGCCTTTTTTGCAACAACAGGTTTTTCACGTGGTTTTGATGAAGAGAAGAGTTGTATTTTATACTTTTTTGGACTCGGTAAAAACACGAAAAAGTCACTATTGGAGTCACCTTTCAGCTCTTTTCTGACTCTCTAAAACTGAAAATATTGCCGAGTCACTTGTCATTTTGAGCTCGTTAAATTGGCTGTGAAACGACATCTACCCAATATACGTTTACTCCTTTTTTCAGGCTGGGATAGATTATTTACGAAAAAGGAATACCCGCGCCTATCGTGACTAGGAGGTTCTCTCAGAAATAGTTTTCTACCTTTTCAAATCTGAGGGACTACCTACAAAAAGGGACTGTTGGAGTTTTCTTTTCCGCTATCTTTTCAAACTCTCTAAATATGAAAAGCTGCCAAGTTCTTCCTTTGTCAGACTCGTTAAAAACTGATGACATTGGACTCCGTCGTAATGATGTTACTCAAGTTTCTCCTTCCTAGGGCTCGTAAAATGTACTAGGTTGGATTTTTCCGAAGGAAAAACTTACATCGCAAGCATATGATATCCCCTTCAAGCTTGTTTCCAAAGAATAATTGGGATACTCGCCAGAAATGGTGGGGGAAAATGGAACCAATATTATAGTCATGTCGGCAGCATGTCGCTCTTGAACATGTCACTTGTCTCCATTCGTATCAGGTTGGGGATATCTCATCTCATTATCTGCTTGCCTTCATGGGTTTGGGTAATATTTTTTGACCACTCATCTGCTCTTTGCCACGTCACCATGACCTCAGATCCCTTGATTTCAAATACTTCCAAATCCAATGTTGTGTTGCTGATATGTTCAAGAGAAGTTGGCCTCTGTAGTTTTCATCCTCCCTCTGGTTCTCTGTTGGTCTTGATTCACAAACATTATGTTCCTCTATCTTGTGTTGATGATGTGGGAAACATTATGTCCCACCTTTGACCAAGGCCACTTCCTGTCGACTTCAGCTCATTATCTGGGAATTTGGTCTAGAGACTCCCTTCAGGTGCCTTGGAGCTTGCATGCCTCAATGGTAGGCTATTCAAATTCGACGTAAGGTTTTCATTATTGGCCTTCGATCGGATGATTCTGCGGATGCTCGATGCCAACTCACTGTTCACGTTCTGTGGATTGTACCTCTTGTACCTTGAGGGCCATCGTCATTATTGGTGTTTCCTCTCGCATCTGTTAACAAATTTCATTATTGGCTAGTAATCATACGATGTTCTTGCATGTTATATTCGCATGCTCGAACTTGTACTCTATTCGGGTCAAGATGGAGCACAAGACCCTGGATTTTTTTTGATGAAATATAGGTTGCGGGTTCTTTGTGGATTATTATGACTTGTTACATGACTCTTTTGATTGGATGGCTACGACCATATCTGAGTCTACTTGTTGATCCTTATTTGTTGGATGGTTGTGTCCATACCTTGGATCCTAGTTTTTGTACACTTTATTATGGATGGTTGCGCCCATACCACATATCATGTATCAAAGATATCGGTTGTATTTGTACTCGCAGGTCTTCTGACGATAGTGTTTTAATTTGGACACGTTCTCATAAAGCATTTCACCCCTCCCTATCTCTCGTACCTCATGCTTTAGGGGGCATCTGTTATGCAACATTTTTTCACCGTCGCTGCAATCCCTCGTATCGTACATTGGAGGACTATTCCCGTTACCTGTGAATAGTAAAATGTCCTAAGAACACCTTGATGGTATCCTTCTGCATAAGGGAAAGAATTCCCCTGAAGAACATTTCCTCTAGAAAACCCTAAAAACCCATGTTTTGGCATTGGCGCAGGTAGCCAGTTCATCCCTCGCGCCAATGGGGAAAATACACACTAGTGGGCGTGCCAGCTGCTGCTCTGTCCCTGTGTTGTGCCCATGCCAAGCCTATTAAGGAATTTTTTTTAACAATAGAAGGTGGAAGTTTGATTCTAACAACTTCAGAACGAATCATCAAAAATAGGTTGGGTTGTTTGGCTCCGGATCTCCTTGATTAGAAAGTGGTTTTCCACCTCTCATGGAACCTTCCTAAGAGATAGGACTCTCCCCCATGATTATAGGGATCCTAACCTCTCCTTCTCCTTCTATAAAAGCCTGCCCTCTCCATTTTCTAGATAGCTAAACTTTTGGGAAGGAAATTATAGCTGAGTGACAATCAAGAGTAGAGCTAAGGAGAACCCTGAGAGAGAGAGAGTTTTGTCAAATCCCTGACGAGCTTTGTGAGACACGTCCCGCTGGAACCCTGTCGAAGGAAGATCAAAATGTTAGAGCACCGGTTGTAATTGTTCTCTCGTATCTTAATATACATGACTCTGCTATTGGTTCCATGAATGTGTTTGTCCATTATATAATGCAATTTAATTCGTTCCTCTCTGACTGATCAATAGTTATAAAGTGTGAAATATTACGTTGCATGTTGTCTCAATTCTTTGCATGTGTACAGGTATCTGGATGCAGCAAGCTCACGGATCATGACCTGTCCAGCTAGGAACAGAAGCGTTAATTCTTCTTTGAAAACAGCAGCGAAGTAATCATGGTAAGCGATCTATCGCGATTTTATCCTTTGTAACTAGGAACCAATAGCTTTGCGTGTTTCGATTGTTGGTAGACCCACTCTAGGGCTAGTGGGATCACCTCTATCCGTAGAGGGGAATTTACCTCCACAAAAATCTGATCCTAAATCAAGGATGACTTGATCCATTTCATAATCTCCAATCTGCACAGTCATATGTATCTCCCGACCAGTCCTTTTCTTATTCTTATAAATCTTGTTCACAAATTTAACCTCCATTTGTGGGGCAACTTTATCTACACAACTATCTATTAATGCTTGGAGATTCTCCATTGACTTATGGCTGCATAGTAACTTCATACATGCCTGAAGAAATGGCTTAACTGCTTCATCTACTTTTGGGTCCACTGAAGTCCTTGAGGTGGAAGCTTCGTTCTCAACAAAGTCTTTCGTAGCTTCGATGAAGGGCTATTTATCCTCCTGTAGATCCAGGCTCTCTCGTTTGTCAAAAGCCTTCTTGATTAGTGGTTCAAGTGCAACTTTCTCCTCATCTCCTCCATTGGCAATGCCACTACATGTAATTACATTGATACTTTCCCCATCATCCTGCGGTTCCGCCTTAACTTGTTGTACATTTTGCGTAGGTGTTTGTTGTTTCTCCTAAATCTTCATTATCAGTACTAGAAAATCATAAATTACATGGTCGAATTGTTTGAAATATCTGTAAGATTGGCATGCAAGGTTCAGGAAGTATCTTGCATAATGTCCCACATCCCCAAAATTGTAGCAAATTAGTTGCCCTCATCCTCGACCTGCGCTTCTGCCTCTCCCTCCTTCCCATCCTATTGTAGGTGATACTCCTCACCTAGAGGGAGATGTTGGTGATGAATGGTAAGCATGTACCTTGTATGAGTTTCCTCGATCTACCATCATGTTGAATGTTCAGTATTTGTGCTCGTCATGACGTACTGACGAGCAGAATTTTCACCACTATTTCTTCAGTGATGGGACATAGCCACCTATTCATGGGCAATGATCTGTATCATGTCTTCATTCTACCCAACAGTCAGTGCACCACAGTGTGGGGGTACTTGATCCTACCATGTCTCTAGGGTGTAGAGGGCTTGGTCCCCTAGCCTCCATATAATCTGAAAATAGAGGGCATTGATCCTTAGTGTGGCCTAACACCCTGCAGTGTATGCACCAGACATTTGTGCTAGCTTCTTTACCCCAATCCCTTCACAATTTTTGAATTTATAAGTGCATCGCCTCTAGCTGTCTCTGGATCTGTAGTGCCGCAAATTGAGTATCATCTCTTGGCACAACTTCTAGCTTCATGGAAACCTCGAGGGCTTCTTCATAGGAGTCGATCTTATATTGACCCATAGGTCCATGCAGATGTGGTAGCAGCATGGTGATAAACCATTCGTTATGATGTTTGTCCTCATAGAAAAACCCTCCATCACTGATGACTTTCTTCAGCCAATGGTCAAATTCCCAGAAAGACTTTGTAGGCCCTTGCTTAAAATCTTTCAACTCGACCACACATTAAGAGTAGGACTTAGGATTCCAGAACTGCTGCTTTATGGCATCGTTAATGTCTTGTATTGAAGGATTCACATGCTGACCAATGTATCCCATGAAGCAATCTAGGGATATTCCTTCAAAGGATATGGATAGATGCTCTCTCTTGACAACATCATTATTAATATTTTGTGCAATCCATACTGACTCTGCTACAAACCTGAATCGATCCATATCCTCATCCCCCGCACCCTTAAAGGTGGGTAGCTTCATGTGCATAGCCATATTGTCTACAGGTGGTGGCAGAGGTGGGGTAAGAGAATTCTTATCCTTGTGTGGTTCGACGGTGGCGTTACCGAGGGACTATTCTCTACGTGTGCAACCCTGCCCTGGTTGAAGTTAGGCAAATCCCATAGAGGACTGTATACCAATCTATCCCCTTCTTTAGTAACTCGGTAGTATTTACCGCTTCTTGTCGTGCTTCCACTTTGGTCGGAGGTCATTCACTCGGTGTGGCTGCATAAGACACCCTTTTCACACAATAGCATCTTAATCAAAAGCGGAAATGTTTGCAAGAACTTACCTCGAAACCCTTTCAAAAACATTCGCTCAACTTCAGAATAGGACACAAACTGATCAACTGCAAACTTAGTTACAAATCCTCCAAAAACACTATCAACCCAATGATCTACAGTTCGGTTGATCTTGTTATCAACCTTCTCCAACTGTTGGATCAATTCAGGGGTCCACTGTGTGACCTGATCGTCTTTCCAACGGGTTTGGAACTTCGCCAACCTTTCCAGCGACTCCTGCAGTTCGTGAGTGAAGGTTACAAAGAAGAATTCATGCACTTATGTAAAAATGTACTTGTTCTTCCACTCTTTAGTATTCAGCTTCTTAAATATATTCTCTTTTAGGGAAAACTCCTAAATATACTTTTCAAACCAGTCCTCAAGTTCAGGATTCAATGGCTACCAATGACCGTGTGGCATTACCCCATCTCTCTCTCAAAATGCTCCCAGTCCCGTCAATGGAACCATTTGTTGGTTTGAGGGGTCTTGACCCAGGTTCGGATTTAAGGTTTACCAAAAAACCCCTGTACTACTGGCCCTTTTGGAAATGGCCTGCTGTTACAGGTCAAGGTGTTACCTGAAGTAGTATGGGAGGGTGTTGGAATCAGGTTTCCGAACCCTGAGAGAGATAAATTTAATTGAAGTGGGCCCCTTCAGATTTAAAAGACCTACACTGGAGAAGCCTTAACACAGAAACCCTTAATAGTAGATTGGAAAAAAAATCCAAGAGAAGCCCAGAATCAGATGTAACAAATTAGGTGCAAAAAGATAATTACAACCAGATCTATGCATTCATTTCCTTCTTAATCATCACATCCACGTGCGCATAAATAAACCATTAATGTTTAGAAGGATACATTAACTCAGAACTAACATAAATCACAGCCAATAATCATAACACAGAAGCACTTAGATATCACAAAAAATTCTTTCTCATTCTGTCATATCCAGATTCAACTTACAGACTCTATTTACTAGCTTGCATTCACAGCCAGTAGGGTCTGCACACCGCATGACTCAGGGTCTCCATGCACACAGTAGGACTCAAGGTCTCTACCCATACAGCCAGCAGGAGCCCTTACCTAGAAAATCCACACAATAGATCAACAGATTCGTATGCAAGATTAATCAGAACCAAAAACTTACTACTAGACTTCGACCTATCCATCTATTTATATCATATTAGCCTACACTACTCTATGGTCTGAAAACTGTGGTTTGCGGACCCTTGGTCTACCCTTTGACCCATTACAATTCATTGGGGGATTTGACCCACCCCAAAGGCCTTGTAATAGACTAATTATTACAAAATATTACAAAACTGTACCAAAATTGCAGTTAGGGGACCCTTCTCCAACAGAAGATCATGATTCAGATATTCTGATGAAGGCGCTCGCTAGGAGAAAATTTTAATACCATAGAGGCAGGATCGGGGCGGTAGATAATCCATTTCTTGTTAAGAGGGAGTGTTGAAAGTCCAACATGAAATTTCAGCACACACACTAGTGTGGGACCACAGGTCCTAGCGATACATTAGTGGGAAGGCCAATTTAATTTATTAAATTGGTGCAATGTCAAATTTAATTTTCCCTTAATTAAATTGGACAATAAATTGTAATCTTATCGCATAAGCTCTTGTAATAGTTAACTAATGTGTTAGACTCAGTTATCTCATGAATTTAGAGTTGAGGGTGGTTGGTGTGGCATGAAAAGTAATCTACTAGTTATTGGGTCCAAGTTGCACTTAGTGCATTATTTTAACGCATGAGAAACTAGTTAACTCAATTTATTGAGTTAAAGTCAGTTGAACTAGTTGTAATTTTTTGTTGCACTAGTGATAAGTCAAGTGAATTAAATTGGATTTAATTCACATGCAGTGATCTGTCATGCAAATGATGATTTACTATTAATAGCTGCATGCATGTCATTTGTAGTGGAGACCCATTTGAGACAAATGTTAAAGGGATGTTAACTATCAGTTGTATGTTGAGATTCAACAAGATGATGAGCTTAGTGAAAAGAGTCGCCTTCACTAAGTGGGCCCGCAGGCTATTTTTGGCGCAAGTCTATTTTTAGACTATGTCTATTTTTGTGGGATGGGGTGATCATATTTTGTGAAGTTGTGTGATGCTATTTGTGGATGGTTGATCAAGTTGGAAAAATAGATGAAATTCTATTTTTAGAATATTGGGCGAAGTCTATTTATAGATCGTTGATCTAAAAATAGATGCATGTCTATTATTATTAGCTCTTAATAATAATCAGACAATAAACAACAACTTATTCTCTTGGAGCACTTTGTTTCGGTGCACAGATGTGGCACATCAGTGGACTGAGGTAATTACACAATTCCCAAGAGTTTACTAGAGCTAATTCATGGAGGACTCAGTTAGAACTCAAGTGGCAGAGTTATGACACAGTTGGAAGAAGTAGTTATGGAGTTGTATTCAGTTTAACTCATTTAGACTCAGTTGAGCTAGTTGTATCTAGTCTAACTGAATGATACACTAGTGAGAGTGCAGTGAATTAATTAGTTAATTACTTCATAAATAATAACTCATTAATCAACTAAACAATACAACAGTTAACTACAGTGCTTGGCAGTTTCAGTGGAGACCCAGTGGAGAGGTAGGTGAAAGAAAAAGATAAATTATCTGTTGTGACTATAGTGATGCATTGATTTCATCACACACACATTGGAGTTTCCAATGAGGATTGCGCAGTCAAGGAACGGGTAATTCGAATTCATTATGAGCTATTCTTCAACAGGGATTGCGCAGTGGAGGCAAGCTAGCAAGAGGGAAAGATCGGTGCATGGATTTGCACGATTTTTCCTGATTAGTGTATGACGATTGTACTGTACTAAGAGCTTGATAAGCTTTGTATGAGGATTGTCATATGATTCCATGATACATAATATATAGTTGGGGTTTTCAGCTTCAGGCTTTCCCGGTTAAAAAAATTGTGTTATGTGCAATTATTTTTATATATGCTTTACATGTGTGTGCAATTAATTTTTCCGTGAAAGATTAACAAGTGGAATGATTCAGTATCTTACATAAAGTTAAATAGTGTGAGAACAGGTGGATCTAGGAAATATGCATGCTTAGTGCATATAATTTCTACATGGTATCAGAGCATTGTTGATTGAAGATTTCAATTGTAAAGTGAGTTTGTGCAGGAGGACAATTCGAATTTGCTATAGAAGATTCTTGGTGCAGAAGTTGAGTATACATTAAAATGGCTTTCAGTGGGTTGCGATTGGAGTATGCCCTTGATGGGAGCTCAAATTACATAGTCTGGAAGGACATGATGGAGGCAGTGCTAGAGGATAATGGATTGAAGGAGTTCATCGATAGCGATGTTCCTAAGCCGGGATCTAGCGATGCTGCATTACTTAACGCATGGCAAAAGAAGACAACAAAGACGAGAAGAATTATGTTGGAAGGTGTGAAGGGCCATATTGTGTCTAGCCTTCATGGGAAATCCACTCCATTCTCAATGTGGAAGGCTTTGAAAGACTTGTTCCAAATCAGAAGTGACCAGAGGAAGTTGGCGCTTAAAGACAAGCTCAGAAAAATAAAAATGGAGAAAGGCAACAATATTCCAAAATACCTCACGAAGTTTTTCCACTGCTAGGATGAAATGGGAAGTGTGGGGGTTACTATTGATGATGAATACTTGGTGAGCTTGACTCTCCTTGGGCTTCCGAAGAGTTTGCATAGCTACGAAGACTCTGTCAATGGACGGGATAAACTGTCGGGATGGGAGCGACTTTGGTCGGATCTTGTGCAGGAGGAGATAAGGCGGGGTACTAGGGATGGATCTTCATCGAAGAATGAAGATAAAGAGAATTCAACTTTGGCTACCAAAGCAAGAAAAGGGAAGGGGAATAAAAATCCTTCAAAATCTGATGCTAAAGGAAAGAAGCAGGATTTGTCCAAAGTGAAGTGTTTTCACTGTCACGAACATGGACATTTCGCCACTAATTGTCCACAGAAGAAGAAGAACAAGAAGGCTATTCGATTTGCAGTTGGAGAGGCCTTAGCCTCACAATTTTAACTTTATTTCTCCTTGATTGCATGCTTGGTTTCAAGTTGTATGGGATCGGTGTGGTATCTTGATAGTGGTGCGTCTTTCCATATGACGGGAGACAAAGAGTTGTTTAGTGACTTGGATGAGAAAGACCTCTAGATGCATATAGAGATGGGAGATGATGGTCGGTATAGTGCAACTGGCATTGGGACCATTACCTTTGAGAGGGAATTTGGTAATCCATTCTTGTTGAAGAATTTTATGCATGTTCCAGGTCTGAAGAAGAACTTGGTCTCAGTCGCAATGCTGGAAGACAAAGGTTATAATGTTGTTTTCAGTGAGGGAAAATCCTTCCTTCGACATAAAAAAATGGATCAAACCAAGAAGATAGGGGTTCGAATTAAGAATCTCTACAAGCTGGAGGTAGATGGCTACGCTGCAATGGTGGGAAAAGTAGAAGAAGTGGTGAGCCAGGATGAGGGCAAATTATGGCACAGGATATTGGGCCATCTTCACCATGGCACTTTGAAGATTTTGTAGCAGATTTCTACTGGACTTACCAAGGGTATTCTTGCATAGTCAGATCAGTGCAAGGGATGTAATATGGATAAGTTTGTGAAGACCACCTTTCATGAGGAGGAAAACCGTGCTTCAGTGATCCTGGAGAGAATTCACACAGACGTGTGTGCACCTTTCTTGTTTGCTTCAAGAGAAAAACACAGGTATTATGTTATATTTGTTGATTAATTTTCTCATAGATGCTGGATATTCTTCATGCAGAAGAAGAGTGAAACATTCTAAAAGTTCCGTGAGTTCAAGGCATTGGTGGAGAAGGAGTCGGGGAAGCAAGTGAAAGCTCTACAGAGCAATAATGGTGGCAAATACATCTCGGGTGAATTCAAAAACTGCTGTAGCAAAGAAGGAATTCGAAGAGAACTCATAGCGCCTCATAACCCACAGCAGAATGGGGTTGCAGAGAGAAAGAACCGAACGATCTTGGGTGCTGCACGAGCGATGTTGCATGACCAGGGCCTACTGATGCACTTGTGGGTGGAAGCATGCAACACTGCGGTTTATGTGCAAAACCATTGTCCTCATATAGTACTTGGCATGAGTACACCCGAAGAATATTTTATTGGTAAGAAGCCTGATATTTCTCATTTGAAGATTTTTGGCTCACCTATTTATATTCATGTGACGAAGGACGCCAGGAAGAACCTGGAGCTGACTGCAGAAGTTGGGATATTTTTGGGGTACACAAAAACACCCCATAATTATCGTGTGTATTTTCCAGACAATCGGATGATTGTTGTGCGACGGGATATAAAATTCAATGAGGTGAAAGCCATGAATTTGTCACTTGAGAGGGAGCTACACTTGCATGCGGAGGAGGAACTTCTTGTTCCCAAAGATGAGCCTCTGGATGTGGATCAGCCACATGAGGAGATTCATGGAGTGGAGGAGTCCACTCATGCAGAACCAAAAATCAGACAAGGTAGAAAGCGTACCACAGAAGATGAGAGACTAAAGCTTGATGCGGCACAGAATGTAGGAGTTCCTACATCATAGCGCAGACAGAGACAATCACCTAACAGATTTACTGGATACATGGCTCTTATGAGAAAGTGTATTGTGACAGAGCCATCTTCTTTTGAATAAGCAGTGCAGGAGCCCACATGGGTAGATGCCATGGTGGAGGAGTATGACTCCATTGTTAGAAACAGTGCTTGGGAGATTGTTCCAAGGCTAGTGGGAAAATCAGTTGTAGGATCAATATGGATCTACAAGGTAAAGCAAGCTACTGATGGGAGTGTCGAGAAGTATAAGGCAAGATTTTTTTCCCGGGGCTTCTCACAGATTGAGGGGATTGACTATGAAGAAACATTTGCACCTGTCGCATGGTATTCTTCCATACGGACCATCCTTGCTCTCTCAGCGCAGATGGGTTGGCACATTCATCAGATGGATGTGAAGACTGCGTTCCTTATTGGGATCATTGAGGAAGAGGTGTACATTGAGCAACCTGAAGGATTTGAGATCTTCAACAATGAGTCGCATGTGTGCAGGCTCAAAAGAGCATTGTATGGGCTGAAACAAGCACCTCGTGCTTGGTACACTTGGGTCGAAAACTATTTCACTGGACTTGGCTTCACCAAGAGTGAGGCGGATGCAAACCTGTACCAGATTGTGGTGGAGGGTAAGCTTTTAATCATTTTACTTTATGTTGATGATTTAATACTAACAGGTGATGAGCAGTTGATACACTCATGAAAGGAAGACCTCGCAAAGGAGTTTGAGATGAAGGATTTGGGCCTCCATTATTTCCTTGGATTGGAAATATGGCAGTGGGAAGGTGAAATGTTTGTGTCTCAAGGCAAGTATGCTCGGGAGATACTGGAGAAGTTTCACATGCAAGGCTGCAAGCCTATTGACACTCATCTTCCAGAAAATTGGAAGAAAGAGGATGCTACATCGGCAGAGGTAGTGGATGCCACTGTTTATCGATATTTGGTGGGTTCGCTCATGTATTTAGTCAATACAAGACCGAACATATGCTATGCGGTGAACCGGCTTTCACAAGTGATGGTTAAGCCTACCAAGCTATTTTGGAAGGTAGGCAAGCATGTTTTGAGATATCTCAGGGGCACATCTAAGTATGGTTTATGGTACAGACAAACGGATGAGGTGAAGTTGCATGGCTTCATGGATGTAGATTGGGCAGGAAGCCCAACAGACAGAAAGAGCACATCAAGAGGGATTTTCAGTATCAGATCTACAACAGTTTCTTGGTACAACAGGAAATAAATATCTGTGGCACTTAGTTCAGCAGAAGCGGAATACATGGTAGAAATTCAAGCTACATGTGAGGCTATCTCAATGAGGAAGATTTTGGTTGGTTTGTTCAGTTCACATTTAGATCACACGGTGATACATTGTGATAATCAGAGTTGCATTAAACTCTTGGTTAATCCTGTGTTTCATGATAGATCTAAACATATTGATATCCAGTATCATCATATCATAGATTGTGTGCAGCGGAAGATCATGTTGCTTCAGTACATTCCTACGAAGGATCAGGATGCAGATATTCTGACGAAGGCGCTCACCAGGGGAAAATTTGAATACCATAGAGGCAGGATTGGGGTGAAGGATAATCCCTATCTTGTTGAGAGGGAGTGTTGAGATTCAACAAGATGATGAGCTTAGTGAAAAGAGTTGCCTTCACTAAGTAAATTCTGGTATATATTTTGAAGTAAGTCTATTTTTAGACATGATGATCATATTTCAGAAGTTGCAGGATGCTATTTGTGGATGGTTGATCAAGTTGGAAAAATAGATGAAATTCTATTTTTAGAATATTGGGCGAAGTCTATTTATAGATCGCTGATCTAAAAATAGATGCATGTCAATTATTATTAGCTCTTAATAATAATCAGACACTAAACAACAACTTATTCTCTTGGAGCACTTTGTTTCAGTGCACATATGTGGCACATCAGTGGACTGAGGGAATTACACAATTCCCAAGGGTTTACTGGAGCTAATGCATGGAGGACTTAGTTAGAACTCAAGTGGCAGAGTTATGACACAGTTGGAAGAAGTAGTTATGGAGTTGTATTCAGTTTAACTTAGTTAGACTCAGTTGAGCTAGTTGTATCTAGTCTAACTGAATGATACACTAGTGAGAGTGAAGTGAATTAATTAGTTAATTAGTTCACAAATAATAACTCATTAATCAACTAAACAATATAGTATTTAACTACAGTGCATGGTTGTTTCAGTGGAGACCCAGTGGAGAGGTAGGTGAAAGGGCAAGATAGAATATCTGTTGTGACTATAGTGATGCATTGATTGCATCACACACACATTTGAGTTTCCAATGAGGATTGCGCAGTCAAGGCAAGGGTAATTCGAATTCATTCTAAGCTATTCTTCAGCAGGGATTGTGTAGTGGAGGGTGCTAAAGGTGGAGGATCTACGATTTTTTATTTTCAAATTTTAGGCTTTCCCAGTTAAAAACAACGGTGTTATGTGCAATTATTTTTATTTATGCTTTACATGTGTGTGTAATTAATTTTTCCACAAAAGATTAACAAGTGGAATGATTCAGTATCTTGCATAAAGTTAAATAGTGTGAGATTAGGTGGATCTAGGACATATGCATGCTTAGTGCATATAATTTCTACATTGTACATTATTAGGTTGCCCGCATGTAATGAGACATCAATTGGATTTCCCATGATCCTTGTGCAGTTTTGGAAGGTTGAAATTACTAAATAATATGGATTGAATTATAGATGAATTGGGCAAGCAAGGAAGGCTTATTAGAGGCTAATAATTGGCTAAGTATTGGTCAATTTTTTCCGGGTCAGTGTGAGACAGTTGTGAGAGTGCGAGAGACTCTTGTGAGAAGGGTGCATTGTAAGTGTTTCATGATTCCATGGTGAATATACAATAGAAGATAGAGGGGGTTTGAGCAATAAGCTTTCCCCGGGAAATTATCTGTGTTGTGTTTTGATTTGTTTTTTTATGCACTTTTTGTGATTGGCGATCATGTTTAATTTCCATAATTTATTTGTAGAAGGATTCAGTATCTAGCTTTAGTAAATTGCTTGATCGAATTGAATCCATTGATATATATATATATATATATATATATATATATATATATATATATATATATATATATATATATGTTTGTATATTTTCTACATAATTTACCATTTCAAACATAATGGAGACACATGCGCTGACATTGACCTGGTCAACACAGTCAACACTTCAGATATTTTAAAAAACCTGTAATTGCTGACAATTAGCCTGTCAGAGAAATGGGAAAATAGTGATATCCTTACTGTCAACGATATTAGTTTCTCAACCATGTTGGATTCTGAAATATTTTCTGAAGTATTAAATTGGTTTGTTACAACCTTAAATGTTGACAATGAAACTGTTAGCATTTAATAAAAATTTACTAAAATGAAAATTTAGGTGATAACATGACCAATATTTAATCCAAGGAGAAAGGGCCTCATGGGATTTGGATCCAACAGACATATTTTCCTAGGAAAAATAGCATATGGAGAACAACCATGAAGCATATGCTTGAGGGTTAACATCTTAGGGGAACTCTCCACCTTTTGAATCTTAAGTAAAGGAAAATCATGGTTTTCCCATAATCTTAGCATTCCCTCCCGTTATTCACTCGACTAGATCTCTAAAGGTTGAGAAAGAGTCCAAAAAGAGGTAACCACATACCAATATTATAGCTTTGTAGCTAGCCCTACCAAACCGAAGAGGGTTCTCTCCACAAAGTCACATCCTAGAGGGCTGACTGAATTAGGGTTTTCGGCTAGGTATGAGTATAGGGGTTTTTTTGTTTTAATTGGTTTGTTGTATGAGTGAATTAGGTTGAAGAGGCTAGGTCAGGGAAAATAAGATTAGGATTGTAGTCCATTCAATGGGGCAAGGTAGGTAGGAAGGCTAACACTTTATGGTTTTAGGGTGAGACGGATTAGACTGATGAGGGGCTAGAAAGAGCTAGGCAAAGTATGTATTCTTGTTAAACTTAAGAAAATGAACAACTTATGAAGATTTTCCCAAAACAAAGAATGAGAGATGTATTATTCTTATCAACTTGAAAATCAACATATAATAGAGATAAAATGGATCATGAAGACAAAAAATTCATACATATGTGACATAAGAAGAAATCCAGGTTAAATTCCCCCATACCATTTATGTATCCCAAATAAATAGATGCAACTCTTTCATTAATTTCCTACCAATTACTGATTACACTAGAGTATCTGATCAATGCAACAACATCCAACCTATGAAATGAGTCAAGAAGTGAAAGATATAGAAATCAAACAAATTTTCTCAACCTCAGGGGTCAAATCCATGAGTGGAGGAGCATTTCCACCTAAAACAGAATTGAAACCTCGAGTGTAGGGAGGTCAAACTGACTCATCCCTCACTTTTTGGAAACTGATTCATTACATCTCATCAAAAATTTTCAACTAATGTATTTACCCTAGGTAACTCTAAGAACATGATTATTACATTTACATCCTTAAATTACATTGGTAAAACTTTATTTTCCAAGGTGAAACTGAAAAAACTGAGAAAATTTACAAATATCAAGAAACTCAAAAAATTGGTAAAAAACATAGCACTAGTGTAAAAAGTGCAGCACTAACTTCATCTCCCCTTTTGAAGGGGTTACCGGTGTCCAAATTGAGCTCACGATAGCTCATTGGAAAACCTGTCCTATCTAGTTTCTAGATCTGTGCTCAATTTATAAAATGGTTTTGATTTGAATATCCAAAACTTCATTCGCCGAATATTGGTAAAAAGTGCAACGCCAGCCTAAAAAACAAGGCAAAAACATGTTTTTTGAGGTGTTTTTTTGACTTTTTGACTGACCAATTGGCCCAAAAATTCTTCAAAAATTTGCTAGGGTGACTGTATTTGGCCTTTTGAATTCAATGTTGCCTTCAGTTTTTCCATTAGAGGTCCCTAGAAAAAGCGCAGTGCCTAGGGCACTGTGCTTTTGACAATGCAACTGTGCAAAATTGCCAAAAGTGCAAAAAACTGCAAAATTTTCATAATTTTCTCAAAATTCTCCAAAATTTATGGCGTGGAAGGCTGATGAGGTGTGTTAGGCAATGAGTGATGCATCGGCAAGGATATTAATTTTGTACCCTTCTTTTTTCTTGATTAGGGTTTCAAGGCTTGGTTTGACCTTCTGGAGCTTGGACCTTGCAATTTAATTTCTCATGCAATAGTGCTTCACTATCTTCTTATATATGTCATTATCCTTATTTTCCTTTTCCAGGAGCTTCTCAAGATCCTCATTAACCCTCTTAACCCAATTCTCACTGTTCTCATTTACCATGATGGAAAATTGCTCATTCAAGGTTAGTTCATTGGCAAGTTCAACCTCTTTTTTCCTCTCTAGTTCTAGAGCTCTTTTCAACCCTCTATTCCTAGGCCTCTTTCTTGGCACTTGTTCTTATTCCTCATTAGTTTCACCATACCTCTCAGAAGCCTCATCAATAAAATCCTTTTCCTTGTTTTCTTCTCTTTTTTCCTTAAGAAGTTGCATCTCCATGATTGCCTGCTTGGTTTGGAGTTGTTGATTTTCCTACTCATAGTATGAAATCACAAACTTAGATCTCTCTAAGTTGGTTTTAATATCCCTGATTTGGGTATCCTTCCCCTTGAAAATCAAATTGGAGGCCTCATAATCATACTGCTTATCGAAGTCAACAAGGTCAAAATCTGTTTCCTCATCATGAGGATCCTCGACCTCTTGCATGGCTTCCTCATGATCATCTACTTTTGTCATCTTTTGTTTACCCTTATTTGCCTTCTTTGCTGATGAATGAGGTAAGGTACCTTCCACTATTTGTGAAGGAAACACTTGCCTATACTCTCTCTGATAATTTCTAGCCAATGTGCCCAATTCAGGCCTTTTAGGCTTGTTGATCATAACTTTTCTATGTGACTCAACCTGACCCTGAAATGGTGATGATGGTGGTGAAATGTGTGTAGTAGGTAGAGCTGATGAAGGAGTAGGTGATGTGGGCTGAGGTGGAGGAATAGATACAGTAGGATGAGATGGAGGAGGAAAATATTCAACATGTTGATCAGTGGGATGAGATGAAGAAGGGATAACTTCAACATGCTGATCTTTTGGAGCTATGAAGATATCATTGGCTATGAAGGTGTCCCATGAGATATGAAACTGGTTAAGTTGATGGAGGACAATGATCTTGATGAGAGAATGGTGAAAAAGGCTATTCATATGTTGGTCATAATCTCTCTTTTGTACAATGTATGCCATTTTTTATATGCTCCTGAACATATAGTATGGGATTTTAAGAATTTTAACTCTTGTGAAGTGCATAAGTAGTCTAATATGATATGTATAGAGCTTGGAGAACCTTCCTTCAAAAGAGAAGTACTTCATGATGATCTTCATCATGGGGGTATACCTATCAAGAAGGTAGCTGAAAGGAAAAACTCTCTCTCTCATTTTTGTACCTTGGTTGGATGAATGGTTCATAATATTGATCATCCAAGTCTTTGGATTTAAACCACCTTTAACCCATGTTTAGAATCCTCGTGGCAGTAGAAATGATAGATTTAGATAAGCTAAAGGTTACACCTGCAAGGGTCACCTGATTATATTTGAGGTTTGAAATGAAAATACTGCTCAAAATAGGGTGGTTTTGAACTCTTTCAATCATATTGCGGAAATCAAGGCAACCAACATACTAAAAGCAAGATACAACCATTGGTGAAGCCATCAATTCTTTGGTGTTGGTGGGCTCAAGCCTTAGGATTTTTCCTTCCTTATGTGGCCTTCTCTCTTGTATTTCCTCCTCTCCCTTTCTATCCTCCTCCTGCCTATCCTCCTCCTCTTCCATGTAATATTTGTCTTCTTCCATGGTGTCTTGGTCTCGAAACCATAGGGGAGGGAAATGGGAGTAGGGACTAGGGTAGGAAAATTTAGGGAGATGATGTAAGTGGTTAGGAAACTTTGGGTACTGATAGGGATTCAAAATACTTAGGGAATTAGGAATAGTAATTTAATTATAGGTTTTGGGTATGGGTGCCTAAGAAATTTGAAATACCTAGGACTTAGGGTTTAGGGGAAAAGGGATTTAGGGAAACGGATATGTTTTTGTAGGGATAGCGATAGCGATAGGTTTTATAGTGATGTAGGAAGGGAATGTAGGGTTTATAGGCATGCAGTTGGGAATGAAGAGTGAACTTAGGGTTTGTAGCTAGAAAAACTTCCAAATGTGCATAGAAACCAAAACACCATGAAAATTCCTCTTGAAGACTGCAAGGAGGTGGAAATTAGTTGTTACTTACTTGGAAAGAGGTGTTGAGAGTCTTTGCAGGAGGTTTGAAGTAGTTTGAATGAAATTTTAAGCTTGGAGAGCTTTCTAGGAAAAATTGCAGCGCAACACGCAAAAATGTAGTGCCTCAACCAAAAGCACAACACCACTCAACAAAAAGTGTAGTGCCAACTACCAAAAGCGCAGTGGCTTCCTGAAAAACGCAGCACCACCCACAAATTCCAATTTTGACCCTGAAAATTTGTTTTTTGAGCTGAGGGAGTGTGAGGTTGATGTTTGCAAGAACAAATGAGCTTCTTTTTGATGTCTTGGTGGTCTTTATACTTTGATTAATTTTATTTTTGGGCCTTGGGACCCACTTTCTCCTCTTCACATTCACTTCACATTTTCAAACTATACCCATTTCACTTGACCTTTTTCTTTGAAAAATTGATCATTTAATGACTTTGAGAACTCTTTGAATGTGACATTTTTATGCTTTGGCATGTTGGAACTCTAAGTTAGAAGCTTTGGGAAGCATGCAATTATTACATTTTGAATGACATAAAATTACATAGTGAGAATATAAAGCTTACATTTGAAATCAAAATTACATGGTGAAATAAGAATTTCTCTTTAAAATCATCTTCACATTGTGAAGAGAGGTTCTTGGATCACCATTTACTTGTTGGTCTTATGCAATGGAAATGAATTTTTATTGGACCTTGAAAAACCCTAAAAACCTAATGATAATGTTGATTGACTAGACTTCATGATGACATGACCGATGTGATGGAATGATGAAATTAACTTTATGGATGATATGAAATGGGTGGATAACTTGTTATGCTTTTCAAGCACCTCCCACTCAGTTAAACAAATTAAGATCTTGCTTATACTTGACTGTGCAGAATTGAATTCTTGATTCAAGTGTATGAATTTTAACTGTTTTAACTCTTTATGTGTGAGGAATTAAATATTTGTTTTTGCTGATATTAGGAATTTAATTCAACCATAAAATGCAACAAATAATCATCAACACATAAGAAAAAATTTAATAAAGGAGTTCACCCGAATATCGTGGGCTACGTCTCCTTGAGCCTATGTCAATTGACTTGGCTCTTTGGGATTATGATGGAAAAATTATTTTACAAGTTACGAACCCAAATGCAATGGTTATTTATGTTGTAACATTGGGTTTATAATACCATCATACACCTGGAATGGTTGCTATCTCTCTGAAGATGAACCTAGCCTCCCTTTGACTTGACCTCTTATGTTGGTGCCCTTAAGCTTCCCTGGGATTATTTGTGGTAATAACTCATTAAGAAATCATTTTCTATCCCTGAAAACATTTCTAATATCTCCATAATATATCAGACATCCAAAATAGGCTATTCATTTTCTCCAAATGAGCTCTGGCTCCCCAATCTAAGCCTCCAACCCCTGGTGGCCCTTGGCTACCCGAAACTTCCCTATGGCTTCCTTAGGTCTAGAAGTCTCCAAATGGCTCTGAAAATCCTTCCATTGGATTCATAATGTCAAAAATAGTCAGAATAGACTATTCACTTGCTAAAAAAGGCCTCTGGATGCTCTGGTTACGCCTCCAACACTTGGTGGGAACCCTTGGCTCTAGGCTCACTAAAAACTTCTCTGAAGCATATCAGCCTTCATAATTTGTCAAAATATTTTGAAAATCCTTCAATTGGATTTAAAATGTTAAAATAGTCATAATAGACTATTGGTTTGCAAAGAATGGTCTTTGGCTGTCCTGGATAGGCCTCATTCTCCTGCTGCCTCCTAGTGGCCCTTGGAAATTCTCTGAAGCATCTAGGCCTTCAGAAGTCCTCTACTAGCTCTGAAAACCTCACCATTAGATCCTGAATGCTCAAGATAGTCAAAATTGATTATTGGGTTGATGATAATGGTCACTGACTGCCCTGGCTAGGCCTCATTCTCCTGTTGGCCACTAATGGCCCTAGTGGCCCTTAGAACTTATTTGAAGAAAATCACGATCATAATTTATTTAATGGCTCTACAACCCTCACTAATGGCTCTGGAATGTCCAATAAAGTTGACATTTACTATTCACACTCTCAGAATGTTTAAGTAATGCTTAAGATAGAGCATAATCAATTTTGCCCAGTAACCCCTAAAACAACTCCAATAATTGTGGAGAACTTCACTTTAGTTGGAGTTAAAATAAGAACTGTCTGCCAATTTTGGGCGCGCTCCAAATAGTCCACCAGAAATACTGTTAGCAATAAATTTTGGGTTGGTGGTTGGGAACATGCCCCAAACCCCGCAGTCAAAAAACTACAACAGTCGGCGGAACTTCAGGTTTGAACCATGGTTGATAAGCAGAACTGGAGTTGAAAATGTGGTTAGCGAAACCACCAGAAAAAAAAGTGCATAAAACATCGCTTGTGACAAAGATGCAGTTTAATACTGGTGGGTAACGTTTGCGCGCCAGTGATCTAGCCCTGGGTTCATGGGCTAAGGCCATATGGGGAGGGGGCTGGCCCATGGGGCTATCCCCCTCCAACCCCCAAACGTATTTACATTGCACCATAAATGAAACCCGTCCACTAGTATGGTTAAGAAACATCATAGCGGAGATGGTTAAGTCATGCGCTCGGCGATAGATCGCGCGATTGATCACAATGGAGTCCCAAAAAATTTAAAACACCATCTTGGGGGCATGTGGTGGCCTCAGGGCTAGCCATGTGTCACCCCCTTATTGGTCTAAATCAACTCCACCGAATAAAACTGTGAGACTTGTTAGCATGTGACTGGCCCAGAAGGAATATTTTGGGGAATATTCCAAGAATATTCCAGGAATATTCTTTTTGCTTACTATACCTTTTCCCAATCAACCTTGGTCAACTGTCCAATTTTGCAGTTTACTAGACTTTTCAAAACGTGATAACTTCTTCATATAGTGTCAGTGTTTTGAACCATTCGCGACACCGTAATCAAGAAGATGAGATCTATCTAATCGCTCAGGTTCGACAGAATTTCTAACACTTTGAAATTTGAGCTATCACTTAGGTCCTTGATCCAAATCTGATCACTTCTTCCCATTGGGAATATTTTGGACCCCAAAAGACTGATTATCTGTTCAGTAGATGAGAGTACATCACCCTCACTTTTCTAGCCTCCATACACTTTGCCTTGCTTCGCTTAGTGCCTTTGAGCCCAACCTAGAAGGTAGTCAACAATTCCCCTCTTGGATGCTCTTGTCCTCTTGTCAAGAATTGTATCTTCCTTGAACTCATTTAGAAGTTTCTGGCGAGAAATTTTCAATAGAAGGTAGTTGAACATCATTTCCTCGATCATCGATCAAAGGTGGCTCAATAAAATGTAAGTTTTCAATATAATTACATGCATAAATGACTGAAATTTGCATATGTACAAATGAATGTATGTCTCACTGGGTCAAGAAGTCAAATCACTTCTTACCAAGTCACTTCCATGGTGATTTTTCTTGCTGAAAATATTCTTCTTGTGAAACATCTGGTCTCACATCGATGATGGAATATTTGGTTCCCTTTTCGCCAATATTTTTATCCTCTTGCTTCAAATGCTTGGGATGATTGGTTGGATGCAATGTACAACATTGAGAAATAAGATGTTTGTTCTTCTAGCAATGTGTTCAAGTCTTTTGCACCTTCTGTGCAAGTTGCCTTCGCTTCAACTGTTTCCTATATGCCTTAAATCTCTTCCAGCATCTTGAAACATCATGGTTACTCAAACCACGATAGGAACAACAAATCTTTCTTCCTTTCATGCATGAAAATTTTCCATGCTTAACATAAATATAATCAACTTGAATATGGTAAGAAATATACCTCAAATGTTTCTTTGCTTGTCCACCTTTTTTACCTTCTTGAGGAAATGAACTTGAAGAGGTTCCAACTCTCTTTTGAAGACTAACATCATTGTTCATGTCATGATAGCTGTTGGAACTCTCTTGCTCGCCATAATCTGCATGTTTACAAACATCCTGCTGCAACATAGGCTTCAAACGATGGCATTCAACTTAAAAACAAACTTGACATGTTTGTGGGTTTTAACTTGCAACAAAATTTCTTCTTGGAACTGTCTCAAACTCCTTCATGGCTTGTGATTTTTCGCCATAAGATTGAACATAGCCTAGATGTTGGAACAAGCTCCCCTAACTACTTTTTGATATGTTCCAATGTTGCATTTTTAATATATTTTTGTAGTAATTAGTCTTGAGCAGGGGATTTGGGGCGGGTCAAAGCCCCCAATGTATTGTAATGGGTCAAAGGGTAGACTTAGTGTCCGCAAACCACGGTTTGCATACCACAAGATATAATAGGCTATGATGATATAAATAGATAGATAGTTTAAGTCTAGAGGTAAGTAATATTGATGCTAGGTACAAACTGTTGAGATCAGTTTTGGGTAGTTTTGGGTAAGGACTCCTGTTGGTTGTGTTCACGAAGATCCTCAGTCCTGTTGTGTGCAGACCCCGTTGGCTGTGTGTGTGAGCTATGACTTGGGTTTGTAACTTGGTTTTGGATGTTAATGAGCATGCAATCTATTGAAGTATCTCTATGCTATCTGAACTGGTTGTGTTTATTACTGAAGTACCTCTACGTTATTTGAATAAGATACGATTGTATCTGTGATATATAAATTAGCTGCGATTATGTTGTTCTGTGGTGATAATTGATGATGCGCACATGGATGCGAAGGTATTGCTGAGATATGCTTAATAGTAGTAGCTTTTTTTATGATTACATGTTGTTATACTGTTAAGGGCTCAATAATAAGCTTGCTTCTGTGCGAACATGATAGAACTCAACAAGATCTGCCTTAATTACCCCCTCTCTCCCAGGGTGCGGAAACCTGGTTCCAACACCCACCCATACTACTTCGGGTGAGACCTTGGCCTGCAAAAGTAGGTAATTTCCAAAAGGGCTAGTAGTATAGGGGTTTGTTGGAAAACCTTAAATCCAAACCTAGGTCAAGACTCCTCAAGCCAAAAAATGGTTCTGTTGCCGGGACTAGGAGAATTTTGAGAGAGAAATCAGGTAATGCCACAAGGCCATTGGAGACCTGAGAAATTGGAGCTCGAATACTGGTTCAAAAAACACATTCAGGAATTTTATGTAAAATAGAATCGCAGCATAAAGCTAACAACTGAAAAGTGGAAGAACAAATATATTTTCACAAAAGCATATGAAATTTTCTTTGTGACTTTTTCACATGAGCTCCAGGAGTGGATAACAAGGCTAGTAAAATTCCAGACGTGTTTGAAAGATGATTGGGTTACGTAGTGGACTCCAGAATTGATTCAACAGTTGGAGAAGGCTGACAACACAATCACCTCAACTGTAGATCATTGGGTGGATAGTGTGCTAGGAGGACTTGTAACAAAATTTGTAGTCGATCAGTTTGTATCCTACTCTAAGGCAGAGCGAAGGTTCTTCAAAGGATTTCGAGGTAAGTTCTTGTGAACATTTTTGCTAATAAATAAAATATTACTGCGAAAAATGCATTTTGTGCACCCACACCGAATGAATGACCTCTGATCAGAGTGAGAGTACAACACGAAGTGGTAAGTACTACCAAGTAAACCGAGAAGGAGAGAGATCCATCTACAGCCCATTAAGAGAGTTGGCTGTGGACACAGAAACTAGTTCTACGACTACACCATCGTCAAGTCAGAATAAAGGCAAGAATTCCCCTACACCTCCGCCACTATTGGAAGAAGAAATGGCTACACACATGAAACTGCCCACCTTCAAAGGTGTAGGAGACTAAGACATGGATCGATTTCAGTTCATAGAGGAATTAGTATGGACTGCGTAGAATGTTGCTAGAGATGTTGCAAAAAGGGCGCAAATATCCCTCACCTTTGAAGGAAGGGCCCTAGATTGGCTCATGGGGTATGTATGCCAACATGCGGATCCATCAATACAAGAGATTAAGAATGCTTTAAAACAATAGTTTTAGAAGCCTAAGTCCTACGCTCAACTCATGGTTGAATTGAAAGACTTTAGACAATGACCCATTGAGTCAGTATGGGATGCTGATCACTGGCTAAAGAAGGTTATCAGAGATGGGGAATTTAAGTATGAGGATACACAACACAAGGAATGGTTCATCGCCATGCTGTTACCTCACCTGCGCGAACCTATGGGTCAGCAAGTGATTGAGACACAACAAAAATCCTTCGAAATTGCTATGAAGCTAGAAGCTGAGCCAAGAGACGATGCCCAATTTGGGGTACAAAAAATCCAGGGACAACTGGAAGCAATGCACCTTGAAATCCAAAATTTGCAGAAAGAGAGAGGAAAAGAAGCCAGCCCAGACGTATGGTGCATAATATGCAGGGTGTCAGGCCACACCAAGGATCAATTCCCTCTGCTGGTGGACTACATGCAGGTTGGGGGGCCCAACCCATTGCACCCCAAAGAGGCTGTGGGACCATGCGGTCCCACGTTATGGTGCACTGACTATCGCGTAGCTGGACTACATGATACCAACCAATTCCCCTGTCTTGGTGCCTATGTTCCAGAGTTTAAGCAACAATGGTGTCAATTTTTCTCATCTGTGGGACATGACGAACACAACTTCCAGACATATGACTTAATGATAGATTGAGGAAACCTATATAGGGTACTGGCTAACCCTTCTTCACCACTATCTCCCTCGGGATGAGGAGGCTCCCCCGCTAGAGGCTGGGGGGGAAGAGGTGGAAGCACAAGTCAGGGAAGCGGGAAATTGATCTGTTATAATTGTGGAGAAGTAGGGCACTTCGCAAGGGACTGTCCAAACCCTACACAATTTTTTTTTAGATATTGTAGACAATTGGATCATGCGATCGAAGATTGTCCAGTACTGATAGAAAAAATGCAAGAAAAACAACAGACACAAATGTATAATGTGAAAAGGGTTAAGGCAGAACCATGTGATGAGGGTGTTGTGCTCAACTTAGTGTTCTTAAATTGAGATCATAAATTATCAACCAGGGTCAGTAAACTGCTGAAGTGTGGCGCATATGTGCCTAGGTATCTATTTCTCACTACGTTGTGTTTAGTGTTTTTATGATGTTTTTGGTTTTATGGTTTTATGTCAAGAAGGAAAAGAACTAAGTGTTGGTAAAGATAAGTGGATGGTTACACTAAAACAAGAAAAAACTACTCTAAACTGTGTATGACACTAAAGAACAGAAAATGCAAAGCTTGATAATGACTCCTAGTAAGAAAAAAAATCACAACATGAACTCAATAACTCATAGCATGAACTCATCCAGTTCATTCATTAGGAATATGTTGGAATAGTTTGAGAAAAGAACAAGTTTAATACAAATGAGGTTCTCCTAAGGACACAATCATCTTACAATATTACAAAGAATCTCATCCATGGCTAGAGGTTTATTGGAACACAATTGAAAAGAGATTATTTGTAGCACAATAAGATTTATACTCTAAATTAACTTGTAATTCTAAGATTACTCCATTCTGCAGCTCAGCTTGTCACTAGTAAACCTCATCCAAAAGTTAGAGATTTTCTAAAATAGTTTTTGGAAAGAAAGGTTTAATTGTGAATTTGCAAAGGATTGCAGAATAATCAAGGCCTTAAACTGATATTACTAACTCCTGTCCAGATGATGATGTATTAATAGAAAGTCAGAACAAAAGAAGTTTTGTAAATAATGAAGGCTGTGGAATCTGATGTTAACAATAAATACTACTTAAAGGACAATGGATAACACTGAGAATGCAATTGATCAAACTTGAAACACAATAACCACAACTAAACTATAGTGCCATTAACCTAATTTGAAATATAGTGAACAAAGTTGAACTAGAATGCCACTAATCTAACTTGAAATGCAGTGAATTAAAACTGAACTAGAGTGCCATTATCAAACTTGAAATATAGTGACAGAGTTAAACTAAAATGACATCTACCTCTGGAGTGATACAACTAGACTAAAGATGCAACTAATTACTGGAATGTTTCAGGTCTATCTCATTCAGAATTAGTGGTATTTTCGAATAGTTTGTGGAATAGGACTGGCTGCAACATGTTATGTAAATGAGCATGAAAGCATAAAATTCAACAGAACACAACAAAGCTCTAAAACACCACAACTATGTCCCATCCGAAATTAGTTATATTTTGGAACAGTTTATAAGATCATGACTAGCTGTACAACTGATGTAATTGAGCATAAGAACATAAAACTAACTCCTAAAATACTACAGTCACACCTCATCTGACATTAGTGATATTTTGGAAGAGTATGTAAGAATGAGACTAATCAAATTAAAACTCTTATTAACAGTTTTGTGCTTAACCGCGGACATCTGTAGAGTCCGTGTTTTGATAGGAAACTGCTTCTCTTCTACGTGCATAACCGCTTTGATACTTTAACTCAGACTTTGTGGGGAGAAAGAGATGATGGGGAGGTGTTGTGTATTTCACCCATATGCCTTTTTCTTTGCAGTGACACCTGGAACCTACATAAACATGAGGATGGCTGCAGAACAGACGACTGGCTACGGAATGCATGTATTCTATAGCCGAGTCTTAGTCAAAATTACTACACCAACAAAATCATAAAAACATAGCAAGTTAGTCATTATATAAATTCTTAAAGAAATTTTAATTAATCCTATTGATCAGTTAAGCCTGTGATTGATGAGGGACAAAGAAAATGAAGTAGAATGTGGTGAAAGAGAAGAACATCTTTGGGGCTCAACATACCCCCACTGCAAGGTTTTTGAATGTCCTCATGCAACTACTCCATGTACTCTGAGACCTCTGCTAGGACATCCAACCCTCTTCTTCTGACAGTCAATGGTCTTCTGGGCTTCCTTATGACTAACTTGAATCTTAAATTTGTAAGTGCCCCGATTAGATTTTTGTTTTTCTTCTTCAATTTTTCACTGGCCTTGTACAATTTCTCCATTTGTAAAGACAGAGTTGAATTCATATCACTTTTTAGTTTCACCTGCTCCCTCAAGATGTCATTCTCATTCTTAATGTGCCTATTGAGTACTTCTAACTCATAATTACATCTTCTTAGCACATCAATTTCAGTTTTTGGTGGGCTAGGAGTTTTGTCTCTACTTTCTGAAGCTCTCCTCTCTAATGACTCAATATAATTGTAAACTTGTTGCTGTGCTGGGTCAATTTCTGGAGTTTCTTCATCCTCAATGTTTATGATCCCTGTTTGTCTAACCTCTGTTTTCTTTAGTATACCTCTAAGTCTGTGGCTCCGTCTTGGTTGAGATGGCCCTTCACCTCTTTCTTTGGAATATCTTTTTATTATCCTCTCCTTCTTAAGTTGCTTCTTTATTTGAGCGAACTTCTCATAAATCATCTCTTCACCGTCCTCTTGAATTGATCTACCAGTTTCAACTTCATTAGCTTTGGAAGTTTCCCTTCTCCTGCTTCTTCTTGTAGGTTTTCTTTCAGGTGGAGATTATTTGGGTTCCTCAAAATGGTTCCTCACTAGAAATTCTTCCCAATTATCTCCCATTTTTCTCAAATGTTGTTCAATTAAGATTTTGACTAAACCATGATGATACAAAGTTGTTTCTAGAAATTGAACCCTTTTTTGAACGTTTGAGGCCATTCTTTTCAGACTATGAAGTAGGAAAAAGGTAAAATTAATTTCCTCATCTAAGAAATGCATCACTAACCGAATATGGTAGACATAGAGAGTACCAAATCTACCTTCACAGGTGATAAATTTTTGCAAAATGAGTAACATGTTCCTCCACTTATTCTTTAATGCCGAGCTAGGAATACCCTTTTTAAAAATGGAAACATCCATACATGGAGTCTTAAGCATTTGCCTCCATGCTTCGTTATGGAATTCCCTATTTTTGAACCACCTTTCTCCTTGTCTAGGTAGTTCTTTTGCCTCTGCAATGAAAGCCTCTGTAACAGTGAATTTAATGTCTCCTATTTTGACCTCGGCTCCATTGAAGGACCTTGCAAATGTTTTAGTCACCTCTTTGTGGAAACCACTAAATTTATCCAAAAATTGCAACCAACCTGCTTGTTGTAACATTTCTTTGATTTGTGGATATCCCTTCAAGTACTTGGTTCCAACCAGTTCGGTCCTCATTATTAGACCCATAGCTTTTCTTCCAACCTTCAGTTTACTGGTCCTCTGCTCACGGTGAAATGACTGTTAAAGAGATATTTCTGCCCCAAAGATGTTTCCTCTGTTTTACAGAGTGGAATGGCTAAGTATTGGCTACGGAAATGAATGATATGGAGTGGTTTTGAAACGAGTATAATGCGGTGAGGTGGTTCATATGAGTTGAAAGCTAACATGGAAGAAAAGACCGTGGAGATATTTCGTTAAGCAATTCAAAATCATCATTAAATACTTCGGCCTAATGACGTGACTGATCAAATTACTTCAGTGCTTTAACCATTAAGTTTTAAATGATAATCGGGTATGGTAAGATGGAAGGGTTTTTTTTTGGTTCAAAGTTTTTATGATATGGTCGATAGGCATGATCAACATGACTAATTAAAATAACCTTTTTGAATCATATATGAATTAACTATGCTAAAATTTTCATGATTTGTCACCATAATAATTTCATACCTTTTCCTTTCCTTTGATTTTCTTTGTGGTTTCGATATGCCTTGTCCTCAATCATTGATCTTCAGTCCCTCATAACTCCTTTGATTTTGCTTGTTGTCTTGAATATGCAGAATCAATTTGCTGCTAAATCAAATTTTTACTGGATAGTGCCTTCAGGGTCTCTGGCTATAGAATGTCTGTCTGGCTGCGGAATGTTTGACTGGCTGCAGAATGTCTGATTGGCTGCAGAATGTCTGATTGATTGCAGAATGTACCTGTAGAAGTCTTAAAACAGGGAATGGAATGGTTTGAAGCATGAATGGAATGATGGAATATTGTATGAAATGAATTAAAAATGGATAATGAAATATGGTGTAATGGAATATGGGTGAAGTGAATAATGGGATGAAATTAATCACAATTATGAAGTGGAGTGAAAAAGTGCCCTGCAACTTCTGATCTGTATTATTCAATTGCAGAAAGAAATCAATCTTAAAACTCTGAGATGGAAATGAGGTGGACCATGGAATGAAATGAATAAAGTATGGATGAATGAAATGAAATGGAGTATGAAATGAAATGGAGTATGGATGAATGGAGTGAAATGGATCATAAGTGGGATGTGAATCACTTATGATTTTATGATAGTTGCTTGCAGAGAAAAAAAAAAACTTGAAAAGCTAAAGTGTCAGAAAGATTCTGATTTTCACTCTATCTTTTCTGTATAAACATGCTAATCAGAGATTACCTTTCATGTTTATACTTTATTTTTATTTTTTATTATTATTATTATTATTTTTTTTTTAAATTTTTTTTTTTCAATTATCTGACTTCAGAAAATTCAATTAAGTTGATGAAGAAGAAAAATTCTTCTTCATTAGCTTCACATCACTGTTTTCCTGGAATTTCTTGACAAATTCTTCTCTTGAGAGTGGCTTATGATACAGCTTCAATCTATGACCATTCAGAAGAAAAGTGACCTTCTCTTCATCTATTGTCCTGATTTTTATTGCTCCATTATAAAAAATTATCATAATTTCATATGGTCCAAGCCAATGTGTTTGGAATTTACCTTGAAAATACTTGAACTTTGAATCAAACAAGAGAGCCCAGTCACCTTCTTTGAACTTCTTTTCCTTGATATACTTGTCATTCCATCTAGTCCTTTGCAGTTGGACTATACTTGTTTTCTGAACTGCATCTTGTCTGATCTCATCCAATTCATTAATCTGCTCCAATCTATGCTTTTGTGCCTCTGATAGATCAAGTCCTAGCTGAACTGCCATTTTGAAAGTTTGAATCTAGAACTCTATGGGAAACAAAACTTGCTTTCCATAAAAAAGTTCATAAGGAGTATGGCATGTTGTTCTTTTCCATGTAGTTATATAGGCCCACAAGGCTTCAGGAAGCCTATCTGCCCAATCTCTTCTATGCAAATGAACATTCTTCGTTAGGATCCCTTCAATGACATTATTAGTAGATTCCACTTGACCATTTGCTTGTGGATGATAGGGAGTAGATTTTCTGTGTCTGATTTTGTACCTCTCCATAATTTGTTCCACTAGCTTTGATGTAAATTGAGCTCCTTGATCTGTAACAATTTCCCTTGGGACACCAAAACGAGTAAAAATATCCTAAAAAAGAAAACTAACTACAGATGCTTCAGTAGCAGAAAGTAATGGTTTGGCCTCTACCCATTTAGTAACATAATCAGTGCAAACTAATATATATTTCTTTTGTCTTGACGGATGACTAATAGGTCCTACAAAATCCAAAGCCCATTTTTCAAAAGGTTCAATATGTACCTGAGGCTACAATGGAATCTCACCTGAAGGAGAAGGTTTCCCTACCCTTTGGCAACTGTCACACCTTTTGACATACTCTTTAGCATCTTTAAACAGGGATGGCCAATAATATCCCAAATGAAGGATCTTATAGGCTGTCCTTTTATCAGCAAAGTGTCCACCACAAGGTTCATCATGACATGCCTTGAGAATCTCAGGCATCTCATCTTCCCGAACACATCTTCTAATGATAAAATCTGGACCTGTCTTGTATAACTCATTAGCAACCCATGAATATTTTGCACTGTCATAAATGATCTTTCTTTTTTCTCTTGCATTTATTATTGAAGGAAATTTCCCTGAAAATAAATAATTAGCAATATCAGCAAACCAAGGAGTTTGAGTAGAAATTGCAAAAAGATATTCATCAGGAAATTGATCTTCAACTGGGGTATTGTCTTGGATGTTTTGGAGTCTAGATAGGAAATCAGCTACCGTATTTTGTTTTCCAGGCCTATCTAGAATGGTAATGTTGAATTCTTGTAAAATCAATAACCATCTTATGACTCTGCCATTAGTAATTGATTTGTTCATTAAATATCTAATTGCAAAGTGATCTGTGTGAACAAAAGTTTCATAGCCTGTTATATAGTGTCTGAATTTGTTTATGGCATGAACAACAACTAAAAACTCCTTTTCAGTTACAGTATAGTTTAACTCTGAAGGAGTCAAGTTTTTACTGGTATAGTAGATGGCATAAGGAATCAAGTCTTTTTGTCCCAATACTGCTCCTAGAGCTATATTTGAGGCATCTGTTGAAATATGAAAATGTAGCTTCTAGTTAGGTCCCCTTAAAATAGGTGCTTCAGAGATTTTTTTTTTCAGGGTCTCAAAGGCTAACTAGCAATCGGGATTCCACTTGAATTCACAGTCTTTGGTAAGTAATTTGAAAAGTGGAGATGCTATCTTGGTGAAGTTTTCTATAAACCTTCGATAATATCCTGTAAATCCTAGAAAAATCCTAACATCTTTTTGACAACTTGGAATAGATAAGTTAGAGATGAATTCAACTTTTGACTCATCAACTCTAATCCCATCCCCTGAAATGTGATGTCCCAAAACAATTCCTTCAGTAAACATCATAAAACACTTTTCATGACTTAGTGAAAGATTTTCTTCTTTACATCTCTTTAAGACTTTTTCCAAGTTTGCTAAGGCTTCTTCAAATGTGTTTCCATAAACTATGAAATCATCCATATATACCTCTACACAATCATGTATTAGATCTGAAAAAATTCCTAGTACTACCCTTTGAAATGTTGTGGGTGCATTGCATAGTCCAAATGGAAATACTCGGTAAGCATAGGTACCCCAAGGACAGGTAAATGTGGTTTTGTCTTGATCTTCCAGTGCTACTTGGATTTGATTATAACCACTAAACCCATCTAAAAATGAGAAGTACTTTTTGCCAGCTAATGTATCTAACACCCGATCTATGAAAGGTAAGGGAAAATGATCTTTAAGAGTAGCTTTGTTTAATTCCCGGTAGTCAATACATACCCTCCATTTACCATTTTTCTTTGGTACAATTACCAAAGGAGAAACCCACTGACTGTCTGAAATGGGATAGATGAAGTTAACATTTAATAATTTCTGCAATTCTTCCTTAACAATCTCCCTAAGATTTGGATTCATCCTTCTCTGAGGTTGTCTGATTGGTTTACAATTTTCCTCTATGTAGATGTGATGAGTGCAAGTCTTGGGACTTATCCCTTTCATATCAGTGTACTCCCATGCATATGCAGAAGAATGTCTCTGTAATATCTTGACTAGCTCTTCTTGTTGAGATTTCTCTAGGTTCTTGTTTATGTTTAAAGTTTTTCCTGGAAATATCTCAGTTGTAGAGCTACCAAATTTATCCATGGAATAGAGAGACATCTGCCTTGATGACAAAAACTCAATGTTGGATTCTTCTTGAAATTGTTCATGCTTATATTCCGAAGAGGATTCAAATTTTTCCAAGGTATTCAAAATCTGGCTATCTTGACTAATTTCTGAAATTGTGAAGAGAGGTTGTAAGTCTTCTTCATCCTCTATCCATTGAGTATCATCTAATTCTGTAATTGTTCTTGCTGGAGGATACAAGGTAAATTTCTTAGTTGAACTACCATCAGAGATGTACATATCACCGGATCTACAACTAATGAAAGCATCAATTGTAGCTAACCAAGGTCTTCCTAATATAATAGGATGTCCTCCTAGATTATTCTTAGGAGTTAGGATCATAAAATCCATAGGATACTCCCAAGAGTCTAGGGACACTGGAATGTCTTCTACTACCCGATCAGGTTTAATCATAGATCTGTCTTCTAATTGTAATAATGTAGGTGTAAAAATAAGATTAGGAAGTTTCAGTTTATCCATGATTTGTCTACTCATAATATTGATTGTTGCTCCTGAATCAATGAGTGTGTTTTGGATTTCAATTCCATTGATGTGAATTTTAACAACTGGATTTCCTGGGTCTAGATACTTTGGAATAGAAATCTTACCCATCATGATATCTGCTATTTTTCTTTCCAGTTGAATTTTCTTTATCTCTCTTATTCTTTTTCTTGTTTTCTTCATGCTCAACTCCTTTATTGTCTTTGCTAATATTGGAATTTCCTTGATGGCTTGCAATAATGGGATCTTAATACAAACATTTTTCAGCTCATCTAGGAAATCATAATTAGGCACCATAATTTTTTTTTCTACACCCCTATCAATTTGTAATCTTTCTGGTAAGGGAGGTGTAGAATTGGATGTTGATGGATGCTCTAATATAGGAGTTGAAATTATTGGTTCTTTTTGTTTTGATTTTTCAATGTTTGGGTCTTGGAAAGTTGTGTTCTCTTCAAGAATTTTATTTACCCGTAGAGAATATTTCTCAGAATTGTCTTGCTCTTGTATGATTATAGAAGGTTTCCTCTTTTCAAGTATCCTTCCAGACCTAAGTTGAACATCACTAAGGTCTAAAGGAGTGATCAAATAGGTTGGAAACAGTTGGCCTTCTATCATGTATGTGTTCTGAGGATTTTTATTGTTGGGGTTTGGTATGGGTTGGGAAGGCAACTGATTTTTTTTCTGAGGAAATGGTAATGGAAGTGGTTGATTTTGATGTTGTGGATTTTGAGGATTTTGTTGAAAGTTTTGTTGAGGAGGGAAATGTGGAAATGGTGGATAGGATGGTGGATATTGATAATAATGAGAGTATCTTCCATAGGGATTTTGTTCTCCTTGCGCCCAATTTTGTGATTGATTTTGAAATTGGGGCCAAGGTTGCTGCCAATAATTCCAATTTTGTGGAGGTTGATTGTACATCTGATCATGGAATCCTTGTGTTTGAGGTCCTTGCCAAGGCCTTCTAGAGACAAAATTGAGAGATTCTGTGGAACTTGAAGGAGTATCTTCTTGAAAGACAACTTTAAGACCAGGAAGTGAAGGATAACTCTTGGTCTCATGTTCTTCTGAACAAATTACACAAGTCTCCACAACTTTGGCATCCAAAGGGCAATCTCTCAAGGCATGTTTCTTTCTACATTTGGGACAAAAGATTGCTAAGGCATCAGATTCAGCTTTTTTCTTGTTTTGTAACTTAAGGGTGTCTATTTTTTCACTAAGACTCCCCAAGATATCAGATTTGAACTCGTCAATCATATGTCCTATTTCTGCCCTACTTACTGTCCCAGAAGTAGACTTACTTTCCCTTGCAAGAGCAGGGTCTCTTGTTCCTTTTACAGTTTTAGATTTCCCTCTTGAAAGGTTAATACATAATTTAGCTATTTTAGGTAATGTAAGCTGAGATATATCCCCTTTTCCCATCATGTTAAGGATATCTAACCATTCATCCCTAATTGTCTTCAACAAAAGAGATTTCAAAGTTTCTTGGTCTAAGTTTTCCATTTTTGCTCTTTTGATGTTGTAGTGAAATCTCTCCAATAAATCTTCCAAATTTTCATCTTCTTTTTGTAGCATTTTAAACACTTCCTCCTTATGGTTGGCTGGCATACAGTATTCCAAATACCTTTCTAGAAATACTTTTTTCATGTCTTCCCATGTCCTAATAGAACTATTGATCAAACTCATAAACCACTGCAATGCTACTCCTTTCAATGTTGAAGGAAATAATTTAAGTTTTTGAGCATATTGTAAGTAGTCATAGGTTCTACATAGGACTTAAAATTCAAATAGGAATGTTTCAGGATCTTCAGTTTTCAGTCCATAAAAGTTTGGAAGGACAGAGGGTGAAATTTTTTTCATAGTTGTATTGGTTTCTTCATCTACT
Organism: Pinus albicaulis; assembly: GCA_034641835.2. Classification (NCBI taxonomy): domain Eukaryota; kingdom Viridiplantae; phylum Streptophyta; class Pinopsida; order Pinales; family Pinaceae; genus Pinus; species Pinus albicaulis. Next base: position 30,162,850 of record MU968359.1, read on the forward strand.
ATAGGAAACCCAAAAGAGCTTCCCATTTCTCTTCTACCTCTTCCTCTGCCTCCTTCTCCTTCTGCACCTCTACCTCCTTCTCCTCTACCTCTACCTCTACCCCCTCCAAATATTGTGTGTTCTCCATTAAAACTCCTCCTCCCCCTTCTTCTGCCATAGTTGATTCTTCTGTAGAAGTTGAAAAGTTTATGTCCCTAGCAGGGGTTCCTGAATCTCCTTCTAAGACAGGTTCAATGGGTAAAGTGGAAGGTCTTTCTAATGGAATATCTAATCTTAAGTTATCTGGAAGACTAGGATTAGTAAAGGATGGAATGTGGGTTTGAGTTGGAGGTGTGTTGGCTCTAGGTCTTGGTGAAACAAGTGGTGTTCTAGGAATCAAGCTTCTGCTTTTTATGAATCTACCTCTTGAGTCTCTTTCTCTACGCATATCATTGTTTTTGGGTGGTAAGAAACAAGGCTACCTAGTTACACTTCCCCAGAAACGACACAAAAATTTTGTGCTCAACTTAGTGTTCCTAAATTGAGATCATAAATTATCAACCAGGGTCAGTAAACTGCTGAAGTGTGGTGCACTATATGTGCCTAGGTATCTATTTCTCACTACGTTATGTTTAGTGTTTTTATGATGTTAATGGTTTTATGGTTTTATGTCAAGAAGGAAAATAACTAAGTGTTGGTAAAGAGAAGTGGATGGTTACACTAAAACAAGCAAAACCTACTCTAAACTGTGTATGACACTAAATAACAGAAAATGCAAAGCTTGATAATGACTCCTAGTAAGAAAACAAATCACAACATGAACTCAATAACTCATAGCATGAACTCATCCAGTTCATTCATTAGGAATATGTTGGAATAGTTTGAGAAAAGAAAAAGTTTAATACAAATGAGGTTCTCCTATGGACACAATCATCTTACAATATTACAAAGAATATCATCCATGGCTAGAGGTTTATTGGAACACAATTGAAAAGAGATTATTTGTAGCACAATAAGATTTCTACTCTAAATTAACTTGTAATGCTAAGATTACTCCATTCTGCAGCTCAGCTTGTCACTAGTAAACCTCATCCAAAAGTTAGAGATTTTCTAAAATAGTTTTTGGAAAGAAAGGTTTAATTGTGAATTTGCAAAGAATTGCAGAATAATCAAGGCCTTGAATTGATATTACTAACTCCTGTCCAGATGATGATGTATTAATAGAAAATCAGAACAAAAGAAGTTTTGTAAATAATGAAGGCCATGGAATCTGATGTCAACAATTAATACTACTTAAAGAACAATGGATAACACTGAGAAAGCAATTGATCAAACTTGAAACATAGTAACCACAACTAAACTACAGTGCCATTAACCTAATTTGAAATATAGTGAACAAAGTTGAACTAGAATGCCACTAATCTAACTTGAAATGCAGTGAATTAAAACTGAACTAGAGTGACATTATCAAACTTGAAATATAGTGACAGAGTTAAACTAAAATGACATCTACCTCCGGAGTGCTATAACTAGACTAAAGATGCAACTAATTACTGGAATGTTTCAGCTCTATCTCATTCAGAATTAGTGGTATTTTGGAATAGTTTGTAGAACAGGACTGGCTGCAACATGTTATGTAAATGAGCATGAAAGCATAAAATTCAACAGAACACAACAAAGCTCTAAAACACCACAACTATGTCCCATCCGAAATTAGTGATATTTTGGAATAGTTTATAAGATCATGACTAGCTGTACAACTGATTTAATTGAGCATAAGAACATAAAACTAACTCCTAAAATACTACAGTCACACCTCATTTGACATTAGTGATATTTTGGAAGAGTATGTAAGAATGAGACTAAGTTGTAGCATCTAATGCAAATGAATAAAAACTCAAAGTTCAGAAAGTCAATTAAACTAGGAATGAAACGAGGCTAAATTACTTATCTAAATTATATGAACAAAGCTCCTCAGGTAGCAGGGGCCCTCTACCACCGGAGTAGCACACAAATCTACTCAAGATTGACTCAGCTCGTGCAATAGAATGATGTTTCTTTCATTAAAGGGGGAATTCTTCAAAATAGAGTATTTACGGCCTTCAAAGATCTAGCAACAAAACAAAATCTAACCAACAGTTTCTCGGTCTCCCGAGTCATACTTATAATGAAGTTACATAACTACTCTTTGAGAAAAACGGGGATAAGTGTCTTTCCCACTTCTAATCAAATTAAAACTCTTATTAACAGTCTTGTGCTTAACTGCGGACATCTGTAGAGTCCGTGTTTTGATAGGAAACTGCTTCTCTTCTACGTTCATAACCGCTTTGATACTTTAACTCAGACTTCGTGGGGAGCAAGAGATGATGGGGAGGTGTTGTGGATTTCACCCATATGCCTCTTTCTTTGCAGTGACACCTGGAACCTACATAAACATGAGGATGGCTACAGAACATACGACTGGCTACGGAATGCCTGTATTCTGTAGCCGAGTCTTAGTCAAAATTACTACACCAACAAAATCATAAAAACATAGCAAGTTAGTCATTATATAAATTATTAAAGCAATTTTAATTAATCCTATTGATCAGTTAAGCCTGTAATTGATGAGGGACAAAGAAAATGAAGTAGAATGTGGTGAAAGAGAATAAAATCTTTGGGGCTCAACAGAGGGACCCAATATTAATGTCATAACGCGCAGCTGCATGGCTACTAGAGGAGTTGAAGAAAGAGTTGCGGCTGAACCCCTTATCCGAAAAGTCGCTAGCCAAGAAGAAAGCTTGGACCTACATAAGGAGAAATAAACCTTCATAGAAGCTCAAAAATACTTTACCAAGGATGAGGCATCTACTTCCAAGGCTCCAACAAACCTAAAAGTGAACGATGAAGTTAACAAATTCCTACAGTCATGTATGAAGTTGCTACGCAACCAGAAGGCAGTATAAAATATTCAAGCACTGATAGACAGTTGTGCAGAAAAAACCAACCCTCCAACAGAAGCTAAACATGTTCACAAAATTTACAAGCATAAGAAACACACTGGTCGGAAAATGCGGCTAACTGCACAGATTAGCGATTATGAAATGGATTAGGTCATCCTGGATCTGGGATCCGATGCGAATGCCCTACCCAAACAGATGTGGCAGAGGATGGTGTTGGGGTTCCCATGTTTTGGGAAGTTTGGCAATACCAAAAGATGAGACAACATCAAAACCACTTTTAGACCTCAGGATCTAGCGCTCCTGGGTCCAGAGAGGGATTTCTCTATATAAGAAAAGGTATATGTCTTTGAGGCTTGATTTGAAGGTATTAGGCTAGTTATAAGGCACAAGTTTTGTTTTTTGTTTGTTTGTTTGTTTGTTTGTTTGTTGGGAATCGGGAAGGGAAGGGCTCAATACAAGACAAGGGTGAGAAAAGAGGATTCTAGGCAAAGGAGGGATAATTCAGAGAACACTCGAGACCATTGGGCAATGGATTCATGAAAGGGTTTACTTTCTATTCAGTATTCAAGGCTTTAAATTGGGCTAGTCATCTAAAACAGTGGATCTTTAAAGATGATAGTGTGGTATGAAATGATAAGGAATGAAGGGGAATGACAAGGAAACCTCCAAGGTGACCACCTAGGAATCAGATCTAGGGACAGGACATGCCATTAGACACCTATGATCCACCTCCTAAAAGGTTAACTCTTCAGACAACAAGAAACATTAAAGATTTAAACACAAAGGTGAAGGCCTGAGATCAGAGAAAGGCTTTGAACATTCAATTCTTCGACATTAAACTTAAGGGAACTTAGAGAGGTTCAATTGATTGAAAAATACCCTAGTGAGATATAATCAGCATTCTAAACTCCCAGTATCCCAATTTTTTCAATTAAAACCCAACAAGAACATCTAAGAACAGATTAATAAATTCATACATCAGCTAGCAGTGAATACAGCTACTACACTGCTTAAATTGTCTTGAATTAGTCCTCAGATAACACATATAGCAGAAAACATTAAAGATAAGAAGAGAAGGAGCATTAGGGTACCATGCGAGGGTATATCCTAAGCCAGGTTTTGATTCTTACCAGAGAAATAGAATGTAATGAATTACAAAAGGAAAACAGAGACAAAGGCAGAAAACATCACCGCTGCTTTAAATCAGGATCCAATGAAGAGCAACACCAGTCATGTACAACAAGTCCAACAACTCGATATTCAGTCTGAAAAACATCTTCCTCGGCCTATCTTACAACTTTACACAGAGAACTATATCTCAAGAGAAACAACTTACAATTCACAAATATCCGATCAATAATCAACAACAACCTTTACAACGTGTTTTTCCTGAGTTCTTATAGCTGAAAGAGAGGCAGAGGAGGTAGGTGAAACACTAAATGAAACATTAAAATAGAAGTAGGAGAAGAGGGCTCGAGGCCCATTCTGTCTTAATATCTATGCATTAATCTTTAGTACTCTTTGGGTGAAAGAGTGGTCTTCGACAGGCTGATAGTAACTCTGGGTATGTTCTTTGATGTACTTCTGACTGCAGTACTCTGTAGTACTCTGGTGATAAGAAAAAGGGAGATAAATGACTTTCAGGTCTGCCATACTTCATAAAAAATGCTTCTGGCAACATTAGGACTTTCTTTCAGGGTGGAAATGTTCTTAGGAACACGCTCTAGAATAAAAACAGTATGGGTACTTTGTCCTTTCTCGGGAGGGAACCTTCTGCGGATGTGAAACACGGATAACATTGTTTTCTGTGCTTTAGGCCTCATTAGGCCTTCTGTGTTAATCACAAGGTCTTCAATATAGTACATTTTCCCTTTCGACACTGAATTAAGGCTCAAAATTTTCAATAATGTGCATTAGACCCTTTAATCCTTCACTGATACTCTTTGCCGCTTCATTGGCCATCTCTGTCTATGAATTTGCAGGTTTAATGGTGCTGGAGGTTTTAATGGAGTTAATACCCCTGACTTGGATAAAATATGCATTTAAAACCTTTCAGGAGTCTTCCCTGCAAATTTTGGCTCTGATAAAACTTAATTGGCGCTACTATGTCACTAACAGTGACTGTGTAGATTAGAATGGTTTTCACCATCTATATTCCTTGCAAAAAGACATAAACAATGTTAAGAAATCCATGCGGTGGGGGGATGGATGCAGTGGAAGGTTGTGAGGATGGCAACGCAACAGAAATGAATGCAGTGGATACAATGGAAAACGGTGGAAAAATGCAATGTAATGGTGAAACCCTGATCTGATGGAGATTTGGTGGAGGAATGACTGCGGACCGTTCGATCAGATCTGGAGGCGATGATCGACGGTGGAGATTGACTAATGGAATGGATTTGGAAGGTTGGGTGAAAATTAAATAAACTTTAATGTAAAATATTAAAGTTCTAATGTTTGGGCGGAAGAAATTATTTCCCGTGTAAACATAAAGTTTTGTCCATAGGCGAAAATAAAAAGGAAATCGACAAAAACACATGAAATGGGCTTAGGATGGTGGGACCCGGCATGGGCGGAGGGTAATTTAACATAGACCGTTAGATCTTAGGAGGAGATCAAAGGTTGCGATGATCCGATGCAATACTTTAGTAGCACGATGAAAAATTTGAATGGAATGCGAGATGTAGTGTGGGTCGTTGATCTGAACTGATCAGCGGTCGAGATTGCGTGGAAGAAAGTCCATGAGCGGAAGTGGGGAAATGGTTTTCCAGGAAAAAGAGTTATTTTTGCGTAGCAAAAGGTGGGTAAGGTGGTTTTCACTTTTTGAACGCGATATAGGTCCCAGGCTGACACGTGGCTTTCAGAAACCGCACATATCGCGTAAATTCTAACTGCTAAAGCCCGGACACAAAAAATGTGCGATATTGATGTTGGCCGTTGGATCTGGGGCTGTGAGATCTGATGGCGGGAGACAGAGTGCGATACGGGAATGTGCGTGATCAGTAAGGTGGGGGCCAATCAAAGGTGGTTTGATTGTGGATCGTCCGATCAGCGCGATGGACGGTTGAGATTTGCAGAGGAGAAACAAAGGCGGAGGATTTGGTTAGTGGTCGGGAGGGATCCTAACCGTTGGATCTAGGGGATTGGACAACGAAGATTTAACGATGAGGTAGAGGTAAATGGGCCATATAAATGCATGGGAGGAATGTGAGCCGTCAGATCAAAATGAATGAATGGTCAGGATCTAATCGAAACTGGAGGAGGCAGGGGCCAAATCTCCGATGGGCTGATGAAGTGATTGCATCTGGATCGTTGGATTGGCTGCAGATCAACGACTGAGATTGGATCGGGGGTGAAAAATTGGGAAACACAGGGTGAAGTGAGGAGAAATTTTGGCTGTTGGATCTGAATGGATGAACGGCTGGGATTAAATCGGGGCTCGCCAATCGGGAGGGGTTGGTAGCACGGGATTGGTGCGACTGGCGGTGCTCCGATTACGCAATATCTGTCGGATCAAGATGATAGATCGACAGTCAGCATGCAATTGGAGGGGTTACAAAGCGATGAGGCGGGGGTGCGGTGCAACAAGCATGGATCGTCGGATCTTTTCGGATCGATGACTAATAATGCTCCAAAGGACGACAGAACAAATACTATCGCATCGGAAGATTTCTATTTTACAAATAAAACGCGCTCCTGAACATCTTCTAATTATGATTAGCCCTTTATGGATTAGCGCTTGGTCTTAGCGCCAGGGTGCATGGAGGGGAAGTGGTTAAGGGGCTGGCCGAAAGGGGCTAAGCTTGTTATATGTAAAAAATGGGTTTTTTGGCCTAAAAACAGAGCTTTCAAGGCTTAAAAGAGGTTTTCGGTAGAGGTAAAAAGGGATTTTTAAGCCAAACAAAGGGTGTTTGTAAGGTTTAAAGGAGTGATGGGATGATCTATAAGACTTAGGAAGGGATTTTTTGGGGTCAAAGGGGAAAATTTAGAAAGGGAAAAAAGGCTTAAAATGGGAAATTTGCAGGGATACAAGGGGCAAATGGAGGCTTTTCTAAGCATAATTTTTTCACAGACAGTGAGGCTTTTTGGGATGGAAATAGCTGTGAAGATATTCTCAAAGGAAAAGGACACACAGAGGCTTCAAGAATGAGATATTTTCATAGGAAATGTATCTATTGAAGGCTCAGAAAAATATTTAGCCACCTGTTTGCTTGACAAAAATTTCATAGGTGGCTAACAGTGGCTCCACATGGGGATGGCATCTTCTTGAAGGTGTCAAGAATTCAGAAAATAATCTTTGGAGTAGGCCAGATGCTCGATCCTTGAACCATCTTTCTTCTTTGATTCAGCTGTTACAAACATGATGGATATTAATCAGCAGAAAAAACTCCCCAAACAATCTACCTACCCATCCTACAGTCCTAACATTTTTTCTTCAAGGTGCATTTGAATTTGCAGACCTTCTTCATCAATTTTTTTTATTATTGAAAGAAGAAAAAAAACTAGTCTAACTCTACCCTTATTCCTCCATGAGACCAGATTAAAATGTTGGCCTCATAGTTTCTCTAACTAATCTAACATCTGCTAGGATTAAACTTTCTAGCAGATTTCTCTATCTACATTCTACAACAGAAATTTAAAAATAGTCAAACCAGGATTAGACAGTCTGGCTTGCTATAGATCCATGGCATAAAGACATCTGCACATGAACTGAAATTGCAGAAACTTGAAAACAAAATTTGAAGGCTTGAGATTCTGAAACTTTGAAGCATCCTTCTTTTCTTTGTGACTCAAGTTCTGGGCTTGTTAGAGTCACTTTTCTTCTTCATTTCAGCTCTAGTTTTGGGCTTGTTAGCGCTGATTCTTCTTTATTTCAGCTCTAGTTTTGGGCTTGTTAGAGCTGATTCTTCTTTCTTCTTTGCTGGTTCAGATTTTGAGCATTTTAGGACTAGCTTCTTTACTTCCTTTGGCTCAGGTTTTGATCATGTTAGAGCCAAATTTTTGCACTTTAGAGGTTCATGTTTTGAGCATGTCTGAACCTCTTTTTCCCTCTTTTTTGAAACATTTTCTCTTTTTCTTTGAAAACAAAACACTACAATGGTATTTACAATGGAAGTGAAAAATATAAACTGGAAATCAACAATAATAATGCTTGAGCATCCTGCCATTGATAGGACCCCCAAACCGATCTGTACCATCTAGCTCTTGCAGAAAAAAGGCATTTGGACCAATGGTGGATTTTATGATGTAGGGACCCTACCACAAACTATCAAATTTTCCATGCTTTCATTTGTCTTCTCTCCTAAAGTCCCATTTTAAAACCTTATCTCCAATCTTGAAGTCACAAGATTTTGTTCTCTTATCAAACAAATTCTTTATGTTTTCCTGCACTTTCAGAGCTCTGTTGTAGACTTCTTCTCTTGTTTGTTGGAGATGAATTGTTTGATCTATCCTCCTCACCATGTTTTCCTCTTCTGTCTGAGTCTCTTGGACTAGTTTAATCACTGGAACCCCTAGGCTAGTTGGAAACATTGCCTCTGTTCCATAAACAAGCTGATATGGTGACATTCCAATGGACTTCTTTGTTGTTAGCATGTTAGCCCATAAAGCATGCACTAAATTGTTATGCCATGATTTCTTATTCTCTTCAAGTAGTTTTTTGATGATGGTCACCAAGCTCTTGTTTGATGATTTAGCTAACCCATTACCTTGTGGGTAATAAGCAGTTGAATGACCGAGTGCTATCTGATACCTGTGACAAAAATCAATCATTTTCTTGGATCCAAAAGTAGCAGCATTATCAGTGATTATCTTTCTCGGGCAGCCAAATCTAGAGAGGATGTGGTCTTCTAGGAACTTAATGATAACAGAATCTATGGCATTCCTAGAAGGGATGGCCTCTATCCATTTTGTGAAGTAGTCTGTGGCTGTAAGGATCCACTTGTGTTGAACAGAAGATGCAGGGTGTATTTCTCCTATGAAATCTAGGTCCCATTTTTGTAAGGGAGCCTTAACAGTAATGGGTTGTAATGGTAAAGGGAGGAGCTTTCTTTTGCCCTAAAAAATCTGGCACTTATGGCAAGCAATTATCATTTTATGGATGCCATTGAAAAGTTTAGGCCAGTAATAGCCATCTTTGAGTATTTTGTTAGCAGTGGCTTTCCAGTTTAAGTGGCATCCACACTCTCCTGCATGGAATTCCTATTTAATCCTCTCTGCTTCAGTTTCAGGAAAACATTTAAGCAATAGACCATTTTCATTTTTCCAGTATAAACATTCATTCAGTATGCAATAGTTTCTAGCTTTCAACTTTAGAAACCGGGCCTTATTCTTTGATAAATCAGGTGGGTCATTGAGGTTTGTGAGCACATACAGGATATCAGAATACCAAGGAAAATTTTGAAATTGTTCTTCAACTGTAGGATCAGGCAGTCCTTCATGTTCATCCAGGGCATCTACCATTTTTATGTCAAGGGCTTGCAAATTAGATTCAGCCATTAGTTGAGCTATTCCCTGACCTTTGATTAGTTTTTTGGGTTTTATTTCCAGGTCATACTCTAATATTACAGCGATCCATTTTCGCCTCTTTCCATCCAGATCTTGGGACAAAATGTCTTTCACCACTATGTTAGGCATGTAGGAAATGATGTGAGAATGAAAAATATACACCCTAAAGTATTTCAAGGCCTTAACTAAGGCATAGGCTTGTTTTTCCATTATGTTATATTTCAAGGGTGCATCCCTTAGAGCCTTGCTGAAGAAAGCAATGGGCTATTCCATTCCTTCTGGATTTTTCTGCAGCAGAACTGCAGCCACTGTATGCTTTGAGGCAAAGGAAAATATCAAGAAATATTTTGAGAAATCTGGGCTGATTAGGAAAGGTGCCTGGGTGAGTGAAAGTTTAACTAATTCAAAATATTTTTTAGCCTCTACAGTCCACTTAACCCCTACACCTTTTTTCAGCATGTTAGTCATATTTCTGAGGTGCTCAGCTAAGTTGGGAATAAACCTCCTTAAGAAGTTAATTTTCCCAATAAAGGACTGCAACTCTTTTCTGTTTCTTGGGTGTGTAATCTATAGAATTCCCTCAAGTCGTTGGGGGTCTATTTTAATTCCCTTATTTGATATAATATGGCCAAGAAGCTTACCTTCTTGAAGCCCGAATATAGTCTTCTTGGGATTTAAAGACAGACCGAACCTTCTACATTTTTCAAAAACTCTTCTCAGATGTTTCAGGTGCTCCTCATCAGTCTTGGAATAGACTATTATGTCATCAATATAAATGACAATGAAGTGCCCTATTTTCTCTGAAAAGGCTATGTCCATTGCTCATTGGAAGGTCGCACTAGCGTTCATTAGTCCAAAAGGCATTTTTACGTACATAAAAGTGCCCCATGGAGTGGTGAAAGCTGTCTTGAGTCAGTCTTCTGGGAGTCCTAAAACTTGGTTATAGCCTGGAAAACCATCTAACAAGGAGATCCTTTTTGAGCCAACTACCCTCTGTAGGATGTGTTCCATCTTTGGTAAGGGGTAATTGTCTTTAAGTGAAGCTATGTTAAGGTTTCTGAAATCAATGCACAGTCTGATCTCACCTGTCTTGTTTCTCACTGCCACAAGGTTTGAGACCCAATCAGAAAACCTCACAGGCACTATAATCCATGCCTCGTACATCTTCTTGATTTCATTTTCGACTAGAGGCAGTTGTTTCGGGTTAATTCTACAAAAAAAATTTCTGAAGGGTGTTCGGTTCTCTTTCAAAGGGATTTTGTGCTGTATAATGTTTGTATCATAGGCCTTTAAGTCCTCATAGCTCCAAGAAAACACATCGATGAAATCTTTAAATAGGTCAATGTATTTCTTTTTCATGTTTGCGGGCAAGGACTTAGCCAATTTAATCATCTAAGGCTTATCTTTAGTGTATATGTTTCATTATTCGACATCAGAGTCTGAGTGTTCTATAGTGGGTTTTTTCGCTACGTCGTCCAAATCAAAAAAATCCTCTAAAGGTGCCAGTCCTCTGGGTATATTCTTGTCTTTTGCCTGCAACACCTCTATTTCCTCTTTTTCTGTGTTTTTATATTCTTCGGTTTGATTTCCAATTCCTTCAGTTAACACATTTATTTATACGTTATGTGGTCATTTTTCTTCATCGGGGGGATCCTCACTGAAGCATCTATCATTGGATTTAGAGTCTGAATCAGAGAATTCAAACTCATTCGTGCCAATCAGGAAGTCCTCTATCTGCTTGTCGCCCTCAAAGACCTGCCAATATTTCTCATTATCAGGCACTGCAGGTTTATATTTTTTCTGAATGATGATTTTTTTGTCACTAGGAGACTTATGATATGAACTAGCTATGCAGGCTAATACATTCGCAATTATGTTCTGACTCCTAGGGATAAACACCGGTTCATACTCTACAAATGTTTTAAGTAAATCCATAGCATCATTCCTATATGCTCTCAATCTAGTGTGTTTAGCTATATATTGTCCATTTACTTTTTTTATGATTAACTCAGATTCTCCATGTACAACTATCCTTCAGGCTCCTAGTTTTTTCAATAGATTCAAGCCTAGGATGAGAGCCTCATACTCTGCGATATTGTTTGTACATTTGAAGTTTAGATTGAAGGCATGACTCTCAGCGTAGTCACTCTCTGTATTATGCAACTAAACTCTCGCTCCTACAGTCTTTCTAGTGCAAGACCCATCGAAATTCATTCTCCATAAGGGATCATTTTCCTATTTATCATCATTTTCCTCCCTAACGTGGGTTTCAATTTTATGTTGTAATATGGGGTCTGCATCGTGGTGTGGAGTGTTTTGTTCTTCATGATGGGTATGGAGTTCAGAGAGATGACTAGTCATCTGTTTACATTCTGTTTCTTGTTCACTCTGAGTTTCAGATTCAGTGCACTTTCCAAAGGTTTCTTCTTCGTTTTCTTCTAAGTCTAGAGTGGCCATTATGTTGAAATTTATGGGCTCGACTCTATTGTTCTCATTTCTATCTTCTAGCTCTAGCTCATCTATGGATTCATCGTTGCGAAGGATAAAGGAGTCAAGATATGTGTGTACAGAGTAAAAAGGTGAATTTTCAGGCTTTTCAAGGCTGCTCACCATAAATTTAATTTGTGCCTCTCTATACAGCATCCTAAGCTGGCTAAAGACAGGGATTGTGGCATATGACCCATCCATCTGCATTGTACCTTGTAGCTTGGCTCCCCACGACCTTGACAGTAACATGCCATACTTAGGTGGCACATCTGCCACTACAACATCCATAACCATGAATTTGGTTGGAATCTGGGTCAGGTTCACACAAAGGTCTTTGATTAGGCCAAGGCACTTCACTTTGCAAGAGTCAAATGAATATAAATCTTTATAAGGACGGGTTATCTCTAGGCCTAACCTTTCCATAACTACCTTAGGCATTAGGTTGTGTGATTCCCGAGAGTCATGCATTGTGTTGTGAAGGATATTGTCATGGATATTGAGGCTGATATAAAAAGGAGGTACTACTCCTTCCTAAAACTTCCCTTCTATCTTTGGACCAAACAGAAGGGCTGGTTGATCATCACTTAGATTGACAGTGCAACTATTTTCACCTAGATTTAAAGCTTTCAAAATTTGGCCTTTATATACATCATGAGTGGCAAGCTCAGAGAGTGGGACAGAGATTTTTATTTTAGAAATCTCACTCTCCAAATTGAAGGGAGACTGACTCTTCATAAGACTCAACTCTATTTTGTTAGCCACTACTTTAGTGGCAAAATCAGTGTGCTGATTCTCACTATGTACAGTGCTTGTAGCTATTTTATCAGGAGCATTAGCTGCAGTGCTAGTGCTGCTAGTTTGTTGACTTTTTTTATCAGTATTTTGGCTATCTTTCTCTTTGTTTTTCCCAGAACTTTTAACTGCTAATTTGCTACTTTCAGCAGTCACTTTAGATGTTTTCTCAGGCCTTTTCTTAATGGTAATCTCAGAAGCTTTTGGTTTGGAAGTTTCTAATCGCTTTTTGCTTCTAATTTCATACTGTTCTCTGACCTGCATGATGGAATTTTGAAACCCTAACCTGTAATCCTCAGATTCTAACCTTTCCCCATCCCAATGTGAGTGTGAGGTATGTTCATCTTCTATGGAACTATTGTGGATTGAGTTGTCTATTTCCAACATGTTTATTGTTGTCCCATCAGACTCTTCTATTATCCCCTCATCCTCATCAAGGAAGTTCTATTGGAATGGGGGTATGAATTGTTGATTAGAGTCTCTTTGTTTGTTTGGGAGATTGTTTCTCCTAAAGTTATGGTTTTGGTTATGATTTTGGTTTCTGTTCTGAAAACTGACTATGACAACCATTTTTTCCATCATTTTCTCTAGCCTTTCCATGTTTTTGGCTAGACTGTCATACTTGGGATCAGACGTGGAGGCTAATGTGTCATCCCTATATGTTACCTTTTTCTTAGACCTCATTTTGGCTCTCTTTTCAATCAGGTTAGCTTCTACACTCACTTCTCCTTTTTGCATATCTTCCAATGTGTTGTAATCTCTCTCCCTAAGCTGGTAGGCCATGTCAGCGTCAAAGCCTTCAGGATATTTCACTAAATCCATACCTTGGGGAGGTTTCATGTGTGGAGGAAGGGCATTGTAAACACTGTTAAACCTTGTAGAATAGTCATGGACACTCTCTCCTACATTTTTCTTAATATTCTTGTATTCTTCTAAGATTTGGAGAGGGTTGGTCTTGAATTCCCATTTGTTTATGAAGGATTGATATAAAGAGGGAAGATCATGGATACTATTAGGAGGTAGGCCTTTAAACCACTTCTTCACATCTCCTCCTAAGCTCTGGGCAAAGATTCTCATCTTGACTGTCTCATCATCTATCTCTATATAGTCAAAGGAATCTTCCATCCTATCTACATGGTGTTGAGCTGTAGTAGACTCTTTTGTATTGAAATGTGGGATTTTTTACTGATAATAATTGGGTAAAGGCACTAAGGGTTGTGGTAACACCAGGGGTGCTACCAGGCTGCCATAATGGTGTTTTGAGGAGGTAAAGGATTGGATTGAGCAGCAGGTATGTGGATGACATGAATACTAGGACCAGCAACACTCTGTTGAGCTAATTTAGGATGGCAGAGCCCCAAGTTTTGAATGAAATGAATATCCGGAGGTGTATAGGGAGGGGTCTCTCTATTCCTAATATTTTGATCACTGTGAGATGGTGAACCAGGAAGCTCAAGGTCTGGCTGGTCTAGAGAACTGAATGACCTAGTTCTAGGTAAACTTCTTTGTGGGACTAAGTCCAAATGAGGGTCTGATAGAGCTATAAATTTTTCTGGTGTAGAGTTAGCTCTATGGATGTGTCTGGAAATAGTTGGCTTCCTAGGCGTAGGAGATTTCTTGAGGATGCTCTCAGGTTTGTCAACTATTTCAGGTGGGTTTGGGTTAGGATAAGCTCTTGTATGAATGGTTCTTGAAGCCAGTATTTTGTCTTTAAACAAAGAAGCTTAATCCTACTTGTTCCTTCTAAGATGGCTGATGTTGTTATGAAGGTTGGTCTCCCAGTGGAGTCTTGTGAAAACCAAGATAATCAGCAGTCCTACTGATCACTAGTGGAGTATTTAATCATTAAGGAGCTATGGAGTCACCAGGTGGAAGATTTAGAATGTTTCGAGAAGGTATACTATCCACCACAGTGATTAACTGCCAATCTTACCAGAGATTTTGGTTTTCTAAGGTCCTAGAGATGTAATAAGGTGGAAAACACTCAGAAACTCCCCAGCGGAGTCGCCATTATGTTGGAGTTCCCATTTTTTGGCAAGTTTGGCAATACCAAAAGATGAGACAACATCAAAACCACTTTTAGACCACAGGATCTAGCCCTCCTGGGTCTAGAGAGGGATATCTCTATATAGGAAAATTTATATGTCTTTGAAGCTTGATTTGAAGGTATTAGGCTATTTATAAGGCACAAGGTTTGTTTTGTTTTGTTGTTTGTTTGGTTGTTGGGAATCGGGAAGGGAGGGTTCAATACAAGACAAGGGTGAGCATAGAGGATTCTAGGCAAAGAAGGGATAATTTAGAGAACACTCGAGACCATTGGGAAATGGAGTCATGAAAGGGTTTACTTTCTATTCAGTATTCAAGGCTTTCAATTGGGCTAGTCATCTAAAACAGTGGATCCTTAAAGATGACAGTGTGGTATGAAATGATAACGAATGAATGGGAATGACAAGGAAACCTCCAAGGTGACCACCTAGGAATCATATATAGGGACAGGACATGCCATTAGACACCTATGATCCACCTCCTAAAAGGTTAACTCTTTAGAAAGTAAGAAACATTAAATATGTAAACACAAAGGTGAAGGCCTGAGATCAGAGAAAGGCTTTCAACTTTCAATGCTTTGACATTCAACTTAAGGGAAATTAGAGAGGTTCAATTGATTGAAAAAGACTCTAGTGAGATAGAATCAGCATTCTAAACTCCCAGTATCCCAATTCTTTCAATTAAAACCCAACAATAACATCTAAGAATAGATTCATAAATTCATACATCAGCTAGCAGTGAATACAACTACTACACTAGTTAAATTGTCTTGAATTAGTCCTAAGATAACACATATAGCAGATAAAATTAAAGATAAGAAGAGCAGGAGAATTAGGGTACCATGTGAGGGTATATCCTAAGCGAGGTTCTGATTCTTACCAGAGAAATATAATTTAATGAATTACAGAAGGAAAACATAGACAAAGGCAGAAAACATCACCGCTGCTTTAAATCAGGATCCAAAGAAATGTGCTTGTCATATTAAAGAGCAACACCAGTCATGTACAACATTTCCAATAGCTCGATATTCAGTCTAAAAACATCTTCCCCAGCCTATCTTACAACTTTACACGGAGAACTATATCTCAAGAGAAACAGCTTACAATTCACAGATATCTGATCAATAATAAAAAACAACCCTTACAACGTGTTTTTCCTGAGTTCTTATAGCTGAAAGAGAGGCAGAGGAGGTGGGTGAAACACTAAATGAAACATTAAAACATAAGTAGGAGAAGAGGGCTTGAGGTCCATTCTGTCTTAATATCTATGCATTGATCTTCAGTACTCTTTGGGTGAAAGAGTGGTCTTCGACAGGCTGATAGTAACTTTGGGTATGTTCTTTGATGTACTTTCGGCTACAGTACTCTGTAGTACTCTGGTGATAAGAAAAGGGCAGATAAATGACTTTCAGGTCTGCCATACTTCATAACAATTTTTTCTGGCAAAATTAGGACATTCTGTCAGGGTGGAAATCTTCTTAGGAACATGCTATAGAATAAAAACAGTATGGGTACTTTGTCCTTTCTCGGGAGGGAACCTTCTGCTGATGTGAAACACTGATAACATTGTTTTATGTGCTTTAGGCCTCATTAGGCCTTCTGTGTTAATCACAAGGTCTTCAATATAGTACATTTTCCCTTTCAACACTGAATTAAGGCTCAAATTTTTCAATAATGTGCATTAGACCCTTTAATCCTTCACTGATACTCTTGCCGCTTCATTGGCCGTCTCTGTCTGTGAATTTTCAGGTTTAATGGTGATGGAGGTTTTTAATAGAGGTAATACCCCTGATTTGGATAAAATATGCATTTAAAACCTTTCAGGAGTCTTCCCTGCAAATTCTGGCTCTGATAAAACTTCATTGGCGCTACTGTGTCACTAACAGTGACTGTGTAGATCAGAACGGTTTTCACCGTCTATATTCCCTACAAAAAGACATAAACAATGTTAAGAAATCCATGCGGTGGGGGGATGGATGTAGTGGAAGGCTATGAGGATGGCAGTGCAACTGAGATGAATGCAGTGGATACAATGGAAAACGGTGGAAAAATGCAGTGTAATGGTGAAAACCTAATCTGATGGAGATTTGGTGGAGGAACGACTGTGGACCATTCGATCAAATCTGGAGGCGATGATCAATGGTGGAGATTGACTAATGGAATGACTTTGGAAGGTTGGGCGAAAATGAAATAAACTTTAATGTAAAATATTAAAGTTCTAATGTTTGGGCGGAAGAAATGATTTCCCGTGTAAACATAAAGTTTTTTCCATAGGCGAAAATACAAAGGAAATCGACGAAAATACATGAAATGTGCTTAGGATGGTGGGACCCGGCGTGGGCGGATGATGATTTAACATAGATCGTTAGATCTCAGGAGGATATTAATGGCTGCGATGATTCGATGCAATGTTGTGGTAGCGCAATGAAAAACTTGAATGGAATGCGAGATGTAGTGTGGGTCGTTGATCTGAACTGATCAACGGTCGAGATTGCATGGAAGAAAGTCCATGAGCAGAAGTGGGGAAGTGGTTTTCAAGGAAAAATAGTTGTTTTCACGTGGCAAAAGGTGGGTAAGGCGGCTTTCACTTTTCGAATGCGATATAGGTCCCCGGCTGACACATGGCTTTCAGAAACTACCCATATCACGTAAATTCTAACTGTTAAAGCCCGGAAAAAAAAAATGCGCGATATTGATGTTGGCCATTGGATCTGGGGCTGTGAGATCTGACAACGAGAGATGGAGAATGATACGGGAATGTGCGCGATCAGTAAGGTGGGGGCCAATCAAAGGTGGTCTGATTGTGGACCATCCGATCAGTGTGATAGACAGCTGAGATTTGCAGAGGAGAAACAAAGGTGGAGGAGTTGGTTAGTGGTCGGGAGGGATCCGGACCGTTGGATCCAGGGGATTGGATGGCGGAGATTTAACAATGAGGTGGAGGTAAATGAGCCATATGAATTCATGGGAGGAATGTGAGGCGTCAGATCAAAAGGAATGAACGGTCAGGATCTAATCGGAACCGGAGGAGGAAGGGGCCAAATCTCCGATGGGCTCATGAAGCGATTGCATCTGGACCGTTGGATTGGCTGCAGATCAACGACTACGATTGGATCGAGGGTGACCAATTGGGGATCATGGGGCGGAGTGAGGAGAAATATGGGCTGTTGGATCTGAATGGATGAACAATTGGGATTAAATCGGGGCTTGCCAATCGGGAGGAGTTGGTAGCACGAGATTGGTGTGATTGGCGGTGCTTCAATTACACAATAGCCATCGGATCAGGATGATAGATCGACGGTCAGCATGCAATTAGAGGGGTTACAAAGCGATGAGGCGGGGGTGCGGTGCAACAAGCGTGGATCGTTGGATCTTTGCGGATCAATGGCTGATAATGCTCCAAAGGCTGACGAAACAAATACCATCGCATCGGGAGATTTCTATTTTACAAAGAAAACGCGCTCCCGAACATCTTTTGATTCTGATTAGCCCTTTATGGATTAGCGCTTAGTCTTAGAGCCCGGGTGCATGGAGGGGAAGTGGTTATGGGGCTGGCCGAAAGGGGCTAAGCCTGTTATATGTAAAAAATGGGTTTTTTGGCCTAAAAACAGAGCTTTCAAGGCTTAAAAGAGGTTTTCGGTATAGGTAAAAACAGATTTTTAAGCCAAATAAGGGGTGTTTGTAAGGTTTAAAGGAGTGACGGTATGATGTAGAAGACTTAGGAAGGGATTTTTGGGGGTCAAAGGGAAAAATTTAGAAAGGGAAAAAAGGGTTAAAATGGGAAATTTGCAGGGATACAAGGGGAAAATGGAGGCTTTTCTGAGCATAGTTTTTTCACAGACAGTGAGGCTTTTTGGGATGGAAACAGTAGTGAAGATCTTCTCAAAGGAAAAGGACACACAGAGGCTTCAAGAATGAGAGATTTTCATAGGAAATGTATCTCTTGAAGGCTCAGAAAAATATTTAGCCACCTGTTTTCTTGACAAAAATTTCATAGGTGGCTAACAGATGGGAGAACCTAAGCTGGAATGGTCTACTATACAGTTGCACATGGCTAACCAACAGAAGATCATACCGTTGGAGAGACTATCAAATATTATGGTAGATATCGCAGGGGTTAAGGCATACACGGATTTTTACGTAATTCAAATTGTAGAGGATGCAGACCCTTATCGTGCACTCCTAGGACTGGATTTGGATATAGACATGGGAGGAATTATCAACTTGAAGAAAAGGAGCATGGTTTTTGAGAATGAGGGTACGAGAGTGATAGTCCCTCTTGACCCAGCGGAAGGAGAACAGTATACAGAACTCATGCGCAAAGAAGACGACGTGGATCATATCTATAAACTAACCACCCGGGATGAGGATTGGATTAATTCTATAGCTGATGGTGTGATTTTCTTGGAGAAAGATAGTGAATGCCTCTCTAACTCCGATGGGGAGATCGAAAATTGGCAGAATCAGTTACATGACGTATCTATGCTACGGTTTCTTAGGATCATGAAGAGATTCTGGTGTATCTCCTCAGAGGTAAGAGAGTTGCCTTACTTTTATGGTTCTGGTAGCATTAGGGATTTTCTTAGAGCATTCAAAGCAGAAGTCTCAAGGGAATGACGAATGTGGGTGCTTAACCTAGCCATGCGTGCGACCCCTGCGCGGTGGTGGGAAACTCATAAGGGGATGTTTCAGGATTGGGAGGAATGTCGCAAGATGATGATCCTATGGTTTGAACCTTCGATTCACCTATGTGTGGAGACTTTCCTTGGCTAAGGGGACCCACACAAGCACTTGGCCGCATGGGTGGAGGTGTGGTACGAAAGGACCAGGGATGAATGGGTCCACCTGTTCATTCATGCCTTGGGGCCAATCCCCACTGCATGGTATTTGGATGCAGAGCTACATCAACATAAATACCACTAGGAGACCATGAGGGAATATTTTATGGAGACGTTTGGATTGATAGGCAGAACTAAGGCATTAGACAAAGCCCTGCAGGACATAGATTCCCTAGTATTTGATGAATCACGCCCTTGTGTGGAGTATGGGGTACCATATTGGGATACGTAGATGCAGGAAATTGCTAAATGCTGCAATCTATCAATGGAGGAATGTGACGAAGACCAGTGAAATATCACTATCCCAGAATCGGAGGGTGACTGAGAAGTTGTTGGAACCCTACTGCAAATTGTCGATGTGACCAAGCCTCTTAAGCTAAGGGAATTCAAAATTGGAATGGAAGAAAAACCTAAGGTAGCTAAGATTGGGGACTAATGGGATGAGGATACTGTTGGAAAAGTCATAGAACTTTTCACGGAGTACCAAGAGTTGTTTCCTATTAAATTCTCAGAACTCAAGGGTATTACAGGGGACCTAGGGGTCATGCACATCACTTTAAAACCGGATGCACACCCTCTGAAGCAGTGAACTTACCACTTGAACCCCAAGTATAAGCAGAAAGTCAGGGAAGAAATTGACAAAATTCTAGCCGCAAGTATCATCGAACCTCTAGAATATTCAGATTGGGTAAGCCATATGGTGGTCCAAGAGAAAAAGACTAAAAGAGAAATAATAATCTACGTCGACTTGTGCAAGTTGAATGATGCGTGCGTACATGATCCCTTCCCTACGCCATTCTCTGATGAAATCCTCAAAAGCATGGGAGGGCAGGAAGAATACTCTTTCACTAATGGGTTTTCGGGCTACCATTAGATCAGGATTGCATCAAAATATCGTAGAAAAACTACTTTTTCCACCGAATGGGGATCCTTCTAGTACACCATCATGCCATTTGGGCTAAAAAATGCCCCTACCATCTTTTCGAGGGTAGTGGTCGCAGTATTCAAGGAGTTCATTCACAAGTTCTTGGAGGTATATTTTGATGATTGGACAGTATTTGGATTGGTAATGAAGCACGTCTTGAACCTGCGCATGATGTTGGATGCCTGTAGAAAGCACTAGATTTCCATAAATATTAATAAGTGAATATTCTATGCACCTTTCGGGATCTTGTTAGGCCACATAGTCTATCAGCAAGGACTAATGGTTGACCCCGCAAATTTAGTAGTTATCATCAACTTAAAAGTCCCTAGAACTAAGAAACAATTGTGCTCCATCCTCGGGCACACAGGCTACTATAGGAATTTTATTCAAGGGTACGCACTGATAACGACGCCCATGGAGAAGCTGCTAAAGAAGGACGTTTTCTTTTTTTGGGACACAGAGTGTCAGAATAGTTTTGAGCTACTCAAGGAAAATATGGTCTCTGCACCTATCCTCATATTTCCTGATTGGGCGAAGGTTTTCGATGTCCATGTAGATGCTTCAGGGATTGCCGTGGGAGCTATCCTTACGCAGCCCCGAAAGTGGGACATTGACCACCCAGTTGTGTTTTCTAGTAGAAAAGTCTCTAGTGCGGAGCATAACTACTCCACTATTAAACATGAGGGGCTGGCCATGGTGTATGCCTAGCAAAAATACCGACATTATTTGCTGGGAGGGCTCTTCAAGATGTTCACAGATCACTCATCTTTGAAGTACCTAGTCAATAGGCATATGTTGAGGGGGGGGGGGGGGAATATTTGCCGATGGTTACTACTATTTCAAGAATATGACTTTGAGATAATTGTGAAGCTGGGGAAATTAAATGCTGGGCCAGACCACTTGTACTGAATAGAGAGTGGTGAAGAACCAACCAACTTAGAGGAAAGATTGCCCGATGCACGACTATTTACTGTTAAGGTGGTTGATGAGCACTTTTCCTATATTATTCAATTCTTAACTACGGGAAGGGAACCTACAAAATATTCGGTACAACAAAAGAAATATATAGTGACCCACACAACTAACGTTACCATCATCGTAGGCCACTTTTATAAGCTGGGAGCTGATGAGGTACTACGAAGATACATTCTGGAGCATGAAAGACAAGCCATTTTAGCAGAAGCCCACAAAGGCATAGCAGGAGGTCACTGTTGGCTGATTAAGGTGGCTATTATAGGCAACCTCTATGCTTCTCATTCAATTGTCAACCCAGGGTAAGTCTTCTTATTTCAAGAGTGCAAGCACAGTATATGCGAGTGACATCAGGAATAGCTACTCTGTATTACCATGAAGAAGATTAACTAATTCTCGAAGTTCAATCAACTCAAAAAGAAATGAAATTGTAAAATGCCGTTAACTATTGTGTATAAATAAGCTTAGCGAGAATAACCTATGATTGAACAACACACTTGATGAATTGAATAATATTCCTACTGAATGGAACAACAAACTCTACGAATTGAACATCAATTGCTTATTTAATTTTGCAATGGAATTCTCTTGCAAACTAACTAGCTAACATTCTTCTGCATTAGGCACAACAAGAAGTCCTATAGTACCGATGGAAAGATCTAATTCTTAGTGATATAAAGCATTGAATAGAAATCATGCTAAAGCTCATAAACAAATATAAAGGTATTGAGAAAATGATGAAAATGTCTAATAGTTATAAAACAATTACTGCAAACCAGAAAACATGAGCGATAAACTATCTTAGTGGCATAGGAAACTGCAGCATCATAGGCATAGAAGTAACAAGTGAAAATATATCTCACAGAATGCATCAGAAAACTAAACATAAATTCCGTAATTAACCTACAATACAGAGGTGAGCCCGGAAACTCCCAGGGTTGGGCCCAAACCACCAGAAGTATAACGCGACGGAAAACTCAGGGAATGACTATTAAAAATACCAAAATTATTTATTAAATAAAATTTTAAGACATGAATATAATTGGAAAGTTCTGTCTTGATACATCTCTTACATAAGAGAATTATTCAACTCTTCCTTTCTCGTCCATATTTGGCCTTTTTAAATTTTATTTCGCTCAGTGGAATGGTCTTTTACAAACGACAGCCCGTTCTTCGTGGTTGTCGTTTGAGTTCTTCGGATGTGGATCTGTCTTTCCGCCATCCGCTGGCCCCTAGGTTAATTATGATTTCATGTTCTCTGTCTTTCAACTGTCTTTTCATCTTCGTCAATTCAACTCCCTTATTTTCTTGTGGATAAAGGTGAAATAAGTAAAATCCTTTTTGTTTAAACATGCTTTTTACTATTAGTCCATTTGTCCTGATTTTGTAGTAATCCTCCTTTCCTTTACTATTAAGAAGAGGAAAAATTACTAAAAGTGTATGATAATTTGAAGTGAAGGTAGGGTGAAAATGTACCTTAATTCCGGCTCAACATACTCCCCCGCTTACCTATTTTCAGGTCCTCATGCAAACAAATGATTGAGGTGTAACTGGTTCAGAGAATAGGCAGGGTAGACTTCTTCCTTGTATGCTTTGAAACCTCGTTTCTTTCTAATTCTTGCGAAGGCAGTGTTTGTGTGCCCTTCTAGCAGTTCGTAGTCATGATCATAACCCTCAGGGGGGTACCAAATGAGAGGGCATATATACCTGCACCCTGTCCATGCAGGACCCATGTTGAAGACCAAATTGCTATATAAAAGGAATCTGGAGGCGACCACTTTGAAGTTTCTGTAGCCAAATGGCTCCCTATTTTTCACATTGTTCGTGGAGGTCATCCATCGTTGTTTGGCTACTGCCAGGTCTACTTCCTGAATGTCTTCAAAATAATCCCATACATGTTGTACAATGTCTCTATGGATGGGTCCCAGCTTAGTCCTTACCCCCTTTCTCCGCATAAAATTCTTGTGTTGGATGAAAAGCTACAGGGGTTTAGTAGGCTCCCCTCTAACCCACAGGTCTAAGTCGTGTTCTCTCTTATGGAAAATTTTATAGGCTTTGGCCCACCTAATCTGGTTCTTAGCAAAAGAGAGGAAGGCTTGGAACTGAATATCTCCTATAAAGGGACTAGGATTGTTGTCCCTGTCCTCCTTTAGAAAGAAGTTGTGCATGTTGTTAACACTGGAAAATCGTACAACAGAAGATGACATTAATTAATGTCAAGCCTAAGGATTTATAGGGTAGGAACACATTATGGAATCAAGAAAGTATTTAAAATCTCTATGGTTTGGAGAAAATCATATCTGAACTAGTCTTTAACGTTGAATTGCGCGCTTAATCCTTCGAGAAGAGTGCCTTTTGCATGCCTTTTTTCCCGATAAGCACACATTCCTGGAAATGGAAAAATGTTTCTTTTTGGGACCACACCAAGCAAAGGAAAAATACTCCTTATATGAAGCTGCCTAAGGACATCCACCAGCGCCTCCTTAGACACTATGTGAGCACACAAAGGAATATTTGGAGCACATAATGGAATCATACCTCTACCTTGGGTCACCATCCATCATGTACCAAGGGAGGGAAGGAGGATTTGAAAATCCCCTATATAAAGCCACCAAGAGATGAAGAAATGGTGATCACATTGTTATGCTGGCCAAAGTTGCCCAAGCAACACCAACAATCTCTGACCCGAAGCTGGAGCTAAAGAGGACTCGATCATTGGCCACCCAACAATCATAGTCCACCACGGCAGAGAGAGAGAGAGACTGCATCAGAGGTAGAGCTTGGAAGGCAACATCCTTGCATCGGGACCTAGAGCCATTTCCTAGGTGCCCTTTGGCAAGTGGGTAAAATTTCTTCTCCATTTCAAAAGTTTAATAAGAAGAAGCCTTTGAGCCATCATTGGTGTTATTATCGTTTTGACTCTCTTTGATAGCTTCTGTATATTTTTGTTTTAGTTATAGTTTACTTTGAGCATACATTCGCATACTTTTTTCACTAAATTGTGTGACTTTGAGCTCCACCACTTTCTGCCTATTACCAATAGTTTAAAGAGTAGACCACACTCTTTAAATTGGCATGATTTCATACACCCATGCGACTAATCCACCACAACTTGATTAGCGACTCCACTGACATGTTCCAAGTTTATGTGGTTGTGCCATCTTTTGCAGGAGACCCTTTGTCTATGCTGGAGTGGAGCTGGCAGTCCTTTGACCCATCTTACAGTCCCTAGATTCACTGGAGTGAAAGACTGAAGAAGGAAGCTCCTAATCTTTTTACTTGCATGATATTTGTGCGCAATTTTTCCTCACAGACACGTAGGGTGTGCATTCAGCTCTGACCTGCGCGCAAGAAGGCACACCTATCAAGGCTTTTTGCATGCAAATGGTAGAATGAGAGTTTTTTTACTATATTCTGCATTTTTCTTCTTGTATTGTGTTGGGCAGCCCCTAATGTATCTGCCAAAACTTGTGTTGATACCCCACAGCTTCTGAGCACTCACTTTGTGCTGCTTTCTGTAGGCATAGAGTTAGTTTCTCTTTAAGTTGATTTTTTGCAAATATCTTCACATAGTTTAAGCAGGGAGAAAATTAACCATTTCATTCTGAACAATTTATGTTTTGCAAAAATTTGGTATTCACACTTAGATTAAATAGTCCAAGTAAGTGGCCCAAGACCACACATGCATAAGCTAGTGTAGAAATTGTTTAGCTAAATTCAATTTTTGCATTTAGGAAATTGCGGGACTAGGATTGAATCTCCGATTAGAGCAAGTAATATCTGATGCCTTTGCACCCTTCGGTGATCCTAGGCAAGCATATGAACACTCTATTTTTTCGATTCGCCATCTCCCTTTATTTAGTCACATAGACTAACTAGGAAGATTTGAAAGCGACCCATTATCCGCACACGTTTTCCATTTTGAGCCAGGAACAAGATAACGTAGTTTAACTAGGGGTTTTTTGTAAAGGATCACCGATATCCAAATGTTCAAACTATGAGCTTGTTCACCTTATGCTCACACACACTCACCCACTAAGCAAATAAAGCCACCTAAAACTAACTTAAACAAACTCACTAAATTCTCCCCACAAGGGCCACAAGAGAATTTATAGACTAAGTTAGGATCAAGGGGGTAGGCATCCAATAAGCCGTCTTGATCACACTTCATATTGAAACATATAAATTGTGTACTTAGGGAGCTTCAAAATCCACCTATCATCCCATGGAAAAGAAAACTTGAGTGCTGCAGAGACCCAATTCAGAGGGGTTAGGCTTAGGCATAGTGCGTGCGGTATTAGTTGGGGCTACATGACCCTACTGATACTCGGTACTGTTAGCTGAATACCAAGAATCCTAAGACTTGAATGCTCATGTGGGACGGTGATTCTTAGTGGCCAAAAACTAGGGCATCCTTTACCCTATAGGTGATGTTCCAGGCAAGCGCCAGACCCTCTACCCTTACCTTGGTGGATTCTCTTCGACTAACTGGGGGCGTCACCAGCCCTTATGGGACATTGTGCCAGCACTCGCAGGAAATATTCTTGATTCCCAATTACTTTTGAGTGTGTGAGGACACATAGGTCTTCTAGTATTTTGAGTATCATACGCAAAACAAACAAAAACCATCTTTTTGCTTGATTGATCACATAGATTAAGTTAAAGGGAAAATCATTTAATTTTCGCTTTGTTTTATGTCTATGGCCATAATTTTTCCTTGAAATAGACTCTATACCCTCAAATTTTTCCAAAACATAACCTGGTCGACACCCAAATGGTCCCAAAGGAACCTCGTCGATCCAGGCATCTTTTGGACCTCCCCCCATTAGAGGGATAGGTTCTAGGTCTTTCGCCATTTAGGCATCAAATATGGAACACTGCCACCATCATTGGTTCATCCTTCATTGGAGAAACCATAGTTGGGAACCTGAGTTGGTCTCCCAAAACCACGATGCACACCACTCCCCCCTTGACCCCTAAGGGGCATAGGAGCACATCCCATTTTGGAAGCCACTTGAACACACATCAGGGTATGTCACATACTAACCCTCGTTCTAACTAGAACTTCTTGTCTTCACACATTTCCATGGCATCAACCTCCCATTCACCCTTCTTAGTTGCGTTAAATCTACCTAATTTAACGAAGCTCACAAATGACCCCATCGCACATGATCCTTCATGGCCTCCCATTCCCACGAAGCTCCCTTCGGATATACCAAAGTTCGAAGGCAAGCAAGCGGAAGACCCAGGTGATCGTATAATGACCTTTCACATATGGTGCTCATCGAATAGTATCATCAATGACACTATTCGATTGAAGCTATTTCAACGCACTCTTACAGGAGTAGCCGCGAAATGGTACATGGAGAAACCTCCTGCTTCGCATGGAACCTTTAGCGCCCTCACTACCACATTCATCACTTATTCTCAGATACCCATTCACCATGATTCAGGAATGGAGTTACTGACTCATTTTAGACAAACCCCCGTTGTCCATATCTCTGACCATCTTCATGAGTGGAGGCAGCGTCGTAGTTTATGAAAAGATAAACTCGATGATTGGGTCCTCTTGTATTTATTCTTAAAAACTCTGACAGTGGAGATTTCAAAGGATGTGGCGCAGTCCAAAGAGGACACAATTAGAAAAGCCCAGAAGCTTGAATTGATTTATACGCAGTTAAGATACATTTACAATATCCTGCCTAATGCCCCGCGCCTGCAAACTTGTCAAGAATTGCAAGGTGTGTCCAACTCTGCACATGGACTAATTGGGTCAATGACCCAAGGGTACCTAGGCAGCAGTAGTCACAATCTCGGTTACACACATAATTCTACCCAAAACATGTCTCAACCTGGATTTCAAAGTCATCACATGCCTCAACAATATTTGACTAGTAGGGGCAAGCATATCACCAAGGACCCTATCCTCTAGTTGAGGAGACCCAATACGCAGGAAGAAACACTGACGGAAGAGATCCCCCCCAACAGCTAAGTGAAAACGAGGAACAATTTTATGCTCATTCTCAAGCACATGAGACACCTATACAAACCAATGCACAGGTGCACTTCGTGCAACCATCCGAGAATCAACCACACCAGTATAACCATGAGAACTACCCTCCTAACATGGTTAAGAAAAAATAAAAAAACAAGCCCAAAGGGAACCCTAGACAGGGGGATAGCAACCAACAGTGCCCACCACGATCCCAAGCTGGGGGAAACTCTAGCAGGAATCAAAACCAGGAGCCAAGCAATGCCCAATGGTAAGGAAAAAGGCCACCTCTATGAACAAACCATTCTTGTTCAATATGTGGTGAGTACAGGAACTATACTCACCACTGTCTCGATCTCCCTGAGCTAAAAAATATTCAGAGTAACCGAGGACAAGGAGGATCTTCCCAGCAACATGTTGTTATGCAAGAACCTTTCCCCCATCAATGGACGGTCAGCACTTAGCAACAAAACCCAGACGATTCCGGTAAAAACAGCCATGAAATCTACATGATGGGAGAAGAAATTTTTTTTCAGACACAAAATCACAGTTATGACACCCCATCAGACTCCACTACGTCAAGGGCTAGTACTATTGCACCGACTGCACCTTTGACCATTTCAAAGATGCCTATAGAACCATTTCCAAAGATGGAAAAAGGACCTAATAGACGAGCAGGTAACTACTCCAAGGTGGCCCATAATTATAGCATCATGGACGATTTAGCTCAATCACCCGCTACTATGTCCGCATTGGAATTACTACAGTCATGCCCAAAGCAATGGAAAGCCCTACTTTCTGCATTAAGCGCTATCGACATTGTTGATACACGCATGATGGCTTTTGATTTAGACAAAGCCACCCCTAGGCTTCCTTCCATGATCGCATTCCAGATACCAGTATCGGTACAGAATATCACTATTCACCGATGTTTCATAGATGAGGGTGAATTGACATGCATCATGTCAAAAAACGTTTGGCAGAAGTTGGGTTCTCCCTAACTAAAACCCTCGGTCATAATGCTTCGAGCCTACGATGGTCGTCCCTCGACCCCCATCGGCCTCTACCAAAATGTCCCAGTCTGTTTAGTCAGCAAGATGGTCCACATAGACATCAAAGTCCCTGACACTCACTTGGATTACAATATACTCCTTGGGCGAAGTTATATGTACGCCATGTCCGCCATAGCCTCCTCCATCTTCCGCATTATGATGTTCCCCCACGAGGATCACATCATTATTGTCTAACAACTGACACATAGCGAGAAGCATCCTCTAACCAACACATATGTAATTCTACCCTATTTAGATACAACCGCAGATGGTCTTTCAAGGTACCAAGAATATTTCCCTGGCCAATTCAAACCTTCGTCCATCCTAGGGTCATTCCTAAGAGATCCTCCCATTATCCCTGAGGTATCACCCGACGCCACAGGTGCCCCGGTATGCATGATGTCCACATCAATCAGCGAGGTCAGTTAAGACACAGACTCAAGCAGTAACGACATGGAGGCATCGGCCATGACATCCTCTCTAGCCTACGCCGCCTCCCAAACCCATTTCCTCTACCCTCCAGCTAGCTTTTGTCTCCTAGCAGGTTTTGGCAACACTGATGTTACCCAAAATATTTTTGGTGTTCCCAGTTTGGTACTTGGTTCCCCCTTCCAGAATAGGAGCCACCAATGTTATTTCCATAGGGTTAAAGCCCCTCAGTCCAGAGGAGCCCCAACCAACCCAAGAAACGGTCGAGACTGCCCCCGCAAAGGAAGTTCCCATTACGAAACCAGTTATCACAGCCAAGAAAACTGCAAACATAGGAAAGAAGATGGTGATCCCTGCCATTCAAAGGGAATCACCAGTCTATGACATATGTGATGTTATAGGCCACCCTACCCACATATGTTCGGAACTGGACGAGTTAAAACCACTCCTTGGCTCCGAAGAAGATGTCTTGATGTTGCGTTCCCGTAAAAAGGAGCCTACCACCACAGGTAAAGGAAAACCACTACATACCAATCACGCATGTTCTCTATGTGGCACCTATGGGCACTATACCCACCATTTTCCAGAGATACCACGATATAGGGACACCTTACATGCGATCGAGCGATCCTACCAAGAGGTTCTCACCGCCCAATCTGTCGACGATGGACCTCGTGTCATCTTGTACATGCAGGAGGAATGAAACTCACTATAAAGATAGCCATTTTTCTCTCCTCCCCCCAAGCCACCATACACCAACCAGGGAAAGGGGAACCTGTTTGCCTCATCCTCTTGAGTTATCACACGTGTTTATTACTACAGACGATTTGATCAGGTCTTTAACCCAGGGTCACCTAGGCAATAGTAATCTATTCAGGGAGTGACCATGCGTGTCGATTCTACAGATGGCTTGATCGGGTCTTTAACCCAAGATGTCCTAGGCAGCAGTAACACCCATGATACTCGGAGAGTTACTAGGTAGATAGATTCTGCAGACGGATGGATCGGGTCTTTGACCCAAGATCTCCTAAGCAGCAACAACACCCATGGTACTCAGGAAGTTACGAGGTAGGTAGATTCTACAGATGACTTGATCGGGTCTTTGACCCAAGATCACCTAGGAAGCAGTAGTACCATGTGCATCACGGCTTGATCAGGTATTTTTCCCAAGATCACCTAGGCAGCAGTAGCACCATGCACGTCGATTCTACATATGGTTCGATCAGGTCTTTGGCCCAAAGACACCTAGGAAGCAGTAATCAATACCCTAGATATTCATACGATTCTACTTAGAATGTATCACAACCTAGCTATCGTGAAAGTCACCCCGACACTCATATATAAACCAGGGACAATGGAACCGATATCCCCCATTCCCTGCACAGAATGGACCAATGGCACAACGTAATGCACCAGTCAATCTAGTGTAACCCTTCTTAGGCTCATCAACAACCATACAACCAGGATAATTATGAAAATCCTCCAAATGCTGCAAAAAGAAGCTGGGGAACAAACAAAAGGGAAATCTTGGACATGGGGTAGTAACCGACAACGCCCCCCCTAATCTCAGTCTAGGGGCAACGCCAAATGAAATAAAAACTAGGACCCAAGTAACAACTCCCAAGGAAAAATTGGAGCTTAGAGTATCTGATCACTAGACCAAAAGCAGCACTATGATCAAAACTCCATAACAAACAGAGGCGATGCCACACATTTTCACTCCTGAAAAAATAATTTTTCAGTTCCAACAAGTATGCCCTCTCTCATCTTCTTTTTTAAAGCTCATTCCTTTCAATAATATTTGATGAAAAGAATATGCTTTCACTTAAGGTAGTTGTTTTTTTAGGAAGAGCCCGCAAACCTTTTACAACACCAACTATTGAAGGCCTCGAAGCAGGTATCATTCTACCCTCAGCATGATAGAGTCCCAGAAAAATTTCCATATCCTGAACTCATTTCTCCATTAGAAATAAATAATAGGGTCCTCATACCTAACCATGTTTATCATCACCTCACCCTGCACATGATAAATGTCTGCGTTGGTCGGTAGAGCCTCCCCTCCATGGCGCTCTTCACCCAAAGTAGACCATATATCACAGCACAAGTGATGCCATGGCAATACCATTTCAGTCCAGGAAGCACCTTGTGCCCATCCATTCATCATGCATAAGGTCAAGTTTACCATTCAAACTCAAACACCCTTCCCGGATGACTAGGTTGTACAAGCAGATTGAAAGCACACCTCCACCCATCATATTTGGCCCACCATACCAACACCAACACAAACCCATCTGTGACACTTCTTCATCCGCTTCGTCAACCTCGCACATGAGACCAATCAATGGGACCCCCACCCCCAGCAAAACATTGTCCTCACACCTTCAGTGAGTGAAACCTTTCATGTTCTGGGGTACTCGTCTCTTTGTTTTTTACAAACCAAACCTCATTATTTTATTCTTTTGGTAAGTTTACAAAGACTTCCAGTGAAGCCATTCGCCTCTTCGCCCTCTGTAATATCCCAAAATAGGGAATTTCTGCAACAAATAGAATATCTGAAGATATTCTAAAGTTGGAGCTTCAAAAAATCATGAGCTTGGAAATGTAAATCAGCTCATGATATGTAAAAGAAAATATCACCAACAGATGAATTGATATCAGCAAGAATATGGCCTACTTACTCCTTCCCAAGTGGGGAAATGCAGAAATATAGGGCATAAAAAAGTTGTCTTCAGAAAATAACACTATATCTATGGAAAATGGGACTTGGATTCCTTAGAATACATATTATATAGCTCACATCCAGAATTAGAGCTGAGACAAATCATTCTAGGTGGGTTAAACAGATCTCCCCACACCTAGTGCAGTTAGAAATAGCTCAAATAAGAGATTTGCAACAAACACATAAGACAGCTTCAGAAAGTTACGTTGTTATGGGTAGTAGTAGTAGTATGAAAATGCGCAGAAGGCTGAATAAATACATGTAGATCAGCAAAAGAGGTCTACAGATAGTTCTATACAGTGCATAAGAGAAAGTATGAAGACTTTAATGAAGGAAACCCTCAGGAAGAGGTACTGCAACACTTTATTTCTCTGCAACAAGAATTTACAACATAATATTTAGGAGATGTAGCAGCTATACATTACATATCAGATCTAAGATAGATCGGTGCACAAGATATCAGATCTATAATAGATCAGTATACTAGATTTTCTTTACTTTATATTCCCCTTGGGGATTTCAACTATACATGAGATACAGAGAGTAGATATGAGTTTTACTACAGTAGATCTGTAGAATGATTCAAAAAATATGAAGTGAGAATAACAGTAAATATATCAAATCTGAAATAGACATGGATTAGATGGCTAATCCATGGATCACCACGGTGAAGGAAGGATCCATCCACAAAGATCTCTTCTCCCAATGAATGCCAAAATGCCCTAAAACTATGCAACTGGAAATAACACACTCCAAGAAGATAAAACGCACTGTAAAATTGAAGCATATATTGGCCTGATGCTAAGATAAAGATCTGAAACCCAAACTGCTAATACACGCTTCTAGGAGGATAAAAGACTTACTCACTAAGAAGAGGCACTAGTATAGTCTAGATCTGAATAGATCTAGTCCCCACTTGCTGTAGCTCACTGAAACAAGTAAACCCCAACATGATTTATGCTATCTAAGGGAGATGTAGCTTGGCCATATTTCTGATAGTGGAAGAGAAGTACAATGCCCTCCAAGAGATACTCAATGGACGGAGAGAGAATCCCTAAACAGGAAATCCTCACAAGTCTCTGCTAAACAACCAAGAGAACTCGAATTGTCTAAACAGACATCAAAATAAAATATCATGAACAACCTTCTCTTGAGCCTTCCCCTTCCTTTTATAATATGAGATCCAACCCTAAACCACCTTCAAAACTCTAGCTCCTTTCACATGAAGATCCTCCATCTAAAATTGCGTTGATCAACAAGGAGGTTCAATGCATCTGGACAGTGCTGTGATTTGGTCCTATTGACCCAGTCAATCTCCTCAATCCTCTTTCACATACAAGGGTATTTTATTCAGACAGCCCTGATTTTCCTCTGTTCACATTAGGCATTGAATTATTTTGATGTATTTAGGAGTTTACATGTCCTCCTTTACATTTTATTCATCAATTAAGAAAATCAAAACAAAATGAAATATTCCTATTAGCATGGGCTAATTAGGAATATTACAGTCCTCCTCTCCAAAAAAATTTCTTGCCCTCAAGCAACTAATAAGGTGAGTGCTGCAAATTCTCCCATGTTCCCATTAAAACATGTACTACAGAAAATGTGGGAATATCCTCCCCAAAAGGACACATTCAAACCATGTGCCTCACTCAACATCATGTCTCCCATCAAGATAAAGACAACACTAGCAAGTGGGATCATTATTGGCATCAAAATAGGGGAATTACGAATGGTTTCATAAGGTGCTGGAAGGTACCTATAGTTTCCCAAGTGGTGACAGCACAGTCTTTCAAACTGTTGCTTCAAAAAAATACATGGAAAATTGTTTCTTGATACATGGTTAATCATATGAATCAACTGAACATGCATGCAATGACAAAAAATCTACCGAAGGCCACATAAGAGATGGCTATATCCATCATATGGTTTGGCCCAACATTGGTCATGGAGCAAAATCAAGATCTTGCTTACTTTTGGAGCAATGCACCACCAAGAGATGGTAAGAGCATGCAAATATTGTGTTGCACAAACAAATCTCTCACCATATGTTGGAAGTAAGAAGACACATGGATCCATGAATGGATCCTCCATAGTAGTGTGGCACACTTCCATGAAGAGAAATGAACCAAGTGATGCCTGCAAACCCTCTCCCTCATGCTTGGAAACCCAAGACAAGAAGAGTACATCATA
Source organism: Pinus albicaulis (assembly GCA_034641835.2). NCBI lineage: Eukaryota > Viridiplantae > Streptophyta > Pinopsida > Pinales > Pinaceae > Pinus > Pinus albicaulis. The sequence goes on from MU968359.1 coordinate 30,196,722, forward strand.
GTAATAGATGTCCCCATCTACTACCTCATCTTCCTTATCTCCACTTTTCCCATGAAGTGCATCAAGTGTGAAGTGATCCTAGGGATATTCCATCAATTAGCCCCAGCTCCAAAGTGGCAACGATGTTGGCCTATGCAAATAGGCTCCCTCCAACTCATGGCTCCAATCCTTGACATGCAGAATGTCAAAGGCATCTCCCATAATGTTGCTACACATAATAAGTCTCCCCCATTGGGAAAGTACCTCTTGAACTTATAAGGCCAAGGAGTAGCCCCTTTGTACTATGATAGTGCCATCTTCTACTCCTGCAACATCATGAAAACTATGAGAGAAAATCTACCCTTGCTCTCCCAAGAACATCCCAAGCAACAAAATATTTTTCGGTCTCCTCATACTTCCATCATCCAAATCATGTAGTGAAAACATGGTGATTGAAATGAAGAATTTTATGTCAACATGATTTTTCCATACTCCTTGCTGCCCCATGATGCAAGTATCCTACCACATGCCCTTGGAAATAGGATGATGACCAAACTCTTTCAAGAGTAACCAACGCAGCCAAGTCTCCTACTGCCCAGTGTCATAGATTTGCAAGTAGCTTTCCAGCTCCTTGCTCATCATCCACACCCATCCATCCACATGTGGGTGCCTTCCATCTTGTTATTCCTTAGCACTCTCCCAAGGAAGACTGTCATTCTCCCAAATCAAACTTCTTCTCTTGCATTTCATGGGATGTTGGAATGCAATCTTCTCAAGGATCAATTTGATCCCATAAGGACCCAAATAGGTGGTAGGAAAAAACCTCCCATCATGATGTGTATGTCTCAAGAAGTTTCCAACACAAACATGAGAGATGTTATCCATCCGAAGATGTCCTCCATCATCTATTTTATCCTCCTTGAATCCATGAATATCCAAGTGTGAGAAGGAAAGAGCCTCCTTAGAATATTGAAGAACTTTTCACTTCATGATGTGTTTAAGTGCACCTCCAACGAAATCTCTCCATCATATTTCCTCCTCATGCATGGTCCTCCAAAACCAAAGAGGCCTTGGATCTACTGCAGGTAGAAGTTTCTCTTTGAGCTGAGGAGTGCTCATTGAGAAAGTGTCATCTAGAAAGGAGAAAGGTTTTCTCACTTCAAGATGTTTACCATCTACCATTACTTCCTCCATTTCTTCATGAATGAAGCTGCCATGTGAATGCTCCCATAAGGCATGGGTCCTCTTTTCTTCATCACTACCTTTTTACAGCGTAGTGCAATTATGTTGCTCTAAATCAAAAACATGCAAAGATGTAGATCCCTTCATATGATTTTCTGAAATGAAAAGAGATGGAAATTAAAGCATACCTTCCTGAGATATAGAAACAAGAGCTCCTTCCTCAACTATGTTGCCTTCGTCCACTACTGAACATGAAGGCTGCTCCTCCAAGGTTGTGACAGCACTGGTAAATGCTTCCTCAAGTGGTGGTGAGAGATTCTCTTCCTCTGATATTTCTTTTCCAAATGCTTCAATTAGTCTTTGAGACAACTCAGTAAGAGTAGATACCCTTGCATGGCTCAAATGGCTGAACCACCAAACATTTTCTTCACCTTCAAGGTGCAGTGTTGCAATCTCTACAGCCTCTCTCTCTACTACTAGATGCAGTAGGAAGAAAGCCTCTAGTTTCTTCACCCAAGTCTTTGCTACACACTTGAGTGATCCATCAAAAGTGGGAATAGAAACCTATTGCCTCTCATCATCCCATAGCTGTAGGGTCTCTTCCCTTCCTCTACCTTAATGAACTATGGTAAAGCTAGGGTCTCCTTGAAGGCTCTAGATTTAGCTTTGTATCAGAAAGGTATTCACTTAGAATCTTAGATTCTAAATGCCCTTCATGCCTCTGGTCTTCCCCTCTTTGAGAATAGGAAGTGCATGGCTCTTCCTCTTCTTAAAACTCTCTAGGAATTTCACTTCATCTCTTCTTCTTCTTATGGCTGAAACTCACAGGATGAGCCAAAGATCATGCTTTGATACCACTGTAATATCCCAAAATAGGGAATTTCTACAAAAAATAGAATATCTGAAGATATTATAAAGTTGGAGCTTCAACAAATCATGAGCTTGGCAATGTAAATGAGCTCATTATATGTAAAAGAACATCTCACCAATAAATGAATGGATATCAGCAAGAATATGGCCTACTTACTCCTTCCCAAGTGGGGAAATGCAGCAATATAGGGCATAAAACATTTGTCTTCAGAAATAGCGCTATATCTATGGAAAATGGGACTTGGATCCATTATAATACACATTATATAGCTCACATCCAGAATTGGAGCTAAAACAAATCATTCTAGGTGGGTTAAACAGATCTCCCCACACCTAGTGGAGCTAGAAATAGCTCAAATAAGAGATTTGTAGAAAACACATAAGAATACTTCAGAAAGTTATGCTATTATGGGTAGTAGCAGTATGAAAACATGTATAAGGCTGAATAAATACATGTAGATCAGCAAAAGAGGTATATAGATAGTTCTATACAGTGCATACGAGAAATTATGAAGATTTTAATGAAGGAAACCCTCAGGAAGAGGTACTGCAACATTTTATTTCTATGCAACAAGAATGTACAACAAAATATTTAGGAGCTATAGCGCTATACATTACATATCAGATCTAAGATAGATCGGTGAAAAAAATATCAGATCTATAATATATCGGTACACTAGATTGTCTTTACTTTACATTCACCTTTGGGATTTCAACTATACATGAGATACAGAGAGTAGATCTGAGTTTTACTGCAGCAGATCTGTAGAATGATTCAGAAAATATGAAGTGAGCATAACAGTAAATATATCAGATCTGAAATAGACATGGATTAGATGGCGAATCCATGGATCACCGCGGTGAAGGTGTAATATTCCTATTTATCCCAAGCTAATAGGAATACTTCATTTTGTTTCTTTCTTATTGTTTGATGAATAAAATGTAGAGTAGGACATGAAAAGCTCCTTAAATCAAAGAATAAATACATTCCCAATGTGAAAAAGGAAAAATCTAGGCCTTTGCAACAAAATCCACTTGTGTGTGAACAAAAATTGGACCACCTTGGAGAACCATCGCAGTTTTAGAAGAAGGTTCCAATGTGAAAGCGGTTAAGTCCATTGAAGTGATTTATGGTTTGTGAACCCTTTCAAGTTATAAAAAGGAGGTGAGGGCTCAAGAGATGCTTGTTTAAGGATTTTCGGAATAGAGGTTGCTTGAGAAACTCTAGCTCCCTTGGCTGTTTAGCCTAAGGGAAGAGGATTTTCTGTTTAGGAATCCTCCCTCCTTCCTTAAGTATCTCATGGAGGAGAATGCACTAAATTGAGCCACTTTCCAGAATTTTTGCCAAGCTCCATCTATTAGCAGCGCTGGTCCTGTTGAGGATTTTGTAGCTGGTTGAGTTGCAGCAAGTGGTAGTCTAGATCTGCAGATATCTAGTTGTTTTGGAGGGGATTTCTCTCAGGGGGGGTGTCTTGTGACCACCTGGAAGAGGATATCACTCTCATTTTGTATTCAAATCTATATCATATAGCATTTGCTTCATTTTCCTATAGCTACTATGCAGTCCCTCTCAAGAACTGCATTTCTGCACTTGGGTTTTATTGCTATTTTAGTTTTGTGCAATAGAAGATCTATAGTGATTGAGGCTTGCCTCTCACTTTGTAAATATTTGAAGTAGCTACTTGTTAGTATGAATCATTTGTCGAAGTGTACAAAAAAATACCACTTTAGCTACACATATCAAATAGCCCTAACACCAAATATGGCTACCAATATCTTCAAATCTGCAGTTAGTTGATCAAGATAAATGCTGCACAAATCCAGATCTATGCATAAAAATACATTAAGCAGTAAAAATAGGATTTTTCTCCATGCATCCAATAGACAAGACAAGAACAATATTTTTGAAAGAATTTTTATATTAAGGGCACCTGGGAGGAAAACAAGAAAGGTGTTTCCAATTATCCTCAATGGGATGGGTTCTTGAAAGTCCTCAACACTTCAGATCTAGAATTTCTCTCTCTTGTTGGTGTAGAAAACCCAGAAAAACATAGAACTCAAAGGGAGCTCAAAAAGTGAAATAATGGAAAATTTGACAATGATAATGGCTCAAAGTCGGACCAAGAGCATAGATCCAGAGTGATCTAATAGGCAACAAAAGGTGACAAATGAATGGAAAAACCCTTCTATTTATAACAAAATATTGGGTCATTCTAGATCTTGGTGCATGATTAAAATAATATTAACCAAATCTAGATCCACATTTTATGGAATATTTTATTATATTTTTTGGAGGGAAAAGGTATTTGACTTGGGTCAAATCCCTTTACTTGTAAATAATAAATAAATAAATGATTTATTTATTATTTTAAGGAAGTGGTTGAATGATAATTAAATAAATAATGATTTATTTAATTATTTATAAATTATTTAGTCATATTTAACAAGGAATATTATTTAAATAAGATTTAAATAATTATTCCTAGAAAATAATAAGATAAATAAGGATTTATCTAATTAATTTCCTTGTTTTGGGTTAAATATGACCAGGAATAATAATTAAATTATTGTTTAATTAATTATTCCATGAGGAAAATCAAACAAATATAGATTTCTTTAATATTTCCCTTTGGGGTTTCTTGTTTAGACCATAAAAAACCTAATAAATGTGTTTTATTAAGTTATTTGACATAGTGAAAGCAATTTTACTTAGGGTAAAATTGGTCTTACATGGTGTACTTGGGTCCATCTAATGATAATAGGTTAGATGACCAAAAAATGGTGTAACAGATTTCCCCCCAGCGTGCGAGTGTTAGGAGCAAATCGTATGACTGAAGTATGTTGTAAGAACTCAATCACCAGACATCAAAAGGAAAGTCAGAGAGAGAAATGTAAGGTAGTCTAATGTGCTAAAGAACTAGACCCTGAGGAGATGACACTTATAGGTGCAACAAGTATCTTTTTATGAGAGGGTACCTATGTTGGAGGTGGCAGGGGAGGCATACCTATGCCCGCCAAGACAAAGTACAAAAGAATAGTGCGTCTAGTAAACAAGGGACCAAACTATAAAGTTCATGCTGGCATAAACATGAGCCATATAAAAGATAGAATGATGAATCCCACATACATGCTGTGCCTGGGATAACAACCAGGAATTATACAATAATATCTGAGTACATGAGATACACAAACAACCCAAATGCCCCTTATAAATGGGGAAGGGCTCACAAAATCTGATTTATACATGCAAATCAAATAGGCGTTGCAAGCAGCTAAGTTCGACATCAAAAAATATATGGAGCTGCATCGAAGGCTGTAATGAAGAGGGCATCCGGGCATGTGGGGGGCTACTTGCAGGGCCACCCCCTCATGAGGGTTGAGACATCTCACACACACCTAGGAATCACCAATATCTACTACTGCATCACTAGACCATCAAGTATATGGATCTCGATCATGCTGAAAGGAGCTGGAGCTGAGAAAAAATCAAGTCAAAGGGTAAGGAGAAATCCCCTTTTCCTGATCCGAGGCACTGAACAAGTGTGGAAGATGGAACCAAGGTACACCGCCCTCTAGACCTGTCTTCTGGAATGAATGAGTTGATGTCGATAGAAGGAGGTCCGCCATAGGTGATGCAATAAGGGATCCTCAACTAAGCCACGAGATAAAATAGTAGAGTGACTGACAGACTGACACTAATGATGATGATGAAGTGGGGGATACTAAGTAGCGAATGGATGACTTCCCTTGTTAGAGCATAAAGGGCATGGATGACGTGGCAGCAACTGATATGATATCATGAGGGATAGGGGACAGTGGGGCTGAAGGCCATAATGTGCGACAAGAGAGAGGGACCAAGCAATGAATGATGGAGGACTATGACGGGATACCAAGGGACTCGAGACAAACTCCATGAATGTGATGATGACTCAAATCAGATACTCTAAACAAGGGTGACTCAATGGTGCTGCCACAAAGTAGAGGTCCAAATGGGGGACCATAAAAACATGAGTACAAGGGGGTATCTCATGAAGAAAATCGACACGAACAGGGACAAGTAAGGAGGCAAAGTGGTGCTCCAAGTACAAGTGTTGTAAGTGAGGAAATTAAATTTGGAGGAGAGGTGAATAGACCCTTCATGAACAAAATGTGTCCTGGTGAAGTATCAAATCAGGAAAAACGAACAGATGCTGGCTATCTTAAAGAAAATAAAACATGCTTTTCGGGAGAGAAATGCTATGGGTAATATTTCTTAAGGTAGAGTGCATTGCGAGGATTAGGAAGGAGGTGGCCTTAAAAGTCTTCTAAGAGGTATGCCCCCTTTCTTAAGTCTTTACTGATGATGTAAGGGCCTAGCCATAATGAGTCAAACTTCCCATGACCAAGGACATCGTGGGCCTACTCATAGACTAAAACAAGATCACCTTTGTGAAAATTACGAGGGTGGACCTTTCAGTCATACTGAGCTTTGGTGCATTTCTTAGCCACTTCAAGGGTTTGTAATGCAACACAATGGTCTTCGGAATCATGCTCAAGAATGATAAGTCGTTGTTCTAGAGGTTGGGTATCAGGGAGAAGTTCAACGGCTAGATGAAGGGAGGGGATTTCACATTCGATTGGTAAGACTGCTTCCTCTCCGAAAATGAGGTGGAAAGGGGTAAACCCGATGGCGGGTTTAACAAAAGTTCTATAGGCCCATAAAGCAGGGAAGAGCATGAGATGCCAGTTGGTTTTTTTCTTATTCATTGTCCGTTGAAGCATGGTTTTAAGGATTTTATTGACAGCTTCAACCTAGCCATTATCTTGGGGGTAATAGGAGGAGGAATATTGATGCTGAAAACCCAACATTGAGGAGAGATCACGCCATATCTCATCTTCAAAATGTCTGCCATGGTCAGAGACCAATTGTTTCAGAACCCCGAATCAAGTGATAACGTGGTTAAAGAAAAATAGGGCCGTGGTAGCTGTCGTGTTGTTAAATGTTGGCATAGCCTCAGCCCATTTTGTGAAATAGTCAATCGCCACGATGATATACTTATGGTTACCAGTGGATGGGGGTCAACACTCCATAAAGTCGATGGCCCATTTACAGAAGGGACCCGCTGTGGCGACAGGATGGAGGAGAGTGGGAGGATCTCGTGCCTTAGGGGGAAAATGTTGGCAATTGGAATAGTGTTGGACTACTTCAATGTAATCACTGAAGAGAGAAGGCCAAAAATACCCAGCTCACATGATTTTCTAGGTGGTAGCGAGGCCGGAGAGGTGGCCACCACAAGCACCGCTATGACATGCATTGAGGACTTGCTCGGCTTCAGCGTGTGTGAGACAACGACGAAGGATAGTGTCTACACCACGACGATAGAGGTCATCACCGATCAGAAAGTAGTGGGGGGCTTGGTGTTGGATACGTCGGCAAGCATCATGGTCAAGATGAAGGGTGAAATTTTGGGTTCGCAAGTAAGTAAGGATATCTCCGTACCAAGGGTCATCTGTGGTAATGGCGAATAAGTGTTCATCGGGAAGAGAATCATTAACCGGAGGATCCTGCATACCGGTAGGTAATTCAGAAATGATTTCAGCAAGGGCTAAACCTTTCTTACTTTTTGGTGTGACAAATTCGAGGTAGAATTCTTGAAGGATGACGACCCAATGAGCATACTTCCCATTGAGGATGCGGTGGCTCAATAGGAAAGCCATGGGGTTGGAATTAGTCACAACCTTGGTGGAACGCATGAGGATGTAATGATGCATTTTTTAGACCAAGAATATGACAACCAACACTAATTTTCCTTCATGTGAGTAGGATATAGGTGGACCTACAAGGTTCTTACTGACATAATAGATCACATGTTCAATACCGTTATCATCTTCCCGGATAAGGACAACGGAAAAAATAGGTGGAGGTGGAGATGTATAGGATGAAGTCCCTATCAAAGTCAGGAGGACATATCAAGGGAGCGGATGTGAGAGCATGCTTGAGGGCATAAAAAGACTCATGAGCATAGGTATCCCATACAAATGGGATTTTAGATCGAAGAAGTCTAAGGAACCCATGTGCAATGGTGGCATAATCAGGAATGAACCAATGAAGAAAATTAGCTTTACCTTGGAGACTTTGTAGCTGGCGTAAGGTACGGGGAATAGGAAGTTCAAAATTGGCTTGAACTTTCAAAGGGTCAAGAGTTATACCATCTTTAGACACGATGAAGCCTAGAAGATAGCCGGGGGGAACGTAGAAGACACATTTCAACGGGTTAAGGCGGATATTATACTTGCAACATCGGAGGAAAATGGTACGCAGATCATGGAGGTGTTGCGCCTGATGTTTAGAATGCGCAGTGAGGTCGTCTAAATAGGCAAGGATAATATGATCTAATTCATGGAAACAATAAGACATGGCCTATTGAAAAGTGGTGCTAGTGTTTTTAAGGCCAAACGGCATGACCTGGTATGAGAAAGTTCCCCACGGACTAATGAACGCGGTTTTAAGTTGATCACAACTATGGATAATGATTTGGTTGTATCCGGAGAATCCATCCATAAAGGATAGAACCTCATGCCCCACACACTCATCAATGATTTGGTCAATAAATGGTGTGGGGAAGTTATCTTTGGGACAAGCTTTGTTCAAGTCACGAAAGTCAGTGCAGACACAGATGGTGCCTTGTTTTTTGAGGATGCGAACTAGGTTTGACACCCAAGTGGTGTATTCGATGGGATAAATGAAACCCGCCTGCTTGAGCTTATCGATTTCAGCTTTGTTAGCTTCACGTCTAGAAGGATTAATGGGTCTCAATTTTTGACAGACTCGATTGGCATCAGGTCATGTGTCGATATGGTGTTCGACAATGGCTGGATCGAGTCCAGGAATTTCTAAGTAGGACCAGGCGAAAATATCACGGATTTCTTTGAATAGCTTGGTGTAAGCTTCAATTTCTTCCGAGGTGCATTGGGCACCCAAGGTGATATGTTCTTCGATTCCTGGTTTGACAGAAATGTCAATTTTGATGGTAGGAGAGATATTGATCATGTTTCCTTCTTCGAAAGCATCAGGTGCAGGGATGGGATTTTTAAACCAATTGACTTTATCGGGAATGAATTCTTTCGATTACACAACATATTGGTCATGGGATTGTTGTGGAAGGAAGTACGCACGATGGTGCATATCATCCCATGGAAAATTAGGGTCGGTCATGGCTTCCATAATTTCTTCATCTGACTGGAAGATGGGAAGAGTGGAGGGAAGAGGGTCACCTGATGAGGTAGAAATACCAGAGTCATCATTATGGGGAGAAAGGCTCACATGCACAATGTCATGGGGAGTGACATAAGAGTAAGCAGATGGGGGGTCTACTGGTGGTGAACCCAGGGTGATCGCAGGAAGGAGGTGAGGCGAATCATCGGGGGGAGGCACCAAGGGGAATGCCACCGAGGATCTCAAGGATGATGAGAGGTAACAAATGGTGGCTGAAGTCTCCGTCATCTCAATATCTGGAGGGGGAATGTTAATTGGGGTAGACAGGTCTTCTGGTCCTACTGAAGGAGAATTCGCAAACAAGTGAGAAGGTATCTGGTCATGCTTGGCTTTGAATTGGCGATATGCGTCTAAAGGGGAATGATACTCATCGAGGCTAGGACAGAGGTGGGTATAAGGGCCATGGAAATCGAACAAAGCACAAGGGTGATTAGTGCGCAAGGTTTTATGTTTCGGGATTGAATCAGGTATAGTGACATAGACCTCGGGGATGTCAGATTCCGGAAACGTCTCGTTGACCATGGTCTTGAGATGTGGAAACTTAGGACATGTATGGGTGGCGTGACTGACAACATCACACAAGGCACACTAGATAACGCGCTTTGGTGGCTAAGGAGGGGCAGGGTTTGTCGGGGCAGCCTTGTCTTTGGATTCCGCCTTGCGAGCTTTGTCTTTCTTTTCCGGAGCTGTCACAACAGGAGAAGGGTCCTGTTGAGGTGTTGGTGATATTGTAGCAACAGAAAAAGCTAAGGGAATCGGTTGAACTGATGTCAAAGCAAGGTAAGGTTTGGGGTGACCAAGCGGGGTAGCGACTAGAGGATCAGGGTACCAGACGGGTATACCCAAGGTCAAATTGGGGAGGGAGAGGGTGGCCATGATGGGGACCGAATAAACTCTGGGAGGGGGAGCAAGGAAAGGTATCTGACCAGTGGGGTATTGGCCAGGAGGGATGGCTCCAAGATGGTTGAGGCTTGGTGGAACTGACCTAGGAGGATAGAGGGGCTCATGGGTACTAGCTGTAGGAGAATGGCCAGAAGGAATAGGTTTGGCTGGCTAAGGTGAAGGGCTAGGAGTAGGTTGCAGTGGGCGAGGTTGAGGTTGAGGTCGCTAACTAGCCGAAGCGGGCCGCTTAAGGTCAGCCCGAGACGATTGCATCATGCAAAAATTCACTAAGCTGGGATCAGAGACAAGAGGAGGAGGAAGACCAGGGAAGGTTCCAAGCAAGGAGGAGTCTTTGTAGATGCTGGGAGAGACACTAGTCAAAGAATCAACGGTTTTCTTATTGGCTACAGAAGAGATGGTTGACTCGGGGGAGGTCTGAGATTTTGGCTCATGATATGTCAACTGGTCAATGGTGACTATCTTTCCATTATGAGGGAAAAACATCTTGTGGTGGACCGCGGATGGGACGGCAGACATGGCATAGGTGTAGCTACGCTCCAAAAGAATGTTATAATCAAAAGGGGCATCGATGACTTCAATGTCAACGCAAACAGTCTTGCCCCCAAGAGTGATGGGACAATTATGGAAAAGGCCAATGGGCTGGGAGGCGTGGCCATCCCATGTACGAAGGGTGATTGTGGAAGGCCAGCTCGTAAGATCTAAGTTGTTTCCAAACCGAAGTAAACATCACACAGTAGATGCCCCCTCATCAATACATCGAGACACGTTAGCATTCCGCATTTTGACTGGATTTGGAAAGCAACGGGAAGTGTGAAGGAGGATGGTTTGACTGATGGGCATTCGAAAAACAATCAATTGGTCATCGCTAAAGTGATTCATAGCAAGCCCATGCAGACAGGAGCCTTCCTTTGAGAAGGAAACAACTAGAGGAGTTCCAGTGTTGAAATAGTAGCAGGAGGCTACACTAAATCATCTACTATAATATACGAATGAGTAGCTCATCCAGAAGCAACATTTTGGCATAATGGGCCCTTAAGAACCTTGGTATGAACCTAAAATTTGGGCTGAGGGATCTGTAAAGGACCATTGGGTGTTGAAAGAGGCTCTGTAGGACCTGAAGAAGGTGACTTGGGGACAGGCAGAGCGGGAGGCTTGGGGTGCTGACAAGACCGAGTTTTAAGGTTAAGGTTGACGGTTAAAGGTTGGTCAGAGTTCATCATGAGAATCTGGTAATTGGAGGAACCAGAAGGGGAAGGTTGAGTGGTTACTGGTGCGTGAGGTGGTTGGGTAGCCACGAATCCTTGTTGAGGGAAAGGATCGGTAAACACAGCCGGTTGAGAAGTAGCCGCATTGGGGGGAATAGTGGGGGAAGGCATGCTGTCCTCGCAATGTAGCCTGAGACTCCCACATCTATCGCATCTGTGGTAATAGGGGACAATTGTGAGTGTAATGACCGTAAACACCGCAACACGAACAAGGCTTATTTGTACGAAGAGGCCTGTCCGGCTTGGGCTGAGTGCCCTATTGCTGGTTAGCGGTGTTAGAGTCAAGACCTGAAGGATTGGATCCATGAATACCAAGGGCCGATTGATTTTGATTTCCTTTCCTCTTTCTTTGAGAAGAAGGAGGATTATTCGCGCCCTACTGTGCAAATACTTTCCCCGAAGGGGGTGGTAGTTGCTGTTGCGGGGGTTGAGAAGGCAAGGGAGGTGGAGGTGTAAATGCTGGAGGAGCTGGGGCACCAGTCTGTGGGTAAGGATACTAGGTAGGTTGGGAAACATTGAGGTAAGTAGGAGTTTGGGCAAAAGGAGGAGGCATGCCGTATCCTGGATACATGCTACCTGGAGGGGGGAAAGTGATGGAGGTGCTGGCCCCTCCCGGAGGGAAACCATAGCCCATAGGAGGTTGAGTGTATGGGTGCGAAAGAGCTCCAACAATATCGTCGGCAGAGTGAGATGCCCCCAGGGCGTTAGCACCACTGGGTCTGGGGAGGTCAGGAAGGACGGTATAAACATAACTAGACTGAGCATAGATGAGGTCATATTTCAAGGCTATTTGGAGGGCAGCTTCTTCGGTTTGAGGGAACTGGGATGCAACATCTTTGCCGATGGTAGGTAAGAGAGATCGAAGGAACCAGTCCATGTAGACTCGATATTCAAAGGTGGGAGCTCGACATAAGCTCCTTCTTCTCCACCATTCTTGGACATGAGCGGAAAGGTGGGTCGAAGATGATTGATGGAAAGAAGTCAAGAGTTCGGTACCAGTGTCGTATCGGAGAGGGAGCTGGAAATAAGATAAGAAGGCTTGGGAAATGGTCACAAAGGTGGTATGGGAAGAGGCGGTCTGATCAACATACCACTTAGAAGCTTCGCCGTAATCGTGGCATTATCAACGGAGACTATGAACTACTCGCAATGGAATTGGATGAACACCTGCTACGTCGTAAATATTTGATATGGTTGTAGGGATCTTCACCGCAAGGCCTTCGAAGTTTGAATGCCTTCTGAGAGCGCAGTTGGTAGCATAGCAGTGCCAACCAACATCGTGTGTGGGAAGATAGATATCTGATCAACCGATTAAAACGTGAGATTGAGACCGGCCATATAAGGGAGCAAAGGGACAGTCGAGCTAGTTCCCATGGTGGTTCCGCTAGTAATAGACCCAGCAGTAGGACCAGGGTTGCTGCTAGCATTAGGCCCTGAACTAGACATGGTGAAGGTAACAGGAGGAGAACCGTATAGGGGAGAACGAGGGAATCTAAGAGGAGGCGGAGTGAAGACTTGGGGGGTACCAACTCGATGACGGCGTGGAAGGAGCAAGTTGACCAATTGGAAACTAGGGTGGCGCCATTAAGTCTCCAGGATATACACCTTTGGGGGGGTACAATGATGACGGCACAAAGGGAAGAAGAAATACCAACAAAGGCAAGGAGGTGCAGAATCAAGTGATTACAATGTTGAAACAAGGGCAGAGAGGTGTAGTGTCAATTGATTTTTAAAGTCTTTTCCTGGCGGTGTTAACCAAGCTCTTCTTCACTTAAGGTGAGTGTGTGGCGTGTTTTAATTTTAAGTTTTAAACCCATACGTTTTGAGAGTAAAAAAAAAAGTGTGTTGCGTAACTGAAAATAAATCTGCAGAGAACAGTATATAATGCCGAAATAACAGAAAATTTACAGCTAACAATGCATCAATCTAACCCAAGAAGGTGGGTCTCTCAAAACTAGTCTAAAAGAGGGGAAAAATCTAGTCAAAACACATGAAAAAGGGGCCAATAGATCTAAGGTCAGGAGGGACAAGGATCTAAAGGAGAAATCTACTGAAAAGAGGTGCAGAAAACAACAAAGAGGCAGAGGCAAGGTTGCTGCAAAAAAGGAGGAAATCATCTAAAGGTAGAAGGGGCAAGGAGGTGACCCTAGAGGAAAACCCAAACAAAACTATATGATGTGATTTGAAAGGGAGAAGAGCTGACCTAAAAGGGATCTGAAAGTGAGGGATTAGATCTGAAGAGAAAAAGGCTGAAACTCTGAAAATTCAGACGTCTGAAACAGCTAAAACTCTTCCACAAAAAGTGGAGGGTACTAAAGCCCTAAGGGGCTAGATTCCCACTTATTTGAGTAAAAAAAATCAGAAATAGGTCTAAACAGGCTGAGACAAAGGCTAGAAAACCTTAACAGAAGCTTTAGAAAAACCTAGAAAAATTGCTGAAAAATTGCAGAAAAGTGCAGGTCGCAGGTTCTGACCTATTTTCTATCTAGGTCGCAGATTATGGGCTGAAAAGTGCTTCCCAGGTCGTAGGTTTTGGGTTGAAAAGTGCTTCCTGCAGTCCAGGTCGCAGGTTTTGGGGCAAAAAGTGCGACCTGCAGCTCCAGGTGTCTCGACGGCAGATTTCAGAAAAAGTTGCCGTCTCAATTGCGACTGATGTCAGTTACCTGCGCAATAGGGCCAGAAACACGCGAAAGTTAGAAATTTTAATGTTTAAGGGTTTTATACGTAAAAAACGACATAAAAATAGAAAAAACAAAAAGCTAAAAAGAAACACTAGGATCTGAAGCAGCTGGATATGCAGGAATAGGAAAAACGACAGCGGTCGTAATTGAAAACCCGTTTGGAGTCGCCAATTGTTAGTATGAATCTTTTGTCGGAAAAAGACCACTTTAGCTACGCATAAAAAATAGCCCTAACATCAAATATGGTTGCCAATATCTTCAAATCTACAGTTAGTTGATCAAGATAAATGCTGCACAAATCCAGATCTATGCGTAAAAAGACATTAAGCAATAAAAATAAGATTTTTCTTCATGCATCCAATAGACAAGACAAGAACAATATTTTTGAAATAATTTTTATATTAAGGGCACCTGGGAGGAAAACAAGAAAGGTGTTTCCAATTCTCCTCAATGGGATGGGTTCTTGAAAGTCCTCAGCACTTCAGATCTAGAATTTCTCTCTCTTGTTGGTGTAGAAAACCCAAACAAACATAGAACTCAAAGGGAGCTCACAAAGTGAAATAATGGAAAATTTGACAATGATAATGGCTCAAAGTCAGACCAAGAGTATAGATCCAGAGTGATCTAATAGGCAACAAAAGGTGAAGAATGGTAGGAAAAACCCTCCTATTTATAACAAAATATTGGGTCATTCTAGATCTTGGTGCATGATTAAAATAATATTAACCAAATCTAGATCCACCTTTCATGGAATATTTTATTATATTTGTTGGAGGGAAAAGGTATTTGACTTGGGTCAAATCCCTTTATTTGTAAATAATAAATAAATAAATGATTTATTTATTATTTTAAGGAAGTGATTGAATGATAATTAAATAAATAATGGTTTATTTAATTATTTATAAATGATTTAGTCATATTTAACAAGGAAAATTATTTAAATAAGATTTAAATAATTATTCCTAGAAAATAATAAGATAAATAAGGATTTATCTAATTAATTTCCTTGTTTTGGGTCAAATATGACCAGGAATAATAATTAAATTATTTTTTAATTAATTATTCCATGAGGAAAATAAAAAAAATATAGATTTGTTTAATATTTCCCTTTGGGGTTTCCTGTTTAGACCATAAACAACCTAATAAATGTGTTTTATTAAGTTATTTTACATAGTGAAAGCAATTTTACTTAGGGTAAAATTGGTCTTACATGGTGTACTTGGGTCCATCTAATGATAATACGTTAGATGACCAAAAAATGGTGTGACACTACTGTTCTAATCTATTTCAGATCTGATCTCTGTTATAATAAATTCTTCTTCAGAAATTCTGTGTATTATGCAGTCTTGTAGCTTATAATTAAGATCTACACTTATTCATGCAGTATTTTGATGAAATCCCAAGGGGATCTTGTAGAGGAGGCTGATTAGTTTCCAGATCTGGTATGGATCTGATGTTTCATCCATAGATCTATCATAGATCTGAGTTTTCACTTACAGCAGCTGAAACCCCTGAAAAATAACGCTGATATAGTCTGCAGTCTTTTTCCTATGTTGCAACACCTCAATCTTGAGGGTTATTTCATGTAAATCTCTGTTTTTATTACATATTTTTCTTAAGCTATGAACCTAAGTTGATTTTCTTATGATTATGTCATATTCCAACTAATAGAATCAGAAGATCATGCTTCCTGAGCTTCAGTAAATTCTGCATATTCAAAGTCATGGGGATTGGGTGTTTTTCTTGACTAATCGGGAAGGAGGAACTATTTAACATAGAAAAAAATATTTTTTTTTGCTGAAATTCGACATGGGAGTCCCTCATAACCCTATCTATCAGATCCAACCACTTTCCAACCTTATTTTTACGCATATCTCTGATTATACTCGTTTTAGGGCCTAAATCCTCACTTCTCCCCAACCCTTGGTTCATAAAACACTGTATAAATAATTTTTGTAGTTCAAGACATGTATTTATGTCTATTTCATCTATTTTTAAGCTTATTATTTAGTGCAAGACCATTATACAGTTTCCAAATTGCTGCAGTCCCTTATTTCGGCAGTTTCCAAGGCAACTAGGTGTGGGAGAACTGTTTAACCCACCTAGTCTGATTTGCTTCTGATATACTCTTGGCATTGAGTTTTATATCATCAGATATAAGGGATCCAAGATTTTATATCAGATCCCCTCTTGTAAATATTATCTCTTGACATAGTTCTATAGACAGAGTCTGCTAGTGGGCCAACTAACTTCTGGGTCTCATCCTTTCTTGTAAAGGTGACATACCCAGAAAATGCCCCTACAGTCAATCTATGGAATATTTCAGTTGTTGATTGTTAATTTTTTTTTAAAAAGGGAATATAATTTTCTGGATTCATGAGCAGTTCCCAATTTGGAACATTACAATGGTATCAGAGCATGATCTCTGGCACAGCCTGTGAGATCAAGCTATCGGTGAATTAAGAGCATAAGCAGAGATGAGGTTGATGGAGAGGATGAGATTAATCTCATAAATTTTCAGATCAGAAAAGGGCCTCTCCAAGGAGGTTCAACCAATGGAGGAAGAAGGGTGTAGTGAAACTCCAATAGGATTTCAAAGTAGAAGAAGCTACAGTGAAATTCCTAGAGAATTTCAGGAAGATGAAGTACCCAGTACTTCTTATGATGTGTGTGAGCTTTCAGCCACACAATTTGATTTACAATGTTTTCACATCCCCACTTTCTTGCTGAGAGAAAGAGGAGTAGAAGAAGGAATGACAGAAAAGGAGATTCCCCCACTCTTTTTCCAGACCTTGAAGGATATTCAAGAAAATCTCAAGGAGGATGAGGGGGTAGAGACTTGTACCAGCGCTGGCACAACCTTGGAGGAGAAGCCTTCATTTTCAATGGAGGAAGACTACACAGTTGCAGAAGAAGTTCTTGCTTCTACATTTCACCAAGGTATGGTCAAAGATTCATTTGTTTTCATTTCAGCCCATTGCATGGAGAGATCTACATTCCTATGTGTTGTTGATCTAGAACAACAGAATTGCACTGCGCTGTGCAAGAGAAGTAAGGGAGGAATAAGATCTTCCCTTGGAGATATCAAGGGGGCTGCATTTCACAAGCCCTTGAGATGGGGAAGGTTCAAAAGCATGAGAATACCGAGAGAAGATGGGGAAGAGGGCCAATCTCACTCCTATCTATTGCAGAAGGTTGATGCACCTAAAGAGGTGATTGGATTGTGCAGTGGAAGCATGGAGGGTTTTCTCCATTCATGTATTCAGTCACCACTAGATGATGTCTCATCTCCTGGAGACATTGCACCAAGGAGGCCACTTTATCAGCAAGAGGAGGTGAGTGCTTCACATGGTGAGGCATTGCTCATTGATTTCAGAGAAGGGGAGACCTTGGGAGGTCTTGATGCAAAGCTGAGAGTCTTGGGTAGGCTCAAGGAGGAGAGAAACAGTCTCTCAATATCATCCACCCCCACTCTCATTTCAGTTTCTATGTTGTGGCAGGAGAAACAGGGGAAGGGTAACAACCTTTCCACATCTACATTTGGCATGGGAGCTGTGCATGCACATGACACTTGGGAAGAGTTAAAGCAGTCTCCTCTCTTCTCTTTGAGGATGGAAGGAGGCTCATCTATGAGCTGCTCCCTTTGCATGAGAAAAATATATGGTAAGGACATTGTTTATTTACTTGCTGATTTACATATTGCTTCCTTAACCATACATGTGCAGAATGTTTCTCCAAGGAGGAGCATTCTTTCTTTGAGGTTGCATGGTCTAGTTGAGGCCATGAGTAGTATTGTTAACCTCTCCCTAGGAGGACTTATTTGGATGACATACTTACATTGCCTCATCTATCATTTAGTTCCTCCAAGCTTATGAAGAGATTGGGGCAGCATGCAAGTGGTTGGGGACCACATTTTTCAACAATCTCTTTTGCAGTTGAGATCCAAACTATGTTGTTTGCATACGAGGGATCATTTCCATTCACATTTGTTGCATATGGCAACCAACATGATTTCTATTCTTTCTCCCTATGTTGGTGATGTTTCTATTTTTATGAGGAGCATATGTGGGAGAGGAGGAATGATACATTGGATGAATGAATCCATTGGGAATGCACTCTCCCATATTCATTTGTATTTCAAGAAGAGGAGGGAACTTTTTTGTGGCTGCTGCATGGTACATTGTATCATCTTCTACAAAGGGTCATGCATTGAGTTTGTATCATGAAGGGGAGCCTCTCACATGGGAGGAATTAGAGCAAGACATGTTTTGCTTGATCTCCATTCAGCCAACACTTATTTTCCTCTATCATTTCCAAGCTTTGAAGAAGCTTATTTCAGCAAGCAAGTGGTGGGATGGCCACTTATGGTATCATGACTTGAGGCAGCAAGATGATGGACAACACTGGTCTCAAGGGAGGGACTATTGTCACCATCCAACACATCATATGGCACTTAGTCCACATGTATTTTGGAGCACATATGGTGGAGATAAATTGTTCATTGTATGCATAAGAGGGTGGGCAAGGAGGCTCACTGAAATCAATGGAGGAGATCATGAAGTTTCAGATTCATTTTGGCTTCATGGTGACCACATCTTTGCAGCCCAGGATCCATAAATCCACATCCATCAACAGTGGGAAGAGGGATAGCATGAGTTAGATATATCCATCCCTCATTTCCAGCCTTGTAGCCCCTACTCAATGCACATCATGGGGATTAATGATTGTTTTTATGAGCTATCAAGGATGGCTCCTTTTATTTGGATGATAGCATGGGTGTGGGAGACACTCATCGGGAAAAATTTTCCCCATGCTCTTCATCGCTCCTACCTGATGAGGCCATTGAGCAACAAGAATATCACCACTTATACCTCCCATTTCTCATGATGTACACTTGCTATTTTTCACTTGGAGAAGGTCATTGGAGGGTAGATTCATTGCTTATCATTTTTAGCTATGGTGGGATCCATTGATGATGCCACAAAAGGGAAGGAGAAGTCTGGTTCTTCCTTGTAGTTGCTTGAGGGCAAGCAACATTTTTAAGGGGGAGGACTGTAATATTCCTATTTAGCCCAAGCTAATAGGAATACTTAATTTTGTTTCTTTCTTATTGTTTTATGAATAAAATGTAGAGGAGGACATGCAAAGCTCCTTAAATAAAAGAATAAATACATGCCCAACGTGAAAAAGGACAAATCCGGGCCTTTGCAACAAAATCCACTTGTGTGTGAACAAAAATTAGACCACCTTGGAGAACCAGCGCAGTTTTAGAAGAAGGTTCCAATGTGAAAGGGGTTAATTCCATTGAAGTGGTTTAGGGTTTGTGCACCCTTTCAAGTTATAAAAAGGAGGTGAGGGCTCAAGAGATGGTTGTTGAATAACTTTCGAAATAGAGGTTGCTTGAGCAACTCTAGCTCCCTTGGCTGTTTAGCCTAAGGGAACAGGATTTCCTATTTAGGAATCCTCCCTCCTTCCTTGAGTAGCTCATGGAGGAGAATGCACTGAATTGAGCCACTATCCGGAATTTTTTCCAAGCTCCATCTATTAGCAGCACTGGTCCTATTGAGGATTTTGTAGTTGCTTGAGTTGCAGCAAGTGGTAGTCTAAATCTGCAAAGATCTGGTTGTTTTGGAGGGGATTTCTCTCAGGGAGGGTGTCTTGTGACCACCCAGAAGATGATCTCACTCTTATTTTGTATTCAGATCTGTATCATATATCATTTGCTTCATTTTCCTATAGATATTTCGCAGTCCCTCTCAAGAACTGTGTTTCTGCACTTGGGTTTTATTGCTATTTCAGTTTTGTGCAATATAAGATCTATAGTGATTGAGGCTTGCCTCTCACTTTGTAAATATTTGAAGTATCTAATGTTCTAAGCTATTTCAGATCTGATATCTGCTATAATAAATTCATCTTCAGAAATTCTATGTATTATGCAAGCCTATAGCTTATAATTCAGATCTACACTTATTCATGCAGTATTTTGATGAAATCCCAAGGGGATCTTGTAGAGGAGGCTGAGTAGTTTCCAGATTTGGTATGGATCTGATGTTTCAGCCATATATCTATCATAGATCTAAGTTTTCACTTAAAACAGCTGAAACCCATGAAAAATAATGTTGATATAGTCTGCAGTCTTTTTCCTATGTTGTAGCACCTCAATCTCGAGGGTTATTTCATGTAAATCTCTATTTTTCTTACATATTTTTCTTAAGATATGAACCCAAGATTATTTTCTTATGATTATTTCATATTTCAACTAATATATTCAGAATATCACGCTTCCTGAGCTTCAGTAAATTCTGCATATTCAAAGTCATGGGGTTTGGGTGTTTTTCTTGACTAGTCGGGGAGGAACTGTTTAACATATCAAAACTTATTTTTTTTGCTGAAATTCGACATGGGAGTCCCTAATAACCATATATATCAGATCCAACTGCTTTCCCACCTTATTTTTACGCATATTTCTGATTATACTCGTTTTAGTGCCTAAATCCTCACTTTTCCCCAACCCTTGGTTCATAAAATGTTGTATAAATCATTGTTGTAGTTAAAGAAATGTATTTATGTCTATTTCATCTGTTTTTAAGCTTATTCATCAGTTCAAGACCGTTATACATTTTCCATATTGTTGTAGTCCCTTATTTCGGTAGTTTCCAAGGCAATTAGGTGTGGGAGAACTGTTTAACCCACCTAGTCTGATTTTCTTCTGATATCCTCTTGGAATTGGGTTTTATATAATCATATCTAAGGGATCCAAGAGTTGATACCAGATCCCCTCTTGGAAATATTAGCTCTTGACATAGTTCTATAGACAGAGTCTACTAGTGGGCCATGTTGAAAATGGCAACAAGAAACAGTGAAGGAGGCCTCCTGAAACATCTTTCCTGATCCTAGTTGGAAAGTGATCACCTAAACTAGGTGGGGACCACACATGTGATTTTTTTGGAAGAGTCTATTTTTAGACATATGGAGCATGGTCTAGGAGTTGCGGGATGCTATTCTTGGATGATTGGTCAAGTTGGTAAAAATAGATGGACATCTATTTTTAGACATACAGGTCGAAGTCTATTTTTAGACTGCCTGTCTAAAAATAGAACAGTGAAATATTATTAGCCCTTAATAATATTTGGACTATAAACTTTATCTTATCCTCTTGGAGCACTTCAGTTCAAGCTACAGATGTGGCACATGCAGCTGGCAGAAGGAAATTCGAATTTCCTATGTGTTAGTTGAGCGATTGCATGGTTGACTTCAGTTAGAACTCATGTGGAAGAGTTTGGTGGAGTTGATGAGACAGTTGATGTTGTTGTGTTCGGTTTAACTTAGTTGAACTAGTTGTATTTAGTTTAACTGGCTAATACACTAATGATGAGTGGTGTGAATTAATTATTAATTAATTCACTAATTATTAACTCATTATTCAACTAAAGAACACATCAGTTAACAGCAGTGCATGGACAGTTCAGTGAAGACCAGTGGAAGAGGTAGGAGAAAGGGTGGAGTCTACTATCAGTTGTGACTATAGTGTGCATGAGATTTGCACAATCATTGGAGGATATTGCCAATGAGGATTGCACAGTTAAATCCAAGGGAATTCGAATTCATTCCATCTATTCTCTCATCTTGGATTGCGCAGTAGAGGCAGGCAAACAGTGGAGGAGTTTTGAACCCATGACTTATTCAAAATTGAGCTAGTTTGTGTGTAACTTTTGGAGACAGTATTGAGTACTTGTGAGGAGTATTGTACTGATATTGTTACATGATTCTTCTTCATTATAATATACAGACAATAGGGGGTTTTCAGCTGTAAGCTTCCCCTGGTATACATACTGTGTTATATGTGTTTAATTTCTATGTGCGCATGTGAATGTTTTCAATACCGCTTGTTGTTTTTATTTCCGCATGTGATGATTAATGCGTAGAAGAGATTATGTGTTATGTATGAAGCTCAAATAGTATGTGACCAGGATAATATCGGTGAATAATTCAGAAAATTATTCAAATTTCTACATGGTATCGGAGCTATATTAATCATCAGATCTATTACGGTGATTGCAAACTTATTTCCTCGGACAGAGCCTGCATGCGGGCCAGGTAGCCTCCGGATTCATCTTTCTTCGGAAAGTGAAAGGTCTAGTAAATGCCCATGCAGTCAATCTATGATTTGGAAATAATTTGTTCTCAAGTGTAGATCGGAAGCGATTGAGTTATCAGCTGGTGGTGAAATTCGAATTTGCAGATTTGTGTTCTTGGTGCCGAGGCGAAAATGTCTTTCAACGGATTGCGACTAGAATATGCCTTGGAAGGCAGTTCGAATTATGTTGCATGGAAAGACTGCATGGAGGCTGTGTTAGATGATAATGGGCTGTTGGAATTCGTGGAGAAAGAGATTCCAAAGCCTACTTCTACTGATGCTGCTGTCGTCGAAGCTTGGCAAAAGAAACAAGCAAAATGTCGAAGGATTCTGTTGGAGGGCGTAAAGGATCACATAGTGTCCAGCCTGCATGGAAAGGCTTCTCCATATTTGATGTGGAAAGCCTTGACAGATCTATACCAGAGCAAGAGCGACCAGAGGAAGTTAGCACTCAAGGATAGACTCAGAAACATCAAGATGGAGAAAGGAGAGAGCATCCCCAAGTACCTCACGAGGTTCACCCAATGCAGGGATGAGCTGGGAAGCGTGGGAGTGACGGTGGAGGATGAGGACTTGGTGAGCTTGGCTCTCCTGGGTATTCCTAAAAGTTGGCATGCATATCAGGATAGTGTCAATGGTCGGGAGAAATTTCCCAGATGGGAAAGACTGTGGTCTGATCTGGTGCAAGAGGAGATCCAGCGGAATACCAGGGATGGATCTTCATCAAAGCCATCTGATGAAGAAGACTGCGCTTTGGCTGCCAAAGCAAGGAAGGGGAAGGGCAAGGAGAAGGCTTCTCAATCTGGAGCAGATGGTAAAGAGCATGACATGTCCAAAGTGAAGTGTTTTCACTGTCACGATCATGGACATTACGCCACGAATTGCCCAAAGAAGAAGAAGAATAAGCAGGCTGCTGGAGCTGCAGCTAGTGAGGCTCTTTCCTCACAATTTGAGCTGGACTTCTCATTGATCACATGCATGCTTTCTAGTGCATTGGGATCGGGGTGGTATTTTGATAGTGGCGCTTCCTTTCACATGATGGGAGATGCAAATCTGTTCAGTGACTTGGTGGAGAAAGGTCTCCAGATGCATGTTGAGTTGGGCGACGGTGGACGATACAATGCGACCGACATTGGTACCATAACCTTTCAAAGGGAGTCAGGTAAACTCATTCTTTTACAAGATTTATTGCATGTACCAGGTCTAACAAAGAATCTGATCTCAGTCGCAATGTTAGAGGATAAAGGGTATGAAGTTGTCTTCAGAGAAGGAAAATTTTTCCTTCGGCACAAGGCAACGGGACAAGTTAATAAGGTTGGGATTCGGGCAAAGAATCTCTACAGACTTGAAGTAGATGGGATGTATACGGAGCTTCCTACTGTTGGGAAGCGGAAGGAAGACATGCAACTGATGCTTGAGAGGGAGCAAGTTTTTCATGCAGGTGATAGTGAACCTCGGGATGTGGAGCAACCACATGAGGATCATGGAGTGGAAGAAACCACTCATGCAGAGAAATTTCGTGCCAAATGGGTAGAGGGAGTGCATGCAGCTATACCACCAGGTGAGAGGTGGGGCGACATGCATGATTAATCCCAAGAGGAGATTTCTGCGCAGGATTCATGAGATGGTGTGGATCTCATGAGTTGAACCTGGCTACGAGGTGCCCACAGCGCAGCAGTAGCAGATCAGTTGGAGTGATGCAGGCAGATCAAAGTGACAGTGTCAGATACTGGAGCGTGGATCAGAGTTGACAGCAAGTGCAAGAGTGCATGGGTGCAAAGAGTTCAACAGTGCAGTGGTTCCTGATGACATGTGCAGTAGCTAAGCAGAGGTCGAAGACTTTGATGATAGATGCTAGATGCATCAGACTGATTGAGTTGTTTGGAGCCTATTCAGTTTCAGAGAAGTTGCAGAGCAGATGCATGGAGTTGCATGGCGCTTGTGAAGGTTGCAGGGCGAATGCATGGAGTTGCATGTCACATGCATGGAGTTGCATGGCGCTTGCAAAGGGTGCATGGCGAATGCATGGAGTTGCATGTCGCATGCATGGAGTTGCATGGCGCTTGTGAAGGTTGCAGGGTGAATGCATGGAGTTGCATGTCTCATGCAAAGACATTCCTTTCTTGTTGAGAGGGAGTGTTGAAAATAGCAACAAGAAACAGTGAAGGAGGCCTCCTGAAACATCTTTTCTGATCCTAGTTGGAAAGTGATCACCTAAACTAGGTGGGGACCACACATGTGATTTTTGTCGAAGAGTCTATTTTTAGACTATGTCTATTTTTAGACATATGGAGCATGGTCTAGGAGTTGCGGGATGCTATTCTTGGATGATTGGTCAAGTTGGTAAAAATATATGGACATCTTTTTTTAGACATACAGGTCGAAGTCTATTTTTAGACTGCCTGTCTAAAAATAGAACAGTCAAATATTATTAGCCCTTAATAATATTTGGACTATAAACTTTATCTTATCCTCTTGGATCACTTCAGTTCAAGCTACAGATGTGGCACATGCAGCTGGCAGAAGGAAATTCGAATTTCCTATGTGTTAGTTGAGCTATTGCATGGTTGACTTCAGTTAGAACTCATGTGGCAGAGTTTGGTGGAGTTGATGAGACAATTGATGTTGTTGTGTTCGGTTTAACTTAGTTGAACTAGTTGTATTTAGTTTAACTGGCTAATACACTAGTGATGAGTGGTGTGAATTAATTATTAATTAATTCACTAATTATTAACTCATTATTCAACCAAATGGCACTGAAGCTAATGAAAGAAAGGCATGGATGTCAGCAGACCAAAGTAGTTAGGTAGATAGCAAGGGAGTCTACTATCAGTTGTGACTATAGTGTGCATGAGATTTGCACAATCATTGGAGGAGATTTCCAATGAGGATTGCGCAGTTAAAGCCAAGGGAATTCGAATTCATTCCATTCATTCTCTCATCTTGGATTGCGCAGTAGAGGCAGGCAAACAGTGGAGGAGTTTTGAACCCGTGACTTGTTCAAAACTGAGCCAGTTTGTGTGTAACTTTTGGAGACAGTACTGAGTACTTGTGAGGAGTATTGTACTGAGATTGTTACATTATTCTTATTCATTATAATATATAGACAGTAGGGGGTTTTCAGCTGTAAGCTTTCCCCGGTATACATACTGTGTTATATGTGTTGAATTTCTATGTGCGCATGTGAATGTTTTCAATACCGCTTATTGTTTTTATTTCCACATGTGATGATTAATGCGTAGAAGAGATTATGTATATATGAATAAATAGTGGCTTCAGATATCCGGAATAATTCACAATGATCTAAATTTCTGGTTGTGCCGCCTAACCTCTGGGTCTCATCCTTTCTTGTAAAGGTGACATACATGGTAAATTCCCCCACAGTAAATCTCTAGAATAGTTCAGTTTTTTATTGTTAATTTTTTTGAAAAAAGGGAATATAATTTTCCATATTCATGAGCAGTTCCTAATTTGGAACATTACAGAAGGAAGGATCCATCCACCAGAGATCTCTTCTCCAAATGAATGCCAAAATGCCCTGAAATTCTACAACTGGAAATAACATAGTGCAAGAGGATAAACTATGTTGTAAACTTGAAGCATATATTGGCCTAATGCCAAGATCAATATCTGAAGCCCAAACTACTAATACACTCTTCTAGTAGGGTAAAAGACTCTCTCACTAAGAAGAGGCACTAGTATAGTCTAGATCTGAATAGATCTAGTATCCACTTGCTGCAACTCACTGAAACAAGTAAACCCCAATAAGATTTACACTGTCTAAGGGAGATGGAGCTTGGCTAAATGCCTGATAGTGTAAGAGAATTACAATGCCCTCCAAGAGCTACTCAATGGAAGGAGAGAGAATCCCTAAACAGGAAATCCTCACAAGTCTCTGCTAAACAACTAAGAGAACTCGAATTGTCTAAACATACATCAAAATAAAATATCATGAACAACCTTTTCTTGATCCTTCCCCTTCCTTTTATAATATGAGAGCTTGAGAAACCCTAAAACACCTTCAAAACTCTAGCTCCTTTCACATGAAGATCCTCCATCTAAAACTGCATTGATCAACAAGGAGGTTCAATGCATCTGGATAGTGTTGTGATTTGGTAATGTTGACCCAGTAAATCTCCTCAATCCTCTTTCACATACAAGGGTATTTTATTAAGACAACCCTGATTTGCCTCTGTTCACATTAGGCATTGATTTATTTTGATGTATTTAGGAGTTTACATGTCCTCCTTTACATTTTATTCATCAATTAAGAAAATTAAAAAAAAAAATGAAATATTCCTATTAGCTTGGGCTAATTAGGAATATTACAATCCTCCCCTCCAAAAACGTTGCTTGCCCTCAAGAAACTAATAAGGTGAGTGCTGCAAATTCTCCCTTGTTCCCATTAGAACATGTACTGCATAAAATGTGGGAATCTCCTCCCCAAAAGGACACATTCAAACCATGTGCCTCACTCAACATCATGTCTCCCATCAAGATAAAGACAACACCAACAAGTGGGATCATGATTGGCATCAAAATAGGGGAATTAATGATGGTTTCATAAGGTGCTAGAAGGCACCAACAGTTTCCCAAGTGGTGACAACGCATTCTTTCAAACTGTTGCTTCAAAAAAATACATGGAAAATTGTTTCTTGATACATGGTTAATCATATGAATCAAATTAACATACATGTAATGAAAAAACATCTTCCCAAGGCCACATAAGAGATGGTTGTCTCCATCATATGGTTTGGCCCAACATTGGTCATGGAGAAAAATCAAGAGCTTGCTTACTTTTGGAGAAATGCATTGCCAAGAGATGGTAAGAGCATGCAAATATTGTGTTGCACAAACAAAGCTCTCACCATATGTTGGAAGTAAGAAGATAGATGGAATCCATGAATGGATCCTCCATAATAGTGTGGCACAATTCCATGAAGAGAAATGAACCAAGTGCTACCTGCAAACCCTCTCCCTCATGCTTGGAAACCCAAGAAAAGCAGAGTACATCATAGTAATAGATGTCCCCATCTACTACCTCATCTTCCTTACCTTCTCTTTGCCCATGAAGTGCATCAAGTGTGAAGTGATCTTGGGGATATTCCATCAATAAACTCCAACTCCAAAGTGGCAACGTTGTTGGCCTATGCAAATAGGCTCCCTCCAACTCATGGCTCCAATCCTTGACATGGAGAATGTCAAAGGCATCTCCCATAATGCTGCTACACATAAGAAGTCTCTCCCATGGTAAAAGTACCTCTTGAACATTTAAGGCCAAGGAGTAGCCCCTTTGCACTGTGATAGTGCCATCTTCTACTCCTGCAACATCATGAAAACTGTGAGAGAAAATATACCCTTGCTCTCCCAAGAACATCCCGAGCAACAAAATATTTTTCTACCTCCTCATACTTCCATCATCCAAATCATGTAGTGAAAATATGGTGATTGAAATGAATAATGTTATGTCAACACGATGTGTCCATACTCCTTGCTGCCCCATGATGCAAGTATCCTGCAACATACCCTTGGAAAGAGGATGGTGACCAAACTATTTCAAGAGTAACCAACGCAACCAAGCCTTCTGCTGCCCAGTGTCATAGATTTCCAAGTATCTTTCCAACTTTTTTCTCTTCATCCACTCCCATCCATCCACATGTGGGTGCCTTCTATCTTGTTCTTCCTTAGCACTCTCCCAAGGAAGACTGTCATTCTCCCAAATCAGATTTCTTCTCTTGCATTTAATGGGATGTTGGAATGCAATCTTCTCAAGGTTCAATTTGATCCCATAAGGACCCTATAGGTGGTAGGTAAAAACCTCCCATCATGATGTGTATGGCTCAAGAAGTGTCCAACACAAACATGAGAGATTTTATCCATCTGAAGATGTCCTCCATCATCTATTTGTTCCTCCTTGAATCCATGAAGATCCAAGTGTGAGAAGGAAAGAGCCTCCTTAGAATGTTGAAGAACTTTTCACTTCATGATGTGTTGAAGTGCACCTCCAGTGAAATCTCTCCATGAGATTTCCTCCTCATGAATGGCCCTCCAAAACCAAAAAGGCCTTGGATCTGCTGCAGGTAGAAGTTTCTCTTTTAGCTGAGGAGTGCTCATTGAGAAAGTGTCATCTAGAAAGGAGAAAGGGTTTCTCACTTCAAGATGTCTACCATGTACCATTCATTCCTCCATTGCTTCATGAATGAAGTTTCCATGTGAATGCTCCCATAAGGCATGGGCCCTCTTTTCTTCATCACTACCTTTGTACAGCGTAGTGCAACTCTATTGCTCTAAATCAACAACATGCAAAGATGTAGATCCCTTCATATGATTTTCTGAAATGACAAGAGATGGAAATTCAAGCATACCTTGGTGAGATATAGAATCAAGAGGTCCTTCCTCAACTATGTTGCCTTCCTCCATTGTTGAACATGAAGGTTGCTCCTCCAAGGTTGTGACAGCGTTGGTATATGCTTCCTAAAGTGATGGTGAGGGCCTCTCTTCCTCTGATATTTCTTTTCCAAATGATTTAATCAGTCTTTGAGACAACTAATTAAGAGTAGATACCCTTGCATGGCTCAAATGGTTGAACCACCAAACATTTGCTTCACCTTCAAGGTGTAGCACTGCAATCTCTACAGCCTCTCTCTCTACTACTGGATGTAGTAGGAAGAAAGCCTCTAGTTTTATCACCAAAGTCTTTGCTGCACACTTGAGTGATCCATAAAAAGTGGGAAATCGAAACATATTGCTTCTCATCATCCCATAGTTGTAGGGTCTCTTCCCTTCCTCTAGCTGAATGAAGTGTGGTAAAGCTAGAGCCTCCTTGAAGGCTCTAGATTTAGATTTGTATTCAGAAAGGTATTCACTTAGAATCTTAGATTCTAAATGCCCTTCATGCCTCTGATCTTCCCCTCTTTAAGAATAGGAAGTTCATGTCTCTTCCTCTTCTTGAAACTCTCTAGGAATTTCACTGCATCTCTTCTTCTTCTTATGGCTGAAAATCACAAGCTGAGCCAAAGATCATGCTTTGATACCACTATAATATCCCAAAATAAGGAGTTTCTACAAAAAATAGAATATCTGAAGATATTCTAAAGTTGGAGCTTCAGAAAATCATGAGCTTGGAAATGTAAATCGTCTCATTACATGTAAAATAACATCTCACCAGTAGATGAATGGATATCAGCAAGAATATGGCCTACTTACTCCTTCCCAAGTGGGGAAATGCAGCAATATAGGGCATAAAACAACTGTCTTCAGAAAAAAACGCTATATCTATGGAAAATGGGACTTGGATCCCTTACAATACATAATATATAGCTCACATCCAGAATTGGAGCTGAAACAAATCATTCTAGGTGGGTTAAACAAATCTCCCCACACCTAGTGCAACTAGAAATAGCTCAAATAAGAGATTTGTAGCAAACACATAAGAATGCTTCAAAAAGTTATGTTTTTATGGGTAGTATCAGTTCAAAAACATGTATAAGGATGAATAAATACAGGTAGATTAGCAAAATAGGTCTACAGATAGTTCTATATAGTGCATAAGAGAAAGTATGAAGACTTTAATGAAGGAAACCCTCAGGAAGAGGTACTACAACACTTTATTTCTCTGCAACAAGAATGTACAGCGTAATATTCAAGAGTTCTAGCAGCTATAAATTACATATAAGATCTAAGATAGATCATTGCACAAAATATCAGATCTATAACAGATCGATACACTAGATTGTATTTAATTTACATTCCCCTTGAGGATTTCAGCTATACATAAGATACAGAGAGTGGATCTGAGTTTTACTGCAGCAGATCTACGGTTTAGAAAATCTAAAGTGATCATAACAGTAAATACATCAAATCTAAAATAGACATGGATTATATGGATAATCCATGGATCACCATAGTGAAGGAAGGATCCATCCACCAAAGATCTCTTCTCCAAATGAATGCCAAAATGCCCTGAAACTCTGCAACTAGAAATAATGTAGTCCAAGAGGATAAACTGCGCTGTAAAATTGAAGCACAGATTGGCCTGATGCCGAGATCAAGATCTAAAGCCCAAACTGCTAATACACTCTTCCAGGAGGATAAAAGACTCACTCACTGAGAAGAGGCGCTATTATAGTCTAGATCTAAATAGATCTAGTCTCCACTTGCTGTAGCTCACTGAAACAAGTAAACCCCAACAGGATTTACATCGTCTAAGGGAGATGGAGCTTGGCCATATGCTTGATATTGGAAGAGAAGTAAAATTCCCTCCAAGAGCTACTCAAAAAAAGGAGAGAGAATCCATAAACAATAAATCCTCACAAGTCTCTGCTAAACAGCCAAGAGAACTTGAAGCTTAGGGATTCCCCATGTTTTTCATATTGGGATTCTCTGCTAAAAAACTTCTTCTAGCTATTTATCTTACTTAGTGGAATAGAAGTACAATGCCCTCCAAGAGCTACTCAATGGAAGGAGAGAGAATCCCTAAACAGGAAATCCTCACAAGTCTGTGCTAAACAGCCAAAAGAACTCGAATTGGAGAACTAGAAGTTTTGTTCCTCTGAAAAACAAGTGATGGAAGTGGTGTTGTGAACCCTCACTGCAACACCCTGCAACACAACATTATTCTGCTACATAAATAACGTTGTAGCTGAAGGAGGATGCTTGGCCTCAAGCCTGGATGTGAGGAAAATCAGTACAACTCCTTCAAGAGGCCTCTCAAGAAAGGAGAAGGATTCCTAAACAAGAAATCGTCACAAGTCTCTTCTAAACAACCAAGAGAACTTGAATTGTCTAAACAAACATCAAAATCAAATATCATGAAAAACCTTCTCTTGAGCCTTCCCCTTCCTTTTATAATATGAGATCTTGAGAAACCCTAAACCACCTTCAAAACTCTAGCTCCTTTCACATGAAGATCCTCCATATAAAACTGCACTGATCAACAAGGAGGTTCAATGCATCTGGACAGTGTTGTTATTTGGTCCTGTTGACCTAGTCATTCTCCTCAATCCTCTTTCACATACAAGGGTATTTTATTAAGACAACCTTGATTTGCCTCTGCTCACATTAGGCATTGATTTATTTTGATGTATTTAGGAGTTTACATGTCCTCCTTTACATTTTATTCATCAATTAAGAAAATCAAAACAAAATGAAATATTCCTATTAGCTTGGGCTAATTAGGAATATTACACCCTCATATTTCATCTTTTCCCCAATGGTAGCAGTCCCTCATTCCCCTTGGTTGGATTATTTCACCCCCACGCACACACCATCACGACATTCATAGCCGGTTCACACCCGCCCTGGAAGTCCTACCAACTCCAGGGATTTTCCCTTTAGAAATAACTATGAATATCGACAAGCTGCTAAAGTATTATCCGACCTCGGGCCACTGAATCCCATCATCTGCTTTCATTCACCTCTCACAAACATGCCTATGTTAAACCCATCACATCTAGGTCCTCGACCCCTCAGGTCGGCGACCCATGGTTCGATTAAGGCTTCCTTTTTATCGACCTCAACAAATCTTTTCAAAAAAGGAGGTGTTACCTTGGATCACCCCTCCCCATGAAAAGGGGTATCCTCGGGTGGCATTGTGGGTGACATCATTGTCCATAGATTTCATCGATCCCCTTTAAATTTGACAACAGTAAAATATTTCATGTCACGATGGTATCGTACCTAACAACCATTGCACTTTGATCAGATCCGTCGAAGATCCGTGCCTCCATAAGCGTCTTTGTCAACAATGCTTACACAGGAAGGTCCCAGCCAATACATATGTGTACATTGTGTAGCTAGATTCCATACCAATTTTACACATATGGGTACCACATTCTACCTATCATCAAAGAAAAAAAGGCCATGAGGGCGTCAACAGTCGTCGTCAACAACCACCAACATCACTACCACAATAGTGACATAGACAACACATGTATCTGTCAATTTTGTTTAGCTAGCCATAACATCATGAGAATGGAACATGCCCGCCTCGTTGAAATTTGTTATATATGCTGTATATTTTGTTTGCTTTCAGGGGCCCCTTAGGCCATGGTCATCGAGGAAATGGTGCAAGGTGTTGTCAATTCCAAGATTCATATAGGCCTCTCTCTCTCTCTCTCTCTGCGCATGATACAGAAAATAAACTATAATGTATTTCGACTATACAGTTCTTCCTATACCTCACACATTAGGGGGAAATTTTTAACAATGGAAAATCGTACAGCAGAAGATGACATTAATTAGTGCCAATCCTAAGGATTTACAGGGCAGGAACACATTATGGAATCAAGAAAGTATTTAAAATTTCTAAGGTTTTGAGAAAATCAGATTTGAACTAGTCTTAAATGCTGAATTGTGTGCTTAATCCTCTGAGAAGAGTGCCTTCTGCATGCCTTTTTGCTCAATAAGCATGAATTCCTAGAAATGGAAAAATGTCACTTTCTGGGACCACACCAAGCAAAGAAAAATTACTCCTTTTATGAAGCCGCCTAAGGACATCCACTATCGTCTCCTTAGACATTATGTGAGCACACAAAGGAATATTTGGAGCACACAATGGAATCATACCTCTCCCTTGGGTCACCATCCATCATGTACCAAGGGAGGGAAGGAGGATTTGAAACTCCCCTATATAAAGCCACCAAGAGATGAAGAAATGGTGATCACATTGTTATGCTGGCCAAAGTTTCCCAAGAAACACCAACAGTCTGTGACCCGAAGCTGGAGCTAAAGAGGACTCGATTGTTGGCCACCCAACAATCCTAGTCCACCACGACAAAGAGAGAGAGAGAGACTGTATCAGAGGCAGAGCTTGGAAGGAAACATCCTTGCATCGGGACCTAGAGCCATTGCCTAGGTGCCCTTTGGCAAGTGGGTAAAATTTCTTCTCCATTTCAAACGTTTAATAAGAAGAGGTATTTGAGCCATCGTTGGTATTATTATTGTTTTGACTCTCTTTTATAGCTTTTGTATATTGGTGTTTTAGTTTTAGTTTACTTTGAGCATACATTCGCATAATTTTTTCACTGAATTTTGTGCTTTTGAGCTCCACCACTTTCAGCATGTTACCAATAGGTTAAAGACTAGACCACACTCTTTAAACTGGTCAAATTTCATACACCCATGCGACTAATCCACTACAACACATGTAAATTTCACATAAAAGGCATTTGACCTGTTCATCTTGATCATTGCAGCAATGAACAAATTCCTCTATAGTTTTGAAAGTTGTGGGCTTCCCTACCCTGAGAGCCTGGAATAGGGCATAGTTGGTGGCTAGTGCCCTACATATTAGCGCATTAGAGTATAGATAACAAATCATGGTGATTTTTTTCTTGGCTTGTTCCACTTGGTCCTGTGCCCTTTTTACCTTTTCCTACTCTTCTCTGAGCTGAGCAAATGTTTCATCTTCTATTGTATAAAGGTTCGTGAATTTCTTTAACAACACCTAATACTCTTGTGCGGGCACTACTTCATTTTTTCACTGTGCTAACTCATACTATGTTCGAATTAATTCATTATACCATTTTTTATTGACAACTCTTTCAGCTAGAGGGGCATAGGTAGGGGTTTCCTCCATTCGGGTTTCCTTTTCTTTGATGAATTCCTGTCTAGTTTGAACAGAGGCTTTGGTAGTGTCCACCAAGTCTGTTTGTACCTCAATCTCAGCGGTGCTTGCCAAGTCAATCTGCATCTCAGCCTTAGCAGTCTCTGCTAAGTCAGTCTGCATCTCAGCCTCAGTAGTGTCTGACAAATTGGTGACCTACTCTGTTCAGGTTTCTGTGGTGGTCAATTATTTCTTAGGCTTCCGAGCCTTATTTACCTCTTTCAACTGCTTCCTGAAATGTTTTACCATTTTCCTTAACATTTTGCAGGTTCTGCTTAAGTTCTTGAACTTATTTTCAGCTAAATTTTCTTCTGGTTTGGTTTCAGCAGGGGATGGAGGACCAGCAACCTCTTTTTTAGGGATGGTGGTGTCAATTTTAGGATTGTCTGTGATGATGTTTTCTACCTGTACTTCGGATTTTACTTCTGCATGAGGGTCCTGACTGGGTGAGACAAGATTCCCCTTAGGTGTCAGAGGAATTGTTTCCATGCTTGCATTTTTTTCCAAGGGGATCGTGTCTCTTGACTGATTTTCGAATTCGACTACCTCTTCGACATGCTCCTCCTTATTTTCTCCATCACTCTTGAGAGGAGACAAGGCCCTAAAATCCTGTGATTCCTATTGATGGGGTAATATCTCAGTGTGGATGGAGCTGCTGGCAGTGGAAGATTGGTCTAACGGTTCTTCTTGTTCTTCATCTTTCTCAGATAGGCTTCTAGTTTCATGAGATGCCCTCATTTGCTCTAGGACTCGAGCCATATCTTCCTCATAATCTTGTAAGGGTATATTTTGAGGGCTTGAGGGTAGTGAGTGGGATGGCCCTGCCTCCTCTAGGAATTCTGAGGTTTCTTGTTGTAAATGCAGTTTTTTGGACTGCCTTTGCTTGCTTGGTTTTGAAGTTGAGGCACGGGTCCTTTTCCTTCTAGGGATGTTCATTCTAGGGAGCTCAATTTCATTCTCGACAGGGTCTTCCTCAGGTGCTTGCGTGACAGGGTTAACAAATGTATCCCATGATATCTCATGCTTTCCCAAATTATGCATAGTGATTAATTTGATTAACCCATTGTAACTGAACGCTGCTTGAGGGTTTTTAGCTTTTCTTATTCCAACAACAGTTTCGTGTAATATAGAATTTAAGAAAGTAGGTAGATTAACTAAAATATTTTGTTTAAGCATAGATAATAATTTGAGTTGACGGGGTTTTACCATGTCTTGGCATCCATCGCATGTGATGAATCTCTAGATGAGTGTTGTCAGTTCCTACTACGGTTGATGCATAGAGGTAGGGTTAATCCATTTTCCTTTTCACTCCAATGGCTATTCTGGATCCTGGTATGTTGCGACTTACTCTCATAAGAGAAGGTGTTTTTCGGTCCATCTCTCCCCCTCTGCTGGTATTCCGGAAACTTCAGCAATAATATCTTCTGTGACCGGTATAATCCTTCCCCTTAGCCTGGTTTTTCCTTCCTGTAGGTTCTGCAGGAACTCGACTGCTATCTCTGTATCAAATCCTTGTAATTTGTGTAAATATGGCAGCCAGCCAGCTTGTTGGAGGATAGTGCGAGCTGCATCTGAAATCAAGAAGGTCATAGGTTCATTCTGGAGAGAGTTTCCTCCCATGGTTGATGTATTTTCTTGAGATAATTTATTCTTCTGATTGTGTCCTCTTTCAGCCCTGTTGGTTAGAATGAACACTTTATGCCAGAGAAAGGGAAATTTCACCCTTCTGTAGGTAACTTCATATCTTAATTGCAATGATCCTTTGGTCTTATCAGTGTATCCAACAAAATTTGCACAGGATATTCGCATGCTTGATATTTATGGATAATTACACCCCCTCTCTCAAAGTAAGGGCATCCAGATCCTCAAGTACAAGAGAGATATTATCAATCATGACTACATACAGGGGAAATGTCAGGGCTCAATAATCATAGTTTGTATGCGAGAACAGAGTCTATGGCTTTGGAGCTCAAGGAAAGAGGAGTGATTGATGAATTATGAGAGCATGCAGTGTAAAGGTCAGAATTGGAAGCATGGAAAATTTTAGGGGCTAATATTCGCAGGTGGGCTAATTTTCCATGGTTTTTCCAAAAAAAAATATTCGCCAATTTCCATTTTTTTATAAAATTGATTTGCCCAAATTTTATAGTATAAAATTATTTTACGTTAAAAATTGCCAACATTATATAGTCAATATATATAATATCATTATAAATTTTAATAATTTTACAAATACATCAATAAACATTTTATAGTTTGCATTTTAGGGACTAGTTAGATTCGCCAATTTTTTAAACTTCAAGATAATTTTCCATCCTTAAAATTTTCCGTGATTGGAAGTTATCATAAGTGTATCTCATGCAGAAGTGACCAGACAGGGGAAGAAATCAGTATAGCTATTATTATGATAGCATGTCCTTCTTTAATGGTAAAGTGTGATGAAAGCATGACTGAGGTAGATAATGATTGGTGCCATCATCCCGAAGTTAAAACATGCAAGCATACAGTTACTTAGAATATTATTATCGCTAATTCGAGTAGTGGGTTTATGCTAATAATGGAAGAAAAGTAGGAGATAAGGTGTATGTAAGAGTAATTGGCTATCGTTGAAACATACTCTCATACCATAAGTAGAGCCACTGCTACCAATAGGCATTTATAGCCTCGACAGGGTTGTTATTTTAACCTAAAAAATGAGCCAGGATCCTTTATGTAAAAGTAGTTATTCTAGAAATTTTGTGGAGAGATCACTGTGCTAGTATGATAGCCAGATAGCCACAATTCCACTCACTAGAGTTGTAGCAGAGTGAGTAGATCGACTCATGATGAGACCTCCTGTCCTTCAAGTAGTTGAGAAGGTAATTACCCTGGTGTGATGGCCATTGTGGGCATGTCACTTGCTAAACTCTTATGAACATGGTAGGCTGGCTCGTGATGAGACCCCCTATCCTCTCTTGAAAATTTTCATATGAACATAGTACTTCTTTTTGAAACAAAATTATTTTGATTTATGAGGAGGCCACCGTACTGGTATGATGGCCAGATAGTCACAGTGCCATTCACTAGGATTGTAAGAGAGTGATCATGCTGGCTCGTGATGAGACCTCCTGTCCTTCAATCAGTTGAGAAGGTCATTACCCTGGTGTGATGGCCATTGTGGGAATGTCACCTGCTAAACCCTTATGATCATGGTAGGCTGGCTCGTGATGAGACCCCATATCATGTCTTACAAATTTGCATGTAAACATAATATTTATTCTTTATAAATGAAGGGAGGCTCATTAAATCCTTAAGAGTTAGGGATGGTGTGAGAAGTAAAAATAATTCCAATATAATTAATACACCTTATTCCATTTCTTTATGTCGAAGGGAAATACTACTCGAGAGTGCAAAAATATATACCATCATAAGACCATATATTGTGTGATAACATATTTGAGCTGGGAATGACTTAGCCCTTCATTGCATAGATGTACAATGTAAACTTCTAGGTTAGGGATTATAGTGTCAAAGGATCATCATATTAGTAATTTTACTACTTTCCTGTTCTTCAGTTGTCAATTCCTACTCAGAGATGTCTTTTATAGCTAGGGTGTGGAACGAGGAGAGGATATCGACAAAAGAAAAAAGGATTGTGATTCTTTAAAGAGAGGAAAAAAATCAGTTGTTTAATTCCTTTGAATAATAAAACAAAATTTTTAACATAGCTGTTCAATTTGATTGAACAGTATCTCTTCAATTGGATTGAACAACATCCGTTCAAAAACTTGAATAGTAAGGAAAAATAAAAATGAAAAAAAAGTCTGTTCAATCTGATTGAAAAGAAGTTATTCAATTGGATTGAACAGTAGCCGTTCAAAAAATTTGAATGGAAAGGAAAAATAAAAACACAAGAGGATGAGAAAAATAAAAATGAAAAAAAACGGTTGTTCAATCTGATTGAACAACAGCTGTTCAATTGGATTGAACAGTAGCCGTTCAAATAATTTGAACAACATTTGTTCAAATATTTTTAACAACATGGAAAAATAAAAACACAAAAAAACGGTTGTTCAATCCAATTGAACAGCAGCTGTTCAATTGGATTGAACAACAGTCGTTCAAAGAATTTGAACAGCAAGGAAAAAAAATAAAAACACAAAACACGGTGGTTCAATCCGATTGAATAGCAGCTGTTCAATTGGATTGAACAACAACCATTCAAAGAATTTGAACATCAATGAAAAATAAAAACGCAAAAACATGACTATTCAATCCGATTGAACAAAAGTTGTTCAATTGGATTGAACAATAACCGTTCAAATAATTTGAACTACAAGAAAAAATAAAAACACAAAAACATGGTTGTTCAATGAATTTGAACTGCAAGGAAAAACTAAAAACACCATAGGTGAGAAAAAGGGAACAATTGTGAGCATGAAGAATGTACAAAAAATAAGAAACTAGGAATCGCAAGGAGATTATATACATTATTTACAAAATGAAGATAGAAAACTCTCATGTACTTGAGGTTGTGGGGTTATCACCCCCTTCTGCCACGACTTGGATGGTGGGATCATTTCGTACTTGTTGACATAAAGAACCCTTTGTGAGAGGTTTTTGATAGAGGCATACTTTGCGCCCATTGACCCAAAATGTAGAACCAGACCCATCTATGGTGGTCAAGGTGAGGGTACCGTTTTTGTGTACTTCTTGGATTTCATATGGACCGAGCCACCTTGTTTGCAATTTTCCTAGAAAATCTTGGAATCTGGATTCATATCGAAGTGCCCAATCTCCTTTCTGGAATGTCTTCTTTTTTATGATGTTGTCATGCCACTTATCTAGCTGTTGTTGTATGATCGCTATGTGTTGTAGATCCAGTAACCTTATTTCATCCAATTCATTTATTTGCTGAAGTCTTTTAATCTGGGCCTCTGTCAATTCCAAACATACTTCCTGGGCTGTACTTAGGGTCTTGACTTCAAATTCAATGGGGAAAATAGACTCTCTTCCAAATACTAGATGATACGGAGAATATTCAGTGGTGTTTTTACATGTTGTGTGATAAGCCCATAGGGGCCTCTAGAAGTCTACTGGCCCAGTCCCAACGATGTGATGATATTGTTTTAGTAATAATTGCCTTAAGGAATTTTTTGGTGCTTTTGACCTATCCATTCGCCTGTGGGTGGTAAGGATACATGACTTTTTTGATGATATGGTGATTCTTTAGAGTGGCTGTGATTTTATTAGCTGCGAACTGTGCCCCTCCATTGGTTATCACTTCCTGTGGTAGACCATATCGCACAAATAGCTCAAATAGAAATTTAATCACATATTCTTCCATGGCTCTTCGTAAGGCTGTTGTTTCCACCCATTTCGTTACATAGTTCGTGGCAACCAGTATGTAGGTTTTCTAATTTGATGGCGGGTTGAATGGCCCAATGAATTCTAGTGCCCATCGTTCGAATGGTTCTATTACCAATTATGTTTGTAGTGGCATTTCGTCTGCTTGGCCTGGGCGGCCCATTCTTTGGCAACTATCGCAGGATTGGACATATTTTTTCGCATATTTAAAGATCGTAGGCCAATAATAACCCAATTGTAATACTTTGTGCCCCGTTCTGTGATCTGCGAAATGGCCACCACATGGTTCATCGTGACAGGCCTATAGGATATCATAGATCTCGTCTCCCCATATGCATCTGCATATATGCATGTCAGCCCCTGTGTGGAAGAGGTATCCACCGATACAGGAGAACCTGGCACTGCATTATATAATCAGCTTCCATTCCCTTGATGTTAAATGCCTAGGAAGTTTCTCTACTACCAAGAAATTTTCTACATCTGTGTACCATGGTGTTTTTACTACTATGAAAAATAGATTTTCGTCCAGAAACTAATCATCGACTGCTAGTGTGTCATCTTTCTTTGGAACCTTGGATAGGAATTTTGCGACCACGTTTTATTTTCTTGGGCAGTCCTTGATGGTTATGTCAAATTCCTGGAAAAGCAGCAACCAATGAGTTATTCTCCCATTTGTGATTGGTTTATTGGCTAAATATTTAATGGCAGAGTGATCAGTATACAAGAGTACTTGATAGCCAGTTATATAATGTCTAAATTTATTAATAGCATAAATGATAGCCACGAACTCTTTTTCTATCACTGTGTAGCTTAATTCGACAAGCGTGAGATTTTTGCTGATATAATAAATAACATAGGGCTTTTTGTCTTCTTCTTGACCAAGAACTGCCCCTATCGTTGTATCGGATGCATCTGAGGAAATGTGAAAAGGCAGCTCCCAGTTAGGACCATGTAAGATTGGTGTTATCGAGACCAATCTCTTTAAATCTGCAAAAGTAGTGTCACATTTATCAGACCAATGGAATTCAACGTTTCCAGTAAGTGCATACAAAGGTGCAACAATTTGTGAGAAATTCTTTATAAACCTACAATAATACCCTGCATACCCCAGAAAAATACGCACCTTAGTATTTGTACAAGGTGTGGCTAATAAAAGGATTACCTCTATTTTTTCCAGGTCTAGTTGTATTCTTGTTGTGGAGATATAGTGCCCCGGGATAACTCCCTCTGTCATCATCATGTGGCACTTTTCATCGCTTAATCATAACCTGGTAGCAATACATCATTCCAATAACTTTTCTAGTGTTTCTAATGCTTGATAAAAGTCATCACCATATGGGATGAAGTTGTCCATGTAAATTTCAAGCCCCTCATTTATTAAATCAACAAAAATGCTGAGTATGGCTCTTCGAAAGGTTGTTGGGGCATTGCATAGTCCGAATGGTATCAATCTGTAGGAAAATGTACTACATGGGTAGGTAAAGGTTGTTTTATTCTGGTCTTCAAGGGCTATTTGGATTTGATTGTAACCGCTGAACCATTAAGAAAAGAAAAGAAACGCTTCCCTGCTAATGTATCCATGACCCGATCAATAAAAGGGAGGGGGGAGTGGTCCTTCTATGTTGCCTTATTCAGTTCTCGTTAATCCACACAGATTCTCCATTTCCCATTCTTTTTAGGGATGACTACCAGAGGGGAGACCCATTTTCTATCTGAAATAGGATAAATGAAATTCACATCCAGTAGTTTTTGCAGCTCCTCTTTTAGATGTGGGTTTAACCTACGCTGGGGTTACCTAATAGGTCGAGCCTCCTTGTCAGTATAAATGTCATGGGTGCATAGCTAAGGTTCTATGTCCTTCATGTCTGGGTATTCCCAAGCAAATTCTCCCTAATACTTATGTAACACCTTTATGAGCTTCTGCATTTGGTCACTATTTAGATTACCATTGATATTCAAAATTTTCCTTGGCTCAATCTCAACGGGTATGCTGTTGCGTACAACGGTTGTGGGTATATTTTGATCATCAAGGTTTTCCAAGAGATATTCTTTTGTTTCATCTTCAATAACTATTTTCAACATTTCACATTTTAATTTTTCATATGTAGATGGCTGATTCATAAAGTTATTGATTACATCGTCTTCAGTTTGATCCTTAAATTCAAGAGCTTCAACTAATGTCATAGGTGGATGGATATTTTTCTCCCAATATGTATGTAGATGCTTGTGAATTTTTACCATGTGTAAACTTGGTTTGGCAGGCAAGTAAATGATAATGTTATTTATGGAATCTCCCCTAGCAATGGTCATGCTTCTTGTCCGATAGCCTATGTAAGCATTGACTGTTGCCAACCAAGGCCGCCCAAGAATCAAGGGGTGTCCGTCCATCCAATTCTTTGGGTTAATAACTAAGAAATCAGTCGAATACTCCCATGAGTCCACAGAAACTAGGATTTCCTGCAATATTCTTTCTGGCCTGATAACAGACTTGTAAGCGAGTTCCAACAGCGTAGCTGTGGGTTCTAAAGCTAATATGCCTAGATTTTCGCAGGTCCCTGTTGTTAAGATTTTAATGGCCGCCCCTAAGTCGACCAATGTGTTTGGAAGGAGTGGCCAGATATTTTTACAGTTACTATGGGATTCCCTAGGTCATCATATTTAATGGGGGCCTCCTTACCCAATAATAAGTCAAATAGTGCTCCCACCACATGAACGGTGGGTACATTTTTTGCTCTTTTTTCTTGTTTATTCCACACAATTCCTTAATTATATTGGCATAGATGGGAATGTATTGTATGGCCTGCAGAAGAGGGATTTTGATGCAAAGGTTTTTCAATTCTCCCAAAACATCAAAATCTAGAGAGGCCATTGGTCTAGGCAGCGTTAACCTTTCAGGGAAAGGAGTTGGAGAAATCCTAAGATTTTTACGATTCTCTTGGTCAACCGTTCCCTTTTCTTTCTCCACCTTTGTTTCAGTTATATTTGTTTTTTTGGGCTCTGTTGGAGTTCCAGATTCCAATTTTGGTGGGGTCGTACCTTGTGCTGGTGATATAATACGTCCTGATATCAACCTTAGTTCATTACATTGCTTCTGTTCAATTTCGGGGTTTGGATTCTCTATAATCTGGATTAACTGAACCACCGTATTGTTGGGGTTAGGATTGGGTTGGGCTGGTAATTGAGGACGGATGATAGACTGAGGGTTGTGCTGGATAGGGTATGAAGCTAGCAGTGTAGGTTGATTTTGAACCCCGGTCCCCATTGGTGGGTGGGTCATTTCCAATTTTGAGGCCAATTTTTGGTTTGAGAAGGAGACGCTGGCTAAGTTGTTTTGCCAATAAGGAGGGAAACAAGGAAAGCTTGGCCAATTATTCCCTGAAGAGGGTTGCGTTGGCCAAGGTGGTATAGGAAATGAATGAGATTACCAAGTGGAGAAAGGCGGTTGATTCTGCCAAGTTGCTGCAATTTTTTGTTGGTTAAATTGCAGAGAAGGAAAGAATGGAGTCAGGTCTTGAGGCATACTTGGTCATGCTTGCCATTTTCAACACTGGTTCATCAGGTAGACTAGTTTTTTTTCTTCTTCTGCTTCTTTGTAAACTGCTTTGAGCCTTGGGAGTGAAGGGCAGTGGTCCATGGCATGATCCTTAGTGTAGATAACACAGTGTTGAATCGTGTCTAAGGGGCATTCCCTTTTGCTGTGCTTCTTCTGACAACGTGGGCAGAAGACGTCCAAGTTCTGTTCTGATATAGCTTGCTTTTGTTTGGCTTGTACAACATCAGGTTGTGTTGTCAAAGTACCCAAAATGTCAGTTTTGAATTCTTCCAAAATATTACCAAATTCTGATCTGGTTACGTTGCCACCAGACTGTTTGAGATCTTTCCTTATTGAGTCTTGCCCAATTGGCTTATTTCATGTACTACCCTGGGAGCACCTGATACACAGCGAAATAATTTCATCATATTATTCTTGGTAGATGTCCCCTCTTCCCATTATATTAAGTGTTTCAATCCATTCTTCTTTCATCCCCTTAATAATTTTTTATTTTAAGATGTCTTTGGATAATGCAGTATATGGGGACCTTTATAGATTATA
Source organism: Pinus albicaulis (assembly GCA_034641835.2). NCBI lineage: Eukaryota > Viridiplantae > Streptophyta > Pinopsida > Pinales > Pinaceae > Pinus > Pinus albicaulis. The sequence continues at coordinate 30,240,038 of MU968359.1, forward strand.
CTAAAATATCTCGACATATTCTTCTAATGTCTCATTGTCTTTTGTAGACATATTGAAGATTTCATCTTTTAATTCCCAATTCTGGCAATAATCTTGATATTTAGTTAGAAAAATGTTCTTCATTGTGTCCCAGTTATTGATGGTTCACCCACCGAGTCCCATGAACCAACATAATGCACCCCCCTTCAAAGTAGAGTGGAAAAATTTTAGTTTTTGCGAGTCAGTGGTATAGTCATATCCCCTACATAAGACATCGAACTAAAATAGAATCACATTAGGATATTCCAAGGTCAACCCATGAAATGTGGGGATGTTTTGCAAGGGAATGGCTTTCATAGGGGCATCAGCAGCATGGTCAACAATGGGATACTCCAATGTCGATGTCTGCCTATGATTATGGTTTTTATTATTTTCCATTTGATCAAAGATATGCCAATAATCTTTGGGGATCTCTTGTTCTGGAGGAGTAATATTATTGGGATTGGGTGGTGAGTGCGAAGGAGGCTTTACAACACTTCCTCGATCTAGAATACCAAGTGTCTTAGTATCTACCACATTTTCAGGGGATTCAGGCTCTAGAGCTTCTACTTGTATTTCCCCACTAGTTTATCCTTCTCCTTATTGTAAATTGCAAGAACCTCCCTCTCTTGAAGGGTCAGTACTTTTGTGTTCAGCAGTATGAAGGCTTTGTTCAGACCCTTTAGTTTCACTGTGAATCTTGGCATGGGCTGCAGATGGTGAGGCTGCTACCTAAGGGAGAGTAGTAGGACTTTGAATGGGAATGGTTCTGGGTCCTACTGATTCCTGGGATTCAGCTTTCTTTATGATTTCGTCTATATATTTTGTTCTACCAAGGAAAACCGGTCCTTTGGGTTTCGTAGAATTTTGAGGATGATTTTGATTTTTTTTTATCCTTTTCTTCCTAGTCATAAAACAAGAGCACCTATTCTACTAACCTTTGAACATTTGCTGAGAAGTGGGTTAGGGGGCAAGAATTTTTCTTTCCAGTACGCAGGTTCTTACCTCTCGTTTTTTAATACCCAATTCTTCACAGCAACAAAGAAAAAGGAATAAAGGACATCGCTCTTCAACACTCTCTACGGCAATGATGCCAAAAATGTTGGCTGATTAAGGTGGCTATTATAGGAAACCTCTATGCTTCTCATTCAATTGGAAACCCAGGGTAAGTCTTCTTATTTCAAGAGTGCAAGCACAATATATGCGAGTGACATCAGGAATAACTACTCTGTATTACCATGAAGAAGATTAACTAATTCTCAAAGTTCAATCAACTCATAAAGAAATGGAATTGTAAAATGTCGTTAACCATTCTGTCTAAATAAGCTTAGTGAGAATAACCTATGATTGAACATCACACTTGATGAATTGGATAGAATTCCTACTGAATGGAACAACAAACTCAACGAATTGAACATTTATTGCTTATTTAAATTTGCAATGGAATTCTCTTGCAAACTAACTAGCTAACATTATTCTGCATTAAGCACAACAAGAAGTCCTATAGTACTGATGGAAAGATCCACTTCTTAGCGATATAAAGCATTGAATATAAATCATTCTAAATCTCATAAACGTATATAAAGGAATTGAGAAAATGATGAAAATTTCTAACAGTTATAAAACAATTACTGCAAACCAGAAAACATGAGCGATAAATTGTCTTAGTGGCATAGGAAACTGCAACATCATAGGCGTAGAAGTTAACGAGTGAAAATATATCTCACAAAATGCATCAGACAACTGAACATAAATTCCGTAATTAACGTACATTACAGAGGTGAGCTCGGAAACTCCCAGGGCTGGGCCCAAACCACTAGAAGTCTAACACGACAGAAAACTCAGGGAATGACTATTCAAAATACCAAAATTATTTATTAAATAAAAGGTTAATACATGAACACAACTGCACATTTCTATCCTGATACATCTATTAAAGAAGAGAATTCCTATTCAAATCTCCCTTTATCATCCATCTTTGGCCTTTTTAAATTCTATTTCACTCAGTGGAATGGTCTTTTCCAAACGATAGCCCACTGCTCGTGGTTGTCATATGAGTTCTTCGAACGTGGATCTTTCTTTCTGCCTTCTGCTGGTCCCTGGGGGGTCAGTGTGATTTCGTGTTCTCTATATTTTAGCTATCTTTTGGTCATCGTCGATTTAGCTGCCTTTTTTTTCCTATGGATAAAGATGAAATAATTCAAATCCTTTTTATTTAAATATGCTTTTTACCGTTAGTCAATTTGTCCTGATTTTGCATTAATCCTCCTTTCCTTTACTATTAAGATGAAAAATTCCTAAAAGTGTATGATAATTCGAAGTAAAGGTAGGGTGAAAACGTACCTTAATTCTGGTCCAACAGTCACTACGCAGGAAACGTGACAACACATAACATCTTAAGAGCTGGGTTGTGGTGGCCCGCACTGCATAGTGACTCTTATGACTATTGCAAAGCCTGCGACACATGCCAAAGGATAGGAATACCGTCGCAGAGGGATGAAATTCCCTTACAACCACAGATGGCCCTACAGGCATTCAATAATTGGGTAATAGAATTCATTGGGTCCATCAACCCACCAGGTAAGAAGACAGGTGCCTGCTACATCATCATTGCAACTGGTTATGTAACCAGATGGGTGGAAGCATAAGCAGTGAAGGATTATACTGTAGATACCGCTGCGCACTTCATCTTTGAGCATATTCTAACCAATTTTGGCTTGTTAGTCATCAGTATTTTTCACTATTTGTAGATGACTATAGGATGGTTCTAGTTTTCTGAAAACAACATTCCTTGAATATTGTGAGTTTCAGAAATCTCACTGCCTTCATTATCCTTATAATTTTTTTTTCACTATTCCTCAGTTTTCCATCTCACGGTTACCCTATGGCTCCTAAAAGACTCCTTATGAGCTTATGCCTCTCATCTTCATCCTTCCTTCCTGCATATGACCTCATTACCTTGTTTTCCCTTGTCAAATAGACTCCATCCTCCCTCTAGGGTTTCCTAGTGATGACTCATTCCAATGTCCCTTTCAGCACAATAAGTTGTAACAATACTTTGTTTTCACCTGAATATCTCCAAGTCAAATTTCAGCCAAGATCAAGTCAAAGGACCCTCCCACTAGGTCATTAGGGTTTTTACATGTTTTGAGGTCATCATTGGATGTTTGAAGCATTGCTTTGCCTTTGCTAGAATCTGGCTCAGGTGTAATAGAATTTCAAGATATGGTTATTCAAGAAGGACCTAAAATTTCCAAAGACATTTTTCTTATCAGTTCAGGACTTACAAATGAAGAAAATGGACAAGGTTTAGGACTTCTGCAGGAGTGTTGAAGGATTTGTCAGCAAAAGGTACTGATGAGGTAGGCTATCTACTCCTAAATGAAAACAAATTGTAGCAAGGAAAGAGGAAGCACCTTGGCCTTGTAGATAACTAGGGTTTATACACTTGTTAATCCATTTGAGTGCCAAACAGTGATCACTTTCAGAAAATGACATGGAGGAAGCACTAAACCCTAATTTCCTCTTACACTAGGCTAGGGTTTTCTATGAAAAAGATGCATAGGAGCAGAGGATCTATATGGTAGGTCATATCAGCAAGCATGAAGCCATACCAACTTATGAACATCATTCCTCCATCATTTTCCAAGAATTCATTCCAAGGGTCAAGCCATTTCTCACTCATAGGGCGAGTTTTGCTTCAAACTATGTTTATGACCAAACAGAGATGAAATTAAGAAACGTGAGAGACATTTTTTTCCACCATGGGTCCAAGAAAAAAAACCTCCTTAAGATTTTACACAGGTATCATGGTTTGGGAGCAATGCCAAATTTACAAGTGCTACAAGAGGTTGGCTACACTTCTAGAGTGACCTTGGGAAAATCAAGTTTTATCATAACTGGATTGTCCAAATGACTTTCTTGATGGGTCAAATGACAACTAGACTGGAAGAGATTTCCAATGAACCATCATAAGCTCAATTTGGAATTGAGGAAGGCCTCCAAAAGCTACCTACACTAGCACTTTGCATTTATGCACCATCATTCATCACTTTTTTACCAGTATTGGGAGAATTAACTTTTGACAGGCCAAACCAACTCCAATCAGCAAAACCAATATAGATTTGGAAAGTAGACAGGATACGATTTCCAATGAGCTATCATGGGCCCAATTTTGACGCCTGTAAGGCCTCCAAATTCCCTCTTCACAAAGGCATTGCGCCCTCATAAACTTGCATTGTGTGCTCAGAAACTAGCACTGCGTCCTTAGCCCTTGGCACTGTGCCCTTGGACAAGAAGGATTTCTAAGCCCTATATCCACTCAAATCCCTCCAAATTGCTTGCAAACGCTTTCCAAAGGTCCTACAAGGATTCTTAAGGGTAAGTACAATGACATACACTCATCTTTAAGCAATTTTGGTGTTTTCTTAATCAATGGAATGGAACCCTAAGGTCAAACCCTCAGTTTCAACCTTAAAATCACTTTTTTCCATTGCTTCATCTTCCTATATATAGTTTCAATGATAAAAATGGTAATTGTACAACTGGAAGGTTTTCATTGAGTTTTTTTAGCCTCTCACTCATTCTCATAACACCTATACCCTCACTCACTCATTCCCTCATTTGTAAGGAGACCTTTTCATTACCCTCTCTCCATCTCATTTCCATATACACTCCAGGGTTTTATAAAATCATAGTTTACAATGTCATAGGATAGTAGCAGTGATGTGGAAGCCCAAATTCCAAGAAGGCATGATCACAAGGGAGGCAAGATAAATAGTGGAGGCAAAGAATACCATCAGTGACATTATAGTAATCAGAGCCCAAAGAGACACCACAAAGGCCAAAGTATTATTAGATGAGGCCTTGGGTAAGTATGAAGACACTGATGGTGAGGAAGAAAAGCTCTTGAAGAAGGAAAACAAGGACAATGAAATATTTAGAAGGAGGGCTAAGAACTGCTTCAAGAAAAACAAAATTGCAAGCTCAAAGCTACAAAGGGCCAAATCAAGACTTGAAACCCTAAACAAAGAAAAATGAAGGGAAAATATTGATATCCTCTCTAATGCGTCCCTCCAAGCTTCCCAAACATGATCAGTAAGACAAAATCCATTTTTAGCATCTTTTTCCAATTTTTATTTTTTGACTATTTGGCCAACAGAAAAAAGGGCTAAATGCGCAATGCCACTGGTGCTGCGCTCCTTTTTGGGGAACTCAATGGAAAAATCGCTTATATATTCATGTTCATAATGCCAATGAAATCATCCACAAAATATTTCAGCTCATTTGGAGATAAACGGGTCCTCCAAAATTGCCACAAACCATAAAAAAAACACCTTTCTGCCCTGTTTTCATCCCTGGCGCTACACCCTAATAATTCTTGGGAGAATGGGTTTTTGACTAGGAAAATGGGCACTAAATTTGAAACTAAATGCTGATTTGGAAACTAGAAAGGACAGGATTTCCAATGAGCTATCATGGAGCTCATTTGGACACCAAGAATCCCTCGAAATATTAGCTCCAAAAAGAGAAATGTTTCCAGATTTGGCACCGCACCCTTGCACCTTGGCACTGCGCCCTTGCCTGAAAGTCAAAAAAACACACAAATAGTTATTGAAAAGGATATTTTAGAGGCTTAAAGGACAAAAAACTCTAAAATTAGATGGGGAGTTATGTGAGAAGTTATTTTTGTCATGAATGAGTTTGGGATATTTGTGCCTTGGGCCTTGCGTGGTCTCAATGGTCAAATGCATTTATTGTGTGGTTAATGACTTCTAAAACCCTAGATAGGGTTTCCACCTCCTCATTTGGCAGTTAAATACTGCATGTAATCTTCATTATTGTTTTTGTTTGATTGTTAAAGTCAATATCATAGACTTAGAGTTGAGGAGAAATTGGCTTTGGAGTTTTGTGAATGCTTTGATTTGAATGGAAATGGAGTAAGCAAATTTGATGGTCATGTCTTTCTGATTTAGTACTTGTCTTATTATGTTTTCATATTGTTTCATATTTTCTCATGCAATAAAACAAAAATTTTAGGTTAAGAAATGTTGTTTAGAGACACCTTAACTTTGTCTGCTTTCTATTGCTTAGATGTTTTCCTCTGCTAGGTCAGATTAAAGAATTATTAATTTCTCTCTAGTCCCACTCAGCTTGTTTGTCTTAAGAATGATTTAATGGATCCAATATCAAAGAATTTTATGGTTATCCCTGTTCTTTAGTGTAACTTAAAAAAATATTTTTGAGGTCTTTACTTTGAAGTATTGCTAATTAGGGTTTGGCTGAAGAGGTTTATGGTTTTCCATGCCCTTTTGTCCATCTTAAATAGTTTCTTTGAAAGTCTTTGTAGTTTGATTAAGGAATTGCAAAGTTCACTTCTCTTTGATCATTACTATATGTTATCTTAAATTTTTTATTTTCCTGAAGGTGAACTCACTAAAGAATTTACAAGTTTATTGCTCTCTAGGGTTTGCTGGATTGTTGTCTTAGGATTTTCTTGGTGAAATTTGATCAAAGAATCTTATGATATGCCCTATCTTTGGTTATTTATTTATGCATATTGATCTTAAAGGCACTTCTTGTTTAAATTATTTTTTAAAGGATTCTTAATTGCCCTTTAAACCTACTATGTTCACAATTTAATGTTCATTTCACTCACATAAGCTGCTTTGATCCATTTGGCCTTGTTAAATTTCCCTCTGAAACACCCTTAACCTATTGTTGTAATTTTCAAGACCTTTTGCAGACTCCATAGCCCAATGGTTTGAACCTCTCTCACTCTATCTATTCTTCTTGACAACCTACCCAACCAAACAAAACAAAACAAACAAACCCTATCCTTATAACTAGCCTAAATCAAAACCCAAAAATCAATCAAGTTTACATATTTTATACAAATATAGAGATATCCCTCTCAGAGTCCAGGAAGGCTAGGTCCTAGGGCTCCAAAGTTGGTTTGATGTTACCCTTGTACATTTTGTCTTGCCATTCTGGAAAATTACAAGGACCTAACATAATGGCGACTCCGCTGGGGACTTTGAGTAAGTAACATATTGAAAATTCCTTCAAAAATCAGAAATCCCCTGTAAAACTTAGATGAATCAAGTGTGAGCAAAGAATGACGTCTGGTTAATTTTCCATACTAGCATCATGGAAAACAAACTAGGGAACACTCATTAAAAATCTTAGTGTTACATAAAGAACTCAGAAAACCAAAAAATATCTCTAGATTGTTATTCAATTGTTGATGGTGGACAACAAACAAATCTTCAAACAATTAGCATCATCCACTTGGTGACTCCACTAGTTTTCAGTAGACCTGCTGACTCCTCTGGTTTTCCATAAACTCCACTGGGAAACTTATTTTGTCATAAAACATCTAAAGAACCCAGTCAATAATACTTTTTGGATTAAGTATTTCTTTAGAGAAAACCCTCCTGCAATAGTTGACAATCCTGAAAGCATCCTTAGGAAGTCTCCTAGATCTAAAAACTCAAATGTTAGCACACCTATCCACAAAGCAAGTTCCCTACCTGAAAACCTTAAAAACTTGTAGAAATATCTGGTTTTTGATGGTGGACAACAGTTAGCCACAAGAAAGTTAAAAATCGTCCACTTGGCGACTCCAATTCAAATAAATTCTATGCAAAGACTTCACTAGAGGAAGAACCTGAAAACATGACTAGTCATACTAGAAAGAGAGAGTACTCAAGCCTAAATTGGATTCAAGAAATTATTCTTTTTATCTATAACTATGTTCTATCTTACTTTAAGCCTGATCAAGAATACAGTGATGAGGTCTACATTGATCATTGGAAAGATCTTAGACCTCAAAAAGCTAAGCTTCAAATTGCATACCATGAACATACTTATATACCTGTGCCTACTCCATATACACCTGTGGAAGACCTATTGAAACATGAGCCTCATGCTATCTTTCTTGCTCTTGCTGAAACCTCAAACAGTCATAAATATCTTTTTGCAACCTATACCCACAAAGGTCCCAGACAGATACAAGCCTCTGGTTTTTCCTTCTATCCTCCAGGTCGTCCCTGCAAATCTTGCAAATAAGCTACCCGGTTTTGATGGAGAAAATACAAAGATAATTGCTAAAAAACACATTCAAAATCTTGAGGATTTACTTGACCTATTTGAAGCAGGAAAAGATGATGTGCATATTAGAATGTTTTCCTTATCATTACAAGGAAAATTCAAGAGTTGGTTTAAAGACCTTCCAGCTTCAAGCATTAGCAAATTTCATCAATTCACTCAAGTCTTCCTAGATAGGTGGGTGTTCATCCGAAATGATTTTCTCATCATAGAGGAATACAACCATTTAAGAAGACAGCTAGGGAAGACATTGCAACAATTTTCAGCCATGTTCAATAAGGTATATCATTCCATACCTGTTAAAATAAAGCCACTCCTAGGGTGGGCTCTATTGCACTACCCAAATACCTTTGACCCAGAGATGGTATTCCAGATAAGAGAGAGGGACCCTTCAACCCTGGAGGAAACGAAAAAGGATGGAAGTTGATGTGGAAGCCAACATGTTGAATAGGGAGGCAAAGCTAAGAGCAACGAAGAAGGACAAAGTAGATAAAGAGAAAATTATATCTTCAAAAATAAAGCTAGAGATGTTGACAAACATAATCAGAAAAATGATGCACATGATTGGCATGAAAGAGGAAGAGTACAAGGTTGAGGTTGGAGCTGATTATTCAAAACAACCGATACTTTTTTCTTCGGAAGAACAAACTCAGTCATTAAAATGCAAAAATAACAATCAAAATATGCATGATGAGCAAGATTGAAAAGAAGAAGATGCAGAAAGTTGCAAGTAAGTACTAGATGCCTTCCTACATCTTGTGCTTCACTATTAAGAGAGCATTACAAGAAAGTTTCAAATAGAAACAAGAAGGAATGCTCTAAGGAATCATTCAGGGAAGAAATGGATGATAGAAACCCTTTTTCAAATCTAGAAGTTCTCCCCTTAAGTCATCTTGGTGTGGCTGCTGGGATTACAGAACCAGAATGGAGGATGAGCTAGCACCTTTTGAGTCTTTACCCTTGTGCTTAGATTCATTTTAGATTGCTAAATAAGAATTTGTTGGCCATAAACACTCTCCTTTTAATCCCAACTACCATAGATCAGAAAATAAAATTATAGGTAAACATATGGTGGATCAATCTATTGATCTAGTGTGCATATTCATTGACATTCCTTCTATGAATAAGCTACCCAAGTATGATCAATATGATGATGATTATGTTCTCCGGACTCAAGCTAACACTACAGAAAAATTAGTAACTAGTTTGTGGGACGAAGACAGTCATTTTCAGCAGCTCAAATATAGTAATCAACAAATACAAATTAGCTATGAGAGTGAAGAAGAAAGTGTAGAAATTTTGGGAAAAAGGGAATGATCTTTACCTCTTTGTTGTGCTTCATTTCAGTTCATCAAAGAAAACCTTAATACAATCAAAAATCAGCAATCTTTGGTTATTGTTATTAACAACAAAGAAGACATTCAACCTCATTACCAGTATTCACAAGAAAAATAAAACAATTGTTGTCCAGTGCAAAGAAAACAAGGACTGCCTCCTCCTTTATCTGCAGAAGAAATCAATTAGGGTCTGGGCATAAAGCCATCTTCTAAATTTAATATAAAGGGATTGTTTCTGTTTGTTCTCTTGTTGATTTTATGTTGCAGCCTTGCCTCATGAAGAAACAAAGAAACAGATTTATATTGAGGCTGTACTGCCTTCTCTAGAAGACCTATTGCTGGAGAATACTCCTAATGAGGGCCTTCAGAGAGAATTCAGCCCATTAAATCAAGGCATACCAGGGTTGTTCACAGACAACACAGTAATATATTATGAGGCTTCCAAGACAGATGATCATGAAGAGGGGCAAGAGATTATTTCTCAAAATAATCCCAAGCTGAATAAGCTAGAGCAAGGAATAGTCCCGGATGAAGCTTATTGTTTAAAACCTCGGGGCTAGGTATTATTTCAAGATCCCTTTGTTTTTTTCTTAAATACATCTAAAGAAGGAACATGCTATGCCAGCAATGGTTTGTTGCAGAGTGTAAAGAAGATCTTGAGCATTGTTGTTAAAAAGAAAGTGAGATGGGAGTGGAATTTTTGTCTTTTTAGCATACCAAAAAGGCTGAATGAAAATCAATCATGTGATCACTTACTTGATTCGCTGTATTGGAAAAGAGATTTCACCTAATGTAGATATCATATACAAGTATATTAGGATAGACATGTATGCAAATAAGCTCAGCACTATGAGCATCTTTTTAGTTTTATATTGTTTTGACAAAAAAGAGATAAAAAGAACAAAAAGAGAAAAGAGGGAAAATAAAGGAAGAGGTAAAGCCCCATACCAAAAAATAAAATTATGAAAGTGTGTAAGTCTAAATGCCACTACATTGAAAAAGGAAGTTCTGTTCAGTCATACAGCCTAATCATGATTGAACAAGTTTTGAATTTTTGTTGATAAGTTAGCGAAATGAGGATTTGCCAAACTATGAAAACTTGGCTTATCAGTAGACTAGGTTAGGAGAAGAAATTTGGTTACCAAAGCTCAAATCTGAACCAAAGAGAGAAGAGATGGATAAATGACAAATTACAAATGATAGCCCTAATTTTTTCTATTTTTACTTTGTACAAAAATAAAATATGTGTGCAGCTTGTCTAGAAATGCCACAACTCATGACAAACCAAACTTCTTAACCTTGATTTGGTCATGTTTTAAATTTTATGTTGATAGAATAGAGAATGAAATTTGTCAAAATGCTTAACTTTGACAGATAGGTAGCTTAGGTAGAGAATAAAAGAGCTCATCAATCTAATCTGAGCCTTTGGATGATATAAGGGTAGAAATAGGTAGTTTGTGCTTTCAAAAGAAAAAATGATGATGTCAAGGGTTTTCCAATACAAATGCACCCGAATGAAGAAAAAATGTTAGGAAAAGTATGATGAGTAGGTAGAGTTTATTTTGAAGTAATCATGTCTTTCAGATTTTAAGATCACAGCTTTAGAAGACTAGCAGCAAATCAAGAATTAAAAAAGAGAAACCTTCCAAGTGCATGTGAGGCATCTCATCTGCAAAATCAGAGATCTGAGGTTCTTGACACCTCTTGAAAGGAACTACCCTCCCCAAGTGGAGCCACTGTTTGTCATCAATATTTTTCACTATTTGTAGACGACTATAGGATGGTTCTAGTTTTCCGAAAACAACATTCCTTGAATATTGTGATTTTCAGAAATCTCACTGCCTTCATTATACTTATAAAACTTTTTTCACTATTCCTTAGTTTTCCATCTCAAGGTCACCCTATGGCTCCTAAAAGACTCCTTATGGGCCTATGCCTCTCATTTTCATCCTTATTTTCTACCTATGACCTCATTACCATGTTTTCCCTTGTCAAATAGACTCCATCCTCCCTCTAGGGTTTCCTATAGCCTACTCATTCCCATGTTCCCCAGGTTCCTCAAGCATTGATGTTCTCAAAACTATCTCTGTAGGCTCTTTAGATAAATCAAGTACATTGGATTTTGGATCTTCAATACATCACCTTTGACAATACTCTGTTTTTCACTTGAAGCCTCCAAGCCAATTTTCAGTCAAGATTAGGTCAAAGAACCCTCCCAGTAGGTCAATTAGGGTTTCACATGTTTTAAGGTCATCATTGGTTTTTCAAACACTGTTTTTCTTTTTTAGAATATGGCTCAGATGTAATAGAATGTCAAGACATGTTTATTCAAGAAAGACCTAAAATATTTCCAAAGAAGACTACCTTATCAGTTCAAAGTCTGCAAGAGGAAAATGGACAAACTTTGACACTTCTACAAGAGTGTTGGAAGGTATATCAGTAGAAATTACTAATAAGGTAGGTGGTTTTCTCCTGAATGACAACAATTTAAAACAGAGAAGAAAAGAAGCACTTGGTCTTATAGATAATTAGGGTTTATGCACTTGATGGTTCAGTAGAGTTCAAACAATGATCAATTGCATAAATGACCTGTAGGAGGCACACAAAACCAAGCATGAAGAAATTCTATCATAAACATGAATAAAATCTATCAAAGACTATTGATGAGATTTGGAAAAAGGTGAGGTGAACTGGATAGAAATGAATGAACTTGAAAGGGCTATAAAGAACTTAGAAGACAACACTGATGATTGTTGTAAAGCACTCCAGAAAACTAGGGTTTTGGGAAAGTGGCCAAAGGAGGTCAAATGGTAAGTTGAACTCCATCATGGAAGTAAAGGAAGGGTTTTGAAGATGCCAGTATGTGATCAGATCCCAAACTTGTCAAAAAGGAGCTTTCCATGTCTAAATAAGCAAAAGAGATGAGTTGAACTCCATAATGGGAAAAAAAGATGATTTTGAAGATGCTGTTGTGTCAAAATAAACATGTCAAATCTCCAGGATCAGAAGAAAGGAAAATTTCATAACTCCAACAAACTACAAGCAAAAAGGTGAAAAGGTTAAGTTGAGGTTCATGGTGGAAATTACACAAGAATTTGAAGAAGCTGCTATGTGGCTAAATCCAAAAGGTGTTACAATTAATTTTTCATGACTCCATGACCAAAATAAAGGTCAAATTCATGATTTTATCAACCTGCATGCAAACAATGTAAGAGGGTTAGTGAGAAAAGGTGAAAAGTTCAGTTGAACTTCATAATGAAAACCATAGAAGATTTGAGGATGCTGGTATGTGTAATCATCACAAAATCATCAAAATAAACATGTCAAGTCTCAAAGGAGTAAAATCAAATCCAAGTTAATGTTTTCAGTCACCTATAAGGAAAAAGTCAAAGGATATTAGTGAAAGAGAAAAAAAGGGTTTTAGACATTAGAAAGTGGGTTGCAAAGTTAAAATAAAATCCATGAGCCTATAAATCACATCTTACACTTCATATGTGTTATTTTTCACTTGCAAAAAGTTAGAAGTTTCAAAGAGAGAATTTTTTTCGAGTTTTCAAGAAAATTTGGACAGAATGTTTGTGGTGTTTTGCGCTCAGCATGGCGCTACATGCCTAGGATCAGACACTGCTCCCGTGGTGAAAATCCCCCATACAAATTATAAAGGTGTTGTGTGCCTAGAAGTGAGCGTTGCACTCTTTCTCGACAGGCCCAGTGAAGAAAACTATAGGCGCTACGCCCTCAGCACCGGTGCTGTGTGCTTAGCCTCGGCGCTGCGTCCTTGGCCTTGGCACTACGCGCTTGGCCAGGAGGTCTTTCTAAGCACTACAACCACCCAAATCAACTCAAACTACTTTCAAGCTTCCTCCAAGGTCCTCCAAGGCAATGATAAATGGTAAGTGGATGCCCTAAACACATTTTCAAGCTTTTTGATGATTTGTAATTGAAATAATATGAAGCCCTAAGAAGAAACTCTAGGCTACAAAGCTTGAAATCATTGTTTATATGCCTGCTTCATCATCCTACAAAGATTATTAGTCAATAAAAGGGTGAATTAGGGTGTTGTGAAGGTTTTCATTCATCTAAGTTCCCCCCTAAATCCATTTCCTTCATAAACAATTTGTCTCCTCACTTGCAAAAAACTGCCATTCCATTACCTTCTTTTTCATCTCAAATTTCACATCAAATTCTAGGGTTTCAAAACAGAGTTTTAAACATGTCAACAGAGGAAGAGGACAGTGGCAGTGGTGGAGGGCTCAAATGCCAAGGAGGCATGAGCACAAAGGTGGAAAAATCAATAGATTTGAACCTCTCAACATAAGGGAGCTAATGGAATACCCCCTTACTATTTCATGTTTCAAACATGTAGGTTGCTATGAATTTTGTGAAAAGGTGCAACAGATGAAAAACCACCCTGAGCTAACGAGAGTTTTTATCATTAAATTGCATGAAAAACAAGTTAACCTTGCAGGGGTCACCTTTGAGTTATCTATAGATGCTATTGCCAATGCCACTGGGAAACCAAGTGTAGGGGAGAAATGGTTCAAGCAAACCAATCTAGACATGAGCTACTTTGAACCCTACCTAAAGCCTAGGTACAAAGACCACAGTAAATCCATCTTTCCTTTATCACATTTTCTTGAAAGATATGCACCTATGATGATGATCATTATGAATTATTTTACATGTGAAGTAATATTCTCTCGCCTTTACTCCTATCACATCAGGTCACTTATGCACTTTACTAGAGTGAGGATGCTGCACATACCCTATTACCTCTTCAGCATCATTGATAAAATTTCCTACATAGTACAAAAGAGATACTATCCTCAGCGGATGCAAAGCCTTTTCCATCACTCACTTATTAAAATGGATGTTATGCACAAACTACAGTAGAAAGGCATTCCATGGGAGACCTTCATTTCCAATGAGGTGTTCACTTCTCCACAAGCCCATCGGTAGCAATATTTCCCTTCATCTTCTCATGATGACTCTTCCACCTCACCATTCACTCACAGTCCTTCACCCCATGATGATCCTCCTTCATCACCTTTTCACAATCCCTCACCATCATCTCATGGTACTAGTGCATCAAACAATGAGGCAGATGGAAATGAGGCAGAAAGCAGTGAGGAAATGAGAAATGAGGCAAGTGGAAGTAAGGAATATGGTAGTGAGCAAGATGTCAGTGAGGCAGAGAGCATTGAAGCAGATGGTAGTAATGATGGCAGTGATACAAACGGCACTGAACTGAGTAACATTGAACCTTTTCCTTTCACCTACCAGAGGGGAAATAGGCATGTTTTTTTCTTCCCTTAAGATGCAAGGGGCCATGCCTTCTACATCAACCAAGCAGCTTGACAAAGTTAAGGAAAAGGCCATTGATGAAGAAGAGAAGGACAAACATGAGACTGAACAGTTTCAACTTATTCACCTTGACAGTGATGATGAGAATGAGCAAAGGATCACAAGCATGTTGCTCAAAAGAAAGGATGCCCAGATTAAGGATCTACAAGCTAATATTGGTAGGGCTAAGAATGTAATTCATTTCCTTGAGGTTGAAAACAAGCAATTGGAGACAAAGAAGGCCATCTATGAGATCAGAGCCGTCAGAGCCCTAAAAGAGGAAAAGGACAAAGAAAAACTTGAAATTCTTGCTGATTCATACCTACAAGCATCCCAAACATGATTAGCAAGACAAATCCAAATTTCAACCCATTTTTGTACTTTTTAAGTTTTTTACTATTTTTGCTTGCAGAAAAAAGGTCAGTGCGCAGTGCCACTGGCATTGCGCTCTTTTTTGGGGCATCGAATGGAGGAAAAATCAGAATTTTCATGATCCTTAGGCCAAGGGAATTACCCTCGGAAATTTTTAGCTCATTTGGAGAAAAACTAGTCCTCCAAAAGTGCAAAAAACAAACAAAACATCACCTTTCTGCCCTATTTTCGGTCAAGGAAAATTTTAAGGATTGAAAATTATTTTGAAGTTTAAAAAATTGGCGAATCTCACTAGTCCCTAATGTGAAAAAAATAAAATCTTTATTGATGTATTTGTAAAATTATTCAAATTTATAATGATATTATATATATTGTCTATATAATTTTAGCGATTTTTAAGGTAAAATAATTGTATATTGTAAAATTTAGGCGAATCACTTTTATAAAAAAATGGAAATTGGCGAATATTATTTTTGGAAAAACCATGGAAAATTAGCCAACCTGCGAATATTAGCCCCTAAAATTTTCCATGTTTTCGGTACTGGGGCTGCGCCCTGAGCAGTCTTGGAAAAAGTGGTTTTTGACTAGGAAAATGGACACCAATAAGGGAAATAAAGGCATTTTTGGAAACTAAACAGGACAGGATTTCCAATGAGATATTATGGAGCTCATTTGGACACCGGGAAGGCCTCCAAATCTTAGCTGCAAAAGAGCAAGTTTTTCAGATTTGGCACTACGCCCTTGGCCTGGCGCTGCACCCTTGCACCTTGGCACTGTGCCCTTGCCTGAAAGTCAACAAAACACACAAATAGTTATTGAAAAATATATTTTGGAGGCTAAAATGACAAAAATCTCTAAAATTAGATGGGAATTTATGTTATAATTTATTTTTGTCATGAATGAGTTGGGATATTTGTGCCTTGGGCCTTGCATGGTCTCAATGGTCAAATGCATTTATTGTGTAGTTAATGGCTTCTAAAACCATAGCTAGGGTTTCCAACTCCTCATTTGGCAGTTAAATACTGCATTTAATCTTCATTATTGTTGTTGGTTGATTGTTGAGATAAATTTCATAGAATTTGAGTTGTAAGGAGTTTTTGCCTTTGGAGCATTGTGAAGGTTTTGGACTAAATTTCAATGAGACAAGCACATTTGCAGGATTCATGAGCATGTTTAATGGTGATGTCTTTCTGATTTAGTACTAATTCATATTTTTTCATCTTTTCTTGTGCAGTAGAACATAAAGTTTAGATTAAGAAATGTTGTTTAGAGGCACCTTAACTCTGTCTTCTTTACATTGCTTAGATGTTTTCCTCTACTAGGTTTTCTCGAAGAAATTAGGAGTTCCATTTTTCTCCATGTTCATATAGTTTTTTTCCTTGAGATTAAATTAGTATAGTAGGGCTAAAGAAATTTATGGTTTTCCCTGTCCTTTGGTTTTACTTGAAAAGTTTTTCTTAAGGCTTTAATTAGGGTTTAGGCTAAACAAGTTTATGGTTTGCCCTGTCCTTTAGTCTATCTTGAAATGGTTGCTTCAAGGTATTTGTAGTTTGATTAAAGAATTTAGGATTTACCTACACTTTAATCATTACTTATGTGTTATCTTGCATTTTTTCTTTCTCTGAAGGTAGATTTCTAGAGAAAATTGGAGTTCTTTTCTCTCTAGGTTTTGCTGGATTGTTGTCTTAATGTTTACTTGCTAGGGTTTGGTCAAAGAATTTTATGGTTCACCCTGTCCTTTGATTCTTTCTTATGCATAATATTCTTAAATAATTTTCTTGTTATATTACATGTTAAAGGCTTCTTAACTGCCCTTTAAATCTACTAATCTCACAATTTAATGTTCACTTCACTAGCTTTGAAGATCCATTTGGCTTTGATAAACTTGCCCTACGAAACACCCTTGACCTATTGTAGTACTTTTCAAGACCTTTTGTAGACCCCATAGCCCAATGGTCTGAATCTCTCTCACTCTATCTATTCTGCTTGACAAGCAACCCAACCAAACAAAATAAACAAACAACCCTATCATTATAACTAGCCTAAAATAAAAACCCTAAAATCAATAAAGTTTACACCTTTTATACAAATATAGAGAGATCCCTCTCTGAGTCCAGGAATGCTAGGTCCTAGGACTCCAAAGTTGGTTTGATGTTACCCTTGTACATTTGGTCTTACCAATATAACAAATTACAAGGACCTAACATGGTTGTCCGAAGATCTTGATGAGCGATGGAGGTACGCATTTCATTAATGAAATAATACAAGCTTTGACTGAAGAATTTTGAATCCACCATGCAAAAATTACCCCATATCACCCATAGGAAAATGAAATGGTAGAATATTTTAAGAAAATTCTAGAAGAGGCACTGACTAATATTTGTAATGTCAATCGAAATTATCAGGACGTACGCATCCCGTCAGTCCTTTGGGCCTATCGAACCACGTGCAATAAATTGACTAGGAAAACACCGTTTCGAATGGTTTATGGAAAGGAGGCCATTATGCCCATGGAGTATATCATTCCTATCTAACGCATCATAGCCTTTACAAACATGGCAGAGCTCGATATCACGGAGGAACTCTTAGCACATCTAGTCGCCTTGGAAGAAGACCGATTCATTGCTAACTTGCATCAACAAGTTTGGAAGGCCCGTGAAAAAACCTGACACGATAGGTATATCCAGTAGAAGTCATTTAAAGAGGATGAGATAGTATTATTATATGACAGCCATTTTTCACACCACCTAGAGAAATTCCGCCAACATTGGTTGGGACCTTACATCATAACAAAAATTACGAATGGTGGTGCGGTGAAATTGGCTACGCTACGTGGGGACCCCCTGCTCGGATATGTTAATGGCAGCTATCTCAAACCATACCAAAACAACTCGGCGCAGACCAAATGACTATATGGCCAGAGTAGCTGTATTGGGATGGATACGCGCATGCAAGAGGAAAAACGCAAGAAGGCCCGTTATATGCACAAGGGTCGACCGCAGGTCAAGAAGCCCACAGAGGTGTGTTGGGAGCACAAGGGTAATACATAGCTGTGAAAACTAGCCATTGGAATAGTACTGTTGGGTAAAAAGCCAACTTTACCATTGGAAGGAGCGGGCAGTAGGCAATTAATGCGGCAATTTTCAAAGATTTTTTACCATTTCCTTGAGGGTAAGTTTCACTTAAGCGTCATCCGACCGTTACTCACTATTCAAAGCTATAAATGGAGGAGGGTAGCTTCAAATTTGGTTCCACATATCCTGAAAATCTTGTTCCTTACAAATTTCTGTAACTATTGTGCTATGTTCATGTCTGGGCGTGCTACCGCCTCTGATAGTAGTAACCCCAAGTTCATCTTCCGAGCCAAAATGACTGCGACCAATCCCACTGAATCATCGTAGATAGTGGCCTATACTGAGAGAGCATCTGATGAAGTATTTGAGGTCACCCCTGAAGTCGAAGAAGTTGTGTCCACACCAACCAAGGTGAAGCAGGTGGAGAAAAAGAAGATTAAAGGGAAATGCCAGGAGCAATGGTAGGGGAGGGCTACGAAATGGGCTGGGGGGAAGCCGCGCACCTCCCCCCAAAACGTGCAATATCCCCAAATGGTGCCTAAGGCACACTCTCCTAACTTAGTAAATCAACCTCTATCTGCTCAGGAAGAAGCATGACTCTATGACCTAATCACTTGGCTACCGCCCTATGTTCAGCCCCGAAGGCCCTCAGTGCGCACACCCAAGAATCTTGAGGGTATACTTGCCTATTTGCAAATTCCGCTAATTCTGGGTAAATTCCCCATAACTAGAGAATAATTTGGTAAGATCCCCTCAATTAAGTTAGACAATCATGACCTTTCCAACCTAGAGGCCCTCCCAGAATTGGCACCTGAGCTATATCTCGAAAGAGTACTGGAGGATGATGTGCTAAGGTTCATACCAATGTCGTGGGCGCGTGGGTTAGAAGGATTTGGATTATTAAACTTGCTGTGGATACCTCACTTTGGCCGATACAATGTAAGAAACCAAGTTGTGCAACAACTGCTAGCCCTGATCCATGACGGAATATTGTGGATCTAGGACCGCATTCCCATCAATGCCACCATAATTCACTGCATTACTGGTCTCCCCATGGAGGGGCTAAATCCCATGGAGTGTTTTAGCAAGAAGTACGAGCAAAAAATCACCGAAAAGGTGTGAGAAGACTACCATGTCGAGCGAAACACCAGAGGGTTCATAATCAACACCATTAACGACCCAGGAGCGTGCATAGGTACCTTTCTATTGGCTTGTAAAATGATGCAAAAGTGCTAGGCCACCACTGTCCCCGCCTATGTGATTCATCTTTTTGGCCACTGTGAAAAGGGGATATGCTTTAACTGTTCGCAGTTCCTCTGCAATGAGTTTCTGGAAAATGTGTGCAAGGCCCATAATCATGGGAAGGCGTTCTGCTACTCTTCGTTGTTGCTCCTAATTACATTGGTCACATGGGAATCCCCTGAAGGATCAGTCGTCCCTGAGCTTGAACTAGACATGTGTGAAGGGGCGCGATACACAAACTTATGGGATTCAAAGGATGAGTAGCGTATTAAGGAAAAAAAATCATTTTGGGTACTATTTCAGAGCGCACTCGTAGCAGCAATTCACTCCCGACCACACTTGTCACTGACGGTCTACAAAAAATATAAGAGCATCGCAACATTCCAGGTGACAATGCACAACGTACAGATTCAGGGCCGTAAGGATCCATCTTCGATGTCACTACCTTACATGGTCGTCGATGAGGAAATTGATCTTCTCATCACCACTTGGCCACTTTACTGGAAATTGGGATTCAAATCGATCGTGGTTGTCACTACTGCTACAAGAACAGTCTCGAAGACCCCCACCCCACCTGATACCACCAAGAATTTGGAAAACCATGGCCTAAAAGGCTCCACTAGGATGAAGGGTCCCCCAAATAAAATGTAGGGCGTGGAGCAGGAATCGCAACAGGACATGGAAACTGAGGGTCTGGATGCGCAGGGTGCTAGTTCCCCACGTGGCACGAAACGGACAGTCGAACCTCTCAAGGGCCAGCGAACAAAATGACGGGCTACTAGGCTTGGTAGGGATACTAAGGTTACCTTAACCAAGGAATATCTGGAGCAAATCACAGATAAAGTCACCCTCACTTCATAAGACATATGGCTTTCCTGGGAAGAATAGCCGAAGGTTGTAGTTGCTGCATTACAGTTTGAGCTCCAAAATTTTCAGTTCAAGGCCGATAATATACAGATGAGCATGGTTCAAGCGAGGCTGCCTCAAGCAACCACCACTAAGTTGATCTCCACAACCTAGAGCCGCTTCTTCCCCTACTAAGCGCAGCAATCACTCTAAGTCAAGCTGCCTTATGTGCGCAAGTCCACACCTAAGCCGAAGTACATATGGACTTGGCTTGGCTTCCTCACGAGCTGCTGCAGGTTCTCCATACATCCCTCTTTGAGGAAATCCAACACATAGATCACTGGGTGCAATAGAAGCTAAGTATAGCTGAGAAGACAATCGTAGAAAAGACTACCAAGGCATCCCAGGCACAGGCCGCGTGCATCCTTGCCACCGCACAACAGACCAAGTTGGAATGCCTGATCAACAGAATTTGTGAAGATGTGACTAAAGACATAACGACCTCTGCCACCCCCCAGGCCAATATTGAGGGACTCATCGCAACCCTAAAAGCTTCTCAGACCGAGATCCATAATGTTAAGACTGAGATGGAACATCAGATTGCTGCATTACAAGCTAAGTTGCAGCTAGAAACTCCTCCTGAGGTACACGCCTAGAGAGCTACGCTGGTCACCAAAGCTACGAACACCATTACAGCTCAGATTTCTTAGGGCACCAAATTTCTTAAGACATCTATGCATCTCTGGTCTAAGGTGCATCGCAACCCTCTCCTACGTGAAATTACCCAATAAATGCACCAAAAGGAAGAAGAATTTGAGCAAATAGAGGCTACAATGCCCACTCTGATCCCAGCTCAACGTATGGCACGTCATCGAGCCATCCATGCACTTAGAGATGACCTGGAAGAGCTTCGCCACAAGAAGAAGGTTCTGAGTGACCACCTCAAACCATGGGCCGATGAAGCCATCAATATATCTCAGGACTTAGATGTTATGGTCAAACAGTTGAATCAGACCTTGGAAAGTGTCACCACTGCCACTTAAGGCCCAACTTCGTAGAAGTTGGTGGACATTGCGCAGAACACTACCGCGCAGAGCGAAGGAGTGTTTCCCCCTCTGGTCTATGCCATTAAGCAGCTCCAGGAAAATATGCAAACCCCATGGCCGTTGTGACTCGGGACGTGTCACAAGATTGTGTTAGGGGCCTATTGGAATAGGGTCCCCCAGCTGCGTTTTGATATGTTACAACCCTACGTTTTTTATATATTTTTGTAGTAATTAGTCTTGAGAAGGGGCTTTGGGGTGGGTCAAATCCCCCAATGTATTGTAATGGGTCAAAGGGTATACCTAGAGTTTTCAAACCACGGTTTGCAGACCACAGGATAGCGCAAGCTATGATGACATAAATAGATAGATAGTTTAAGTCTAGAGGTAAGTAAGATTGATGCTAGGTACGAACTATTGAGATCTATTTTGGGTAGTTTTGGGTAAGGAATCCTGTTGACTGTGTGCATAGGGACCCTCAGTCCTGCTATGTGCGGACCCCGCTGGATGTGTGCGTGGGCTATGACTTGGATTTGTAACTTGGTTTTGGATGTTAATGAGCACGGAATCTATTGAAGTATCTCTATGCTATCTGAACTAGTTGTGTTTATTATTGAAGTACCTCTATGTTATTTGAATAAGCTATGACTGTATCTGTGATATATGAATTCACTGTGATTGTGTTGTTCTGTGGTGATAATTGTTGATGCGCACATGGATGCGAAGGTATTTCTGAGATCTACTTAATAATAGTAGCTTTGTTTATGCTTACATTCTATTACACTATTAAGGGCTTGGTGATAAGCTTGTTTTTGTGTAAACCTAATAGAACTCAACTACCCCCTCTCTCCTAGGGTGCAGAAACCTAGTTCCAACACCCACCCATACTACTTTGGGTGAGACCTTGGTCTGCGAAAGTAGGTCATTTCCAAAAGGGCCAATAGTATAGGGGTTTTTTGGTAAACCTTAAATCTGAACCTGGGTCAGGAACCCTCAAGCCAACACTAGACCAAACTTCTTAGGTATTTCCTCAACCAAAATAGGATCAATCATGCCTTGTGCATGTTTTCCTAAACCCTTTCCTTCTTAGCCAATTTTTAACATCAAATTGGACCCTATACCTATAGTGTGCTTTTAAAATGATCCTACACATCTATCTGAGAGGAATTTGAAGACAAATTTGAGTGGTTTACCTCTACTTCAAGCATGTGTTTGGTTAAGGCCTCTTGGGATTGATGGAGCTGCATCTCCATCTCATGCATTCTTTGAAGAAGTACTTATTTCTCTTGCTTCATAGCAACCAATTTATCATGAATTCTAATGCTTTCCCGTCCATATTCATACAGAATTTGCACCATATCCTTCAGGATGTAGAAGTCTCGCTTCATCTCTTCATCGAAGAGCCTTGTAAAGGAGGAGGATTTTTAAACCTCACTTGATGAAGTTTTCATCATTATGTAAATGATCTAAATAAATTCAACAAAAATTCACAAATCTTTCAAAAATAATTGAAAAATCTTCATAACAATATGGTTGTAGATTCAAGCTCTTTTCTGCAGCTTGTGTCTCTTCTTCAAGCAGCCTCTTTTACAAACAATCCCTCTTGTGCTTCAAGGGTTTCCTTGAGGTCCTTTGGGTAAGGAGAATAATTTCAGCCTTATTTCTTCTTTTTCTCTTCTGGACTTAGCTAGAAATAGATCCCCTTCACCTCTAGAAAACTCAAAATTGTAAGCGTCATTCAATTTTGCAAACAGTTATATTCTTTGCATTGTTAAACACCTTTCAAGTCAAACAAGCAACCTAGTGCTTTGTCAAGCAAGAAACCTAGTGCTCTGTCAAGAAAGAAACCTAATGCTACGATACCACATGATCTGAAATGGGTGGATAATTTTTTATGATTTGCAAGCACCTCCCACTCAGTTTAAAAAATTAAGATCTAGCTTATACTTGACTGTGCGGAATTGAATTCTTGATTCTGGTGTATGAATTTTAACGGCTTTAATTCTTTATGTGTGAGGAATTAAATATTTTTTTTTATGATATGAAGCAGGTAAAACAACCATAAATTTCAACAAATAATCATCAACACATAACATCAAATTTAATAAAGGAATTCACCCGAATATCGTGGGCTACGTCTCCTTGAGCCTATGTCAATTGACTTGGCTCTTTGGGATTATGATGAAAAATTCCTTTTACAAGTTACTAACTCAACTATAATGGTTATTTATGTTGTACCATTGGGTTTAGAATACCATCATACCCCTGGAATGGTTGTTATCTCTCTGAATATGTACTTAGGCTCCCTTTGAATTGACCTCTTCTATCAGTGCCCTTAAGCTTCCCTGAGCTTCTCTGTGGAACTAACTCCTTAAGAAATCCTTTTATTTCCTTGAAACCTTTTCTATTATCTCTAGCATATAACATACATCCAAAATAGGTTGTTCATTTTCTCCAAATGAAATTTGGCTCCCCAATCTAGGCCTCCAACCCCTGGTGGCCCTTAGCTTCCCGAAAATTCCCCATGGCTTCTTTAACTCCAAAATTCTCCAAATGGCTCTAAAAATCCTTCCATTGGATTTATAATGTAAAAAATAGTCAAAATAGACTATTCTCTTTCTGAAAAAAGCCTCTGGCTACTCCGGTTACGCCTCCAACACCAGGTGGCACCCCTTGGCTCTCGACTAACTAAAAAATTCTATGAAGCTTATCTACCTTCAGAAGTCTTCAAAAGCTTCTGAAACTAATTCAATTGGATTCATAAGGTTAAAAATAGTCAT
The DNA here is from genome assembly GCA_034641835.2 of Pinus albicaulis. Lineage (NCBI taxonomy): Eukaryota > Viridiplantae > Streptophyta > Pinopsida > Pinales > Pinaceae > Pinus > Pinus albicaulis. Next base: position 30,264,202 of record MU968359.1, read on the forward strand.
AATAGACTATTGGTTTGCTGAGAATGGTCTCTGGCTGCCTTGGATAGGCCTCATTCTCCTGCTAGATCCTGGTGGCCCTAGTGGCCCTTGGAACTTCTATGAAGCATATCAACCTTCAGAAGTCCTCTACTAGCTCTGAAAACCCTACCATTAGATCCATAATTCTCAATATAGTCAAAATTGACTATTGGGTTGATGAGAATGGTCACTGACTGCTCTAGCTAGGCCTCATTCTCCTACTGGCCACTGATGGCCCTAGTGGTCCTTAGAACTTCTATGAGGAAAAATCACGCTTAGAAGTTCTCTGATGGCTCTGAAACCCTCACTAATGGCTCTGGAATGTCCAAGAAATTCGAATTGACTATTCACACTCTCAAAATGGTTGAGTAATTCTCAAGAGAGAGCATAATCATTTTTTCCTAGTAACCCTTAAAACAACTCCACTAATTGTGGAGAACTTCACTTATAGCTGGAGCTAAAATAGGAATTGCCCGCTAATTTTGGGCATGCTCCAAATAGTTCGCCAGAAAGACCCTTAGCAATAAATTTTGGGTTGGTGGTTGGGCACATGCCCCCAACCCTACGGTTAACAAACTGCAACATTCAACAGAACTTCAAGTTTGCATCATAGTGGATAAGTGGAACTGGAGTTGAAAATGCGGTTAGCGAAACTACCGAAGAAAACCGCGCATAAAACATCGCTTGTGACAAAGCTGTAGTTTAATTCTGGCAGGTAACGTTTGTGCGCCGGTGATCTAGCTCTGGGTTAATGGGCTAAGGCCATTTGGGGAGGGGGCTGGCCCACAGGGCTGGCCCCCTCCAACCCCCAAACGTATTTACATTACACCATAAATTAAACCCATCCACTAGTATGGTTTAGAAACATCATAGCGGAGATGGTTAAGTCATGCACTCAGTAGTAGGTCACGTGATCGACCCCGGCGGAGTCCCTAAATTTTTTTAAACACCATCTTGGGCACACGTGGCAGCCTCAAGGCTGGCCATGTGTCACCCCCTAATTGGTCTAAAACAACTCCACCAAATAAAATTGTGACACTTGTCAGCATGTGACTGGCCTGGAAGGAATATTCTAAGGAATATTTTAGGAATATTCCTTGGAATATTCTTTTTGCTGACTGTACCTTTTCTCAGTCAACCTTGGTCAAATTTCCAATTTTGTAGTTTACTATACTTTCAAAACTTGATAAGGTCTTCATACGATGTCTGTTTTTCGAACTGTTCATGGCACTGGAATCAGAAAGACAAGATCTATCCGTTCACTCAGGTTCGACACATTTTCAAACACTTTTAAATTTGAGATATCACTTAGGTCCTTGATCCAAATTTGATCAATGGATGATGTACAGTCAGCAAGGTATGAAAATATGCCAAAAAGTAATAAAATATAAGGAAGAGTGATTTTTTTGGGCTAGGGCTACCATCAGTGACTAAATTTTTTAAATGCAAACCTAGTGGAATGATAAAAATTTCTGAATGAGACCCTAATATTATATGAAAAGATGATTTTTTATCACTGATGGTAGGATGCAAATACTGACACTAACACCTCCTGTAAGGGCCCAATTGAAAGTGGATTTTTTTCCACTGCATATGTCTTTAGAATCTTGGATTTGTCCCAGGGAAAGGTGGTATTTTATACCCATATGCGATTCTCAATTTTTTTCCATTACTAAACCCCCCACAAATGTCTCCTTATTCATTATCTTAATCCTAGATTGCAGATGGTAACTTGATTTGAGAGGGGAAATCACAAGATCAATTTTAGAGAGGGAAGGAAAATATTATGAATATGAGGAAATTCCTATTAATGAGATGGGGGCTCTCGAGGGCCTGAGCTCTAACTAATTCTAAGGACTAGTATTTGAGACATTAATTATTTCAATGGGAGAGTCTCTTTCAGATAAATAAAAAGGAATACCAAACTTCAAAACTTTTTCCTCATTCAGGATAGGGGGATAAAATCCAATAGACCCAGGTGCAATAAGGAAGGGAGAGTCAAAGGGAAAGGATGATAATCATCAGTATTAATAGAAATTCCATCAATATTGGGGAAGGGAGCTTACCTGTAGATACTTCCTTTGGGGGCACAAGGATGATAAACTAATCAATAACATCCTCTATTTGAGCATCTCATACTAGAGATGAATTTTCTAGCTAACCATGACTCACTAGTTTCTTTTCTTGGGCTATAGCCACCTTCTTATCCTCGGGCTTGAACACCTTCCAATTTTTTTTGTGGAAAATAATATAAGAAGGATAATGTTTTCATTGAGCCTGAATGCTACATATATCATGAAAATCGGAGCACATAAATGTAATACGCCAATCATTGATTCTCTAAGTACAAGAGAAGCCCTCACACACTAAATCAATATAATCATGTAAATAGTTTAATAGATCTACTTCTATGTGGATTCAAGGGCATCAAAAATCCTTCTTAACATCCTAGTCTTTTCCCAGCCAAAGAAAACACCCTATATTATAGGGATTTTGAGTTCCTAAAAGGAAAGTGAATCCCTAGAAGGATTACACAAATTATGCATGTGAATAGAGGATCCCTATGAAGATTGAAATTCACTTCCCACTTTTTGATATACAAGGCAAAGAGAAAATAACTCCAATAACTTTTTAGAATTAAACAAAGGTCCTCTTTGGACATAAACTTAAACCGTATGCATCCTCACACCAATAGATGAAACAAATGTGAATAACCAACCACTAGAGCCAAGTTTTGAAAAATGAAAACCTTGAGCGAATCCAAGCACACTTATTTCCTGCAAAATATCCCTACTACCATTTTGTCTGGCAACTCAAGGATGCATGATATTCTATATCTTCTTCAATCGCCATATTTATTTTCTTTGTGTGCACTTTAACACATGATTTCTTGACTTTCTTATTAGGAACCCTTGAAGGCCTAGTGAAAGACACCTTGGATTCTAAAAGCCATGTTATCAAATTCTCCTTTTGAAGCAAATTTGGGTCATCAAGAGGGGAACAATGTATATTTATTAGAGAGAAGTTCGTTGAAAGATGGTTATGTAGAGGGCTTTCAGATTTATTTTAGCACGTGTCTAAACTACCACCCTACAAGAAAACCTCAATCCTTGGGCTCATCTCCATCGACTTATCCATCATATGTCTACTTTAGCTCAATAGAGGGACTAGATTCCCCTAATTGGAGTAACCAATTTCCTCACTACATCGTTACAAATTCCAAAAATGAAACAAAATTTTTCACACTCACCATAATCCTCTTTAAAATCCACTTCATCCTCCATAATATTGTTTTCATATAAGACGATATATATTTATATCAACTAAAATCATATTGTATGCATAAAAACCATAAAAAAAGCATGTGTACTTCCATCAAATTTATATATATAAATATTAGATAAACCCTTTAAATTACTAAATATTAAATACACATGCAATAAAAAACAAGTGATAAAAGGCCTATAAAGGATTTTTATTAATGGTGTTATCAAATAAAGATAATAAATAACTCTTTGTTGTAAAGTCTCCTTTCACGAGAATAAATATGTTAGCACATACAAACATGTAGCATGTTGGTAAAAAATGCAAATATTTGTTAAAAGTTTTAAATACATTGTTTTTTATATTTTTAAATATAATAAATCCAACCCCTAAGAGAATCCAAGCACACTAATTTCTTGAAACATATCCCTATGACCACTGTGTCTAGCCACTGAATGATGCATGAGATTCTATATCTTCTTCAACCACCATATTTATTTTCTCCTTACACACTTTATCACATCATTTATTGACTTGATTATTAGGAACCCTTGAAGGCTTAGTGCAAGAGACCTTGGATTATAAAATCCTTGTTATCGCATTGGGCATTTTGAAGAAAAATAAGGTCATCAAGAGGGGAACAATTTATATTTTTTGGAGAGAAGTTATTTGAAGGATGGTTTTGTAGATGGTTGACAGAGTTATTTTAGCATGTGTCTAAACACCCACACTACATGACAACCACAATTCTTAGGTTCATTTCCATATTGTCCTCTGGATGGATATTATCTAGCTCAATAGAGTACCTAGATTCCCCCAATTGGAGCAACCAATTGCCTCACTACATCCTTACAAAGTCAAAATCGAAATAGAATATTTCACACTCACCATTATCCTCTTTAAAATCCACTTCATCCTATAACACGATATAGATTTATATTAACTAACATCATACCATAGGCAGAAAAACCATTAAAAAAACAAGTGTACTTTCATCAAATTTCTATATATAAATATTAACTAAAGTTTTTAAATTACTAAATAATAAATACACATGACATCAAAAAAAGTGAGAAAAGGCGCATAAAGGATTGTTATTAATGGTGTTATCAAATAAATATAATAAATAACTCTTTGTGTGTTAGGTCACTATATTACTAGTATAGTCCCTTATTGTAGTTAGTGTAACCCCCTTGTTGTTATTATTGTACCCCTGTAACCCCCATATTGTTATTATTGTGCCCTTAAATTATTATTGTTAGGTCAGCTAGGATTACATAGTGGCCCCACTAGGATTACATAGTGGCCCCATGGACTCCTATATATAGAAAGGAGGTTTTGTAATTTGTATCATCCAAGAATTGTTCATTCATGTAATGTACTGGCGGTTTCCCCCTCGAAGTGGCTTATTTCTAAGGCGTTGATATCTCTTTTCCTATATTTTTGGAGCTGGTTTCACAACATTTGGTATTAGAGCTTTGGATTCTAGGGTTTCGCTGCTCCAAACAAGTCATCGTGGAATTTTTGCTATAAATTTTTTTCTACGAAGGTTAAGAAGTTAAATTTTTTAGAGTGCAAAGCCAAAATCCTAAGGAACATCATCGAAAATTTTAGAGCTTGGTTCGAAATCTTTTCGAAGATATGATTTTTCAAAGTTAGGGATTTTTGCAAGCTCCTGAATTTCATTTAAAATGGTCATATCGGTATTTTCACTATAACTTTTGTTCTACGAAGGTTCAGAAGCTGAAATTTCTAGGGTGAGAAGCCAAAATCCTGAGGAAGATTGTATAAAAATTTCAGATCTTGGTTCGCAATATTTTAGGAGATATGATCTGTGGAAGTTAGGTCTTTTCAAGCTCCCAAATTTCATCTCAAAGAGGTAATCGTGGGAAAATCTTGATAACTCTCTCTTTGAGCATCGGATTGGAATTCTGTAAAAAGAGACTGGAAATAAATAGTATGTAGTTTCCTTTCTATAAATTTAAGAGCCAAAGGAGCAAACAGTGACACGTGGCAAGTCGTACAAGTTTTCTCTACTCAACTAGTCCATAATTAGGTCATTATGGGAGATTGGACATAACTTTGCCTTGAAGAATCCAAATCGGGTCGACTCAAAACAAGGCATTCGAAAGAGAATGTAGTGGGCTAACTCAGTGCAAATTTCATATTTTGAAGTTTTGAAATCACAAAGATAATTCAGTTTCAATATCGAGCTCCTCAAAAGCAAGAAAAAGGTGTGTATTTTTTTTTCTGAATTGCATAAGTCTTGTGTAAAAAAATTATTTTGAAGTGATTCCAAGGGCCTATTGAGCATATATTTTTTTATTGGGTTCTAAAATGCCTCCTAAAAATCATTCAACACCTATTAAGCCCTCAAAATACTCTACTATGACTCATGAAGATGGAGAATTGCAATGCAATCTATCAAAATTACAAGAGAAAGTGCACCAAATTTCGCTCTCGTAAAGAGCAACAAAAAATGAAATGGAAGTTTTGAAGAAAGGCGTGGAAGCGAAGATGGATGGTTTGAAGAAAGGTGTGGAAGCTAATATGGATGGCATGGAAGCTAAGATGGAGGACATGGAAGAAAAAATGAAAGACAACATTGAAAACATGAAGAATGTTCTAAAAGTAGACATCGAAGGTTTGACAAAGTTGATACAAGAAATTATTCCTAATGGTGAAAAGATAGTAGAGGAAACTCGTGATGAGAACAAAATAAATGTTAATCGTGATTTCATAAAATCTAATGTTTGATTGAAGAACCACCATATTCCAAAGATGGATATGAGGAATTTTGATGGAAAGGATCATGTAACATGGACACTACAGATGGAGCAGTATTTTGATCTCAATAATGTGTAAAACACACAAAAGGTACGCATTGAAACTTTACATTTAGAACAAAATACATTTGTATGGTATCGATGGCTTTTCTCCCATAAAAAAATTGTCACTTGGTCAATTTTACAGAGGAAATGATAGCACATTATGAGGATACAAAGAGAAACACTTTTTTTAGCAAATTGATAAATCTCAAACAAAAGTGTTCAATGGGGGAGCACATTGAGGACTTCCAAAAATTGAATATAAGGGTAACTGATATTCCAAAGGAACACATGATTTATCTCTTCATAGTTACTTTAAAGGATAACATACAACATGAAGTTCATATTTTGGAACCTGATTCATTGGAGAAGGCATTCATGTTGGCAAGAAAAATTGAATGTAAAATTATGGCGACAAGGAAGCCTACCACTCACTTCTATAAATATGGAAGTGTTGCTACTCCTAGATTTCCACAACCTACAAGGTTGACACCACAAAAATTGAAAGAAAAAAGAGCAAAAGGGCTTTGCTACAGTTGTGATAGAAAATACACTAAAGGTCATAAGTGTGCTGAGAAGAAACTATTTTACATAGATTGTGAAGAGGAAGAAGAAAATGAAAAAGAATCTTCAAAAGAAGAGGATATACACCAGGAACCAACCCTATAGGAGGAAGAAATGAGTCTGACCATATCCTGTAATGCATTGGTAGGAATTACCACTCCTCAAACTCTCAAGATAGAAGGACATATCAAGAAGAAAAAGGTAATAATGTTGATTGATTCAGGTAGTACCCATAATTTTATTCATTGTAAGGTAGCCAAGGAATTGAATTGTTTCCTATATCCAGCACCAGAATGTCAAGTAATGTTTGCAAATGGAGGAACTATAAATCTCTCTAGAAAATTCCATAATATAAAGCCAACCATGGAGGAATATGTATTGAATAGTCCAATGCTTTCCATTCCTATGGGAGGTGTTGATGTTGTACTAGGAGTACAATGGTTACAATCTTTAGGGACGATAGATTTTAATTTTCAAGAAATTTTCTTTTCAAAAGGAAAGGAAGTCAAATTATGGGGTATTGCAAGGAAGTCGGGAAAGATAATAAGCTCTAATGTCATGACAAAGCTTCTAAAGAAATAACAACGAGGCGTAATTGAACAATTATGCTCACTAGAAGTTCCAACATCAAAATCATTTATTTCTGCAGATCTCCAAAAGTATTGGACAATCATTCCAAGGTGTTTGAAACTCCCAAAGGACTCCCACCTATTCGTGATCATGATCATGCTATTCATTTTATTCTAGGAAGTGTTCCTCCAAACATCAGGCCTTATAGATATCCTTATGTCCAAAAGAGTGAAATTGAATGTATGATTGTAGAAATGTTAGAGGTGGGTATAATTCAACCTAGTCAAAGTTCTTTCTCTGCTCCTGTATTATTGGTACACAAGAAGGATGGATCATGGCACATGTGTCTGGATTATAGTGAGCTCAATAAGCTCACCATTAAAGATAAATTTCCCATTCCTGTGATTGATGAATTATTTGATGAATTACATGGAGCAATTTATTTTACCAAGTTGGATCTTCGTTTAGGATATCATCAAATTAGAATGAAGACTAAAGATATTCCGAAAACAACATTTCAAACTCATGAAGGTCATTATGAAGTTTTGGTCATGCCTTTTGGCCTTACCAATGCACCTTCTACATTTCAAGGGTTGATGAATTCCATTTTCAAACCATTCCTTAGAAAATTTGTGCTAGTATCTTTTGATGATATACTAATCTACAGCAGGTCTTCGAAGGATCATTTTCAACATGTTGAGAGGGTGCTCAAACTATTGCAGGAGAAACAATTATATGCAAAAACATGCAAATGTTTCTTTGGAGTACAAGAAGTGGAATATCTAGGTCATATTGTATCTCACGAGGGTGTTAAGGTGGACCCTAAAAAAATTAAATCCATTAAGGTGTTAGGTCTCCGTAGTTTGCAAGATTGGCAAGAACAAATGCTATAGAGACTAAATCAAAACCACTTTGGAATCTTAGGATCTAGCCCTCCTGGATTCAAAGAGGGATCTCTCTATATGAGTGTTTTCAAAGATATTTCTTTAAGGCTTATGATTTGATATTAGGCTAGTTGTGAAGCAAAAGGGTTTTGTTTTTTTTTTTTGGGATGGATATCATCAAAATGAAGGAAGTCTTCTGAGGAGTAAAGGTGTGAGTAGGTTGAAATAATGGTTGAGATTATTGTATAGGTAAGAAACAGTATCAATCCATTGGGCTATGGAGTCACAAAAGGATTTAATTGCACAACAAGTTTCAAGAGTGGTCCATGGGGTAAGTCATATATGTCAAAGGATCTCTTTAAGTTGATTTTGTGATATGGGACATTAAGAAGTGTGGTGAGAGAAGCAAACATATAAGAAAAAAAAGGGCAACTTAAGATCAAGTAAGGACTTTTAACCTAGCCTTCTTTGAGCATACTCTCAAATTAAAACAGTTAATATCAACAAATAATAGCCTAAGATCAAGTAAGAACTTTTAATCTAGCCCGCTTTCAGCATATTCTTAAGGAAAACATGCAAGATAAACATAAAAATTAGCCTAAGATCAGGTAAGGAATTTTAACCTATCCTGCTTTTGACGTACTTTTAGGGGAAACTTTCAAAACAACTGTTGGAGAAAACACTAGAGGACGGGGCTAACCATAAACTTCCCTAGTTTAAATTTACTAAGCATGCAATGAAAATATCATTCAAGAAAAATATCTCAAGTTTTACTCAGCAAGACATGGGCTCACCAACATTCCCTGACTAGTTACACTCTATTGAAATCATTCCCAAACACACATTTATAAGAAAACATAGAGATAAAGATTTATCAATGAGAAATAGGGTACTTTACAGTAAATACTAATCTATATTTGTTGTTATTTATCAGAGAAAGTGGAAAGTATGGAAAACATGAGAAAAATAACAATTACAATAATAAAAACATCACCATTGACATAGACCAAGATCCCATAAATCAGCTTGTGTATTTGATGTTCAAACCAGTTACAATCTTCAAGTCTAGTGGACCTTTTACAGCTTCAAACTTCTGTTCTCAGCCTATCTTTCTTCAATTACAAAACAGAGTTTCAGCAGCCTCAATAGATATTTACATTCAACAAGTATCCAACCAACAATAACAATAAACTCGTCATATGATATATATAGGTAAATTAAGGAGGTGGAGTGAAAGGAAGGTCTAACTATTCACTTAATACAGAGTAAATTCTTCTCAACCTTTGGGAGGCATTATGGAGAATATTTTAGATGTTTAACTCTGCTTTAATTAATTTTACATTAACTTTTATCTACTTCAGTCACTTTTGTTGACTTTGGAGGCTTTTGGTAGGCTAGAAATTACTTCTGAGTTGTCTTTGGCAAATATCTCTGACGTTGCAATCAATTTGTATTCTTTTGAGGAAAAGAACTTGTAGGTGGAATTTTGATCTCTAGAGGAGTAATTGCTTCGGTGATTTGGCATTTGAAGCATATTTTTGGGTGATATGTCTGTCTTTGATACTTTAAACCCTGATTAGGCCTTTGATCTTGCTTTAGGCCTTTATAATCATCTTTGGGGCCTTTTTTTTTCCTTTGCTAACTGTATTAACCTTTAATATATTTTTCCTTTGGTATTCAACATTTATTTCTTTCTTTAATCACTGCGCTTTATTGTTATTTCTTATGTTTTCTTTGTCAATGTACAGGTGGATTTCTTTGATGCTGGAGGGTTTTATTGTACAACTAGTGCTTATGAAACACTAATTAATCTTCGAAATTCAACCTTTTTGTCCCTTTTCTTCGTTTCTGAGCCTTTTTGGATCATCATCCAAGGCTATATCACTATAATTTTGACTATGGGATGGCTTTTTATGACTACCGCCATGAAACCTACAACATACCACAAAAACTGTTATAAAAACTTGCGCGTATTGGGTAAACTGATTTGGAGGCTCGGTGGAGGGCAAAAGGAGCAGTGAGGAGGGGAAACTATATGCCAGAGGGGTTTCCATGGAGAAAAACTTGCGAAAATGGGGTCTAAATGTTAATTTGAGTGTGAAATATGGATTCGAAGTTTTGGGGAATATCACCGGCAGTTTTCGCATTGCCGATGGGTTGTAAGTGGTTTATCGCAAAACGAATGCGATACCACACCGGGAGCAACACCTGTCCATCCCAATACTGCCTATTTTGCATTACATTTGCGTGATGGAGGAGTTTGATGATCGGAATGCATCAGTCGTCCGATCTACGAGGATGCAAATCAACGACGGTAGATGAGCGCGATGATTTGAAGAGTTGCACGGTGGACGAGGTAGTGGGACCAGGGTGACGTCACCTTTTTTTGTCACGTAGTGGGGGTATGGTTGGGAGATGGTATGGAAGGTGGAAGCATAATAGCCATTAGATCAAGGCTTGAGGCCTTTGATCTACGGTTGAGATTCGTTTGTGCGGATGAACGAGGAAGGATGGGTAGGTGGTCGGAGGATGGGAGAGGAAGTGCGATGACCGTCAGATCAATGAGATTGACGGTCAAGATCAATTAAGGGGAAATGCATAGCGCAGAAAAAAAATGATAAGAAAAAGGGCTCGAGGGAAGAGGGGAAGGTATGGTGAGCATGAAGCCGTTGATCTTTGTAGATCTACGGTGGAGATCAAAGCAGAGGTTGAATCATTGGAAAAAATAAGGTGAAGGAAAATGAAGAAAAGCAAGTATAGTTGCTACTACATTTATGGACACAATTCAAAAGCTACATGGAAACCCAAGGGTTATTGTGAGCGACAGAGATCCCATTTTTACTGGAAAATTTTGGAAGGAGTTATTTTCTTGTTTGGGTACTCAATTAGCTCATATCTCATCTTATCATCCTCAATCCGATAGTCAAACTGAGATAGTAAATAAATTTTTGGAAGGATATCTTCGTTGTTTTGTATCTGATAAACAAACATAATGGGTCAAGTGGTTACCTCTCGCTGAATGGTGGTATAACACTTCCTTCCATATTTCAGCAAAAATGACCCCATTTATGGCACTTTATGGATATCATCCACCATCCATCACATAATATTTAAGAGAAAATTCGAAGGTTCAAGCAGTGGAAGATCACATCGAGCATCAACAAGAAGTTCTCCAACTCTTAAAGGATAACCTGAATTTGGCACAAAATCGAATGAAACAATAGGCATATCAACATCGCAGCGAGAGAAGTTTTGATGTAGGAGATTGGGTATTTTTACGGCTGCAACCATACAAACAAATGTCCCTCAAGCAAGCTAAGAAGGATAATAAATTATCACCAAAGTACTATGGTCCTTACAAGGTGTTGCAAAACATTGGTACTATGGCATACAAATTGGAGCTTCCTGCTTCTTCGCGAGTACATCCAGTTTTCCATGTTTCATGCTTAAAGAAGGTTATAGGTGAAAATCTTCCAGTTCAAACAATATTGCCAGAACTTGATGAGGAAGGAAAATCATATTGGAACCTGAAGCGGTCATGGAAACAAGAACTCGACAGCTACGGAATCGATCAATTTCAGAGTATCTCATCAAGTGGAAGAACTTACCCACTGAAGATTCTACATGGGAGGATGAGAATTTTATACAGAAGCACCTAGAGCTATTCAAGCATTGAGGACAACAATTTTTTGAAGGAGAGGGGCATGTTAGGTCCCTATATTACTAGTATAGTCCCTTATTGTTGTTAGTGTAACCCCCTTATTGTTATTATTGTACCCTTGTAACCCCCATATTGTTATTATTGTGCCCTTAAATTATTATTGTTAGGTCGGCTAGGATTACATTGTGGCCCCACTAGGATTACATAGTGGCCCCATGGACTCCTATATATAGAAAGGAGGTTTTGTAATTTGTATCATACAATAATTGTTCATTCATGTAATTTATTGGAGGTTGCCCCCTTGAAGTGGCTTATTTCTAAGGCGTTGATATCTATTTTCTTCTATTTTTGGAGCTGGTTTCACAACATTGTGGTAAACTCTCCTTTCACTCAAAAAAATATGTTAGCACATACACACATGTAGCATGTTGGTAAAAAATGAAATTATTTGTTAAAAGTTTTATATACACATTATATTTTATATTTTTAAATATAAAAAATCAAACCCTTTAGAGAATCCAGGCACATATATTTCCTAAAAAATCTCCCTATGACTGTTGTGTCTATAAACTCAAGGATGCATGCGATTTTATATCTTCTTCAACCACCATATTTAATGTTTTCTTGCACACTTTAACACTTCGTTTCTTGACTTGGTTATTTGGAACCCATTAAGGCTTAGTGCAAGAGACCTTGGATTATGAAATCCTTGTTACATTCTCCTTTTGAAGCAAAATAGGGTCATAAAGAGAGGAATAATTTATATTTTTTGAAGAGAAGGTCATAAAAAATCCAACCCTTTAGAGAATCCAGGCACATCTATTTCCTGCAAAATCTCCCTACGACCATTGTGCCTAGAAACTCAAGGATACATGTGATTTTACATATTCTTCAACCACCATATTTATTTTCTCCTTGCACACTTTAACACTTCATTTCTTGAATTGTTTATTTGGAACCCATGAAGGCTTAGTGCAAGAGACCTTGGATTTTGAAAGCCTTGTTACTTTCTCCTTTTGAAGAAAAATAGGGTCATAAAGAGAGAAGCAATGTATATATATATATATATATATATATTTCTTATGTAGAGGGTTGGTGGAATTATTTTTGAAACTGTCTAAAATGCCACCCTACATGACAAACCCAATCCTCAGGTGCATCTCCATATTATCCATCAGATGGATACTAGCTAGCTTAATAGAGGGTCTAGATTCCCCCAATTGGAGAAACCAATTTCCTCATTTCATCCTTACAAAGTCCAAATTGAAACAAAATATTTCGCACTCACCATCATCCTCTTTAAAAACCACTTCATCCTCCTCCATAATATTGTTGGCATATAACATGATATAGATTTATATCAACTAACATCATACCATATGCATAAAAACCATAACAAAAACATATTTATTTTCATCAAATTTCTATATATAAATATTAGCTAAACTTTTGAAATTACTAAATATTAGAGGTACATGACATACAAAAATAAAAGTGAGAAATGGCCTATAAATTATTGTTATTAATGGTGTTATCAAATAAATATAATAAACAAATCTTTGTGGTAAACTCTCCTTTCACTTGAACAAATATCTTAGCACATACACACATGTATCACACTAGTAAAAAATGAAAATATTTGTTAAAAGTTTTATATACATTATTTTGTATATTTTTAAATATAAAAAATACAACCCCTGAGAGAATCCAAGCACACTAATTTCCTACAAAATCTACCTATGAATATTTTTTCTAGCAACTCAAGGATGCATGAGATTTCATATCTTCTTCAACCACCATATCTATTTTCTCCTTGCACACTTTAACACATCGTTTCTTGACTTGGATATTAGGAACCATTGAAGGCTTAGTGCAAGAGACCTTGGATTCTGAAAGCCATGTTATAACCTTATACTTTTAAAGAAAGAGAGGAACATTGTATAATTTCTGGAGAGAAACTCATTGAAATATGGTTCTATAGAGGTTTGACAGATTTATTTTTGGCATGTATCTAAACCACCACCCTACATGACAACCTCAATCCTCGGGCTCATCTCCATATTTTCCATCGGATGGCTATTAACTGGCTCAATACAGAGCCTATATTCCCCCAATTGGAGAAACCAATGTCCTCACTTCATCCTTACAATGTCTAAATAAAAACATAATATTTCACACTCACCGTCATCCTCTTTAAAATCCACTTCATCCTCCTCCATAATATTGTTGTCATATAACATGATATAGATTTATATCAACTAACATCATATTGTTTGAATAAAAAACATAAAAAAAAACATGTGAACTTTCATCGAATTCCTATATATAAATATTAATAAAACTTTTTAAATTAATAAATATTAAATAAACATGATATAAAAAAAAAAAAAATCTATAAATTATTTTTATTAATGGTGTTATCAAATAAAGATAATAAGAAACTCTTTGTGGTAAAATCTCCTTTCACTCGAACAAATATGTTAGCACATACACACATGTAGCATGCTAGTAAAAAATGCAAATATTTGTTAAAAGTTTTATATACATTAATTTTTATATTTTTAAATATAAAAAATGCAATCCAAGCACACTGATTTCCTTCAAAATTTCCCCATGACCATTGTGTCTAGCAACTCAAGGATGCATGAGATTATATATCTTCTCCAACCACCATATTTATTTTCTCCTTGCGCACTTTAACATGTCGTTTCTTGACTTGGTTATTAGGAACCCTTGAAGGCTTGGTGAAAGAGACCTTGGATTCTAAAAGCCCTATTACATTCTCCTTTTGAAGAAAAATTGAGTCATCAAGGGGGCAAGAACGTATATTTTTTGCAGAGAATTTTTTTGAAAGATTGTTCTATAGAGGTTTGGTGGAGCTATTTTGGCATATGTCTAAACTTCCATCCTACAGAACAACCTCAATCCTAAAGCTCATCTCCATTTTTTCCATTAGATTGCTAATCTCTAGCTCAATAGAGGGCATATATTCCTCCAATTGGAGCAACCAATTTCCTTATTACATCCTTACAAAGTCCAAATCGAAACAAAACATTTTACACACATCATCATTCTCTTTAAAATACACTTCATCCTCCTCCATAATATTGTTGTCATATAACACAATATGAATTTATATAAACTAATATCATATTGTATGTATAAAAAACATTAAAAAAAAAGTGTACTTTCATTGAATTTCTATATATAAATATTCACTAAACTTTTTAAATTACTAAATATTAAATACGCATGACATAAAGAAAAGGTGAGAAAAAAGTTATAGAATATTGTAATTAATGATGTTATCAAATAAATATAATAAACAACAACAATAATTACGATGCAACATAGTCCCTACCTCTACCATTAATTAATTGATCAACGCAGTATTTGATGCACATTGTGGGATTTGTATTTTATCCTTATTCGAGATTTATTTTTTCATTTTCAATATGTCATTATTGCTGCCTCCACACATGCACAACAAAAGCCAACTTCACACATCTTCTTTCGTTTCCTCACATCTAGTCATTTTATCGCTTATTTTTTATTAATTCCACATTTCATCCTTATTCGAGAATGTTTTTCGCACTTGCAATAGGTCATTATTATCGCCTTCACACACACACACAATGTAATCGACCTTCACACATATTCTTCTACTTCCACACAACTAGTAACTATTTTGCCTCTTGTTCATAATTGTTATCTATGTTAATTAAAATAAAATAAAATGTAATTGTTTATTGTTAAAAGATAACATCTCATTAAAAAAAATAAAAAATTAAAGTATAAAATTAAAGTTTTTCATTACTAAAGTAACAATAATTTGTAATACAGTGCAGAAGAAACTCATTGTGAGGAGGTGTGAAGAATCTACACTTCTCCTCACCATGAGACATCATTTGTATTCACCTTAAAAAACAAGTTCGAACTAATTGTAATCATGATAATCAATTAAGAAACTATTAAATGTGAACATGAAGCTGACAAAGGTGAATCGGTTTAAAATCTTGCAGTATTTTTGACCTTTTGTATTTCTGCATTACTTCTATACACCATTAAATATGTAATCTTGGCTTCAAATATTGAATGTTATTATTGTTAATATTATAATATTAAAACATAATCCATATTTGATGCTATTTGGTTGATTCTATTTGCATGAAGCTTTGCGCATAGTTAAAATTTCTGTGTTTTGTCATTTTTTGAGAATGCTTCATTTTCACAATCATCTCCGCAATGTTTCATTATTCCCATCTCCACATATCCACACTCTGCATAGTGCCTTCTATACAAACTTCCTCTGCACAACTTCCTTGGCACACACTTTCTTTATACAACTTCCTTTGCACATGCTTCCTCTACTCAATTTTCTCCGCACACACTTATTTCATTTAACATAGCTCTTGAAATCTTCGCCTAAAATAAATTTAAATTTCCTTTGCAAATTTCATTTAAATTGTTGTAAGTATGGTACGGTCATAATTCTTGGGACATATTCTAAAATTCAACTTGATTATTAAACAATGGGTTATAATTGTGAGTTGTATCGAAAACAATGCATCAGAATAACTATATTTAATCTTAAGATAGCATCGATTTTTTTTTCTTCTGTTGATCAATGGTTGTCATTGATGTCAACCCAAGCAGCACCAGGGGCTAACCCAATATTGAATGGGAATTTTGACCTACCAAATTAATATATTATGGGTCAATAATTCTTTTTATGGTTTCTACTTGTCAAGATGTTTCCATTGATATATGGCACGCCATGTAATTCTTCACGGTTTGAGAGATAATCATGTTTGAATTTTGTACCCCCAGTTAGTGGGCTAAAACCCCATGGGGTTGGGGCATGGGTCATTGAAAAGTCATAAATAATTTTTTTAAGCTCCTAAAATCCCTCCCACGTTCACTTGTTGAAGCCCCTCTCAACTTAAGCATTTATATAAATTGTGATCTTCACTTCCTCCTTAGGCAAGGGATTGGCCATCTAAAACAGGTCATCGTGGAATTTTCACTCTAAATTTTTTTCTACAAAGGTTCAGAAGCTGAAATTTTTATAAGGAAAAGCCGAAATCCTGAGGAAGTGACTGTAAAAATTTCAGATCAAGATGTGCGATATTTTTGGAGATATGATCTTTGGAAGTCAGGGTTTTTGCAGGCTTCTGAAATTCATCTCAAAGAAGTGACCTTGGTAAATTCGTCATAACTCTCTTTCTGAGTATCGGATTGGAATTCCATAAAAATTTCCAGATAGTGCACAGTCTGTAATGTTTTCTCTATCAATTTCAGATCGAAATGAAGAAACAGTGACACGTGGAACATCGTACAAGTGCGCTCTACTGAAACAGTCCATAATTAGGGAATTGTGAGAGATTGGATATAACTCACTCTTGAAGAATCCAAATTGGTTCAAACCTGTGGCATTGGAAAGATGACTCAAAGGACTAATATAGGACTAAAAATCAGATATTGAGGATCTGAAATAACAGAGATACACCAGATTCAATATTGAGCTCCTAGAAGGAAAGAAAAAGCTAGATCATGTGTTGTCAAGGATTGCAAAGGACCAGATTTTCTACAGCATAAAATCAAATCAAGGTGCAGCAGAGGGTAGCATGACAAGAGCAGCAACCAAGTTGTATAACAGCAGCAAGAGGTTCATCATATGAAGTCTTCAAGTGGACATCACTGCATACAATCATTGTAAAGGTATCTTTGTACTAAGTCATTGTAAATACATTATTGTAAAAATTGTACTAGTGTCTATCTGCCAAGGGTTGAAGAGGCAGTGTTGGGAGGTCTAGTATTATCATTAGGTGGTTGTGTCAAACTTTGTTATGGTCTAGTATATATTCTTCTTCTACATCATTCTATATCATTGTAAAGTGGACCGTTTTCCCTGGTACGGGAGTCCATTCTTCTTTTATTCTTCTATAGGGTGGTAGGGTAGTGCTAGGGTGAGTTGTAGCTCATTGGGTGTTGGGGCATCCGTTCAGTTGACTAATGAATAATCTCAGGCGTTGGAGCGTCCATCCAGTGGTAGCTAGAGAAGAATTATTTTCTAGATTCTAGGAAGTTGGAGCTTTATTTTCAATTGGAGTTGAATATTAAAGAATTATTAGAAAAGCATTAGGTGGTTTTTGTCCTGGAGTGGGCTTACACCTTAAAAAATGTGTGCATTTTTGTTCCTCTTTTTTGCTGCTATCATTGTACAAACACTGATAATAATTGAAGATTAACTAATGCTCTAATTGAAAGGAATATTGATTCATCCCCCCCCCCCTCAGTATTTCCAAAAATTGGTATCAGAGCCTCAATAACAATTTAATAGTTGGAAGGAGGTCATGGAGCATACCAAGAATGGTGTACCTCTATTAAATGAAAATAATTATGCACTCTGGAAAGGAAGAATGGAGGTCTATCTCTTGGCGCAAGGTTACGAAGTATGGGACACTGTTCAAAATGGATTTACATCAACTGCGGATGAAAAAGGTAAGAAGAATTTGGTAAATGATGCAAAAGAAAAGAATATTATTATCAGTGGACTTATTGAATCTGCTTATCATAAGGTGTTGGGTTGTAAAACTTCCAAAAATGTATGGGACAAGCTTGAGAATATATATGTAGGTGACTCAAATGTCAAAGAAGCAAAGCTTCAAATCTATAGAGAAAAATTTGAGCAACTCGGAATGAAAGAAGATTGCAACATTGTTGCATACTTCCAATACGTTGATGAAATAACCAATACTCTGGAAGGATTGGGAGAGCCAGTTGACGAGAAGACTATTATACGGAAGATTCTTAGAATGTTACCAAGGAGATTCAACCCAAAGGTATCGGTCTTAGAATACAGTGCAAATCTGGACAAACTCAGCAAGGAAGAATTACATGGAGTTCTCATAGCATATGAAATGAGACTTGATGAAGAAAAGGGTACTTCAAATATAGAAACTGCGTTCGTTGCATCTAAGCAAACCAATAAGGACAAACAACCTTCAATTGAAATGACATGCACCTACAAGTGTGAAGAAAAGGGAGATGATGGAGAAGGTCTTTCAGATGAAGAATATGCTTACTTTATGAGAAATTTAAAACTTGGTAAGGGAAAATTCAAAGGTAAACTTCCAATGATATGTTTCGGTTGTGGTGAGGTTGGGCATTTCGTAGCAAAATGTCCGAAAAAAAGTGATGGAAACTCAAAAGGAAAGAAAGGCTTTAAGAAATTCAACAAGCAAGGCAAAAAGAAAGGATCCAAAAGGAACTTTCTCTCTAAAGAATATAGCTCATCATCCGATGAAGAAAGTGACAGCAAAGAAGAAGCCAATGAGAAAGTATTGTTTATGGCCAAGCACAATAAACAAGAAGTATCAAACAATGAAGAAGAAGGGTTGACCATAGAAGAATTTTATGAGGAAGCAATCAAGCTTCTAAAAGAAATCAATGCTGAGAAGATCTGTTCCAATACTCTTGGAGAACAAGTTCAAGGTCTCAAAATTGAGGTTGAAGAACACAAATGTATTGAAGAGTCGCTTCAAAAGAAGTTGGAAGAAAGCAACCAAGAAAGGGAAGCATTAGAAACCGAAGTAGTCTCGCTGCGTAAGGAAGTGAAGAAGGGAAAAATTGTCCAAAACTATGCCAAAAGCTCAAGGGCATTGGAAGAACTCATCAATAATCAATGATCTTACAACAATAGAACTGGCCTTGGTTACAAAGAAGAAGAAGTAGGACCTTCTACAACAAAATACAATGAACCTATGAGATATGACATACATGTAGACTTCATTGGACAAGATTCGCAAGCACATCCTTGGAAGACAATTCCTCGACAAATATTTTCATCTAGGTACCAACATATTTTTCATGGCTATTGTTATTCATGTGGAAAATTTGGTCATAAAGTTGTAGAATGTCGCATGTACCCTAGGAACCAATACAATTCCAAGAGATTCTTAAAAAATGAACCTTTCAGGGCTTAACGAAACATCAATATATTTTAAAATTTAAGAAATAATATGGAATGTTACAAATGTCAAAACTTTGGACACATAGCCAGAGACTACAGACTTGAAAATCCTCCAAAAGAATCTTTGAAGCCATAGAATGAACGAACATGGAAGAAGAAGAAGACTGATAATTGTGCTCTCGCTCTCAAGGCTCAAAAAAATAAAGATGTGTGGTATGTTGACAGTGGTTGTTCAATGCATATGACTAAAGATAGAAGGAAATTTGTATCTCTAAAAGAGAAGAAGGATGGAACCATATCCTTTGGAAATGAATGGATCTTCAAATGTTATAGGATCAGGTACCATCACTCTCAAAAGCAAAGATGTTATAGCCAAGAATGTTCTATTGGTCGAAAACATGAATCACAATCTAATCATTGTTGGAAAAATGTGTGATCAAGGACACACAATGCTATTCAACTCCACAAAATGTGAAATCAGGAAAGGCAGGTATGGTAAAATTGTGGCTACAGCAAGTCAAGATCCAAACGACATATATGTTCTGGATGAAACAACTAAAGCATGTCTACTAGCTAAAGAAGATGAAAGTTGGTTATGGAATAAGCGAATAGGTCACATAAACTTTGACAATCTTGTTAGGATAATAAAAAAGGAAGCAGTACGAGAAATGCCAAAAATCTCAAAACCTTCCAACACACTATGTGAGGCATGTCGGCATGGCAAGCAGACAAAAGTCCAATTTAAAACAAAAGAACACTTTGCATCACATCCATTGGAATTGATACATATTGATCTATGTGGTCCTGTGAGAACAAAAGGCTTAGATGGAGAATTATATTTCATGTTAATGATATATGACTACACCAGGATGATAGCCGTCAGTTTCCTAAAGAAAAAATATGAAGCATTTGAGTGCTTTAAGATCTACAAGGAGTTGGTTGAAAATGAAATTGATTTGAAAATAAAATTTTTAAGATAAGATAATGGTGGAGAATTCACTTCCAAATTATTGCAGGAATACTGTGATGAAAATGGAATAAAAAGGCAAGTTTTGCTGAGATTCAACAAGATGATGAGCTTAGTGAAAAGAGTCGCCTTCACTAAGTGGGCCCGCAGGCTATTTTTGGCGCAAAGTCTATTTTTAGACATGTCGATCATATTCTATGAGTTGCAGGATGCTATTTTTGGATGGTTGGTCAAGTTGGAAAAATATATGGACTTCTATTTTTAGACTGATTGGGCAGAATATATTTTTAGACTGCCAGTCTAAAAATAGATATGTGGAATATTATTAGCTCTTAATAATATTTGGACTCTAAACATTATCTTATTCTCTTGGATCACTTCAGATAAGTGCACAGATGTGGCACAATAGCTGACAGAAGGAATTACGCTATTCCTGACGGTTTAATGGAGCTATTGGATGAGGACTTCAGTTAGAACTCATGTTATAGAGTTTGGTGGAGTTATAGAAGTAGTTGGTGGAGTTGTATTCAGTTTAACTCAGTTAGACTCAGTTGAGCTAGTTGTATCTAGTCTATCTGATTGATACACTAGTGAGAGTGGTGTGAATTAATTAGTTAACTAATTCACTAAATAATAACTCATTAATCAACTGAAGAATACATCAGTTAACTACAGTGCATGGACAGTTTCAGTGGAGACCAGTGGAGAGGTAGGTGAAAGAACAAGTGTGACTATCAGTTGTGACTATAGTGATGCGTTGATTGCATCCAACACTCAATGGAGATGCAAATGAGGATTGTGCAGTTCAGGATTGGTGGATTCGAGTTCATTGAGAGCCATTCTTCAGCAGGGATTGCACAGTAAAGGCAGGCTAGCAGGTGGCAGAGATCAGTGCATGGATTTGCAAGATCGGGCCTGATTAGTGTGTAGCGATTGTATTGTACTGAGAGCTTGATATGATCAGATTTGTATGAGGATTTTTACATGATCTCTGTGACATATATTATATACAGATAGTTGGGGTTTTTAGCTTCAGGCTTTCTTGTTAAATCACTGTGTTAATGTGTGTGAATTTTTATGGTTTCATGTGTGCATTGCAATTGATTTAATTTCCACATGTGACGATCAATAGTGGAATAGATTTTGTATTGTGCATGAAGTTAAAATAGTGTGTGATTAGGAGAATATTGGATATATAACACATAATTTATATAATTTCTACATGGTATCGGAGCGATATTGATCATAGCAGATTGCAATTATTGAAGTGGTTGAGTTTTGTGCTGGTGGAATTTGAATTTGCTGCAGTGCTTTCTTGGTGTCGAAGTTGAGCATTCATTAAATGTCTTTCAATGGATTGTGATTGGATTATGCCCTTCATGGCAGCTTGAGTTATATTTCATGGAAGGATAGGATGGAGGTGATGTTGGATGATAATGGGTTGAAGGAGTTCATATATGCTGAAATTCCAAAACCTGCTTCTAGCGATGCAGCCGCACTTGACGCATGTCAAAAGAGGACAACAAAATGTCAAAGGATTCTGTTGGAAGGTGTAAAGGATCACAAAGTGTCCAACCTTCATGGTAAAGCTTCTCCATTCTTGATGTGGAAAGCTTTGACAGACTTGTTCCAAAGAAGAAGTGACCAAAGGAAGTTGGCGCTTAAAGACAAGCTCAGAAAAATAAAAATGGAGAAAGGCGACAGTATACCCAAGTACCTCACGAAGTTTTTCCAGTGCAGGGATGAGCTAGGAAGTGTGGGGGTTACTATATATGAAGAGTAATTGGTGAGCTTGTCTCTCCTTGGGCTTTCGAAGAGTTGGCATAGCTATGAGGACTCTGTCAATGGTCGGGAGAAACTGTCAGGATGGGAGCGAATTTGGTCAGATCTTGTGTAGGAAGAGATAAGGCGGGGTACTAGGGATGGATCTTCATTGAAGAATGAAGATGAATAAAATTTTTCTTTGGCTGCTGAAGCAAGGAAATGGAAGGGAAATAAAAATCCTTCTCAATCCGGTGCGAAAGGCAAGAAGCAGGACTTGTCCAAGGTGAAGTGCTTTCACTGTCACCAACATGGACATTATGCCACTAATTGTCCATAGAAGAAGAAAAATAAGTAGGCTACTAGATCTGTAGCTGAAGAGGCCTTAGCCTCATAGTTTGAGCTAGATTTTTCGCTAATCGCATGCTTGGTTTCAAGTGTCATGGGATCAGTGTGGTTTCTTGACAGTGGTGCATCTTTCCATATGATCGGAGACAAATATTTGTTCAATGATCTAAATGAGAAGGATCTTGGAGTGCACATCGAGATGGGTGATGATGGTAGATATAGTGCAACTGGTATCGGGACCATTTCATTTAAGAGGGAGTCTAGTAAACCTTTCATCTTGAAGGATTTCATGCATGTTCCAGGATTGAAAAAGAATCTGATCTCTATGGCGATGTTGGAAGACAAGGGTTATGATGTTATTTTTAGCAAGGGAAAGGCTTTCCTGCGCAGTAAGACAATTGGTGAAACCCGGAGGATAGGGGTTCGAGTTAAGAACCTTTATCAATTGCAGGTAGATGGTTGTACAGCAATGGCAGGCAAAGCAGAAGGAGTGGTGAGCCGGGCTGAGGGCGAATTGTGGCACAAGAGATTGGGCCATCTTCACCATGGCGCTTTGAAAATTTTGTATCAGATTTCTACCGAGCTTCCCAAGGGTACACTTGCGCAGTCAGATCAGTGTAAGGGATGTACTTTGAGAAAATTTGTGAAGACCAATTTTCATGAGAAGGATAGTCGTGCCACGACGATCCTTGAGAGAATTCACACAGACGTGTGTGGATATTTCTCAGTAGCTTCGACAGCAAAGCACAGGTATTATGTGATATTTGTTGATGACTTTTCTCGTAAGTGTTGGATCTTCTTCATGCAGAAGAAGAGTGAGACATACTCAAAATTATGTGAGTTCAAGGTGTTGTTTGAGAAAAAGTTAGGGAAGCAGGTGAAAGATCTAAGGAGCGATAATGGTGGTGAATACATCTCTGGCGAATTCAAAGACTTTTGCAACACAGAAGGAATTCGAAGAGAGCTCATAGTGCCTCATAACCCACAGTAGAATGGGGTCGCGGAGAGAAATAATAGAACGATCATGGGTGCTGCACAGGCGATGATGCATGATCAGGGCCTTCCCATACACTTGTGAGCTGAAGCATGCAACGTTGCGGTTTATGTGCAAAACCGTTGTCTTCATAGAGTACTTGGAATGAGTACACCCGAAGATGCATTTTCTAGTAAGAAGCCTGATATTTCTCATTTGAAGATTTTTGGCTCACCTGTTTACATTCATGTGACGAAGGATTCCAGGAAGAAGCTGGAGCCGACCGCAGAGGTTGTGATATTTTTGGGGTACACAAAAACACCCCATAATTATCGTGTGTATTTTCCAAACAGTCGAATGACTGTCATGCAAGGAGCTATTAGTTCCTAAGGATGAGCCTCTGGATGTGGATTAGCCACAAGAGGAGGTTCATGGAGTGGAAGAAACCACTCATGCAGCGCCAAACATCAGAGGGCGGAAGCGCACTACATAAGCTGAGTGACTGAATCTTGATGCAGCGCAGAATGTAGGAGCACCTACAACACAGCGCAGACAGAGACAGTCACCTAACCGATTTACTGGATACATGGCTTTGATGAGCAATTGTATCATGACAGAACCATCTTCTTTGGAGGAAGCTGTGGAGGATCCCACATGGGTAGATGCCATGGTGGAATAGTATGATTCAATTGTCAAAAACATTGCATGGGAGATTGTCCCAAGGTCGGAAGGGAAATCAATGGTAGGTTCGAGATGGATCTAGAAAGTGAAGCAAGCTGCTGACGAGAGCGTCAAGAAGTACAAGGAAAGATTTTTTTCCCGGGGCTTCTCACAGATTGAGGGGATTGACTATGAATAAATCTTTGCACCGGTCACAAGGTATTCTTCCATACGGACCATCCTTGCTCTCTCAGTGCAGATGGGTTGGCACATTCATCAGATGGATGTGAAGACTGCGTTCCTCAATGGATTCATTGAGGATGAGGTGTACATAGAGCAGCCTGAAGGATTCGAAATCTTCAGAAATGAGTTGCATGTGTGCAGGCTCAAAAGAGCGTTGTATGGGCTGAAACAAGCACCTCGTGCTTGGTACACACGGATAGACAATTATTTCACCGGACTTGGTTTCGCCAAGAGTGAGGTGGATCCTAACCTATACTAGATTGTGGTGGAGGGTAAGCTTTTGATCATTGTGCTTTATGTATATGATTTAATACTAACGGGTGATGAAATTTTGATACACTCATGCAAGGCAGATCTTGCAAAGGAGTTTGATATGAAGGACTTGGGTCTCCTTCATTATTTCCTAGAATTGGAAATTTTGCAGCGGAAGGGTGGACTGTTTCTGTCTCAAGGAAAGTATGCCCGGGAGATACTGGAGAAGTTCAACATGCAATGCTGCAAGCCTATCGACACTCCTCTTCCTGGTGGTTGGAGGAAAGAGGATGCTACACCGACAGAGGTAGTGGATGCCACTGTTTATCAACAGTTGGTTGTTTCGCTCATGTATCTAGTCAATACACGACCGAACATATGCTACGCTGTTAACCAACTTTCACAAGCTATGGTTAAGCCTACCAAGCTATTTTGGAAGGCAAACAAGCATGTCCTGAGGTATCTCAGGGGCACGTCGAGATATGGATTGTGGTACAGACAGTCAGATGAGTTGAAGCTGCATGGCTTCAGGGATGCAGATTGGGCAGGGAGCCCAACGGACATAAAGAGCACATCTGGAGGGATATTCAGTATCAAGTCTACAGTAGTTTCTTGGTATAGTCGGAAACAGAGATCCGTGTCACTCATTTCAGCGAAGGCCGAGTACATGGCAGCAATTTTGGCTACATGCGAGGCTATATGGATGAGGAAGATCCTGGTTGGGTTGTTCAGTTCACACGTAGATCCTACTGTGATATATTATGATAATCAAAGTTGCATTAAACTCTCGATTAATCTAGTATTTCATGATAGATCTAAAAATATTGACATCCAGTACCATCATATTAGAGATTTTGTGCAGCGGAAGATCATGTTACTATCTTACATTCCTACGGAGGATCAGGATGCAGATATTCTGAAGAAGGCGCTCACCAGGAGCAAATTTGAATACCATAAAGACAGGATCATGGTGGCAGATAATCCCTATCTTGTTGAGAGAGAGTGTTGAGATTCAACAAGATGATGAGCTTAGTGAAAAGATTCGCCTTCACTAAGTGGGCCCGCAGGCTATTTTTGGCGCAAAGTTCATTTTTAGACTATGTCTATTTTTAGAAATGTCGATCATATTCTATGAGTTGCAGGATGCTATTTTTGGATGGTTGGTTAAGTTGGAAAAATAGATGGACTTCTATTTTTAGATATATTGGGCGAAGTCTATTTTTAGATTTCCATTCTAAAAATAGATATGTCGAATATTATTATCTCTTAATAATATTTGGACTCTAAACATTATCTTATTCTCTTGGAGCACTTTAGTTAAGTTCGCAGATGTGGCACAGCAGCTGACAGAAGGAATATTGCTATTCCTGAGGGTTTACTGGAGCTATTGCATGAAGACTTCAGTTAGAACTCATGTGACAGAGTTTGGTGGAGTTGTAGAAGTAGTTGGTGAAGTTGTATTCAGTTTAACTCAGTTAGACTCAGTTGAGCTAGTTGTATCTAGTCTAATGAATTGATACACTAGTGAGAGTGGTGTGAATTAATTCACTAAATAATAACTCATTAATAAACTGAAGAATACATCATTTAACTATAGTGCATGGACAGTTTCAGTGGAGACCAGTGGAGAGGTAGGTGAAAGAAAAATTGTGACTATCAGTTGTGACTATAGTGATGCATTGATTGCATCCAACACTCAGTGGAGATGCAAATGAGGATTGTGCAGTGCAGGCTTGGTGGATTCGAGTTCATTCAGAGCCATTCTTCAGTTGGGATTGCGTAGTAGAGGCAGACTAGCAGGTGGCAGAGATCGGTGCATGGATTTGCAAGATTAGGCCTGATTAGTGTGTAGCGATTGTATTGTACTGAGAGCTTGATATGATCAGCTTTGTATGAGGATTTTTGCATGATCTCTATGACATGTATTATATACAGATAGTTGGTATTATATACATGTATTTTTGCATTGCAATTGATTTAATTTCCGCATGTGATGATCAATAGTGGAATAAATTTTGTATTGTGCATGAAGTTAAAATAGTGTGTGATCAGGAGAATCTTGGATATATAACACATAAGTTATATAATTTCTACAATTTTCAACAGCACGAACACATCAGCAAAATGAAGTTGTTGAAAGAAATAATTGAACCGTACAGGAAATGGGTAGAACACTGTTGAAGAACTCAAAACTAGATGAAAAATTATGGGTTCAAGAAATTGATATGACAGTCTTCATTATCAACCAAATTCTTCTTAGAAATAATTGCAACAAGACTCCATATGAATTATGGAAAGGAAAACTAACCAATTTAAAATATTTCAGAATCTTCGGAAGGAAATGTTATATCAAAAGAGAAGATCAAAATTTGGGTAAGTTTGAATCACGTGTTGATGAAGGTATCTTTGTTGGTTACTCACCCAAAAGAAAGGCCTATAAATGCTATAATCTAAGACGAAAACAGATAGTGGAGAGCATAAATGTTACATTTGATGAAGATGGTGTTCTAGCGAGTAATGATGAGGATCTAGAATATTTGAAACTTGAGACAGAGGCTGAAAAAGACACAAATAAAATTGTAGAACAAGAAGCAACTATCAACGAGGAAGAAGTAAACAATGATCATCAAGATATACCAAAACAACAACAAGAAGCTCCTCCAAGGAGAAAAAAAGAGTGGATTCAAAAGAACCATCCATCAAATCAAATCATTGGTGACATAAATGAAGGTCGACAACTTCGTTCATCACAACAAGCTCATGTTGCTTTTCTAGCAACCTTTGAGCCTAGTAGTTTTGAGGAAGCCAGCCAGAATGAACATTGGGTAGCAGCTATGAATGAAGAATTGGATCAAATTGAGAATAATAACACCTAGGAATTAGTTCCACGACCAAAAGATAAAAATGTCATTGGGACTAAATGGGTGTTCAGGAACAAATTGAATGAAGATGGGCAGGTTACCAGAAACAAAGCAAGATTGGTTTGCAAAGGCTATGCACAAGTGGAAGGAATTGATTTCGATGAAACATTTGCACCAGTTGCCAGAATGGAAGCCATCCAAATGTTTCTCGCCTATGCATGTTCAAGAAAAATCAAAGTCTACCAAATGGATGTTAAGTCGGCATTTCTGAATGGAGAATTAGAAGAAGAAGTTTACATCGAACAACCTGAAGGTTTTCTACTATCACAAAAATAAGACTATGTCTGCAGGTTAAAGAAGGCTCTATATGGTCTCAAGCAGGCTCCTAGAGCATGGTATGCTCGTCTTGATGGATATCTACATCAACAAGGGTTCAAGAAAGGTACTGTTGATAGCAATATTTATGTACAAATAGATAAATATAGTTTAACAATCGTTGAGGTATATGTGGATGATATAATTTTTGGTAGCAATGATGATCGACTAAGTAAGAAATTTTCTACAAAGATGCAAAGTGAGTTTGAGATGTCTTTATTTGGTGAGCTGACATACTTCTTAGGGCTTCAAATATATCAACAAGAGAAAGGAATATTTATATGTCAAGCCAAGTACATCAATGAAATGCTCAAGAAATTCAAAATGGAAGATTGCAAACCCGTCCTTACTCCGATGGTAACAGGCTGCAAATTGAGCATAGACGACTCATCTAAGGATGTGGATCAGAGGTTGTACAGATCTATGATTGGTATTATTCTATATGTAACATCCTCTCGGCCAGATGTTATGCAAGCAGTTGGACAGGTAGCAAGATTCCAAGCAGCACCAAAAGAATCACATATTATTGCCGTCAAAAGAATTCTTCGATATCTAAAGGGCACAGAAGAATATGGCTTGTGGTATCCCAAGGGTAATAATCTCATTATTCAAGCCTTTATAGATGAGGATTGGGCAGGAAGCGCTGATGATTGTAAGAGTACTAATGGAGCAAAATTCTATATAGGTGGTTACTCGTATCATGGTTGAGAAAAAATCAAACTTCAATCTCGTTATCTATAGCGGAAACAGAATACATTGCAGCAGCATCATGTTGTACTCAATTCCTTTGGATGAAACGAACTTTGCAAGATCTTCAAGTACAATTTAGTGAGCCTATTCCCATATTCTGTGACAACACTAGTGCCATCAGCATCTCCAAGAATCCTATCATGCATTCAAAAACAAAACACATTCCGATCAAATATCATTTTGTTAGAGAACAAGTCGCTGAAAAGAATATCAAACTTGAGTATGTTTGTACAAAAGAACAAATTGTTGATATCTTCACTAAACCTTTACCTTGTGAAGCATTTGAATATCTTCGTCAAAAGCTTAGGATTCTCCCAAGTTCTCATTAGATTACAGGTATGCGGGATGGTTGTGTTTTAGCGGGAGTGAAAGTTTATACAGGTCCGCGGGATGGTTGTGTTTCAAGGGGAGTTACCCTTTTCCATTGATGTCAAAGCGGGAGAGAATGTTGTAGGAAGAGGTGTCATAATCGTAGGGGGAGTACTTGTGTTTCCATCAATGCTAAAGGGGGAGATTGTTGATCAACTTTTGTCATTGATGTCAACCCAAGCAGCACCAGAGGCTAACCCAATATTGCATGGGAATTTTGACCTACCAAATTAATATATTTTGGGTCAACAATGATTTTTATGGTTTCTAATTGTCGAGATGTTTCCGTTGATATATGGCACGCCATGTAATTCTTCACGGTTTGAGAGATATTCTTGTTTGAAGTTTGTACCCCTAGTTAGTGGGATAAAACCCCATGGGGTTGGGGCATGGGTCATTGAAAAGTCATAATTAATTTTTTTAAGCTCCTAAAATCCCTCCCACGTTCACTTTTTGAAGCCCCTCTCAACTTAAGCATTTGTATAAATTGTGATCTTCATTTCCTCCTTAGGCAAGGGATTCGGCGATTTGAAACAGGTCATCGTGGAATTTTCGCTCTAAATTTTTTTCTACAGAGGTTCAGAAGCTGAAATTTTTATGAGATGAAGCTGAAATCCTGAGGAAACTGCTGTAAAACTTTCAGATCAAGGTGCGCAATATTTTTGGAGATATGATCTGGGGAAGTCACGGTTTTTGCAGGCTCCTGAAATTCATCTCAAAGAAGTGACCTTGGTAAATTCGTCACAAATCTCTCTCTGAGTATTGGATTGGAATTCCATAAAAAGTGCTAGATAGTGCACAGTATTTATTTTTCTCTCTATAAATTTCAAATCCAAATGAAGAAACAATGACACGTGGAACGTCGTACAATTGCACTCTACTGAAACAGTCCATAATTAGGGCATTGTGAGAGATTGGGTATAAATCTCTCTTGAAGAATCCAAATTGGGTCAGACCTGTGGCATTGGAAAGACGACTCAGAGGACTACTACAAGACCAAAAATCAGATATTAAGGATCTGAAATAACAGAGATACACCAGATTCAATATCGAGCTCCTAGAAGGCAAGAAAAAGCTAGATCATGTGTTGTCAAGGATTGCAAAGGACCAGATTTTCTACAGCATAAAATCAAATCAAGGTGCATCAAAGGGTAGCATGACAAGAGCAGAAACCAAGGTGCATAATAGCAACAAGAATTTCATCATATGAAGTCTTCAAGTGGGCAGCACTGCATACAATCATTGTAAAGGTATCTTTGTACTAAGTCATTGTAAATACATTATTGTAAAAATTGTACTAGTTTCTATCTACCAAGGGTTGAAGAGGCAGTGTTGGGAGGTCTAGGATGATCATTAGATGGTTGTGTCAAAGTTGGGGTTATGGTCTAGTATATCTTCTTCTTCTACATCATTCTATATCATTTTAAAGTGGACCATTTTCCCTGGTATGGGAGTCCATTCTTCTTTTATTCTTCTATAGGGTGGTAGGGTGGTGGTAGGGTGAGTTGTATCTCGTTGGGTGTTGGGGCATCTGTTTAGATGACTACTAAAGAATCTCGGGCTTTGGAGCATCCATCCAGTGGGAGATGGAGAAGAATGCTTTTCTAGATTCTAGGAAGTTGAAGCTCTATTTTCAATTGGAGTTGAATATTAAAGAATTATTAGAAAAGCATTAGGTGGTTTTTGTCCCAGAGTGGGTTTCCACCTTAAAAACTATGTGAATTTTTGTTCCTCTTGTTTGCTTCTATCCTTGTACAAACACTGATAATAATTGAATATTAACTAATTCTCTAATTGAAAGGAATACTAATTCACACCCCCCCCCCCTCTCAGTATTTCCAACATCTTCTACTTTAATACATTTGCTACTTTGTTGAAATATTTTATAAAAAACACTTTATTTTATGAATATGTTTTTCTTATGCATAGATTTTGTTTTATTATATATGTTACTTTACGGAATGAGTTTTCTGTGACAAAATATTTCTATGGCCAAGTTTTCTACTTCCGCATTCACCCCCCCCCCCCCTCCACCCCCCCGGGGCCAATTCTTTCACACAGTTTCCTTCTGCAAAGTATTAATTTTAAACAATGGAAGCCACTTAATATTAATCACTCCTTATAATGCATCACATGATTTAAAATTTATTTAACTTTCTACATTTCTATGTTTCACCATGGATATGTGTACATGATCAATCATGTCTAACCTATCACATGCAAAATAGTTACATGTGGTCATTATACATGGAAAATAGATATATACATTTATATGCCATTGAAAATGTCACTGATATGTATTTTTCACACATCATATTTATGAAAGACAAAAAATCTTCAACGATTACACTTACCCTTTCCATTGTCATCACCTATAAATAACATTGGTCCTCACTACTATTTTATTATCTCACTTTAGGAGGAATGACCAAAGTGCGGTGAAAACTCCACAAAATGAAATATGTCAAAAGCATGAAAATGGAATCGAATCTTGTGTTGTAGAAAATGAAAACTGGAAAATGTCCCCATTCTCACACGCATTACCCATCCTCTACATAGTAAAAGCTTTGAACAAGAAAAGACTCACAAAAAGAAGCATAGTAATACTAA
The DNA here is from genome assembly GCA_034641835.2 of Pinus albicaulis. Taxonomy (NCBI): domain Eukaryota; kingdom Viridiplantae; phylum Streptophyta; class Pinopsida; order Pinales; family Pinaceae; genus Pinus; species Pinus albicaulis. The sequence continues at coordinate 30,296,135 of MU968359.1, forward strand.
TTCGAAATTTGCTCATAGTTAAATTAATTACAGGTTGACGACATTAATTTCTTTTTGCACCCTTGTTTTCTCGTCTATATGCCATCCTTTGCACATCTTTAGGACAATTACCATTTACATTGTGCAGACTCAAACCTGACATTAATGGAAAATACAAAGGATTAAAATTAAGGAAAGTTAGATTGATGATATTTACATTGCTAGAGTGACTTCGCAAACATAGAGTCAAAGATTAGAACTGTAATTCACCAATTTTATTAGCGAGTGTAATACAGATTGAAGTTTAAAGAGTCGCAAAGAAAAAGGCTAGTACTTATTTAACTAGAATATTTGGTGCTATGGAATTTCTCATTGATTTGGTCTCAAAATATGTTGAAAATATTCAATCTAAAGCATCGGTCACATACCTTCTGCACAATTCATGCACTCTTGCACTCATAAACAGGTTTTCTAATCAAAAAATTTACAAAAAATACTATTGTTCATGTTGAAACCTATAAGCAATGATGGTATCAAATACTATGTGATTAGCTCACCTTAGGAAAAATTTCGGAAATGTGAATAATAGTGATTTTTCCACACACACATAATTGACTTCTTTTGTGCTAAATACTTTTCTAATTAACTGATTAAATATTTTGTTTTTCTAATGAAATCTTTCAGCCTCCGTAAGTTTTTTATTTTCGCACAATTATTCGACATTATTTTTGTTATTATTGGTAATATGTTAATGCTAAATATTGCTAAAAAATTTACTAAATGTTGTACCGAGTGTGGAAAAACTATGCAAAACGAAATATATCCAAAGAACGAACACTGAATCAAATATTTTATTGTATAAAATGCAAAGTTATGGGAAACACCCCCATTCTCACGCACATTACCCATCCTCGGCACAGTAAAATATTCGCACAAGGAAAGCTTCACGAAAAGGAAATATAGTAATAATAATTCAAAATTGATTCATAGCTAAATTAATTACACGTCGACGACATACATTTCCTTTTTCACCCCCATTTTCTCACCCATAAAACATCCTCTACATGTCCTTCAGAAAATGAACGTTTACATTGTGCAAACTCAAACCCGACATTAACAACAAAGACAAAGGATTAAAATCAAGGAAATTTAGATCAATAATATATTTACATTGCTAGAGAAAATCTCAAAGCATAGATTCAAATAATAGAATCGTAATTCACCAATTTTATTGGCGAGTGTAATACAAATTGAATTTTATGGAGCGTGATTTTGGAGCTGTAGAGAAAAAACTCATTACTTATTTAGCTAGAATAGTCGGTGGTATGGAATTTCTCATTTATTTCATCTCAAAGCATGCTAAAATGATTCAATCTAAAGCACAAGTTCATGTTTACTTTCTAAATTAGAAAATGGTAATAATGGACTTGAATATGGGGAATCTGCAATTGGAAAATGAAACGTTGAGTTTTCATTTTGTTAATTTGGATCACACAAAGAACGTTAATGCTAAGGAGGATGCCAATGAAAGAGATGATGATATCATGGACATTGACCAAGGTTCATTCAATTATCAGCTTGAGACAACTCACATCGCTTGCGGTATTGAGGATATGTAGTAATTTAGATAGTTGTTAGTTTTTGTTTTGGTTTTTTTTGGTTGATAAAAAAAATCAATTTACAATAGTTGTCCTTCTTCGAGTTTTCGAACATTAGAAAAAGAAATTTTTGCTGAATTCAAAAATAACAAAATTAATATACATGCATGAAATTTATATGTATTACTTTATTTAATTCATTGGCTATACCCTACATCAAAGTAAATCATTACTGATTTAGTTGTTGTTTTTATCTCAGTAACTTACTTTCAAAATATTTCTGCAACGTAATTTTCACAATTTTCTATTTTCCTTTTCGGCTAACGTAAACATTTATTTAGAAAATCAACATATTGTTGATGGTGTTGGATACGGCCAACATATAGGGGATCTCCCTGATGTGAGGTCCCAATTTGACCATACACCATTTGGTGTAGGGGTCCCATTAGATTATATGGTTCATCCACCATTGCAAAGTTTTTATAGGTATGCCTTCATTGCAACATATACACAAGATATCACAAAAACCTATTTGGGGTAGCAAGTATGTAAGATTTGTGTGACATCGAATGTAGAATACCCAAAATATCTCAATAGTTGGTAAAAGGAAATAAGACTCCAATTAGAGAAGTAAAATTACTATCCTAAGGGATACCCATGAGCGGAAGATAAATAGTTTTTTATTTATGTGAAAATTAGTTCTCAAAGTAAAAAAAAAATCGTAAATCATAACAACACACATTCAACAATATCCATATCTAAGCAATGAAATAGTTCTTTAACTTTATTCTGTATTATGCCAACATATACTGCAAACATATCAAGAATAGTCTTACCACATTCATGATACATGCATGAAGAAGTGTTGGCTTGAAAATCTTCTAATTATTAATGAAAGGATCCAAGTACACTTTTACATAGGTGAAACACTATATCCATTAGTGGAACACAAAGCCACAACTTTATTCTCCAAAGAATGATTTACCTCCTATGCAATACAAGAGAATCCAAGGCCAAAGTCTCAGAATCCCCCTTTACTTGAGTTATGAGGAGTTATTTATAACAAATGACAATGAAATTTGAGTTTCCTCGCGAATTTTAAACTTCTATGACCTATGGGATTCCATAAAACCTTTCATGTTATATACATGGTTTTTAAATTCCACATATGTCTCCTGGACTTCATTACATTAAAATTATTAAGAAAAATAGATATAAGACGGTGGCTATATAGGACAAAACTTCTAATAGGAAAATAATTATTTCAACTAGATAAGTCATTTTCTTCTTCATGGAGCTCATTGGTAATATATGTATTCCACGCTCTGAATTTCATAGCAATGACTTTGATTCAGACCAGAAAGTTAGCTGCAAACCACATCTTCACCTTGAGTGCTTTTTTCAATATAGATTTGGAGCTTGATTGTACACTAGTCCATATCCATGACAATTCCATGTGGGATTTATCTGGTGCAATGGAATATTGTAGAATTATTTCATTAGTGATCACCAAGGCTTCTCGTTCTGAGGTTTTCTTGATTTTCTCAATATACTTCCTCACTTCTAGTAATATGAGTTCCATTCCTCTTTCCTTTCCAAGTGATCCCACTGAAGGAATCTCATGTTTCTATGCTAGAGACTCTAAACCATTGTGTAGTCAGCTATAGGAAAAAAAATGCATTAGTTTATTTTTCTCTAAGATGGATATAATTATGATGGTGGAGTCTTAGTTGTACTTTGTATACTTCAATGACAATCTTATCCTTTCTAACCAACTGTTGCGGAAAATCTGGATACTTGGAAGCCCATTCTTGGATTTGATCAACAACTATGTTTTCCACCTTTAGGAGCTTTAATACTTATTATGCTTTATTTTGTATACCAACAAGGGGCACAAATGCTTCATGTATAAGTATCATTTCATCATACACTACACCATGGTATCCTCCATTGGCCCCAATTATTCCTGTATGGTTGACTTCCATTATGATGTGTTGAAGTTGTGGGAATATAGTCATTGGTTTTCTACATAAATATGTTTCACTTGTTTCTTTACTACAACTAACTATTTCCTCAACCGGGAATTCTCATTCAATAGATATTTGGAGTTATCTTGTGTTTTTGTAGTAAAAGAAACATTAGCTTCTACGATCACCCGAGGATTCGTCCTAGTGTTTGTAGTTATCACCTTTTCCGTGGATACAAAGATTGGATTATGAGGATCATTTGGGAAGAATATTCACCTTTGTTGCATCATCCTTTTATTCAGCTGATCAAATGTGACATTACATACATCCACAACTCTATCTTTTAGTGGAGGTGTGATTCCCATCTCATCAAATGGGAGATGGCCACCCATATTAGGAGGTTCTACCAGAAAATACGGTTAATAATCTATGGGTTGGATGGAATCATCTTCCTCCAATTATCCTTCTATTTCTAGATTCATTTCTTCTTCCTCCAACATATGTGCTACTTCATCCTCCCGTGATTTCCTTGGTTGTTCTTCTTCTAGTCTCCTTCTTTCCTCTTTTGCTTCTTGTTTCTTTATGAGAAATTCACCTTGCTTCCTCTTCTCCTCTTCTTCCTCCTCCATATTTTCCTTTAATTATCTCTTTTCTTATTCAGATTCAATATCTCCCTTATTAAATGGATCAAATTTCCATTTCCTTCTACTTTTTTTCATTGTATCATGCTTAATCCTTTTCCTGGGAGTTGCAGTCCTTACTTGATTAGTTAGTTCTGGTGCCTCTTGAGCTGGCGGGACTTGGGGGGAATCAAATTCAATTCTTGGATGTATTTCTTAGTTCATTGTACCAATTATTCACCTTTTCATCTTATACAATAGTCATTAATGTATACCCCCAAGAAAAACCAATCCTATCACAATGTCACTTGCACACTTTCCTGGGGTCATACCCATGAAAGTCCTTAACTACAAAGTGCAAGAAATCTAGCTTTTGTATTTCTGAATATTTTACCTTATGGATATTTAGATCACACATTCCAATCCTCAAAGAGAAAGTGGGCTAAGAGGCCTTCTTCCTTCTATGAAGAACTCCTGACCACCCTTTAGTCAACTGATAAGAAACTTCTTGTAAGACCACCTTTTTAGTCACATATAACTGTATAACACAAGGAGAAATCTGACATCCAATGCAACTAATATATGTACCTTCTAGCACAGAAAACAAATATACGATATCATGTAATGACTCCTTCACTTGGTTAGTCATGCAAGGAGGATCGATCTCCTATATCATCTAAAATATGATTGCGAAGGAATGCTCTGCCAATCTGTTGTATTCCCCTCTAAAACTCAAATATGACAACACCCTGCAATGGAAGTAGACTAGAAACTTATCTTGTGGGGTCCAGTTCCAATACATCCCTAGGAATGCATATCATGCATAGATCCCATCCAATAGAAATTTTTACATATAAAACTTCGGTGCCTGGTTTGTCCTTATAGATGCTTTAGCCTTTCCAACATGATGTTGCAACTCAAAAGAAAGTATATCTGCCTAATTGAATATTTTTCCATGGGTAACAAAAAAGTTTAGAATAAATATCCAATTCTCTTCAAATACTTCATTGTTCTTCCGCCCATGCAAACACATAGAAATAAGGTACTAGTACACCTCCCTCAAAATCCTAGTTGGGTAAATTGCTGATGGGCGGTGTCAAAATTTGGCAAGCTTTCAACACCAAGACTTAATGATATCACTTGTGTCGGGATCGTCCCATCTAGTATATAAGTTGTTATTGGCATATTTTTGGGGCTTAATTATATTACAATAAGTTTTCATAGCCTCACCATATTAGGTGGAAAGTTTACCACCTTTTTCACTATGAATCATCAGATATGAATCATCCTTATGTGATAGATCCATTCAATTACCTATGTAAAAGGTATGATTGGGAACCTGCATGCAATCATGTGTATCCTAGAGCATTTGATGCTGATGTATACTTCCCTATCTACCAAATATTTAGGTAAATTATTTTACATGAACATTTCTTTAATATTTTTCCACGTGACCTTGCTATATTTGTTTATGAAACACTATGTATCTGTAAGAATATGAGTAGTAAGATTTTAAGCTTCCATTGCTTCTTCAGTGCTTGATTTTTAAGCTTCTTTTGAGGACACTTGATAGGTAGTAGGGTACATCGTTCCAATAGATGACGAAAGAGTAATGAGAATAATAGCTAGAACACCTGTATGTGGAAGCACACTCATGGCATCAAAGATTATCTTTATGAAATATTCTACCTATTATGAGAAATAACTTTGAAAATCATATCCATAATGCCATCAAGGATAGTTGACAGTATAAGCCTATCAAACATGAGACATGGTTACTTATACAGACAAGAAATATGCATAAAAAACAGGAGGAAAAATTGTCAGAGCACGAAGGGAATATCAAGGCTCACAAGAGACCTTCAAGGTGTACTCATGCACTCAAGAAAGAGAGAGATATCATAAAGGTAATAGGGCACACTATCGAAGCACGAAGGAAATCATTCGTGGGTTCGTGATATTCTCATGCGCTGAAGGATGCTAAGGAGGGTGAAAGGGCACACACTAAATGGACAAAGGGATCAGGCTTTAGGCCTTCCCAATGCGCTCATGCACTCAAGAGGAACAAAGAAGGTGCAGGGCACATAGTCGAAGCACGAAGCAGAAAAAAACTTGTGGGTTTAGGGTGCGCTCATGATCTCAAGGAGGGTGTAATTATTTGCATCAAAGGAGTGTGTTCAAGGGGAAAACTTGACTTTTTGGGCACATTTGTCTAAGACAATTAGTCCTTCACTTCCAGAAGTGTTCTCTAGCTTGGAATGGCTTAAGAAAAAGTTTAGTAACGAGATAAAATTATTTAGATGCCAAGAGGAAGGATCTACAATTTCTTATAGATTATGTCACAATCATGACTAGAATATGAAGAGTTACAGAATGTGAAGACTCACAACCAACATAGTTACCGATGAAATGAGAACTATTACCTCAAAATGGGAACTCTAAAAAAAAACACATCAAAAACCCATGAAAAAACAACCCGAAAACAAAAAGTTGTACTCTGGAATAACCTTCTTCTTTTTTCGGGGTAAATTTTCAACACCTTTAAAAACATTTTATTCTAGAATAACCTTTATTTTTTTCGGGGTAAATTTTCAACTTTTTTAAAAATAGAGGTAAAAACCATTTTTTTTTGGTGCAAAAAACACACCGCAAATGGAAAGTGTTGAAACCAAAATTTTATAATAATAAAAATTTATATTAAAAATTAAAAAAATAAAAATTAAAAAACCATTTTAAAATAACTAAAAAAAAATCATTATATTTTTTTAAAGTAAAAAATTAAAAAAAGAAAAGAAAAGAAAAAAAAGCAAAAACAAATAAATAAATAAATTAAAAATTAAAATTAAAATTAAAAAATATATTAAAAATTGAAAAAAACAAACAAACAAAAAAATTAAATTTAAAAAAAATATATATATATATATATATATATATATATATATATATATATATATATATATATATATATATATATATATATATATATATATATATATATATATATATATAATTTTTTATTAAATTCAAAAAATTAAAATGAAAATTAAAAATACAAATTAAAAATTAACAAAAATAAAAAAACATTACTTAAATTCAAATTAATTTTTTTTTAATTAATTGAAAATTAAAAATGAAAAAAAAAAATTTTAAAATATGAAAGTAAAAAACCATTATTAAAAAAACAAATAAATTTTAAATATAAAAAATAAATTAAAAAAATATATACTAAACTTTATTAAATAATAATAAAATATTAATATTAACATAAAAAAATTAAATGTTAAAAAAATATATATATAATTTTAATACATAAATAAATTGATAAACAAATTATAAAAAAAAAAAAAAAAAAATTGAAAAAAAAAAATCAAAAAATAAAACTAAAAAACATTTTTAAAATTAAAATTAAAAATAAAACAAAAAATTAATTAAAATTAAAAATAGGGAAAAATAAATAAATGAAAATTATTAAATTTAAAAAAAAATGAAAAAACAAGTAATTTAAAAAAGAAAATTAATTTAAAATATAAAAAATAAAATAAAATAAAAAAATATTAAATTTCAAAGTTTAAATGTTATATTTTATTTAATTAAGAAAAAACAACCAAAAAAACAAATTAAAAAAAAAGAATTTAAAAACATATTAAATTTAAATTAATTAAAAAAATTTAAAATTTTATTAAATAAAAATTTAAAAAATTCAAAAAAATTTAAAATTTTGAAAATGAATTGGCCCCTTAGTCCAGGTGGCTGCGAAGGCTGGCCACCAGCCACCCTGCCCGCCAAGCGGCCGACCTCCGCTGCCACCTAGGCCGGGGGGCCGCCTAATTTATTTATTTATTTTTATTTTTTATTTTTTTTTAGTTTCATTTTTTTTTTCTTATATTTAATATTTGATTTTTTTATTCAATTTTAAATTTTAATTTTTTTAAAATTTGTTTTTTTTTTTAATTTAATATTTTAAATTTTAAATTGTTTTGAATTTTAATTGAAAAAATGTTTTTAATTTATTTCTTACTTTTACTTTTTAATTTTAAAAATTTAAAAATGGTTTAATTTAATAAAATATAAATTTTTGTTTTCTAAGTTATTTTAAAATGTTTTTTTCTTTTTTCTTTTTTAATATTAATTTTTTTTTTCAAACTTTTACTTAATTTTTATTTTATTTATTTATTTTTATTTTAAATTTAATTTTTTATTATTTTAAATATTTTTTTTGTTTTCTTATTAATTTTTTTGTTTTTTTAAATTTAAATTTTGAAGTTTTAGTTATTTTTTTATTTTTGTATTTTAATTTTTTAATTTTAATTATTTTTTAATTTTGTATTTAATTTACTTTTTTATCATTTTGTTTATTTATTATGTGGTTATTTTTTTAATAACTAGAAAAATTGTTTTTGATTTTTTTTTTTCAATTTTTATTTTTTTTCTTTAAATTGTGTTTTTTTTTTCCATTTTTTAATTTAAAGTTCAAAATTTTTAGTTTTCTTTTGTGCTTTATTTATTTATTTTTGTTTAAAATTTTTAATTTTTACAAGTTAATTTTGTTTTTTTTTTTACATTTTTATTGGTTTTTTTATTATTTTTTTATATTTGATTGTTTTTTGTCATGTTTTTTAATTTTAATTTTATGTTTTATTACCAACATGAAAATCACCACTCCAAAAAATGGTGGTTGATGCTGCATCACCACCTTTAAAAAATCACTAACATTTGAAAACAAATATTCATGCTTCATAAATAACAAATTTAAAGTTTCAAAAATATGTACACAAAAAAAAGGGTGATTCTGCATCACCATTTTTCAAAATCAGGTGCTTTTTTTGCTACCTCGAAAAAGTAGGTACCACTTCAATTACCTATTTCATTGGTAACCATGTTAACCTACAACAATTATTTGACACTTGTACAAGGAGGAGTGAACTAAAACACCAACAAATAAGCCGAAAGAAGTAAAACACTAGCAAGGAAATCAATATAAAAAACAAAAATATTGAAGGAAATAAATAGAATTAAAATGCAAGCAAGATCGAAAAAAAAAATATTGAAGGCAAGAAATAGAATCAACATGCAAAACTTACTTGGAATGAAAGTCAACAAAGAGCTCCTTGTTGAGATTCAACAACATGATGATCCTAGTGAAAATTAAGCACCTACACTAGGTGGGGCCCGCAGGGTATTTTTAGGTGTATGTCTATTTTTAGAATGGTGAGCAAATTCTATTTATAGTGGGAGTCTATTTTTAGAATGGTGAGAAAATTCTATTTATATATGCTGTTCTATTTTTAGATGCATGTGCAAAGTCTATTTATAGATCACATGTCTAAATATAGAATGCATGTCGATTATTATTATCTCTTAATAATAATTGGACAAAAACATTAATCTATGCTCAGTGAGCACTTGGAAATAGTTAACTAAAGTGGAAAAACAGTTAGCTAAGCGGATTTCAAGATGAGTGGTTGGTTGGTGGGACATGCAAATGGACTTAGTTGTAACTGAGTGATTCGAAGTTGTAACAGAGTTAGATGTGTAGTTATGTGAGTTGTAAAGTAGTTTAATTCAGTTAAGTGAGTTAAACTCAGTTGTGCTAGCTGTAACTGAACATACACTAGTGGGAGATCATTGAATTAATTATTTAACTAATTCACAAGCAATGGTCTCACATGCAACTGAAGATTTACTACTGTTAACTACATGCATGTCAGATCCAGTGGAGACCCAATTGAGAGATAGGTGAAAGGGACAGTTTGAATATCAGTTGCGACATTAGTGGGTGAACTCATGCAACCACACACACATTGGAGATGCCAATAAGGATTGGGCATTCAAGGCAAGGCAAGGCAGGATCTCATTCATTCAGGGATTGTCATCAGCAGGGATTGCGCAGTGGAGGCAGGCTGTCAGGAGCCAGTAAATTGGCACATGTATTAGCCAATTTTTGTATGACAGTGTGAGATGATTGTATATTGTACTAAGAACTCTTGGATTAGAGTTTTGTATGAGATTGTTTCATGATCCATGATATATACATAGTATATGATAGTGGGGTTTTTAGCTTTATTCTTTCTTGGTAAAAACATCTGTGTTATGTGTGATTGATCTTTCTTCATGTGTTTGCAATTGGCAATCGTGTTTTAAATTTCCGCAAAGATTTGTGTACAAGTGATTCTGTATTTAACAGTGGCATATAATTGTTAGATCAGGAGAATCTAGGAAATACATAATTGTATTAAAATTTCTACACTCCTTGATCCAAAGAAGTGTGCTCAACCCAGATGAAAGTGATTATGTGAAAAAAATTATCAGTAATATTAATAATAAATATATTACATGCAAATCCATTTCATGCATGTTCACCACTTGTCGACGGGTGAATGAATTTTTTAAGTGAAGTGAAGTCAGATCATTTTTTCTAGGTGTGCGTCCACATGAAACAAGAAAATCACATGCATGAGTTGAAGAGGGTGCAAGTCTTTGAGTTGAAGGAGTGCGCTCAAAGGAGGTTGCACTGATTGAGTATGAAGGGGTGTTCTCTACTAGGGCGCATTGATCCATCCCTAAGGAGTGTGTTCAACAAGGGTGCAAGTCTTTGTCATCTTGGAGTGAACTTTTGTTCAAGGAAAGCACTTTTCTCTTTCTTTTGTGTGTGTGTTGCATGGAGAAAAAAGCTAGTTACCAATTCAATAAAATTTATGTCTTCTCCTATATTTGGATAAGATAACACAAGTACTCTTAAGGATAAGGTGACGACACTTAGAAAAAATTTACTTACGAGGAAATTACGCTTAGGGAAAACACTAGGATAATATATCAAACAATTTTATGACACTAGATAGCTTGGAATGACAACTCACATAGGCTCCAAAATTGAGTTAGGAAAACATTTTGGAGGGTCGTTGTCTCGGAAAAAACACATACATACCCCATATTCTGCACAGTCAAATCTCCACACAATGAAAAATAATAATAATAACATAATAACATTAATCATTTAACATTAATTTCCCTATGCACACCATGTTCTCCCAAAAATACCCCACCATGTGCACAGTAAATTCTCCACACAACGAAACATAATAACATTCCTTGTTCCCAATATTAAATCTCAACACATTAAAAGCTCTGCACAATGAAACATAATAATATTAATTATCATGTTCTCCCAAACATACCCGATCCTTCACAAAGATCCAATTATAACACCAATTCTCATAGAAATAACACGCTATCAAACCATTCATGAAATCCCTCGTTCTTCATAGATATAAAATCAAAGCTCTACACAATTGCTCTCCCTCACATACTTCATCGTCCGCATAGTAAAATATCTACAAAATGAAAAACTATGCACCCTTGTTATCCTGCACATAACCTGTCTCTTCGTACAAGAAAAACTTGTAACATTAATTTTTTCCTTGCCAAATAAAGTTCCATATGCACCATCGTTCTCTCACACATACCCATTTTTCACATAGTAAAATATCTTCATAACGAAACATAATAATATTTCTCATTCTCTCACACATACCCCGTATTCTTTAAACATTTATATGATATACGATCTAGAAATTTGTAAAAGTATCTCTGCACAAAAAAAAATTAAGTGGAAATTTGTGTACCCCCCCCCCCCCTCCATCCTATGAAAATGAGTTGCAACAATTTCATTTTTGTCATCATTGGGAAGAGAGGTACCATAATAGTGGAAATGCCAATGTTAGAGTCAGAGAACTCACCAATGGTAGATCGACTCATAAAATTAGGCCTTTTTTTTAAAGCAATTGTAAAGCACTGAAAAATACCAAAAATAAAATGCTCTCCACTAGGGGAATTATGTCCCACTAGAAGTTGCTAAGTCAATCGAAAATTAGAAATAACATTTCCAGAAATTAAAAAATTATTTTTGAATTTATGGAAAATAGAAATATTCAACAGTTTCTTTAAACTTTGGTTAAAAACAACAAAATAATGCATGGTAAATGAAATTTGACCATGAGATGAACATTATAGTTCCTGAAGAGGAAGGGACACACATTTGAACACTAAGAAACAAAAAAACAAGATTTAAGAAAACATGTGTAAAATCATATGTCATAATTGTTTAAATGTTAATTGTTGGTAGGGTTGCGAATTCTTGAAGAAACTTCTTTAACTTTGCCTCTATGAAATATTTCATAGCAGTAGCTGTAATTTTCACTTTGAACCTTTGAATGAATATATCCTTCTCAATTTCTCTAGCTTCTCCTTGAAATTATGCAGCTAAAGCAAAGTTCTTTTTATAAACATTAACAAATATAATTAGACATTCCATGCTTTTAAGTGTAATAAAATCAGCTATATCGTTGAATTTTGTTGCCTTTGATTGTTTCAACTTATCCAATTCAACAATTAACATCTATATTTAAATCAATCCAGAGTCACATGTGATACATGGACTATTCAGATTCTGCACAATTTGTACGAATTTGACATATGCATTTTCTCTTCGTTTCTCTATGTTTTGATGCTCATAAATAATGTTCTTAATTAATCTGATTCTCTGAGACCATGCAACTTTGAGTTTCTTCATTCGATTATAATTTGGAAGTTCCTGCCATATTTTCTCTACATGAAAAAGTAAATCAAGTATCTGGTTGAAAGAAAACAAGTCATTGTTCAAAAAATATAGGTGTCCTTTGATATCATATTGAATACACTCGAAAAATGACTTATTTCTTTGTCCCAAATTATCTATATTGGAAGTGACTTTCAATGCATGTTCAATGATTTGCAATCATTGGCATATATTGCTAATAATATATATTTTCACCGCAATAACTAAATTTATAGATTTATAAAATCTATACAATGTATTACGAATAGTAATTGTTAGCACTGTTGTTTGTATTTCCAATGAAGTCATCAACAAAGGATCCAAATTTAGAGAATATTCTAGGTCCTTTATTCTTGTTTTTAGGCTCAAGTTTTCCACTTCCTGTTGACTAAGAGAGTCTGCAAACATGTTACCGGTAACTTAATGTAGCTCCATGACCGACGTGGTTCCAAGTCCAAACAAATCAGCATGCCACTTCTATTTGATATAAAACCTTATTGTTGTCAAGATTTACCTTATCAATATTCATTTGTTTATTTTTTCCTTCATACTTTGCATTTTGAAATGTGATAGAACTGTCATAAAAAATAATAGATCCCTTGGAAATTTATGCTATTGTTTCCCATTTTTCTGCAAAACAAACACTAATCCAATCAAGTAGCATAACATTATCAACTTCTATGTTTATGTATTATTCAACACTTGTTGTTTTCATAGTACTTCTGGAATTGGTTGATTCAACAATATACACTTCTTATGAAATAAAACTCCGATCAAGCTCTTAGTGCTTCTTGTTATCTAATAGCTTGTTATGAATCAGTTCCATATTTGTGGTATGTTTTGTCCTGTTTTCACTTGACGATGAACTTGCATCAATATCATTTATCCAGTATATAGATTTATCTGCAAGAGTATTGATACCTGGTTCATCGATGATTTCTTCAACATCTATGGTTAGCCCTTGATTTCCATGAATATCGTTTATGCAACGTAAAAATTGATCTTCATAAATATTGATACTTTATTCTTCCATGATGTCTTCAGCATCTATGATTATTTGTTGTTTTTTTGTTGATGCATTTTTTTATATTCTTTGCTCTGCTCTCTAATTTCTAGAAACAAGTTTCTGTATCCAATTTGTTATCTCCCTCCACTTTCACAAGGCTGAGAAAGGAAGCTAAAGGGGTAACCACAAACCAATATTTAGATTTGGTATCCGGCCCTACAAAATCATAGAAGCTCTCTCGAAATTACACTCACAGCTAATGGAAGTGATTGGAGGATATTTAGGGTTTTAGGCTAGTCAGTAATCTCATTAGGTTTTGATTTAGGGTTTGCTGGATCAAGATCATAGATCTAGGAATTAGGTCAAGGTTCCAAATGAGCAATTGTAGAGATGAAAATGAGGCAAAGTATGTGTGTTTAGTGACATATTTGAGTTTTCATTGTGGTATAGGGTTGAAAAATGATGGATAAAAATGAGCATATGACTATGAATTCATTCATCATAATAAAGGAAACATAAACATGAAGATCTCATCAAAACAGAGCACAAAAAACTTATGAATTATGCTTAAAAAACTAATTATATGATAACATGAAATAATATATATGGTTGTATGGAGAAATAAACAATCAGATTGATGATAAAACTAAGAATAAACATTGTAAATAAGCATACCATAAGAGTCTCGAAATTATTTCTACGACTGTCTTTGATATCACTGTAAAATGGTGTACATTAGCTCCACACTATGATTACCAAGTATCTGACCCTCACAATGAGTTGAATCTGAGTACATATATAAAAATAAACATCATGCCACCTCTATGGGTCAAAAAATAATCCAAACAACTAATTATTGCACCTAATGACCCATGACCTAATTTCTAGGGTATTTAGAAACAACTTCCCATTTTTTAGCTAACAAGTTTGAGTCTTTCTCTCAAGTCATTAAAAACAAGATCCTATAACAAAGATGACCATAAATATGCTCACTAACCATCAAGAAACTCATGAGGTAGTTTTTACATAGATTAATTTCGATCTTTTGTTGTGAAACCAGCTCCAAAAATAGAAGAAAAGAGATATCAACGCCTTATAAATAAGCCACTTCGAGGGGGCAACCTCCAATACATTACATGAATGAACAATTATTGGATGATACAGATGAAAAAACATCCTTTCTATATATAGGAGTCCATGGGGCCACAATGTAATCCTAGTCGACCTAACAATAATAATGTAAGTGAACAATAATAACAATATGGGGGTTACAGGGGTACAAAAATAACAATAAGGGGGGCTAAAATAACATAATAAGGGACTAATTTATTAATATAGCGACTTAACATGCCCCTTTCCTTCAAACAAGTTTTGTCCTCAACGCTTGATTATTTCTTGATGCTTCTGTATAAAATTCTCATCCTCCCATGTGGAATCTTCGACAGTAAAGTTCTTCCACTTGCTGAGATACTCTTAAATTGATCATACTTGTCTAGTTCTTGTTTCTGTGACTACTTCAAAACTTATTTCGATGTGATGTTGGTCTTCATGTTGCTTCATTAGATTCTGCACCAAAGTTAGGTTATCCTTTGAGAGTTGGAGAACTTGTTGTTGATGCTCGATGTGATCTTCCACTAATTTATTATCCATATTAGCTATTATTTGATCCTTCAAACCATAAAAATTAGCCTACATTTCTTCTTTTAAACCATATATGTCATATTCGGTTGATCTTCGTAAGATCGAAATTGGTTGAACTTGGTATCGTAATTTTGATATCTCATACTGCAATTCTTCCTCTTCATGCGTCATAGTATAGATTTTTGAGGGCTTAATGGGTATGGAATTATTTTTTGGAGGCATTATAGATCCAATACTGATAAAAATTCTAAAATATGCCCTTGGAATCACTTCAAACTGCTTTTTCAAACAAACGTTTTGCAATTTTAAAAACCAAATACACACAATTTTTCTTGCTTTTTAGAAACTCGATATTGAAACTAAATTATCTATGTTATTTTGGATCCTCAATAACTGAAATTTGGCCCTGAGGTAGTCCTCTGAATCCTCTTTCGAATTCCACAGGTCTAACCTGATTTGGATTCTTCAAGTCAAAATTATGTGTAATCACCCACAATGACCTAATTATGGACTAGTTTAGTATAGCGAACTTGTAAAACTTGCCACGTGTCACTGTTTCCTCCTTCTGCTCTCAAATTTATAGAAAAGAAACTACAGTCCATGTAATTGTAGCCACTTTTTACGTCATTCCAATCTGATGCTCAGAGAGATAATTATGAATATTTTCCCACGATCACCTCTTTACGATGAAATTTGGGAGCCTGAAAAATCCCTAACTTCCACAGACCATATATCTGAAAATGTTGCAAACCAATATCTGAAATTTTACGAAGCTATTCCTCAAGATTTCATCTTCTCGCTCTAAAAATTTCGGCTTCTGAAACTTCGTAGAAAAAAAATTATATCGAAAATTCCGCGATGACCTTTTTAAGTGAAATATAGGAGGCTGCAGAAATCCCTAACTTCTACAGATCATATCTCTGCAACTATTGTGAACCAAGCTCTGAAATTTTGCGACGAGGTTCCTTAGGATTTTGGCTTCACACTCTAAAAATTTCAACTTCTTAACCTTCTTATAAAAAAATTTATAGCGAAAATTCCACGATGACCTGTTTGGAGCAGCAAAACCTTAGAATCCAAAGCTCTGATACCAAATGTTGTGAAACCAGCTCCAAAAATAGAAGAAAATATAAATAAGCCACTTCAAGGGGGAAACCTCCAATACATTACATGAATGAACAATTATTGGATGATACAAATGAAAAAACTGTAGAAATTTGCTGAATAAATCACTTATTCAATGGAGATTAACCTGATCACACATCAATTTCGAATTGCATGCATAACACATAATCTCTTCTACAATTAATTTTCACATGCGGAAAGAATAGAAGCGATCACACATCAAATCATCACACACATTAACATAGTATGTATGGGGAAAGATTATAGCTGAAAACCCCTCAGCTATTCTGTATATTAGATGGAGAGAACATGCAGCAAATACATAGTACAAACTCCTCACAAGTACTCAGTACTATCTCCCAAAGCTACACAAAAACTAGCTTGGTTTTGAACAAGTCACAGGTTCAAAACACACCCACTAATTTCCCCTGCCTCTATTGCGCAATCAAGGCTGGTCTAAATAGAGATCCAAGTTCGAATCTCACTGGCTCCAACTGCGCAATTGTCATTGGTAATTTCCTCCAAGTGTAGTGCAAATCTCATGCACAACTAATGTCGCAACTGATAGCTAACTCAATCCTTTCATCTACCTCTTTCACTTGTCGCACTGAACTGTCCATGCACTGAGTTAAACTGATGTGTTCTTTAGTTGAATAATGAGTTAATAATTTGTGAATTAAATAATATTTAATTCACACAACTCATCTCTAGTGTATTAGCCAGTTAAACTAAATACAACTAGTTCAACTAGTTAACCAGAACACCATCTCCATTAACTGTCGCATCAACTCCACCGAACTCCGCCACTTGAGCTCTAACTAAAGTCAACCATGCATTAGCTCACCTAACCCATAGGAAAAGCGTAAATCCTTCTGGCAGCTGCATGCCCCACCTCCGGGGGTCAAACTAAATTGCTCCAAGAGATTAAACTGAAGTTTAGAGTCCAAATATTATTAAGGGTAAATAATATTTGACTGTTCTATTTTTAGCCTGCCAGTCTAAAAATAGACTTTGACCTAAATGCTAAAAATAGAGTTCCATATTTTTTACCAACACGAACAATCCTCCAATAATAGCATACTGTAGCTCCCGGTCCATGATCCATATGTCTAAAAATAGACATAGTCTAAAAATAGACTTTTCGACAAAAATCACATGTGTGGTCCCCACCTAGTTTAGGTGATCACTTTCCAACTAGGATCGGGAAAGATGTTTCAGGAGGCCTCCTTCACTGTTTCTTGTTGCCATTTTCAACACTCCCTCTCAACAAGAAAGGACTGTCATTGCATGCGACATGCAACTCCATGCATTCACCCTGCAACCTCCACAAGCGCCATGCAACTCCATGCATCTGCTCTGCAACTCCTCTGAAACTGAATAGGCTCCAAACAACTCAATCATTCTTGATGTATCTAGCATCTATCATCAAAGTCTTCAACTTCTGCTTGGCCAACTGCACATGTCATCAGGAACCACTGCGCTATTGACTCTTTGCACCCATGCACTCTTGCACTTGCTGTCAACTCTGATCCGCGCTCCAGTATCTAACACTGTCACTTTGATCTGCCTGCATCACTCCAACTGATCTTGCTACTGCTGCGCTATGGGCACCTCGTAGCCAGGTTCAATCTATGAGATCCACACCATCTCATGAATCTTGCCTAGAAATCTCCTCATGGGATTAATCATGCATGTCGCCCCACCTGTCACCTGGTGGTATAGCTGCATGCACTCCCTCTGCCCATTTGGCACGAAATTTCTCTGCATGAGTGGTTTCTCCCACTCCATGATCCTCATCTTGTGGCTGATCCACATCCCGAGGTTCACTATCACCTGCATGCAACACTTGCTCCCTCTCAAGCTTCAGTTGCATGTCTTCCTTCCGCTTCCCAACAGTAGGAAGCTCTGTAGACATCCCATCTACTTCAAGTATGTAGAGATTCTTTGCCTGAATCCCAACCTTCTTGACTTGTCCCGTTGCCTTGTGCCGAAGGAAAACTTTTCCTTCTCTGAAGACAAATTCATACCCTTTATCCTCTAACATTGCGACTGAGATCAAATTCTTTGTTAGACCTGGTACATGCAATACATCTTGTAAAATAATGATTTTACCTGACTCCCTCTGAAAGGTTATGGTACCAATGTCGGTCGCATTGTATCGTCCACCGTCACCCAACTCAACATGCATCTGGAGACCTTTCTCCACCAAGTCACTGAAAATATTTGCATCTCCCGTCATGTGAAAGGAAGCGCCACTATCAATATACCACCCCGATCCCAATGCACTAGAAAACATGCATGCGATCAATGAGAAGTCCAGCTCAAATTACGAGGCAAGAGCCTCATCAGCTGCAGCTCCAGCAGCCTGCTTGTTCTTCTTCTTCTTTGGGCAATTCGTGGCGTAATGTCCATGATCGTGACAGTGAAAACAATTCACTTTGGACATGTCACGCTCTTTACCATCCACACCGGATTGAGAAGCCTTCTCCTTGCCCTTCCCCTTCCTTGCTTTGGTAGCCAAAGTGCAGTCTTCTTCATCAGATGCCTTTGATAAAGATCCGTCCCTGGTAGTCCTCCTGATCTCCTCTTGCATGAGATCTGACCACAGTCGCTCCCATCCCGGCAACTTCTCCCGACCATTGATACTGTCCTGATAGGAATGCCAAGCCTTCGGAAGACCAAGGAGTGCCAGATCAACCAAGTCCTCATCCTTGACAGTCACCCCCACACTTCCCAGCTCATCTCTGCACTGAGTGAACTTCGTGAGGTATTTTGCAATGCTGTCGCCTTTCTCCATCTTGATGTTCCTGAGTCTATCTTTGAGCGCCAGCTTCCTTTGGTCGCTCTTGCTTTGGTATAGATCCATCAAAGCTTTCCACATCAAATATGGAGAAGCCTTTCCATGCAGGCTGGATACAATGTTATCCTTTACACCCTCCAACAGAATCCTTCGACATTTCGCTTGTTTCTTTCGCCAGGCTTCCACAACAGCAGCATCATTAGAAGTAGGCTTTGGAATCTCTTTCTCCACAAATTCCAACAACCCATTATCATCTAATATAGCCTCCATGCGGTCCTTCCATGCAACATAATTCGAACTTCCTTCCAAGGCATATTCGAGTCGCAAACCGTTGAAAGACATTTTCGCCGCGGCACCAAGAACACAAATCTGCAAATTCGAATTTCACCACCAGCTGATAACTCAATCGCTTCCGATCTAAACTTGAGAAAAAATTATTTCCAAATCAGAGATTGACTGCATGGGCTTTTACCAGACCTTTCACTTTCCGAAGAAAGATGAATCCGGAGGCTATCTGGCCCGTATGCAGGCTCTGTCCGAGGAAATAAGTTTGCAATCACCGTAATAGATCTCGACAATTAATATTGCTCCGATACCATGTAGAAATTTGCTGAATAAATCACTTATTCAATGGAGATTAACCTGATCACACATCAATTTCGAATTGCATGCATAACACATAATATCTTCTACAATTAATTGTCACATGTGGAAAGAATAGAAGCGATCGCACATCAAATCATCACATGCATTAACACAGTATGTATGGGGAAAACTTATAGCTGAAAACCCCTCAGCTATTCTATATATTAGATGGAGAGAACATGCAGCAAATACATAGTACAAACTCCTCACAAGTACTCAGTACTATCTCCCAAAGCTACACAAAAACTAGCTTGGTTTTGAACAAGTCACAGGTTCAAAACACACCCACTAATTTCCCTCCCTCTATTGCACAGTCAAGGCTTGTCTAAATAGAGATCCAAGTTCGAATCTCACTGAATCCAACTACGCAATTGTCATTGGTAATTTCCTCCAAGTGTGGTGCAAATCTCATGCACAACTGATATCACAACTGATAGCTGTACTCACCCTTTCATCTACCTCTTTCACTTGTCGCCACTGAACTGTCCATGCACTGAGTTAAACTGATGTGTTCTTTAGTTGAATAATGAGTTAATATTTAGTGAATTAAATAATATTTAATTCACAAAACTCATCTCTAGTGTATTAGCAGTTAAACTAAATACAACCAGTTCAACTAGTTAACCAGAACACCATCTCCATTAACTGTCGCACCAACTCCACCGAACTCCGCCACTTGAGCTCTAACTGAAGTCAACCATGCATTAGCTCAACTAACCCATAGGAAAAGCGTAAATCCTTCTGGCAGCTGCATGCCCCACCTCCGGGGGTCAAACTGAAGTGCTCCAAGAGAGTAAACTGAAGTTTAGAGTCCAAATATTATTAAGGGTAAATAATATTTGATTGTTCTATTTTTAGCCCGCCAGTCTAAAAATAGACTTCGACCTAAATGCTAAAAATAGAGGTCCATATATTTTTACCAACATGACCAATACTCCAAGAATAGCATACTGCAGCTCCCGGTCCATGATCCATATGTCTAAAAATAGACTTTTCAACAAAAATCACATGTGTGGTCCCCACCTAGTTTAGGTGATCACTTTCCAACTAGGATCAGGAAATATGTTTCAGGAGGCCTCCTTCACTGTTTCTTGTTTCCATTTTCAGCAAAAACCTCCTTTCTATATATAGGAGTCCATGGGGCCACAATGTAATCCTAGCCGACCTAACAATAATAATGTAAGGGCACAATAATAAAAATATGGGGGTTACAGGGGTACAACAATAACAATAATGGGAGCTAAAATAACATAATAAGGGACTACACTATTAATATAGGGACTTAACATCTTTGACCTCCACATGTCTAGAAAAGTCCTCTAACCCAGAAGCACAACATTCTCATTCAGAAACGCAATGAAAATTAGAAAAATCGTAGTGAAATTTGGAGGATTTTTTGGATGAATTTGGTGCATTTCTAAGTTGAACTGAATACTATTACTGGTAGCTGGGAATTTCATCTATATCACTGAATTTTTAAACTATAAAAAACTCACCTCCAAGGCACCTCAAAACTCATTCTACCACAGTTACTCCAGAAACGTAGCACGTGCCTCCAAAAAGTGGTAGAAATGTGAAAAATTGATGATTTTTGACCTTTTCCTGCAACTTTATGAGCTGAAAAGAAACAAAAAGTGGATTAATGAGATGTACAAGTCAAGAGAAACCTGCACATGCTTACCATTTTTCATTTGAAGCTGTTAGCCACCTATAAAAATTTGTCATATCAAATGGTGGCTAGATCTTTTTAGCCTTCAAGAAACAATTTCATCACCAAATTGTCAGTTCTTGAAGTCTTATGATGACATTTACTCTTTGAGTTAATATTCACTACTGTTTCCCTCATAGTCCTAAAGAACCTGCTATTTTTCCAAGAGAAAGACTGCTTAAAAACCCCATTTTTCCTCATTTACACTTCTCCATTTCACCCATAAAACCTTTCATTTACCTCTTAATTCCCTCGAATTCCCCTTCAGAACCTTGTAAAAACCATTTATAAGGTTTAAACCTCTTTTTAACCTTATCGGAACCCTCAAAATCCTCTGAAAAACCCTCATTTTGGCCTAAAAACCTTCATTTTTCTATAAGGCCTTAAGCCCCAGCCCCTTTTCGCATATAACCCATGCTGTGACCGAGCACAAAGCACTTAATCGCATCACAAATATTTATCGCATCGCATGTATGAATCGCATCGTAAATATTCATTTTACTCGTTTTACATGGTTAATTGGCTTCCGCCGATGCAATCCCGCAATCAATTCTCCACCGTTGATCTGATCCACTATGCCCAGATCTAACGGCCCATATCACTCCCTGTTCCAAACCCACCACTCTGACCTTTTTCTTCATGGTTAAATCCTAACCTTCGATCTAGTTTTTATATCAATGGCTCTCGTTCCATCGCAAATTGGCAATCACAAATCCCTTTATCCTTTTCCTTTTTCCTCTTCCAATGTCGATCCTCTGATCTAATCTCAACCGTTGAATCCACAAGAACCAATGGCCTAGATTAAATCGTGCTCCGCCCATAGCCTCTGACATCACACTCGCCGATTAAATATTGACCGTCAATCATCCTTCGGATTGGATGGCCCTTGCAAAATCGCATATCGGAAAGGCTTAGTCCCTTACCCTTTGACCTCCGCCGATGCGATGCTCCGATGAGATCTCAACCGTTGAATCCACAAGAACCAATGGTTCAAATTCAATCACGCTCCTCCCTCACCTTCCACTAATTCCTTCCGCCGATTTAATCCTGATCGTTGATCTCTCATCCCGATCCGACAGCCAGTGCTTAATCGCGCATCGCAAAAACAAAAACCCCGTTGTTATGGACTCTTTCCTTTTCTCCGATGCGATGAGATATCCGTCGTTGATATTCTTAAATCCAATGGCTCATATTACTTCTGCTTTCAAACCTTGCCCTTCTCGTTCTCCCCCATCGACAGATCTCTGCCGTCCATTTATACAGATCCGACAGTCAGGATCTAAACCGTCGTTCACCCCGCAACTTCTTCCGTCGCATCCATTCCGCACCGTCGGATCTGCACCCAATGATCTGATGGCTGATATTGCATTTCACAAAAGTTTTGCGACAGGACATTAACGCAAAATAATTTTCTGAAACTGATGGTATTGAAAGGGAAAGGTATTAGCAGGCGTACCATATCGCATTTTTCCTGGCAATACCGCCTACCCCCTAAATATTTTGCGAAAACCACTGCCGATTTTTCGCCTTACCACTTTTATCCACAACATTGAATTTGCAGTTTTTTAATCTTGGCTATTCATTATTTTAATCGAACGGCTTATATTATAATGTGACCCCAAGCCATTTCCCCTCACCTCTGCTTCCAAAACATCTCACTGAGTAATCTTGAGCGTTCATTATTTTAATCGAACGAATTTCTTTTAATTTCGCCCCTATTCGTCTGCCAACCATTCTATTCTTCCAAATGACTTGATTGAAATATCTTGACCGTTGGATATTCTAATCCAATGGCTCCGACTTAACCTCGCTCCCAATCCTCCCAAAGCAGCCTTGAACCTATTCTTCGCATTTTTTTTATAACTTTTGTGTGTTTTTTGCAGGATATAAAGGTTTCTCCACAGTTTTAAAATAAAACGAAGGTCAGGGATGATGATCCCCCAAGCCATTATTCACGAAGAAAAGGAATCTACAAGGTTTAAAACTGTGAATTTTCCCGTGCCTCATGAGCATTGGTGATGTTATAAAACCTTCTGCACGCCTGCAACACAACAAAACACAGTAAACATCGAACAGACAAAGAGTATTAGTGTCACAGTATAATATCAATGCATAACTGAAGAATCAATTATTTTAAACAGAGTTTAAAGGGATTAAGGCATAAAGTCGAGAATCAAAGGCCTAATCCACAGAAGTAAAGACAGAGTTAAAGGATAAAGACCTGAAGACAAATATTAAGGCCTAATTAAGCCTAAAACACAGACCAAAAGCAAAATTAAGAGTGTTTTAAGGAAAAACAGAAAAATATCAGTTCGAAAGGCCTCCACTACCACATCAGAGGCTAATTGAACCCTCTCCAGCTACCAAAGTGCCGCCTGCATCTTTCAATAAATCAGAAGAAGGCATAGTTATTTCCTTAGTCAGTGATATTTTATTTAAAGCAGCCAGAGTTATTGCTAGCCTGCCTAAAGAGTTTTAAAGTCAATGAAATCTTCTAAGTGGCTAAAATACTTAATGAAAATCAATTAATACAGAGGAAATATCAGAAAACTTCTCTATTGAGCCCCTCAAAGGCCGAGAAACATTAACTCTACATTAATTGAATAGTTAGACCCTTCTTGCACTCCACCTCCTCATTCTTCTATAAATATTGTTGTAGAAGACAGTATAAAGGTTGGTCTCTAGATATCTGTTGCATGTAAATAGTTTACTGAAGTTGTTGTAGCCCTGTTTGTAATTGAAGATACAAAAGTTGAGATGATAAGTTTGAAGTTGTAGAGACCCACTAGACTTGATGATTGTAACTGGTTTGAGCATCAAATACAAGTTGATTTATGGGATCCTGGTCTATGTCAACGGTGATGTGTTTCTTATTGTAAATTGTTATTTTATTTTTGTTTCCATACTGTCCACTTTTCTCTAGTAAAGAACAACAAATATAGAGCTATTATTTACTCTTACAAGAACCCTACTCTCACTGATAAGCTTTATCTTTATGTTTTCCTCCCTTGTGTATTTAAGAATGATTTAATACAGTCCAAGCAGTCAAGGAATGTTGGTGTTCCCACGTCTTACTATCTAAATTTTAAACATTGTTCTTGAATGATATTTTCATTACATGCTAAGTAGATTTGGACTAGTAAAGTTTATGGTTTGGCCTGTCTTCTAGTTCTTTCTCCAAAGGTTGTTTGAAAGTTTCCCTTAAGATTATGTTGAAAGTAGGATAGCTTCAAAGTCCTTACCTGATATTAGACTACTTTTTATGTTTATCATGAATTTTTTTCTTTTGAATATGCTGAAAGCAGGCTAAGTTAAAAGTCTTTACTTGATCTTAAGCTATTCTATGTGTTTTAAATGTTTTCTATTAAAAGTACATCAAAAGCAAGATAGTTTCAAAGTAATTACCTGATCTTATATTAATTTTATGTATTTTCTTAAGTGCATGCCAAAAGCAGGATAGTTTCAAAGTACTTACTTTATCTTAGGTTGCTCTTTGTTTCTTCATCTGTTTGATTTTCCCCCACTTCATTTCTTATTGTTCCATTTCATAAAATCAACTTGAAGAGATCCTTTGACATAGATGACTTTCCCCATGGACCACTCTTGAACCTTGTTGTTTCAATTAAACCCTATTATGACTCCATAGCCCAATGGATTGAAGCTGCTCCTTGCCTATCTTATTAGCTGAACCATTCTCCCACTTATTTACACCTTCGCCCTTCATTTATAATTCCTTCACCTTCATCATATCCTTGCCCAACCAAAACCAAACAAAACCCTTGTTCTTAATAACTAGCCTAATATCACACTAAAAGCCTTAAAAGATAAATCAATCTTTGCACTTATAGAGAGATCCCTCTCTGGATTCAGGAGGGCTGGATCCTAGAATCCCAAAGTGGTTCACATGTTGGCTTTGCAGTTTGTATTTTCCAATCTTACAAATTACAGAGACCTAACAGAAGCCTCTGAGAAAAAGCGCAATGTGGCCACACTGCGTTTCTGTGCACCTAGTTTTCCTGTATTACCAAAAAACTCAAAAATGATCAAAATTTTCCTAAGCTTCTCTCCTTTTGCATTTTTCAGTCATGACTTCAAGAAAATAAGGCTATCCTTCTTCTTGAGCTTGCTTAGGGTCTTCTTGAGGTTTTTATTCATGTTCTTAACCCTGATTTTGCAAATCAAATTTTTAGTGTAGTAATGCCTTGCCATGTGCCTCTGTGATCCAGGAGGATCTTGCATCAGTGCAGATCGAAAATGAATTCCAATTTATCTTCATTTTCTCTAGTGTTCCATATGAAGGATAAATTATTCATTTTATTCATGGGGCAAGTCACTTCTTCATGGTGATATCATGGTGATTCCATGGTGTGGAAAAATGTGATGGTAAAAGTGGTGCTAAACCTATGTAATAGTATGTGGAAACCTATGGTCAAATCCTAAGGCCTAAGTCTAAACTATGGTGGAAACCCTAAACCTAAGCCATACCTAAGCGCAAATGTCATATTATGAATAATGTAAGGTTTTAAACCAATGTTATAAAGGTTTCAGACCTTGGTGTAAAAACTATGAAAATAAACCATATAACAGTTGGAATATATCAGTCTAACCGCGTGGGGATCTTGACTGCAACATAACCGTCGGGAGTTGATAGCTTGTGAACATAGCGGGTTAACGCACAATTGTTAGAGCCGACTGCCAGAAAGATGACATATCTAGCCACTGTCGGAAGGTGCATTGTCACATGGTGTTGGGAACAACCCTTAACCATTTTCTAGAACCATGGGACATAACTGCGATGCCGCAGTCAACCACTAGACTGCCGGGACAACGTCAGTCTTTCACATGTAACTATCAGCCAATCTCCTCTGTTTCCAAACCATCAACATTCTATATTTATAACCAAAGTCTATTTGTGGGTTTTTAATGTTATTTTCACTCTGTGTAATTAAAACACCATGTAACCTTATCCTAAGGTGTATGAAGATCATTAGACCAAGAGCTTAAGATCCATTAATTTAAAACTAAATTACCATTATTGGCCCAAGAGGTTTTACATGAGCCTGGCCTGCACCTTATATAACCCCCAATGCTAATGATGGAGAAGATAGAGTGATTTTGAAGACTTGTATTCTAATTCTAGAAGAGAGAGGCAGTTTTATTTTCGGCATATCTTGGTCATCTGGAGGCGGAATTGGGAATCGAGATAGGTTTTGGAAAGATGGGAGAGAGATATTTCTATTGAAAATGAGTAGAGGTGCCTATGAGCATGTTCAATTTGGTGTTTTTATGTGTAAATACTTCCTTGGATCAATCCTTAATAAAACAGATGCCCATCTTGAAAGCAAACCCGGAGACGTAGTCCACCAGGGACGAACTCCGTAATCAATGTTTGATGTCTTCTATATTTGTTCTTTGCTGAAATTTCATGTTTAATAAACTTCTTAAGTTCTGGTTTAAGTCGTTAAATAATTTTCTTTCCTTCACTCTTCCACATTAAGCGATTGAGTTAACAATCAATTCACTGTACGAAAATATTCAGTTATACTTCAATATTAGATCAAATCTATTTCAAATCATATATTTTGGTATCAGAGCCAGTTGTGTTTGTTGGAAATACTGAGAGGTGGGGGGGTGAATCAGTATTCCTTACAATTAGAGCATTAGTTAATCTTCAATTATTATCAGTGTTTGTACAATGATAGCAACAAACAAGAGGAACACAAATGCACACAGTTTTTAAGGTGGAAACCCGCTCCGGGACAAAAACCACCTAATTATTTTCTAATAATTCTTTAGTATTAAACTCCAATTGAAAATAAAGCTCCAACTTCCTAGAATCTAGAAAATAATTCTTCTCCAGCTCCCACTGGATGGACGCTCCAATGTCTAAGATTCTTCAGTAGTCAACTGAATGGATGCCCCAACACCCAATGAGCTACAACTCACCCTAGCACCACCCTACCACCCTATAGAAGAATAAAAGAAGAATGGACTCCTGTACCAAGGAAAATGGTCCACTTTACAATGACATAGAATGATGCAGAAGAAGAAGATATACTAGACCATAACCCCAACTTTGACACAACCACCTAATGATGATCCTAGAGCTCCCAACACTGCCTCTTCAACCCTTGGCAGATAGACACTACTACAATTTGTACAATAATGTATTTACAATGACTAAGTACAATGATACCTTTACAATGATTGTATGCAATGCTGCCCACTTGAAGACTTCATATGATGAACTTCTTGTTGTTGTTATGCACCTTGGTTGCTGCTCTTGTCATGCTACCCTCTGTTGCACCTTGCTTTGCTTTTCTGCCATAGAAAGTTTGGTCCTTTTCAATCCTTGACAACACATGATCTAGCTTTTTCTTGCCTTCTAGGAGCTCGATATTGAATCTGGTGTATCTCTGTTATTTTAGATCCTCAATATCTGATTTTCGGTCCTGTAGTAGTCCTCTGAGTCATCTTTCCAATGCCATAGGTCTGACCCGATTTTGATTCTTCAAGAGAGAGTTATACCCAATTTCTCACAATTCCCTAATTATGGACTGTTTCATCACAACGCACTTGTACGACATGCCACGTGTCACTGTTTCTTAATTTGGCTCTGAAATTGATATAGATAAAATTACAAACTGTGCAATATCTATCACTTTTTACATAATTCCAATCTGATAGTCAGAGAGAGAGAGTTATGACGATTTTACCAAGGTCACTTCTTTGAGATGAAATTCAGGAGCCTGCAAAAACCCTAACTTCCACAGATCATATCTCCAAAAATTTTGTGCACCTTGATCTAAAATGTTTACTGCAGCTTCCTCAGGATTTCAGCTTCGCCTCATAAAAATTTTAGCTTCTCAACCTTTGCAGAAAAATCGTTAGAGCGAAAATTGAATCCCTTGCATAAGGAGGAAATGAAGATCACAATTTATATGAATGCTTAAGTTGAGAGGGGCTTCAACAAGTGAACGTGGGAGGGATTTTAGGAGAAAAAAAAATATTAATTATGACTTTTCAATGACCCATGCCCCAACCCCATGGGGTTTTAGCCCACTAACTGGGGTTACAAACTTCAAACATGAATATCTCTCAAACTGTGAAGAATTACATGGCGTGGCATATAGCAACGGAAACATCTCGACAAGTAGAAACCATCAAAAGCATTATTGACCCATAATATATTAATTTGGTAGGTCAAAATTTCCATGCAATATTGGGTTAGCCCCTGGTGCTTCTTGGGTTGACATCAATGACAACTGTTGATCAAAAATCTCCCCCTTTGGCATTGATGGCAACACAAGTACTCCCCCTGCGATCATGACACCTCTTCCTACAACAATCTCTCCCCCTTTGACATCAATGGCAAAGGGTAACTCCCCCTGAAACACAACCATATTGCGGACCTGTACACACTTCCACTCCCGCTGACACACAACCGTCCTGCAGACTTGTACACACTTCCACTCCCCCTAACACACAACCATTCTGCAGAGCTGTAATCTAGTGAGAAATTGGGAGTATCCCAAGCTTTTGATGAAGATATTCAAATGCTTCACGAGGTAAAGGTTTAGTGAAGATATCAACAATTTGTTCTTTTGTGCAAACATACTCAAGTTTGATGTTCTTTTCAGCGAATTTTTCTCTAACAAAATGATATTTGATCGGAATGTGTTTTGTTTTTTAATGCATGACAGGATTCTTGGAGATGCTAATGGCACTATTGTCACAGAATATGGGAATAGGCTCACTGAATTGTACTTGAAGATCTTGCAAAGTTTGTTTCATCCAAAGGACTTGAGTACAACATGATGCTGCTACAATGTATTTTGCTTCTTCTGTAGATAATGAGATTAAAGTTTGCTTTTTTCTCAACCCTGATACGAGACAACCACCTAGATAGAATGTTGCTCCACTAGTACTCTTACGATCATCAATGCTTCCTACCCAATCTGCATTTGTAAAGGCTTGAATAATGAGATTGTTACCCTTGGATACCACAAGCCATATTATTTTGTGCCCTTTAGATATCGAAGATTTATTTTGGTGGCAATAATATGTGATTCTTTTGATACTGCTTGGAATCTTGCTACTTGTCCAACTGCTTGCATAACATCTGGCCAAGAGGCTGTTACATATAGAAGACTGCCAATCATAGATCTGTACAACCTATGATCCACATCCTTAGATGAGTCGTCTATGCTCAATTTGCAACCTGTTACCATCGGAGTAAGGACAGGTTTGCAATCTTCCATTTTGAATTTCTTGAGCTTTTTCTTGATATACTTGGCTTGACATATAAATATTCCTTTCTCGTGCTGAGATATTTGAAGCCCTAAGAAGTATGTCAGCTCACCAAGTAAAGACATCTCCAACTCACTTTGCATCTTTGTAGAAAATTTCTTACTTAGTCGATCATCATTGCTACCAAATATTATATCATCCACATATACCTCAACGATTGTTAAATTATCTTTATCTATTTGTACATAAAGATTGCTATCAACAGTACCTTTCTTGAACCCTTGTTGATGTAGATATCCATCAAGAGGAGCATACCATGCTCTAGGAGCCTGCTTGAGACCATATAGAGCCTTGTTTAACCTGCAGACATAGTCTTCTTTTTGTGATAGTAGTTGTTCGATGTAAACTTCTTCCTCTAATTCTCCATTCAGAAATGCCGACTTAACATCCTTTTGGTAGACTTTTATTTTTCTTGAACATGCATAGGCGAGAAACATTCGGATAGCTTCCATTCTGGCAACTGATGCAAATGTTTCGTCGAAATCAATTCCTTCCACTTGTGCATAGCCTTTGCAAACCAATCTTGCTTTGTTTCTGGTAACCTGCCCATCTTCATTCAATTTGTTCCTGAACACCCATTTAGTCTCAATGACATTTTTATCTTTTGGTCATGGAACTAATTCCCAGGTGTTATTCTTCTCAATTTGATCCAATTCTTCATTCATAGCTGCTACCCAATGTTCATTCTGGATGTCTTCCTAAAAACTACTAGGCTCAAAGGTTGCTAGAAAAGCAACGTGAGCTTGTTGTGATGAACGAAGTTATCGACCTTAATTTATGTCACCAATGATTTGATTTGATGGATGGTTCTTTTGAATCCACTCTTTTGTTCTCCTTGGAGGAGCTTCTTGTTGTTGTTCTGGTATATCTTGATGATCATTGTTTACTTCTTTTTTGTTGATAGTTTCTTCTTATTCTACAATTTTATCTGTGTCTTTTTCAGCCTCTGTCTCAAGTTTCAAAGATTCTAGATCCTCATCATTACTCGCTAGAAAACCATCTTCGTCAAATGTAACATTTATGCTCTCCACTATCTGTTTTCGTCTTAGATTATAGCATTTATAGGCCTTTCTTTTGCGTCAGTAACCAACAAATATACCTTCATCAACACATGATTCAAACTTACCCAAATTTTTATCTTCTCTTTTGATATAACATTTGCTTCCGAAGATTCTGAAATATTTTACATTAGCTGGTTTTCCTTTCCATAATTCATATGCAGTCTTGTTGCAATTATTTTTTAGAAGACTTTGGTTGATAATGAAGACTGTCGTATCAATTGCTTGAACCCGAAATTTTTCATCCAATTTTGAGTCCTTCAACATTGTTCTACCCATTTCCTTTACAGTTCTATTCTTTCTTTCAACAACTCCATTTTGTTGAGGTGTTCGTGCTTTTGAAAATTTCTTTTTTATTCCATTTTCGTCACATTATTGCAGAAATAATTTGGAAGTGAATTCTCCACCATTATTTGATCTTAAACACTTTATTTTCAAATCAGTTTCATTTTCAACCAACTCCTTGTAGATCTTAAAGCACTCAAATGCTTCAGATTTTTTCTTTAGGAAACTGATGGCTATCATCCTGACATAGTCATCTATCATTAACATGAAATATAATTCTCTGTCTAAGCCTTTTTTTCTCATAGGAACACATAGATCAGTATGTATCAATTCCAATGGATGTGATGAAAAGTGTTCTTTTGTTTTAAATTGGACCTTTTTCTGCTTGCCATGCCGACATGCCTCACATAGTGTGTTGGAAGGTTTTGAGATTTTTGGCATTTCTCATACTGCTTCCTTTTTGCTTATCCTGACAAGATTGTCAAAGTTTATGTGACCCATTCGTTTGTGCCATAACCAAATTTCATCTTCTTTAGCTAGTAGACATGCTTTAGTTGCTTCATCTAGAACATATATGTCGTTTGGATCTTGACTTGTTGTAGCCACAATTTTACCATACCTGCCTTTCCTGATTTCACATTTTGTGGAGTTGAATAGCATTGTGTGTCTTTAATCACACATTTGTCCAACACTGAGCAGATTGTGATTCATGTTTTCGACCAATAGAACATTCTTGGCTATAACATCTTTTCTTTCGAGAGTGACGGTACCTGATCCTATAACATTTGAAGATCCATCATTTCCAAAGGATATGGTTCCATCCTTCTTCTCTTTCAAAGATACAAATTTATTTCTATCTCCAGTCATATGCGTTGAGAAACCGCTGTCAACATACCACACATATTTATTTTTTTGAGCCTTGAGAGCGAGAGCAAAATTCTCAGTCTTCTTCTTCTTACATGTTTGTTCATTCTGTGGCTTCGAAGATTCTTCTGAAGGATTTTCAAGTCTGCAGTCTCTGGCTATGTGTCCAAAGTTCTGACATTTGTAACATTCCATATTATTTCTTAAATGTTCAAATCTATTGATGTTTCTTTGAGCCCCGGGAGGTTCATATTTGAAGAATTTCTTGGAATTGTATTGGTTCCTAGGGTACGTGCGACATTCTACAGCTTTATGACCAAATTTTCCACATGAATAACAATAGCCATGAAAAATATGTTGGTACCTGGATGAAAATCTTCGTCGAGGAATCGTCTTCCAAGGATGTGCTTGCAAATATTGTCCAATGAAGTCTTCATGTATGTCAAATCTCATAGGTTCATTGTATTTTGTTGTAGAAGGTCTTGCTTCTTCTTCTTTGTAACCGAGGCCAGTTCAGTCATTGTAAGATCGTTGATTTTTGATGAGTTCTTCCAATGCCCTTGAGCTGTTGGCATAATTTTCGACAGTTTTTCCCTTCTTCACTTCCTTACGCAGCGAGACTACTTCGGCTTCTAATGCTTCCCTTTCTTGGTTGCTTTCTTCCAACTTCTTTTGAAGTGACTCTTCAATACATTTGTGTTCTTCAACCTTAATTTTGAGACCTTGAACTTGTTCTTCAAGAGTATTGGAATGGATCTTCTCAGCATTGAGCTCTTTTATAAGCTTGATTTCCTCCTCATAAAATTATTCTATGGTCAACCCTTGTTCTTCATTTTTTGATACTACTTGTTTATTGTGCTTGGCCATAAACAATACTTTCTCATTAGCTTCTTCTTTGCTGTCACTTTCTTCATCGGATGATGAGCTATCTTCTTTAGAGAGAAAGTTCCTTTTGGATCCTTTCTTTTTTCCTTACTTGTTGAATTTCTTAAAGCCTTTCTTTCCTTTTGAGTTGCCATCACTTTTGTTCGGACATTTTGCTACAAAATGCCCAACCTCACTGCAACCGAAACATATCAATGGAATTTTACCTTCGAATTTTCCCTTACCAAGTTTTATTTTTCTTGTAAAGTAAGCATATTCTTCATCTGAAAGACCTTCTCCATCATCCCCTTTTTATTCACACTTGCAGGTGCATGTCATTTCAATTGAAGGTTGTTTGTCCTTATTGGTTTTCTTAGATGCAACGAACGCAATTTCTAGATTTGAAGTACCCTTTTCTTCATCAAGTCTCATTTCAGCTGCTATGAGAACTCCATGTAATTCTTCCTTGCTGAGTTTGTCCATATTTTCACTGTATTCTAAGACCGATACCTTTGGGTTGAATCTCCCTGGTAATGTTCTAAGAATCTTCCGTATAATAGTCTTCTCATCAACTGGCTCTCCCAATCCTTCCAAATTATTGGTTATTTCATCAATGTATTGGAAGTATGCAGCAATGTTGCAATCTTCTTTCATTCTGAGTTGCTCAAATTTTTCTCTATAGATTTGAAGCTTTGCTTCTTTGACATTTGAGTCACCCGCATATATATTCTCAAGCTTGTCCCATACATTTTTGGCGGTTTTACAACCCAACACCTTATGATAAGCAGATTCAATAAGTCCACTGATAATAATATTCTTTGCTTTTGCATCATTTACCAAATTCTTCTTACCTTGTTCATCTGTGGTTGATGTAAATCCATTTTGAACAATGTCCCATACTTCATAACCTTGCGCCAAGAGATAGACCTCCATTCTTCCTTTCCAGAGTGCATAATTATTTTCATTGAATAGAGGTACACCATTCTTGGTATGCTCCATGACCTCCTTCCAGCTGTTAAACTGCTATTGAAGGAACCAAGCTCTAAAACCAATTGTTGGAAATACTGAGAGGGGGGGTGAATCAGTATTCCTTTCAATTAGAGCATTAGTTAATCTTCAATTATTATCAGTGTTTGTACAATGATAGCAGCAAACAAGAGGAACACAAATTCACACAGTTTTTAAGGTGGAAACCCACTCCGGGACAAAAACCACCTAATGCTTTTCTAATAATTCTTTTCAACTCCAATTGAAAATAAAGCTCCAACTTCCTAGAATCTAGAAAAACATTCTTCTCCAGCTCCCACTGGATGGACGCTCCAACGCCTGAGATTCTTCAGTAGTCAACTGAATGGATGCCCCAACACCCAATGAGCTACAACTCACCCTAGCACCACCCTACCACCCTATAGAAGAATAAAAGAAGAATGGACTCCCGTACCATGGAAAATGGTCCACTTTACAATGATATAGAATGATGCAGAAGAAGAAGATATACTAGACCATAACCCCAACTTTGACACAACCACCTAATGATGATCCTAGAGCTCCCAACACTGCCTCTTCAACCCTTGGCAGATAGACACTAGTACAATTTGTACAATAATGTATTTACAATGACTAAGTACAATGATACCTTTACAATGATTGTATGCAATGCTTCCCACTTGAAGACTTCATATGATGAACTTTGTGTTGTTGTTATGCACCTTAGTTGCTGCTCTTGTCATGCTACCCTCTGCCGCACCTTGCTTTGCTTTTCTGCCGTAGAAAGCTTGGTCCTTTGTAATCCTTGACAACACATGATCTAGATTTTTCTTGCCTTCTAGGAGCTCGAAATTGAATCTGGTGTATCTCTGTTATTTCAAATCCTCAATATCTGATTTTCAGTCTTGTAGTAGTCCTCTGAGTCTTCTTTCCAATGCCACAGGTCTGACCCAATTTGGATTCTTCAAGAGAGAGTTATACCCAATTTCTCACAATGCCCTAATTATGGACTGTTTCAGCAGAGAGCACTTGTACGGCATGCCACGTGTCATTGTTTCTTCATTTGGGTCTGAAATTGATAGAGAAAAAATTAAAGACTGTGCACTATCTGCCACTTTTTACGGAATTCCAATCCGATACTCAGAGAGAGTTATGAAAATTTTACCAAGGTCACTTCTTTGAGATGAAATTCAGGAGCCTACAAAAACCCTGACTTCCACAGATCATATCTCCAAAAATGTTGTGCACCTTGATCTAAAATGTTTACTGCAGCTTTTTCAGGATTTCGGCTTCGCCTCATAAAAATTTTAGCTTCTGAACCTTCGTAAAAAAAAATTTAGAGCGAAAATGCCACAATGACCTATTTCAGATGGCCAAATCCCTTACATAAGGAGGAAATGAAGATCACAATTTATATGAATTTTTAAGTTGAGAGGGGCTTCAACAAGTGAACGTGGGAGAGATTTTAGGAGCATAAAAAATATTAATTATGACTTTTCAATGACCCATGCCCCAATCCCATGGGGTTTTAGCCCGCTAACTAGGGTTACAAACTTCAAACATGAATATCTCTCAAACCGTGAAGAATTACATAGCATGCCATATATCAACAGAAACATCTCGACAAATATAAACCATAAAAATTATTATTGAACCATAATATATTAATTTGGTAGGTCAAAATTCCCATGCAATATTGGGTTAGCCCCTGGTACTGCTTGGGTTGACATCAATGATAACCACTGATCAACAATGTTGTAGGATTTTTTCCAGTGAATGTTAACTAGGTCCAGGTTCTGACGTGGAGAAGGAATGCTCGAAGAGATATAATAAGAAGTTGGAAAGCAGAAATTCGCTCATCAATCGACAATGGGAGGACCCAGTGTAGGTGAAACTCCTAAAGTGAATATCATGGGCGAAGAATAGATACAACAAATGTTTTTGAACATGTAGCGGATGTTGGGAGAAATCTATGAAGATAAGAAGGCAAGATATGCAGCGTCTTCTTCAAAGGAATCGAAGAAGGACAAGGGAAAAGGAAAAATTGATAAACCTCCTCCTCCTCCATCATCATCATCTTCTTCTTCCTCTAGTTCAGATTTGAAACAGAAAAGAAACCTCAGAAATATCTTTTGAAACTTGATGTAAAATTTTAACTACCTATTTATGATGGCGAAATGAATCCTGAAAAACTATATAACTGGATTAAATAGTTCGAAGTGTATTTTAGAATTCAAAAATTTTCTGATGAAAGAATAAAAATTCAGTTAGCTACACTTACAATGGGGGGAACAACTTTAATCTGGTGGGAAAATAAAATTCAATTAGATTTAAAGCGGAAAGGTAAAGTCATCTCTTCATGGTCTAAGTTTTTAAAAGCTCTCAGAAAAGAATTCTATCCTTTGGGATACATGCAAAAAGCTGTTATTGATTGGCAACATTTATGGCAAGTTAAAGGGAAGAATGTTCAGGAGTTTACTTAGGAGTTCGGGAAGAAAGCTTTGGCACTTGGTGTTGAGTCTCAAAATTCTCTTCCATATTCATACATATTTCCATTATTTCATAACCATTGAGCTCTCATTTCATAACTATCTAGCCTAAAACCCTACATCAAGTAACCATTTTCATAAATATATGGGTTAGGATCTTTGTTTTTCAAAGTTATTTATTTTATGTATTTAAAGTGAATTTATGATTAAAAACTATAAAATTAACATAGTTTCATATATCTATATATGTGTTATGAGTTTTGTGACATGTGTAGGCCTATTTTGGAGATTCTAGAAGGGTCTTACTTGGCCTCCCAAGATCAAATTCGAATTTCAACTCAAGGGGTGGGCCATATTCCAAGGAGAAAGATCGTGGAGATCTTGATGTGTCATAGGATTTGTATCTAGAATTTAGGGATAAGTTGAAACAAGTATGGATCTAGTAGATATTTAAGAGATCTACATTTATTGAGTAAATATCCCTAATTTTTGTATAAATGGGGGAAGCTTTCTCCTATCATGTTATGTGTAAAGTTGGAGTTATGCTCAGGCTTTGAATAAAGAATTAGATTGTGGTACCTTACTCATGAGTGTTATTTCACTTTGACTTGGTTTTTCTTACATATGGAGCATCCTGACTTACCATCTCTCATACTTTTGGATCAACTATCTACAATGTGTGAGATTTATTTTCTTTCATAGATTAAGATTTATTTGCTTTCTTATATTAAAACCTCAATTAAATGTATAATTAGATGCTTGTAAATCATGCCAAGAAGATGACTTTGTCATTCTTCAAAATTGGATTCTTGAGTATTTAAAATATACAGTAATTGAGTTTTCCTTTACATGCCTTTACATTGCTCTCTTAGATTAAGTCATTAATTAAATGTATAAATATATGCTTGTAAATCATGCCAAGAATATGACTTTGTCATTCTTCCAAACTGGATGCTTGAGTATTTAAAATATACAGTAATTGAGTTTTCTTTTACATGCCTTTACACTGGTTTCTTAGATTAATTCTTCGATTAAATATATAATTAGATGCTTTTAAATCATTCCAAGAAGATGACTTTGTCATTCTTCCAAATTGGATGCTTAAGTATTTAAAATATACATTGATTGATTTTTCCTTTACATGTCTTTAAACTACTTTCTTAGATTAATTCCTCAATTAAATGTATAATTAGATGCTTGTAAATCATGTCAAGAAGGTGAATTTGTCATTCTTCCATATTGAATGATTGCGTATTTAAAATATACAGTAGTTGAGTTTTCCTTTACATGCTTTTTGAATGCTTTCTTATATTAAATCTTTAAACTAAAGTATAATCAATTACTTGTAAATCATGCCAAGAAGGTGGCTTTCTTATTCTTCTGAAATAAAATGCTTGAGTAGTTGGTCATACAGTAGTTGTTTTTCTTTCAAATCCTTTGAATTTTCTTTCATTTAGATTAGCGTTTCCATTTCAATTATTAGTCATAAGATTTTTGTTTTTTTGTTTTGTTTTTGATAAACTGATCCCTAACATATATTGTGCACGTATGTCTCATAAGTCCTACAGATACTGGATTGATAATTTATGTTAGTAATCTAATGCAAATTATTTTACTCAACATTTTAGCGACGTTGCTGGAAAGGCATACATAGGGATCCACCTTAGATTTTTTTTTTTTTTTCCAATTTTTGTTTCACTTCAAGTTTTTAATTAGAATTCCGTTTCATTTTTCAATTTCATTTTTTTTCATCATGCAAATTTTCAAATTAAGTCTTTGTGCAATTTCATTTTTATTTTATTTTATTTTTAGGCATTTTCATTCAAGTTTATTTTCATTTTTATTTAGAAATAAAACAAAACATCCACAAATCAAAAACCCCTATTCACAAAAAAAATAAAAAATAAAAACACAATAAAAATTCAATTACAACAACAAATCTTCATGATCATATCCATATGAGTTTACTCATGATTTTGTTGCATAAATGGATGCATTGGAAATTCTCTTATACTTAAGAGACTGTTCCATTTCTTTAGTAGGATAGGACTAACAAATAAAAATTTATAATTTTTAGGATAAATTTGCATTTTTTTTGGTGCATTTAGAGTCACACAAGAATATTTTAAATAAAAATGTATATATTGATTAATAAAAATCTGGAGCATGCTCTCCTCCTAAACAAGCTCACGGAGCATTAAAATGGAAATGAGTAATTAATAAAAAAACGTCAAATTTGAAACACGTTTTCTGATCAACTGAGTGTGAATTTAAAAAACCAGAAACATGGGGTTTTATCAGAACGGGGTGAATTAAATAATTAATAATGGTTTCCTCAATTTGGCAACCATTTGGGAGAAAATCGTGGTTCTTTGGAGCCTTAATTTTCAAACTACGTGAGAAAAAACGGATTTTCAATGCACAGATAGTTGCGGCCATGATGGAAGGAGAAAATTCATTTTTTTTTTAAAATCTACAGGAGGTAGATCTGCCATGACCCACCTATGAAGTCTCATGCAAGCCCTCAAGGTAGCATCTCCATGCCCTGTGTGCCTGCACAATTAAAAAAAATTTAACATTAAAAAAAATAATAATAATAAAAATAAAATCACTGCAAAAGTTTTGAATTCTCTCCATGCTTGCAACCTGCAACAAAAATAATAAAGAAATCATGAAATTTTTCAAAACTTTTATGGTATAAAAATTTGTTATGAGATCCACTATTTGGGAAAAAAGGATGAATTCAAAATATATGAGAAATGATTTGGCAAATATGTTGGAATCTCATTTTCTTAAAAATCATGGATTTAGAGGGAAAAAAGAATAAGTTAAAAAAATATGAAAAATGATTTGGAAAATATTTTGGAATCTCATTTTCCTAAAAATCTTGGATTTAATTTGACCACTTGTCAATTTTTGTTTTTTTTTTAATAATTAAAATGAACAAAATTCCATTAGCATAATAAAGGTCATGAGTTCAAATCTTGTGGAGATTGGAATTTGTTAATTCGGCTAAAAAATTGAAATTCATGATTGAAGTAAATATAGAAAAAGTTGTTCTAATGGTTTAAACATTGTTACCGATGAAATAGGTAACCTGACCTCAAAACGGGAACTCTAGCCCAAAAGGACTCAAAAAACATGAAAAAACACCCCAAAAACAAAAAAAGTGTATTCCAAAACGCACTTGGTTTTTTTTAAGGTTAAATTTCAACATTTTATAAAATTATGCTAAAAATAAAATTGTTTCTTGAAAAAAGGATTGAAAAAACACCCTCAAAACAAAACCAGTTGATGCTGGAATAACAAAAAAAAAGAAAATGTGTCATATTTTTGACATTTTTAAAAATAGAAATAACATTTTTTAATTTTTAAAATTCAAACATTAAAAAAAACCTAAAATTTAAGAAAAAAATAAATTTTAAAAATAAAAATATTTTAAAGTTTAAAATTTAAAAATATATATATGAATAAAAAAGTAAAAATAAAAATTCAAATATTAAAAAAAACCTAAAATTTAAGAAGAAAAAAAATTGAAGATTAAAAATTTCAAAATATATAGAAATAAAAAAAATTAAATTAAATTAAAAAATTTAAAAAAAAAAAAAAGAGAAGTTAAAAAAAAAAGAAATTATAAAAAATAAAATATAGAAATTAAATTTAAAAAAGAAAAAGAAAATGTTTATTAAATTAAAAAAATTAAATTAAATAAAAAATTAAATTTAAAGAAATATATTAAATTTTAATAAATTTAAAACTTTAAAATAAAAATTAAAATAAAAATACATTATTTAAATTAAAAGTAAAAAAATGAAAAATTAATTAAAAATAAAAAATAAAATACAATAAAAATATTAAATTTAAAAAAATATATAATAAAAAAACAAATAAATTTAAAAAAATAAATTAAATTTAAATTATAAAAAATAATATATATATATATATATATATATATATATATATATATATATATATATATATATATATATATATATATATATATATATATATATATATATATGAACTTAAATTAAAAATATATATATTAGATTTTATTAAATTTTAAAAAAGGGTTAATATTAAAAAAAAAAAAATTAAAAAGGAAAATATTAAATTTTAATAAATAAAGGAATAAACAAATAAATTTTGAAAAAAAAAAAAATTAAATGTAAAGAAAAAAAAACATTGTTAAAATAAAAATTTAAAATCAGTTAAAAATGAAAAATTGAAAAAATTAAATAAAATAAAATATATTAAATAAAAAATAAAATAAAAAACAAATTAATTTGAAAATATTAAGTTTAATTAACAAAAAAAAAAATCTAATTTTAAATACACAATTTTAATTGAAATAAAAAAAATACAAAAATTTTATGTAATTAAAAAAATAATAAAATAATAAAAAAATATTAAATTCAAATAAATTAAAAAATAAAAAAATACAAAATTTATTAAATTTTAAAAAATTAAATGAAAAAACTAAACATAAAATTTAATAATAAAAAAATATATATGAAAAAAAAAAAAAAAAATCCATTAAAAAAAAAATACAAAATTTAGAAAAACAAAAAATTAAAAACAAATAAAATAAAATAAAACAAAAAAAAACAAATTAAATTTAAAAAAAATAATTTTGAATATTTTGAATTTAAAAAAAAAAAAAAAATTATTATTAAAAATTTAAAAAAAAAAAAAGAATTTTTTGATCGTGGTGGCACCGCCAATTGGCCTCCCCCCCAGGTGGCAGCGAAGGCTGGCTGCTGGGCGGGTGAGGAGGCTGCATGCATCCCCCCGCTCGCCTAGCAGCTGGCCTCTGCCGCCACCTAGGTGGGAGGTCGATTCTGGGAATCGCCCTCCTGCAGCGAGAGGGCGATTCCCGGAATCGGCCTCCCGCCGCCGGAGGGCGATTCCCGGAATCGGCCTCCCGCCGCGGGAGGGCGATTCCCGGAATCGGCCTCCCGCCGCGGGAGGGCGGTTCTCGGAATCGGCCTCCCGCCGCGAGAGGGCGACTCCCGGAATCGGCCTCTCGCCTAGGTGGCGCCAGAGACCAGTCGGTGGGCAGGCGGGGGGCTGCATGCAACCTCCTCGCCCGCCAAGCGGCCGGCCTTCGCCGCCACGTGGGCAGGAGGCTGATTGGCGGCGCCACCACGATCAAAAATTTCTTTTTTTTTAAATTTTTTTTAAATTTTAATATTTTTTTTTTTGAAATTCAAAAAAATTAAAATTATTTTTTTTTAATTCAAATTTTTTATTTTAAATTTAATTTGTTTTAATTTCTTTTGTTTTTTTTTTAATTTTTTTTTTAAATTTAATATTTTAGATTAATTATTTTTTAAAATTTAAAATTTATTTATTAAATTTATTAAATTTTTTTTTTTTAATCTTTTAGTTTATTTAGTTTTTCATTTTTAAAATTTATAAATTGTTTCATTTAAAAAAAAACAGTAAATTTATGGATATTTGTTTTTCAATTATTTGCACGTGGTTTTTTTCATTTTTTTTTGTTTTTTAATGATATTTTTTTTTTTAATTTTCTTTTTCAATTTTAAATTTGTTTTTTTTTTTAATTTGTTTTTTTGGTTAATTTTAAAATTTGTATTTTTTTTTCTTATTATTTTTTTTTTAATTTAAATTTTTAAATTTAATTTTTTCTTTTTTGTATTTTATTTTTTTTATCTAAATTTTAATTTTGTAATTTAAATTATTTTTAAATTTTCTATTTAATTTTTTTTTAATTATATGGTTTTTTTAATAACTTAGAAAAAAATGTTTTTGATGTTTTTTTTTTTTAATTTTTTTGGTTAATTTTTGTTTTTTTTCTTTAAATTATGTGTTTTTTTTTCAAATTTTGTCATTTCTTTTGATATAATTTTCGAATATTTTTGTTTATTTATTTATTTTTGTTTAAATTTTTTATTTTTACGACTTAATTTTGTTTTTTTTTACATTTTTGTTGGTTTTTTTATTGT
Source organism: Pinus albicaulis (assembly GCA_034641835.2). Lineage (NCBI taxonomy): Eukaryota > Viridiplantae > Streptophyta > Pinopsida > Pinales > Pinaceae > Pinus > Pinus albicaulis. Next base: position 30,338,643 of record MU968359.1, read on the forward strand.
TTTTATATATATATATTTTTTATCTAAGTTTTGTGTTTTATTACCAACATGAAAATCACCACTCTAAAAAAAAAAGGTTGATGCTGCATCAATATGTTTCAAAATTAGCATGAAAATCACTGCTCTAAAAAAAAAAAGTTGATGCTGCATCAATACGTTTCAAAATTAGCATGAAAATCAATAACATTTTAAAACAAATATTCATACTTCATAAATAAAAATATTAGAGTGTCAAAAATGTGCACCAAATAAAAAGGGGTGATTCTGCATCACCACTTTTCAAAATCGGGTGCTTTTTATGCTACCAAAAAAAAGTAGGTAATAGTACGGTTACCTATTTCATCGGTAACAGTGTTTTTATTTAAAAACACGAGATCTACAAAATGAGAAAGCTATCATCAGAGTTTGAAACAATAAAGAATGAATAAATTGTTGAAAAGACGCAACAAGTAACTTGAGGCACTAATTTCAACACACATATAAATTCTTTTGGTTTTTCTTCGTGAACTTTTTTTATTAGTAACAATTCTCAGTATTTTGTGTAAATGTCATAACCGGAGAGATTGATCACCTCTCTCTTTTGATAGTCTTATATTCCATTGCAGAAGAAGTACTATTTTTTTTGCAGGTTCTAGGAGGAAGGACAATATGACTACAAGAAATAGTGTCTCCCTTAGAGACCACATTTCTTTTACAAGAAGATGATCAACAACAAAGAAAGAAACATCAATGCATGAGCACATGCTAATGAAAAACAGATCCAACACTTGCAAGCCTTTCAGATGCCAGTGTCTCCATTTCATTCATGCTTCCTCAGTCAATCAAACATTCACCTCATTTCCCTTTACATTCGCTATTGCATTTCTACTTAGTCATTCAATAAAATCCTCGTCTCATTTTCCTTCACTGCTCATTTTTTTCCACAGTCATTATATTTTCATGCCCTGCTTTCACAATCCTGTAACCCAGCAATAAAACCATTAAGCTCCTCTACAAATCTTATTCATTCCATTTCCATTTTCATTTTGTCAAATAAACCTTGATCCACTGCAAAACAATTTCATCCATAGTCCTTCAAATGTTATTATTTCATGTCTGCATTAGATAATGGAGGATTCCTTAAGGCCTCTCTTCTAACAAGTCTTGGTCTATCGACATCAGCACATTATCTAGGTCCAAGACTAGAGTCTTTATTAGTACCTTGAGGCCTGTATGCATTAATGACAAGTTCTCTTGCTGAAAATCATGAGAATACATCAATGTCCCTTGATCATCAGATATTTCAAGTGGATCGACATCAGCTCATCTATTCACACTTCGCAAGATGTACTTAGGTACCTTGGCACTCATTGACATTAATGGTGAGTTTGCGTCATATTGGTTAATGACATTCATCAATAGTCGGTAATCCAATGACTTCTCTTCATGCTCGACATCAACACATTTATTCGCATGACTAGAATTGTACCATCGAATTTTGTAACGATTTTAGACTACATCATTTCAAAAGTTTAGAGCAGGAATCAATTTGTATCAACAGCAATAAAGATGCCAATATTGTCATCAACAAAAAGAGAAAAAACAAGCATATCCTATTCCTTTGTTTATATACTTCATGATCCAATAGCATCAACAACCACACTCTTCAGTAAACACAACTCATCCACATTTAAGGAAAGTGAAGGTATATGGTTTTCTAATTTTTAGTCATGTAATTCCTTAGAATGCTAAAATTATAACTTTGGAAAAATTCCTCACTCCCTTTTTCACATTGTCATATCTTTAGTTGGGGGGAAGGGACATCATTTCATTTTCACATGTCATACACTATCAAACATTTTCATTTCATTCCAACCCGCATATACTTCCCAACCAACTATTGTTGCAGTATGATTCCAAAATATTATATGCTTTGAAAATTATCAGTTCATTGATGAGTTATTATAGTATTTTATTCTAAATGTTTTCATGAACTTTGAGGCAACAAAGAAAATAAAGTGTTGTTACACAAGAACCATTGCTCAAAAATCAGTTGTCACATAAAAATCGACCACAATATATGTGTGTGTGTGTGTGTGTGTGTGTGTGTGTGTGTGTGTGTTGCAATCAAATGTATTATACTTTGCCAAAAGAAAATAGCATGAAGCAAAGTTTGGAAAGAATCTATACAAGTCAAAACTCTTAAAATATCAAATCATGGACAAATTAATCAACTCAATAGTTGCATGAGGACATGCTAATACAGGTGAAAAGAATGCTAATACAACAATCCAAAAATATTTGGGCTCTGATTCAGGTGATGAAAGGAAAATAACCGCAATGGTTTCGACAGGTAAAATTTCCGACACTAGTTCAAGTTCTAGTACTTTTTCATATTCTTCAAACATAAATCATCTGGATGAAAATAAAAGAGTTGAATTATTTCACATAAGGGTAACTTCTAAGCACACAAAAATAGATACTTTGTTTGACAGTGGATCACAGGAAAAATTAATATCTGAAGAATTAGTTAAGAAATTGGGTTTGGAGACACAGAATCATCCAAGACCATACCCATTAGGTTGGCTAAAATAAAAGGCTCAAATTAATGTCACAAAGTAGTGTCATTTAAAATTCTCCATCACAACTAATTACATTGATGAAGTGGACTTATATGTGATACCATTAGACATCTCTGGAATAGAGCTAGGAAGTCCTTATCTCTATGATCATGATGTTGTGTTTCATAGGAAATAGCATAAATATCATCTTAAGAAAGATGGAATTGAATACATTGTCAGGGCACATAAAATCAAAAGAAACTTGAATTTAGTTATTGCTAATCAGATGAAGAGACTACTAATTTCAAGTAAGAGATATGTACTCATGGTTGTAAAAGAACAACATAAGGATCAACATGATGATTTTTTAGGTTGTGAATCTTAGTTTAAATATAGTTTGGTTAAAGTGGTGTGCTTGAGCCAGAGGAGTTCTGGGATGGCTGACCTCTTGGGAAGTCTTGGTTACTGGGTGCAAGCCCTGGAAGTGATGATTGATGCTATGTGATTCATTTCATTTTTTTCAATCCCACTTCTTCACCCCTGTGAGCATCACCTGATGTAATGAGTGATAAGTGGAATATTCAAAAATCATGAGAAATTAGTCAGTTACGACTACCTCTAATGGAAATGGTCATAGATGAATTACTTATATAACGTTGTTGAATCCAAAAAATGATAGCTATGAATTCTACTGAGATCAAGAAGTCCATCCTTGCTATGGTAGTCTTGTTCCTCTAGCAAATAGGCTAGTCAACTTATAATGGTGGCCCACCTCTTTTATTTTCTCACAATACCCTAGGTAGTTTACTTTTTCAAATGACCCTTTGATGAACTCTGAAGCATTGATTCCCTGCATATTAGTTGGCTCATATCTGGAGACATGTCCCTTGTTTTACTTCCTCTTTTCACTAGCCATGGTATTGTTTTTTCTTATTAGGAATCCCTAGTTTGATAGGAGGGATGGGTACGGTTTGGGATTGGAAAACAAGGGAAAAATAACAACTAGTTTAGGGAGGGAAATGGAGGGGATAGGAGTTAGGGAAAAATATGAAAAAATTAGAGAAGATAGGGATAGGTGTTAGGGACACAGTTGAAGTGGAATTTCACTGAATGGATGGGGGAAAAGGGGCAAAAATTGAAAAAAATAGTAAAAACCCATAAACGCAACAAAAGTGTAGCGTGGGCTAGGGATTTTTGGGAAAAATGGTGGAATGAAGGAAATTAGTGCGAGAAATGGTTGAGGAAGGTTTGATAAGTGTATACAATGGTAATGGGGCATACAAACTAGGGAAATTCTCTGTGAGATTAAGCAGAAACCAATGAAAGTTAAAAGTGCAGTGAAACCCTAGGAGAGGGATTCTATTCAGTTTTTGTGAGGAATGAATGCATGAAAGAGGTGATGAAAGGCTTACTTACTTGCTCAAGAGTATTCGAAGGTTGTAGAATGATAAAGGAAACCCGTTGTTGCTTTCTTTAACCTACAAAACCAAAAATGTAGCGTGTTTTCCAGAAGCGCAACGTGCGGATGCAGAAACGCAACGTGTTGGATGGCAAGGGTTTGGTGATGAAAAAATAAAGGTTCTAATGGATGAGATGAAGTACAATGGTGGATATGTGTTCTTGGAGGATGGAATGAAGCTTATTAATGCTTGGATGGCCCTTTTATTGCTTGAAACTTGATTTTGGTGGAGTGACATCACATGTCCTTTTGAGAAGTGACTTGATGAGGTAGTGTACTACGACTTGATTACTTTGTTTTGAAAGGTTACATCTCCATGTGGACTGAATGTACATTTGGTACATTTTTAACAAACTTATCCCTAATTTCTAACTCCCATGATGGTGACAATGGTGACGACATGAGAAAATGATGACACCTAATTCATTTCTTAACCATGATTTGGAACTTCGAACCCTTTAAGTATGCATGTGAACGACTTAATGACCAAAATGATTACCAAGGCACTCATTTGATGACCTAGCATAAGGAATGATGACATGACCATGATGACATTTTATGACCTTGAAAATAGATGGAGTAGTAGTGAAACCTAGGACATGACTCGAGACTTGTTTGACAATAAAACAAAATGTCAAATTTATTTGAAAATTTAAAAAATTTGACGAAAAACATCCAACAATACTAAAAGAGAAAATTTCATCACTGGTGACTCATAGACATTAACACAATTATTTCCAAGTGTGCTCCAAATAGAACCTCATAATCAAAGGATGTAATTACTTTATCTTCCTTAAGTTACAAGGATTCAAAGTCTCTACGAGCTATTTAACATGAGCCACAATTTTCACTATGATTTCTCCAATAGTAAATGGAAAAGCAATGAATTGTTTTGTCTTTCTTATTTGAAATATATTTAGCCAGTAAAATTATTGCCTACATACTTCAGCAAAAAAATACCTATCTATAATAGATTTTGGAAATAGCAATGGCTTACCTTGAAATGCATATATTTGAATTAGCATATTACATTCTCTTTATTCATGCATACCTTTTCCCCATAGGAAAAATTGTGTCTTTTCATATATACAATGAGGTTGTTGTCTAGTAATCATGTAACTGAATTTCCTTAAAAAATCATCTTGAATTAGAAAAACTTTTAAAGACAAATTATTATTCCATGGTATAGGATACCAAAATTGTATTGGTTCTTTATTCACACTGAATTTAGGATTACATGGGAAATCACTAAAGCCATCACTAGTAATCAAATCTATTATGAGATATGCCATCATGAAGAACCTTTGGTCTTGGATAAATTGGTTAAATGAGAAGCTAATTCATTAGAAATCATATCATGTAGTTGAATACACAATCCTTTTTGTATGTGTGATAAAGTATATAGAGAATGAATTTTGGAACTATAATGTAGGTAAATCCTCTTTGCGGACAAAGACGATCCCTCTAGCCCTAGAGTGGGTCTAGAAACAAGAGGACATGCTAATGGGTTGGGATAGATTTTCCTACTTGTAGTCCAACGTGATCGATGTAGCTGCAACAGAGATCTCTCGATCCTTGTCCCGACACATCACGATCCTTCAGCAATGGTATTCGGGTGCCTGCACAAAGATCAATGGACAAAAGAAGCATACATGATAATAATTGCATTCATAACTAGCTAATCAGTCAAAGAAGATTAAGCATATTGCATAATTTAAATCACATTGACAGAATATGGGAACCAAAACATTAGTCACGTATATATTAAGAGAAAAAAAGAGATTACAACTCGAGCCTTCACGTCACAGCCTCCTTCAGCGGGTCCAGTTGAAGTGCGTCTCAAGCATTCATCAGGGAATTTTGATGTATCGAGGCAAAATAATAAGCTCTCTCTCGACAAGTGTCTCTCTCTCTGCCTTATCTCACCAAGATGTTCAACAATTCCTCTTCAACTATTCAGCTATAACAGTTCAGCTAGATGCATCAATATGAGATAGGTTTATTTATAGAGGGAGAGGAGGAGGTTGGGATCCCTCAAATGGTGGAAAGGAGGCCTTATCCTTTGGGAGGTTCCCCCAAAAGGTGGAAACAAGAGGCCAAAGGAAGTTTTTCGTGGTTATGCAGCCGAACAACCCAAGCTGACTCGCTCACGAAGCAGTTATCATGGAAACTTCGCCTCTATATTTAAAACACACTCCAAAAATGACTTGGTGCGGGTAGTTCACTAGGACAGAGCGCTAATGGGAGTGGGGCTCAGTGTTAATTTCCTTCATTGGCACAAGGGCATAACGGTCTACCAACGCCAACCCAAAAAAATGTGTTTATGATGGTCTGCTCATGGAAAATTTAACAAAGGAAATGTTCTCCTCATGGCAAGGGATGCAATGATAGTCTTTGCAAGGCATGACACTTCATATAAGTCATAGAAATGGTCCTACAATGTTTGATATGGGGATTGCAGGGATGGTGACAAAATGTTGTGTAACAGATGCCCCCTAAAGCATGAGGTTCGAGAGAGAGGGAGGGGTGAAATGCTTTACAAGAACACGTTCAAACCAAACACCACTGTCGGAAGACCTGCAAGTAAAAATAAAATTGATATCTCTGATACATGAACATGTGGCATGGGCACAGCCATCCATAATAGAGTACATAAAAACTAAGATCCGAGGTATGGACGCAACCATCCAATAATAAGGATCAATAAATAGACTCAGGTATGGTCGCAACCATCCAATCAAAAGGTTCATGCATACAATCATGATAAAAAAAAATATCCTACAACCTAGATATTATCAGACAAAACCCAGGGTCTTGTGCTCCATCTCGACCCGAGAAAGTACAAATTCAAGCATGCGATTATGTGAGCTGAAGTCGAACATGCAAGAAAGTCACCTGATTACCAGGCAATGATGAAAGCTATTAACAGGTATGAGAGAAACCACCAATAATGATAATGGTTCTCAAGGTATAACAGGTACAATCCATGGAATATGAACAATGATATGGCTTCGAAAAATTTTATAATCACTTGATCAAAGGCCAATGATGTGGACCTATCGTTGAATTCAAAGAACTTTCCATTGAGGCATGCAAGCTCCAAGGTACCAGAAGGGAGTCTTTAAGTCAACATCCTGGATAATGAGCTGAAGTTGACAGGAAGTGAACCGGTCGAAGGAGGGCCATAATGTTTCCCACATCATCGACACGAGACAAAGGAACATGATGATAGTGGATCAAGATTAAATAGAGGATCAAAGGGAGGTTGAAAACTGCAATCAAAAACTTCTCTTGAACATATCGACAACACGACTCTGGATTTGGCAATATTTGGCATCAAGCGATTTGAGGTCATGATGACGTGGAAAAGAGAAGAATAGATGTCAAAAGAGATTACCCAAACCCATGGAGGTAATAATGACGAAATGAGAGTTTCCCAACCCGAAATGAATGCAAATGAGTGTCATGTTCAAGAGTGACATACTACCGACACAACTAAGGACTGGTTCCATTTTCCCCCTGTTAGCCACCTATGAAATTCATTATACTAAAAGGTGGCTAAATCATTTTTGGAGCCTTCAAGGAGCAAATTTTATTGCTAAAAAGTGTTGGCTCTTGAAGACTCTTGAAGGCCTCATGCCTCTGTCCAAATCTTCACTGTTGTGCCCATTTTACATTTAGGAATTCTGCTGATTTCATAAGGGACTGCTGCAAAATCTCTTTTTCCCCTTCCTCCATTAAACAACTAACCTCATTTTCTACCCCTTTCATTCTCATCAAAATCCTTCATTTTCATATTTTTCTCCTTCCCCTCCATCAAAACTCCTTTATTAAGGTTTAAGACTCATTCTTTGCCTTAATCGAAACTCTCACAACCCTTGAAAAACATTGAAAACGTCATAAAAAATACATATTTTTGTGTAAAGGTTTAAGCCCCCTTGGGCTAAGTCCTTAGCCATTTTCACTCCATATGCCCTGGCACTAGAACCAGGCACTGAGCTATTTAGGCGCTTATCGCATCAGAGGTAACACAGTGTGCAATTCTTCCCCCCTTTATTGAAATCTCCGATGCCGATTAGCCCTTTATACTATAACCTCTGATCATATTTTTATTCCATATAACCCTGGTACCCGCAATCGGGCGCTAAAACACTGTATAAACCCACTTACCCAAATTTTTGGTCTAACGCGCCCATATAATTATTTTTCATCATATTAAAAGAAGGGCCGAAAGCAGTTTTCATCGCACCGCTTTTGAGAGGAAAGTGGTTTTCCCCGATTGGCAACGATCAACTCCACTGACCGACACGTGGCCTCGGGCAGTATGGCGATCCCATTTTCCCTGGGTGTTAAAAATTGGATGTGGAGTGAACGTGATATCGATGTGTGCCATCCGATCTGAGGCCACTCATCGGATGGTGATCGCGCTTTGAAGAAGCCCGACAGATAGACTAAGGTACGGCGCGGTATTAAAAGCATCTCCGTCGTCAATCTGATCTATAGATCGACGGCCCAAAAACAGTCGCCCTGGTCACCACAGCCACAACATCAGTCCCGTAGAGCCAGTGGCCCCGAATACCCAGTGAAAATCCACACGGCATCAACGGATTGGGGCAGGTCTTTGTTGGTCCTCGCACAGTCATCCAATGTGGACCCAGGAACATTATGCAGCATGATTTTATTAACCATTTTTTGAAGTCCGGGGCATGTTTCTAAGGTATAGTGGTACCCGATCTCCACCGTTGATCGCGTGGGCTGATCTCATCCGACAGCCCATGTTCGTCCCGATCCCCAAATGCCATTTTTCACCATTTTTTGCCGAAACAAATTTTTTTAGCCCATTTTCTTCGTTTTTCCAAATACAACGACTCTTTCACTTTGACTGTTCACCTCCACTCCCGACCGTTGATCTCTGCGCAATCGACGACTCTGATTTAATTCCTCCTCTGTTGCCCTTTGACCCCTTCTAATCAATCTCGACCGTTGGATGATGCCATCCAACGGCCACGCTCTCCCCACATGTCCTTCCAAAGCAGTAAACCTATATATGCAGGATTTCATAATGTTTTTGTATTTTGTAGGGTATTAAATGGTTTTTCCGCCATGCTGAAGAAAATTCAAAGGCTGAGGGTGACGATCCTCCTGCATTTTATTCATCAAAGAGAATCATTCGTAGGGTTTAAACTCCACATTTCATCGGTGTTTCGTGAGGTATTAATGCCATATCATCCCTGCGCAGCCCTACACACGAACAAACACAGCAAACCAAGCACAAATCAAAGAATATCAATGTCGAAGACGGGAACACACCAGAACATGAGATTGAAGACAAATCTGTGGGGATTACGGCTAAGATGGATTATCAAAAGCCTAATCCCCCTATTAAAACACGGTTTAAAGGTAAATCTTAAAGGTTCATTAGACAGAAAGCCTCCACCGCCACATCTGAGGAAAATTTATTCCTCCCAGCTACCATAGTGCCACCTATGCCTCAAAGCATTCAAACAGAGGCCGAAGTTATTGATCAAGATCAGGTATTTGCCTCAACGCAGCCAGAGAAGTTAATTCTGCAAATAAACTTAATGACAAAATATCAGCAGAGTTACTTTGACATCACACAGAGCCTCAAAAGTCAATAATAGCTCTCATCGAGCTTAAATCTTAATGTAAATTATTTAATACAGAGGACACCTATGTAAGCTTCTTCATTGTGCTCCCCAAAGGTCGAGAAGCCATTTAAGTCTGTATTAATTATCTTTAGAGATATTTTATCAGATCTCACCTCCTCATTCTTTTATAAATACTACTGCAGAAGATGAGAGAGGGGTTGGTTGATTTGGCTACTGAACATCGAAATGTAATTGAGCTTGAGACTTATATCTATAAATAGTGTTCATTGGCTCTTGGAGCTCTGCTTGTAATAGATAAGTTAGGATTGGAAGTGTAGATGATTGCTAAACAAAAGCATTGGACTTAAAACTGTAACTGGTTTGGAGCATCAATACAAGCTGATTTATGGGATCCTGGTCTATGTTGACGGTGATGTTTTTCTCATTGTGACTTGTTATTTTGATTATGTATTCACTGTGTTCATATTCTCTTATAAATAACAACATGCATAGATTTAGGACCTGCTGTATATCAGTACCCTTCTCTAACTGAAAATATTTATCTGAATGTTTTCTTCCAATCTGTGTTATTTAGGAATGATTTAATTCAGTTTAAGCATAGGAATGTTGGCGTTCCCTCGTCTTATTTTTTTAGCTGAATATTGTTCTTGGATGTTACTTTCATTTCATGTTAAGAAGATATGGTGTGCCCTAGTCCTAGTTTTATCCCCAAAGACTTTCTGATTGTTTCCCTTGGAATGTGTTAAAAGCTGGCTAGTTTAAAAGTACTTACTAGATCTTAGACCATCCTTTGTTATCATTTGTGTTTCCCTCTATTTTTATATGTCTTCTATTGAAAGTGTATCAAATGCTGTCTACTTTCAAAGTACTTACCAGATCCTAGTTTACTTTCATGTCTTTCTTAATAGTTTGTAAAAGGTTGGCTAGTTTCAAAGTACTTACCTGATCCTAGGCTACTCTTTGTTCTTCATTTGTTTAATTCCCCTTCTTTTTGTATAATTTCGTTCCATAAATCAACTTCCAAAGAGATCCTTAGACATAGATGACTTTCCCCATGGACTACTCTTGCCTCTTACTGTTTCAATTAAATATTATTTTGACTCCATAGCCCAATGGACTAGCACCTGCAATTATCTACCTTCCTGGCCAAAGATTGTTCTATTTTCTTGCAAATTCTCACCTTTGAAACTCTTTGCACTTATAAATTTCCACCTCAAACAGTAATCATGCTCAACCATCCAAAAACAAAAAAAACCCTTGGCCTTCATAACTAGCCTAATACCATTACCCAAAACTTCAAATGCAAATCCATCTTTGCACTTATTGGAGAGATCCCTCTCTAGATTCAGGAGGGCTAGATCCTAGAATCCAAAAGTGGTTGAAACAATGTTGTTCCTGTGATCAGAATTTTCCAATCTCACTGATTACAGGGTACTAACACCCCCACCATTGCTGGTGAGTACCCCAATTATTTTTGGAAAACAAGCTTGAAAGAGATATCATATGCTTGTCATGTAAGTTTACCCTTCAGACAAATCCATCCTTGTACATTTTATGAGCCCTAAGAAGGAGGAACTTAGTTACGTCAAGGTGACGATTTCCGATGTCATTAGGATTTAACAAGTCTAACAAAGGAAGTACTCGGTGTCTTTTCATGTTTAGAGAGTTTGAAAAGAAGTAGAAAAGAAAACTCCAGCAGTCCATTTTCGTAGATAGTCTCACAAATCTGAAAAGGTAGAAAATGTGTCTAAGAGAACCTCTTAGTCGCGATAGGCTAAGGTATTCTTTTTTCATAAACAATCTATCCGAGTCTGAAAAAGGAGTAAACGTATAATGGGTAGATATCGTTTCGTAGCCTTTTAACGAGTTCAAAATGACAAGAGTCTCGACAATATTTTCATGTTTAGAGAGTCAGAAAAGAGCTAAAATATGACTCCCACAATTAATTTTTCGTGTTTTTACCGAGTCTGAAAAAGTATAAAATACAACTCATTACTTCATCGTTGTTACGTTGAAAAACTGTCGCTGCAAAAGTGACAAACATAAAACCCATTTTTGGAAATAACATAGTGAAATAATCGAAAAATGTTCTTTAAAACCTATTTATGGTTTTGAAAAGTTATAAAAATGCCAAAAATGGTAAAAAATAATTACTTTTCACTTTTACCTCTTGTGAGCAATAGTTACCCTTTTTACACTGTGATTTTGCGGCGGCGATAGTGGGCAATCTGGAAGACCAATCTCAAATCTGTCACTTCCAGGTAAGAGGTTACATCCTTCCCTACATTTTAATTCCTTTTCATTTCCTACAAACCCAATTTTATATGTTTATGGGGGAATTTGGAAAAATATATGGCACGACAGTTAGCGCGGGTATGAGGCACGGACTCGTGTCAACTGACCAAAATTTTGAACTGGGGTGCGGCCTATGGCGTGACTGTTTCTAAGACAGACGTGCCAATTATGGCACACAATTTTAGCATGTAAATGTAAACAAACACACCCATTTTAACCAACCAAGAGCTTTGAATTTAGCTAATGATAGTCATATGAATGTTTTTGCAGGTGTGAAGCAGAAAAATGGTGATTGAATGGAAAGAAAAAGAACACAGTGAGAAAGATGAACTTGCCATGGAGAATGAAAGATGCATGGAGGAAATCAAAGATTGCGGGCTCAAGAAATTTTTCATGACACCATGCCTCAAAGCTAATTCGAAGTTGTTGCAGTACTTGATCAGTGTCTGGGACGTTGATCAGGAAAAGTTCATTATTCATGATCAAGAACTCGAGATTGAAGATTCAGATGTTTATTTCATAACCGGACTGTTGTGGAGGGGGTAAGTTCCAATCCTGACCGACACTCAGCCCTCAATGGAGAACATGAGTATGGTGATTGAAAGGGTGTGCCCAGGGGCAAGGAAAGGATTGGGAAGAAGAAAAATGGATATCCAAACTATCCCGGACTTGGCACTAAAGGTAGTGCTGCACACCATCACACAAGATGTAGGATCACAAGCATCGCACGAGGCCACAAAGACACAACTACTTCTTGTTGTAGATTGCATGACACTGACCCTATACAACTGTGCAAAGGCATTGAAAATCAACATGAAGCATCAACTAACAAAGTGCAAGAAAGCCAAATTGAAGCAGTTCGGTTACGGTTCTATTTCTGGTATCGTTCATCTTGGAAAGACTACCAATATTTCAACGATAGTAGGTGATAGTCCCGACACCACCAGCACAGGAGCCACAGATGGCCTTTTAGGCAACTCTGATGCCAAGTTCAAGGGGTGGTCAGCAGATGTCCTGGAGACCAGAGTTCTTTGAGTGGCTCCACCGAAAACTGATCATCGTGGAGGATTGGCCCTAATCTGGCATAGATTTCACTGGTGATGCAGATCTCCCACTCCTAGAAGGAGAGGATTGGGATGAAGTACTAGGTAAAACTCATTTTTTATTTTCATGAGTATTTTAATTTTTTTGTATGCATGTTCTGACATTAAATCCATGTAATTGCAGATGTTGGCCCAAAGAGATGTGCAGGTATGTCTCCAATAGTGAGGCAGATTCCTTGCGATTTTGACATAGCCCCTCATGGTGAGGGAGGCGAAGAGGAGGAAATAATACGCAACTTGGAGGGAATCTCCCGTGGGATCCCAGACTATGCGTGATTTGATGATGTTCCTTGTGCATACTAGAGACATACTACAGGGGTGTCGAACCAAGTCCATCGCTTTCTGAGGTGGCTTGTATGGGCAGTGACGTGATATCATGAGCGTCATGTCGAGTAGACACCTAGGTTTTATTTCTGCATATTTTTTAGAGACATGATGTCTCCAGATGTAACCGAAACATACATATTTTTTGAACTTTATGATGCACACTGATGCAAACATTCAATATATATATATATATATATATATATATATATATACATTTATTCTCCTATATGGATCTTTTCAAGTGATAATGATTTTTTACAAATTACGCAAGTGTCTATCTAACACAATGTTGGCTATTGTATCAGTTAAATAGTTTTCATAATAAGCAACGAACCAAAAGGCATGAAAATGTTCACAAATAATGTTGAGATTGAACAAGATGATGAGCTTAGTGAAAAGAGTCGCCTTCACTAAGTGGGCCTGCAGGCTATTTTTGGCGCAAAGTCTATTTTTAGACATGTCGATCATATTCTATGAGTTGCAGGATGCTATTTGTGGATGGTTGGTCAAGTTGGAAAAACAGATGGAATTCTATTTTTAGACATATTGGGCAGAGTCTATTTTTAGACTGCCAATCTAAAAATAGATATGTCGAATATTATTAGCTCTTAATAATATTTGGACTCTAAACAACAACTTATTCTCTTAGAGCACTTCAGTTCAGTGCACAGATGTGGAACATCAGCTGATAGAAGGAATTATGTTATTCCGAAGGGTTTAATAGAGCTATTTCATGGAGGACTCAGTTAGAACTCAAGTGGTATAGTTATGACACAGTTGGAAGAAGTAGTTATGGAGTTGTATTCAGTTTAACTCAGTTAGACTCAGTTGAGCTAGTTGTATCTAGTCTAACTGATTGATACACTAGTGAGAGTGGAGTGAATTAATTATTTAATTAATTCATAAATAATAACTCATTAATCAACTGAATAATACCTCAGTTAACTACAATGCATGGCAGTTTCAGTGGAGACCAGTGGAGAGATAGGTGAAAGAGCAAGATAGACTATCAATTGTGACTATAGTGATGCATTGATTGCATCCAACACTCAGTGGAGATGCCAATGAGGATTGTGTGAGCAAGGCTGGAGTAATTCGAACTCATTCAGAGCCATTATTTAGCAGGGATTGCGCAGTAGAGGCAGGCTAGCAGGTGGCAAAGATCGATGCATGGATTTGCAAGATCGGGCTTGATTAGTGTGTAGCGATTGTATTGTACTGAGAGCTTGATATGATCAGCTTTGTATGAGGATTGTTACATGATCTCTATGACATATGTTATATAAAGATAGTTCAATTTTTTAGCTTCAGGCTTTCCTATTAAACAACTGTGTTAATGTGTGTGAATTTTTATTCTTTCATGTGTGCATTGCAATCTTGATTTAAATTCCGCAAATGATCAATGGTGGAATAGATTTTGTATTTTGCATGAAGTTAAAATAGTGTGAGATTAGGAGAATATTGGACATATAACACATAATTTATATAATTTCTACATGGTATCAGAGCGATATTGATCATTGGAGGATATTGCAATTATTTAAGCGGTTGAGTTTTGTGCTGGTGGAATTCGAATTTGTTGCAGTGTTTTCTTGGTGTCGAAGTTGAGCATTCATTGAAATGTATTTCAAAAGATTGCGATTGGAGTATGCCCTTGATGGGAGCTTGAATATAGCATGGAAGGATAGGATGGAGGTGGTGCTGGATGATAATGGGTTGAAGGAGCTCATAGATGTTGATATTTCGAAGCCTGCTTCTAGCGATGCAGCCGCACTTGAAGCATGGCAAAAGAAGGTAGAAAATGTCGAAGAATTCTGTTGGAAGTTGTGAAGGACTACATTGTGTCTAGCCTTCATGGGAAATCCACTCCATTCTTAATGTGGAAGGCTTTGACAAACTTTTTCCAAAGAAAAAGTGACCAGAGGAAGTTGGCGCTTAAAGACAAGCTCAGAAAAATAAAAATGGAGAAAGGTGACAGTATTCCAAAATAACTCACGAAGTTTGTCCAGTGCAAGGATGAGCTAGGAAGTGTGGGGGTTACTTTTGATGAAGAAGACTTGGTGAGCTTGGCTCTCCTTGGGCTTTTGAAGAGTTGGCATAGCTACGAAGACTCTGTCAATGGAAGGTAGAAACTGCCAGGATGGGAGCGACTTTGGTCGGATCTTGTGCAGGAGGAGATAAGGCGGGGTACCAGGGATGGATCTTCATCAAAGAATGAAGATGAACAAAATTGCGCTTTGGCTGCCAAATCTCGGAAAGGAAAAGGGAAGAAATCTTCCAAATCCGAAGCTAAAGGAAAGAAGCAGGATTTGTCCAAGGTGAAGTGTTTTCACTGTCACCAGCACGGGCATTTCGCCACTAATTGCCCATAGAAGAAGAAAAATAAGAGCGCTGCTGGTTCTAAAGCAGGAGAGGCCTTAGCCTCGCAGTTTGAGCTCGAATTTTCTTTGATCGCATTCTTTGTTTTAAGTGTGGTGGGATCAGTGTGGTTTCTTGACAGTGGTGTGTCTTTCCATATGACCGGAGACAAAGATTTGTTTAGTGATCTGGAGGAAAAGGATCTTGGAGTGCACATCGAGATGGGAGATGATGGTAGATACAGTGTGACTGGTATCGGGACCATTTCCTTTGAGAGGGAGTCTGGAAAACCTTTCATCTTGAAGGATTTCATGCAAGTTCTAGGATTGAAGAAGAATCTGATCTCCCTGGTGATGTTGGAAGACAAGGGTTATGATGTTGTTTTTATCGAGGGAAAATCCTTCCTTTGACATAAAACAACTGGTCAAACTAGGAGGATAGGGATTCGAGTTAAGAATATTTATCAATTGCAGGTAGATGGTTGTGCTGCAATGGTAGGAAAAGCAGAAGGAGTGGTGAGCCGAGATGAGGACGAATTGTGGCACAGGAGATTGGGCCATCTTCACCATGGCGCTTTGAAAATTTTGCAACAGATTTCTACCAGGCTTCCCAAAGGTACACTTCTGCAGTTAGATCAGTGCAAGGGATGTACTTTGGGAAAATTTTTGAAGACCACTTTTCATGAGAAGGATAGTCATGCTTCGACGATCCTTGAGAGAATTCACATAGACGTGTCTGGACCTTTCTTGGTTGCTTCAATAGAAAAGCATAGGTATTATGTGATATTTGTTGATGACTTTTCTCGTAAGTGTTGGATCTTCTTCATGTAGAAGAAGAGCGAGACATACTCAAAGTTCTGTGAGTTCAAGGAGCTGGTTGAGAAAGAGTCGAGGAAGCAAGTGAAAGCTCTAAGGAGAGATAATGGTGGTGAATACATCTCTGGAAAATTCAAAGACTTTTGTAGAAAAGAAGGAATTTGAAGAGAACTCATAGCGCCTCATAACCCACAGCAAAATGGGGTCGTTGAGAGGAAGAACAGAACAATCGTGGGTGTTGCACGGACTATGTTGCATGATCAGGGCCTTCCCATACACTTGTGGGCTGAGGCATGCAACACTGTGGTTTATGTGCAAAACCATTGTCCTCATAGAGTACTTGGCATGAGTACACCCGAAGAGGCGTTTCCTGGTAAGAAGCATGATATTTCTCATTTAAAGATTTTTGTCTCACATGTTTACATTCATGTGACGAAGGATGCCAGGAAGAAGCTGGAGCCGACTGCAGAGGTTGGGATATTTGTGGGGTACACAGAAACACCCCAAAATTATTGTGTGTATTTGCTAGATAGTCGGATGATTTTCGTGCGACGGGATATCAAATTTCATGAGGAGAAAGCCATGAAGTTGTCACTTGAGAGGGAGCTACACTTGCATGCAGAGGAGGAGCTACTTGTTCCTAAAGATGAGCCTCAAGATGTGGATCAGCCACAAGAGAAGGTTCATGGAGTAGAAGAAACCACTCATGCAGTGCAAAACATTAGAGGGCAGAAGCGTACTACAGAAGCTGAGCGACTGAATCTTGGTGCAGTGCAGAATGTAGGAGTTCCTACATCACAACGCAGACAGAGATAGTCACCTGACCGATTTACTGGATACATGGCTCTGATGAGCAAGTGTATCGTGACAGAGCCATCCTCTTTCGAGGAATTTGTGGAGGATCCCGCATGGGTAGATGCCATGGTGGAAGAGTATGATTCCATTGTCAGAAACAGTGCATGGGAGATTGTCCCAAGGCTGGAAGGGAAATCAATGGTAGGTTCGAGATGGATCTACAAAGTGAAGCAAGCTGCTGATGGGAGTGTTGAGAAGTATAAGGCAAGATTTTTTTCCTGGGGATTCTCACAGATCGAGGGGATCGACTATGAATAAACCTTTTCACCTGTCACAAGGTATTCTTCCATATGGGCCATCCTTGCTCTCTCAGCGCAGATGGGTTGGCACATTCATCAAATGGATGTGAAGACTGTGTTCCTCAATGGAATCATTGAGGAGGAGGTGTACATTGAGCATCCTAAAGGATTTTATTTCTTCAGCAGTGAGTCACATGTGTGAAAGCTCAAAAGAGCATTGTATGGGCTGAAAAAAGCACCTCGTGCTTGGTACACACGAATAGACAGTTATTTCACCAGACTTGGTTTCGCCAAGAGTGAGGAAGATCCAAACCTATATCAGATTATGGTGGAGGGTAAGCTTTTGATCATTGTGCTTTATGTAGATTATTTAATACTAACAGGTGATGAACTGTTGATACACTCATGCTAGGAAAATCTTGCAAAGGAGTTCGAGATGAAGGACTTGGGCCTCCTTCATTATTTCCTGGGATTGGAAATTTGGCAGTGGAAAGGTGAAATATTTGTGTCTCAAGGCAAGTACACCTGGGATATACTGGAGAAGTCTCACATGCAAGGTTACAAGCCTATCAACACTCCTCTTCCTGGTGGTTGGAGGAAAGAGGATGATACATCGGCAGAGGTAGTGGATGCCACTGTTTATCGATAGTTGGTTGGTTTTCTCATGTATTTATTCAATACACGACCGAACATATGCTATGCTGTGAATCAAATTTCACAAGCGATGGTGAAGCTTACCAAGCTCTTTTGAAAGGTAGGCAAGCATTTCCTGAGGTATCTCAGGGGCACATCTGGGTATGGATTGTGGTACCGACAGTCGGATGAGGTGAAACTGCATGGCTTCACAGATGCAGATTGGGCAGGAAGCCCTACAGACAGAAAGAGCACATCTGGAGGGATTTTTAAGTATTGGATCTACAAAAATTTCTTGGTACAGTAGGAAACAAAGATCTGTGGCACTCAGTTCACCGGAGGCCGAGTACATGGCAGCAATTTTGGCTGCATGCGAGGCTATATGGATGAGGAAGATCTTGGTCAGTTTGTTCGGTTCTCATTTAAATCCCACGGTGATATATTGTGATAATCAGAGTTGCATTAAAATCTTGGTTAATCCAGTATTTCATGATAGATCTAAACATATTGACATCCGGTACCATCATATCAGATATTGTGTGTAGCGGAGGATCATGTTGCTTTCTTACATTCCTACAGAAGATCAGGATGCAGATATTCTGATGAAGGCGCTCACCAGGAGAAAATTCAAATACCATAGAGACAAGATCGGGGTGGCAGATAATCCCTATCTTGTTGAGAGGGAATGTTGAGATTCAAAGAGATGATGAGCTTAGTGAAAATATTTGCCTTCACTAAGTGGGCCCGCGGGCTATTTTTGGCGCAAAGTCTATTTTTAGACTATGTCTATTTTTAGACATGTCGATCATATTCTATGAGTTGCAGGATGCTATTTGTGGATGGTTGGTCAAGTTTAAAAATAGATGGACTTATATTTTTATACATATTGGGCGGAGTCTATTTTTAGACTGCTAGTTTAAAAATAGATATGTCGAACATTATTAGCTCTTAATAATATTTGGACTCTAAACAACAACTTATTCTCTTGGAGCACTTCAGTTCAGTGCACAGATGTGGAACATCAGCTGACAGAATGAATTATGCTATTCCTGAGGGTTTACTGGAGCTATTGAATGGAGGACTCAGTTGGAACTGAAGTGGCAGAGTTATGACACAGTTGGAAGAAGTAGTTATGGAGTTGTATTCATTTTAACTCAGTTATACTCAATTGAGCGTATCTAGTCTAACTGATTGATACACTAGTGAGAGTGGAGTGAATTAATTAGTTAATTAATTCATAAATAATAACTCATTAATCAACTGAACAATACATCAGTTAACTATAGTGTATGGCAGTTTCAGTGGAGACCAGTGGAGAGATAGGTGAAAGGGCAAGATAGACTATCAGTTGTGACTATAGTGATGCATTGATTGCATCCAACACTCAGGGGAGATGCCAATGAGGATTGTGTGAGCAAGGCTGGAGTAATTCAAACTCATTCAGAGCCATTCTTCAGCAGGGATTGTGCAGTAGAGGCAGGCTAGCAGGTGGCAAAGATCGGTA
Source organism: Pinus albicaulis (assembly GCA_034641835.2). Taxonomy (NCBI): domain Eukaryota; kingdom Viridiplantae; phylum Streptophyta; class Pinopsida; order Pinales; family Pinaceae; genus Pinus; species Pinus albicaulis. Next base: position 30,358,401 of record MU968359.1, read on the forward strand.
CATGGATTTGCAAGATCGGGCCTGATTAGTGCATAGCGATTGTATTTTACTGAGAGCTTGATATGATCAGATTTGTATGAGGATTGTTACATGATCTCTATGACATATATTATAGACAAATATTTGGGGTTTTCAGCTTCAGGCTTTCCCGTTAAACAACTGTGTTAATGTGTGTGAATTTTTATTGTTTCATGTATGCATTGCAATTTTGATTTAATTTCCGCAAATGATCAATGGTGGAATAGATTTTGTATTTTGCATGAAGTTAAAATAGTGTGAGATCAGGAGAATCTTGAACATATAACACATAATTTATATAATTTCTACAAAGAACACCAATCCAAAAGGTTTTCATTTTTACGCAAGCTCAAAAACAAAAGTAAACTATGCTTGAAATTGGTTTTATTTTTACACAATCTTGAAACAAAGGTAAAATATGCTTGAATAGTGGGCATGCCCCCAGCATGGTGACTCAATTCAAGGTACATGCCCGCCAAGCTTTACTCCAGCTGTAATGAATGAAAAGCGGATGGAGTGAAGGTTCAAATTAGGAGATCTGATCAAAGAATCAAATTGAACAAAAACGTATTTCATTATTTTAACGAGGTTGACACATTAAAAGAACTATCCTCATAACACCTTGTTTCACTTTTTAACGAGCTTGACACAAGAAAACGAAATTTTCTCCAACGACCTTGTTTCATTTTTTAAGGAGCTTGACACAAGAAAACAAACTATGCTATGACGACCTTGTTTCATTTTTTAAGGAGCTTGACACAAGAAAACGAACTATGCTCTAACAACCTTGTTTCATTTTTTAAGGAGCTTGACACAAGAAAAAAAACTATGCTCTGATGAACTTGTTTCATTTTTTAAGGAGCTTGACACATGAAAATGAACTATTCTTTGAGGACCTTTCATCATAATGAATAAGAGGTCATGGCTTCCAAGAGGTTCGCATCCGATGGGAGAACAACATCTTGGAAATCACGATCAAATTCCCCTAGTAGATGGTATTTGATGACACTATCACTGAATGAGGGCAATGAACAAGTGGGCACATAATTAACCCATGGTGGGGAAGATACAACTGGTGGAAAAGAATCCAACAAATATGATGGTGTGACAGCTATCAGCTCCGGACCAAAGAATGAAAGATGATCAATGGTCACGATCTGACCTTTGTGTGGAAAACAGATCACACGAAAGAGGGAGGAGACAAGTGTGCCCATGGCATAAGCATAGTCGTGGCCCAAGTATAAATTGAAATCCAAGGGGCCTGGAACAACCATCACGTCTATATATATGGTTTTCCCTCCCAAAGTGATCGGTAAATTTGGAAGGATCCCTAACAGTTGACTGGTTCCTCTGTTAAATGCCAATAGATTATGCGTAATAGGAACAAGTGGTGGAGAACCAAATCTTGCCAAGCAGTTGAGGATAGAACACTAATAGACACACCTTCATCTATAACTATGCTAAGTATGGCCACATCGAAGTTCTATACCATGATCTCAAAAGGCACATAAGAGGGAAGGCAGTATCTCGTAAATCGACTCCAATTGAAGGAAGTGACCAAGCAACTTGGAGTGGGTACCATTGAACCAAGATGGTCATCCCCTAGTGTTACCGGAGAAAGAGGATCATCCTCCTAGAGCATAGACATGTGAGCAGGAAGTGCAACTTCTTGAGTCACAGGGACAGGAGTATCTTTCTCCAAGTCCGAGGAATCTAAAGAAACAAGAAGAACATGAGGGGGATGAGACCCACTCTCGACGAAAAAGTCCTAATGAACCATAGGCAGGATTAGATCGACCGATTCCACAGCCAATGGTTGGTTGGGAATGGATTCATGAATTTTAATTTAGGAGGGAACGAGATATACCAAGGATGACTCTTGACTTATGGTAGAATCAACTAGCGGAGGACTCAAAGAAAGTTCTCGTAACCAACCGGAAGGCAGGGTGTAGAAATAGTAGGGTTGTCCAACACTCCCGTGGCATCATCCATGTATGGACAAAGGTGAATGGGATGATTTCCTTCACACAACTTATAGGGATTGGTGATCTTACCCTGTTTCTTATGAATCTTATCATGGCTAGTCGAAGATGTGCCACCAATACTACTTCCAGAAGCCAAAGGCAACGACAGACGGCCATCAGACCATGGTTCGAGTACCTTGGGAATACGAGGGCAATATTGAAGAAGATGGTAACCTTTGCACAACATGAAAGGGAATTTGAATTTTTGTTGAAGGTTGGATAGTTTATCAAGGGAAGGTTTCTTAGGCACAATAGTCACAGAGTTGGCCTCTCTATTATCTAACTTCTTATTTTTCACCTTATTCTTCTTCTTCTTAGCCACCTGGTTACTTGAATCCAGAATTTCCCCAGGCGAAGTAGAAGAGAAGTGTTGTGGAGGTTAATCCCCTCTGTGGACAGAGGCGATCCCACTAGCCCTAGAGTGGGTCTAGCAACAAACAAAACATGCTACGATATCGATTCCTAGTTACAAAAGACAAAGCTATGATGGATAGCTTAGCTCAAGTCCTACGCTACTATTGTTGAAGGAGAAGTGCTGCTTCTCATTCCTAGCTCAACAGATCACAATCCTTTCGCTCACCAGGTCTGGACACCTGTACATATGCAGAGAAAAACAACTACATGCAATGTAATAATTCAAACATGTTACTATCAATCAGTCGGAAAATATTGAATCAAATTGCATTACACAAATAAGCAATACAACGAGGGAACGAATAACATAGTCGAGCATATATTAAAATATGAAAGAAATATTACGACCGAGTTCCGATGTCACATTCTTCCTTCAGCAGGGCTTCCAAAGGAGCGTGTCTCACACAGCTTGTCGGGAATTTATACAAGGCTCTCTCTCTTACGGGATTCTCCTTGGCTCTGCTCTCAATAGTCACTCAGCTATAGTTTTCTTCCCAAATTTTCAACTAGGTTGCAAATAGAGAGGGAAGGCTTTTATAGAGGGAGAAGGATAGGTTAGGATCCCTATAATCATGGGGGAGAGTCCTATCTCTTAGGAAGGTTCCATGAGAGGTGGAAAACCACTTCCTAAACAAGGAGATCCAGAGCCAAACATCCCAACCTCTTTTTGATGATTCATTCTGAAGTTGTTAGAATCAAACTTCTGCCTTTTATTTTTTTAAAACATTCTCAAACAGGCTTGGTGCTGGCAATACACAGGGACAGATTGCCAAGTGGCACGGCCTTAGTGTAAATTTCCCAGGTTGGCACGAGTGATGAACTGGCTGCTCGCGCCAATGCCCAAACATATGTTTTTAGTAATTTTCTGAGGAAATTTTCTCCAGGAGAATTCTTGCCCTTATGTAGAAGGATGCCATCAAGGTGTTTTCAGGACATTTTACTATTCACAGGTCATGGGAATAGTCCTCCAATGTACGATACGAGGGATTGCAGGGACAGTGAAAAAATGTTGTGCAACAGATGCCCCCTAAAGCATGACGTCTAAGAGAGAGGGAGGGGTGAAATGCTTTATGAGAACGCGTTCAACTAAAAACAATGCTGTCAGAAGACCTGCGAGTACAAATACAACTGATATCTCTGATACACGATATGTGGTATGGGCGCAGCCATCCGTAATAAAGTGTAAAAAAACCGATATCCAAGGTATGGACGCAGTCATCCAGCAAAATAAGGATCAACAAGTAGACTCAGGTATGGTTGCAGCGATCCTATAAAAATAGTCATGTAATAATTCATAATAATCCACAAAGAACCCACATCCTAGATTTCATCAGACAAAATCCAGTGTCTTGCACTCCATCTCGACCCAAACAAAGTACAAGTTCGAGCATGCAAATAAATGAGCTGAAGTCGAACATGCAAGAACATCGTCTGATTACCAAAAAATGATGAAAACTGTTAACAAATGCGAGAGAAACCACCAATAATGAAAATGGCTCTCAAGGTAGAAGAGGTACAATCTACAGAATGTGAACAATGATCTAGCGTCGAACGCCCGCAGAATCATCCAATCAAATGCAGATAATGAAAACCTTGCGTCGAATGGGAAGAACCTACCATTGAGGCATGTAGGCTTCAAAGTACCTAAAGGCAGTCTCTAGACCAACTTCCTGGATAATGAGCTGAAGTCAACAAGAAGTGACCTTGATCGACGGTGGGCCATAATGTTTCACACATCATCGACATGAGACAGAGGAACATGATCTTTGTGAATCAAGACCAACAGAGAATCAGAGGGAGGTTGAAAACTGCAGAGTCAAACTTCTCTTGAACATATTGGCGGCACAACACTGGATTTGGCAGTATTTGACATCAAGGGATCTGAGGTCATGGTGACATGGCAAAGAGTAGATGAGCGGTCAAAAGAGATTACCCAAATCCATGGAGGCAAGCAGATAACGAGATGAGATCTCCCCAACCCGACACGAATGCAGACAAGTGCCATGTTCAAGAGCGACATACTGCCAATACGACTACAATCTTGGTTCTATTTCCCCCCACCATTTCTGGCGAGTACCCCAATTATTTTTGAAAACAAGCTTGAAAAGGATAGCATATGATTGCGACGTAAGTTTGTCCTTCGGAAAAATCCACCCTAGTACATTTAACGAGCCCTAGGAAGGACAAACTCGAGTAACGTCATGGTGACGATTTCTGATGTCATCAGGGTTTAACGAGTCTAACAAAGGGAGAAATTGGCATCTTTTCATGTTTAGAGAGTTTGAAAAGATAACGGAAAAGAAAACTCCTCAAGGCCCTTTTCATAAATATTCCCTCAGATCCGAAAAGTTAGAAAACTGTGTCCGAGAGAACCTCTTAGTCGCGATCGACTAAGGTATTCCTTTTTCGTAAATAATCTATCCCAGCCCGGAAAAGGGGTAAATGTTTACTAAGTAGATATCGTTTCGCAGCCAATTTAAAGAGCTCAAAATGATAAGCGACTCAGCGATCTTTTCAGTTTTAGAGAGTCAGAAAAGAGCTGAAAGGTGGCTCCAGTAGTGACTTTTTCGTGTTTTTACCGAGTCTGAAAAAGTATAAAATACAACTCGTCTCTTCGTCAAAATCATGTGAAAAACCTGTTGCTGCACAAAAATACGTGTGTAAAACACATTCCACAAAAATAATATAAAAATGTATCGACAAATATGGTTTAAAACCTATTTTAGGACTTTGAAAATTTATAAAAGACCAACAGTGGTAAAAAATATTTACTTTTCACTTCTACATTTTTGCAAAGCAACAGTGACCCTTTTTCTCTTGCGATCTTCAAGCATCGATTGTGAACAATCCAGTGGACCAATCCGAATTTCATCTATTCCAGGTAAGAGCTGACCTCTTTTGCCATCTTTTAAGTTATATTTTATTGCATTTCATCACCATTTGAGATCCCTTAGGGGAGGATTGGAAAAATTTAGGGCTCCGCGGTTGGCGTGGGTTTCGAGCACGGACCCATGCTAATCGGCCCTATTTTACATAGGGGTCGTGTCAGGTGGCGTGACTGTTAGCTAAAAAGTCACGCCAACCACACAACCCAAAATCCGCATCAAATTTCAAAACATGCAACCAATAGAATACAATTTTGAGTACCTAAGAGGGCTTACAATGTTCCCATGATCAATGGATGCAGGTACCAAGTGAAAAGATGGTTATTGATTGGAAGGAGAGAGAACATAGCGAAGAGGATGAACAAGCAATGGAAAACGAGCAATGCATGAATTCTCTTAGGAATTGTGGGCTCAAAAAGTTCTTCCTGACACCATGTCTTCGGGCTCAGCCTTAATTGCTACAGCATCTTATCAGCATTTGGGATGAAGATCAAGAGAAATTCATACTTCGGGATCAAGAGCTTGAGCTCAAAGTATCATATGTATATTTCATCACTGGACTATCACGCAGGGGTCCAGTCCCTATTCTGACTGGTACCAGGCCTTCTGGGGAAGCATGATAATGGACATGAACAGGGTGTGCCCAGGGGCATGAAAAGGGACAAGGAGTGGTAAAGTAGACATCCAGACCGTCCCTGTTCTAGCACTGAGAGTAGTGCTACACACCATTACACAGGCTGCAGGATTGTAGGCACCGCACGAGGCCATGAAGATGCAATTACTTCTTACTTTAGAGTGTATGAACCTGACCATGTTCAACTGGGCCGAGGCCGTAACCATGAACATCAAACGGAAGCTCACCAAATGCAAGAATTCCAAACTAAAGCAGTTTGGGTATGGGTCGATTCTGGTATTGTTCCTCCTAGAATGATTACCCATATTTCAGCGTTAGGAGGCTATAGTCCCGAAGCCACCACTGAGAAGGCCATGAATGGCCCGATGGGCGGCACTAATGCTCAGAGCAGGGGGTGGCCAGCAGATATCCTGGAGGCCAGAGTTTTTTTTATTGACTGCAACGACAGCTGATTGTTGTGGAGGATTGGCCCTACACCGGCACAGACTTTACTGGACACCCAGACCTCCCACTCCCGAAGGGAGAGGATTGGGATGAAGAACTTGGTAAGAATCACTTTTTTTTATGAGTTTTATGATTTTTTAGTATATATGCATGTTTTGATAGTTAATCTCATATGGATGCATATGTTGGCCCAGAGCATCCTGCTGGTATGTCTCCAATAGCGAGGTGGACTCCTCGTGACTTCGATCCTCAGGGTGAGGGTATTGACGAGGAGTTAGTGTAGAACCTGGAGGGAATCACCCGTGAGATCCCAAATTATGCCCGTTTTGATGACGTACCTTGAGCTTATAAGAGGCACACTGTAGGAGTGCCAAGCCGTATCCACCGCTTGCTGAGGCGGTTGGTATGGGCGGTGACGTGCTATCATGAGCACCATGCCGACTAGGCATTTGGCTTTATTTTTGCACATTTTTGAAAGAAATGTTGTGTCATGATGTAACCGAAACATACATATATTATTTTTTGTGGGTTTTATGATGCACACAGCTTGTAAACAAACATTATATATATACATCTATTTTCTACATGGGTCTATTTACATATGATGATGTTTTTATAAATTGTGCAAATTTCTATCCAACACAATGTTAGCTATTGCATCTGTTAATGTATTCATTCGTCTTGGTATATTTTGATATGTAATGAAATAAAAATGTCATTCAAGTAAACGAATACGCAAATATAATCTCAAAATGCATGGGTTTCAGACTGAATAATGACCATTCAGTTGAAGAACAACAAGTTGTGAATCCAACTTAACAAGCAATGTGTGTATGCCGACGTTGACTGCCTCGGTTAATAGTTCCAAAAATGCACTATATTCAGCGACATTGTTTGTGGCTGGTCCCAAAAAAATACCTCATAATTTAATCAACTCACCATCAAGATCATAAATTACCCAGGTTGCCGAAGACAAGTTCCTAGTACTGCGAGAGGCACCATCCGCGAAACTGACATAAGGGGAAATAGACATCTGCGTAGCAAACAAGACCCAAATAAGCAGAAAAAAGATCACAAAGCACATCACACCAAAGCATGCACACAAAATGAATACAATCATCTATGTACACATATCATGCATGAATAATTTAGGCATAATATTTTTTCAGATACAACCCATTTCTGGGCTGCGATAAAGGACACCCTTCATAGTCAATGAGCTCATAAGCCCCATTCTGCAACACAGGTTTAACAATGTAGGGCCCATTCCACATGGGTTGGAATTTTCCTGCCCCCAACTTGTCGTGAGCTTGGTCATATAGAAGAACGAGATCGCCTTCGATGAAAGAACGAAAAGAAACTGATTGGTAAAAATGGGCTTTGACTTGCTTCTTTTGTGCTTCGAAGACCAAGGCATCTATGCGACGAGTTTCGTCCAATCTCTCTAAATAGAGGAGATGTTCTTCTTCAGGCGAATTATCAGGCAGTAATTCCACAACTAACTTAAGTGAAGGGATTTCACATTCAATCGGAAGCGTGGCTTCCAAACCGTATACAAATTGAAATGGGGTAAACCCGGTTGCGTTCTTGATCGATGTTTGGTAAGCCCATAGAGTTGAGAACAACATGAGATGCCAGTTTTATTTGTGGATCCCGATTGTTCGTTGAAGCATTGTAACAAGGACCTTGTTTACAGCTTCAACTTGGCCATTAGCTTGGGGATAGTAAGGCGTTGAGCAGTCGTGGCACAGACCCAACTTAGATGTCAGCTCTGCCATCATATAATCCTAAAAATGGGAACCATGATCAGTGATGATGGCTTGAGGGACACCAAACCAAGAAATAATGTGATTGAATATGAACTTTGCCACTGTCTTACCGTCTGCACCCAGTGTAGGCATTGCTTCGGCCTATTTCGTAAAGTAATCGACGGCAACGATAATATAGGCATGCCCCCCAGCCGAACGAGGGTTACACGTCATAAAATCTATGCCCCATTTGGCAAAAGGGCCAATGGTAATGACAGGGTGTAGTGGAGCACGTGGCGCACACATCTTGCATTGATAAATCTGGCACGCATGGCATTTACGTACTGCAACAATGCAATCTTTGAAACTAGACGGCAAAAAGTAGCCAGCACGAAGGATATTTTGTGCAGTGGAATAACCAGACATGTGACCACCACAGGCGCCACTATGGCAGTCATTTAAAATCTTCTCTGATTCCTTGAGGTTTAGACATCGTCGGAGAAGAGAATCGACTCCGACATAATAGAGGGTATCTCCAACGATGCAATAAGGTTGTGATTGATGCCGAATGCGGTATCGGGCATATTTCATTATCTCATACCTGAAAGTAGACGTTTGGAGGTACACAATGATATCGTCGTACCACGGGTCGAGGGTGTTGATTAGGAAGAGATTTGCGTCCGGTATATGATCTTCAAAGGAAGAAGGAGCAGAGCTGGTAGGGAGAGAACAAATCAAATCAGCGAACACAAGCGATTTCTTCGATTTGGCCGTAGTGAACTCCAAATCAAACTCTTGGAGGATGACAATCCACTTCAAGTATTTGCCCCCTAGAAATTGTCGTGATACAATATAATTCATGGGGTTACAATCAGAAATCACAGTCACCATGCGTAAAAGAATGTAATGACAAAAACGTTGGACGGCCTGGACCGTAGCCAACGCTAACTTCTCGACATGTGCGTAACTTGTTTCAGGGTCGAGAAGGTTCTGAGACATGTAGTAAACGACATGTTCGTTAGCATCATCTTCATATTGGACCAATACCATGGCAATCGTACTGAAGGAGGCAACTAGGTAGAGGGTGAAATCACGATGGTAATTCGGAGGACGCAATAGCGGAGCGTTGATAAGCAACGTCTTAAGTCTATCAATAGACTGCTGGGAAATCTCATCCCAACAGAAAGGGACGTCCTACTTTAAGAGTCATGTAAATCCTTTGGCTACTTTGGCGTAGTTTGGGATGAAACGACGTAGGAAATTGGCTTTCCCTTGGAGACTCTGGAGTTGATGTAATGAGGACGGGGAGGGGAGATTGACAATAGCCTCAACCTTAAGAGGGTCAAGGAGAATTCCATCTTTAGATACGATAAACCCTAAGAGTCTACCGGAGTCGACGTAGAAGACACATTTGTATGGGTTGAGCCTAATATTGTAGCGTCTACAACGAAGAAATATTTGACGAAGATGTTCCGGGTGGTCTTTCCGCACAGCTGAATGAGCCGAAAGGTCATCCAGGTATGGTTGGACAATATACCGAATATCATGAAAAGCATAGGACATGGCAAGCTGGAACGTAGCCCAAACATTCTTCAAGGCAAACGAAAGTTTCCTATATGCGAACATTACCTATGGGCAAATAAAATAGGTCTTGTGTTGATCTAAAGGGAGAATGTTAATCTGGTTATAGCTAGAGAAACCGTGCATAAGGGAGAAAATTTCACTTCCCGTACAATTGTCAATAATTTGATCGATAAACGGGGTGGGATAATTATCCTTAGGATAGGCCCGATTGATATCACGATAATCCACACAAACACGAATGGCACCCTACTTCTTATCTACAGGAACTATATTAGAAACTCATTCAGTCAAGGGAATCGGATAAATGAAACCCTCTTTAAGAAGTTTCTCAAATTTAGCCTTGATAGCGGCAACTTTTCGAGGATGCATGGGATGAAGATGTTGGTCGATAGGCTTCGCACCTGGGTAGGTGGGAATCTTGTGCACTACGATACTAGGGTCGATCCCAAGCATTTCTTCATAAGACCACACAACAACATCGTGAAATTTGCGAAAGTGACTAGTGTACACTTGGACTTCCTCAGAAGAGCAAGTAACTCCCACATGGATGTTCTCGACGATCCTCAGTTTAACGGAGATGTCGATAGACATCGTTTGAGTAATTTTCCCCAAGTTACCTTCCGAAAAGACTTCATGAGTCAAAATAGGCATCTGAAGTGGTGGAGAAGGAACTTGGGACGCGAAGGCATAAATGAGGAACGATGATTCCCATCGCTCCACGGTAGATCCTCGAGAAACATGGTTTCCATGATAGCCTTGTCGGATGGAAATACTTATTTCAAAGTATCCAACGAATCCACATCGCCGAGCCAAGGGGATTGAGAATACACCTCGAGAGACATGCTCAAAGGAGCAATTTCAAGAGGGGGAGAACCAGATGTAGCTGTAAGCTCACAATAATTGATCTCAATTGGACTAAGCACCATCGACTCTCCAAACGAATCAACCTGTTTAGGTGAAGGGACGATCCAAGAGTCATCTGACCGAGAGATCATATTGACTTGAACGATATTGGTGGTGGAAAGGGAAAAATACCCATGAGAGCGGGATCTTTGAAAAGACTCGGCCCTATGCTGTCAGGGGGATTAGGAATTTGATCCACGTATGGTATGTTGTTCTCAGAAGACCAGGTAAAGAATGATAACTGATCGACAGTAATAATTTTACCCTCATGTGGAAACTTCAGAAGTTGAAAGAGGGTGGACAGAACGCACAACATAGCATGAGTCCAACTGCGACCGAGTAGAAGATTGTACTTGAGTTTGGAATCAACGACTTCTACTTCAACTTTGACTATCTTTCCTTGCAATGTGACCGGTAAGCTAGCGAGAACACCTAAGGGTTTTGATTCCCTTCCATTGAATGCCTCAAGGGCATTGGGTGACGAATTAAGGGTTGGAGAGCCAATAGCCTTCCAGCAAGCAGATGACATGATGCAAGTAGATGCACCTTCGTCCACTACAGCCCTATGGATGTTGAGACCATTAATACCGATTTGTATAACAAGCACAATCTGGTGCAGAAGTCGGGGGACAAAATTCTCTAAGTCGAAAGTAAGAATACTAGAATCGGTAGGATCAATATCGCCGATCGCAGATAACAACACTTTCCGTTGAGATGGACAACTCTGGAGGACTTCCAACATGGACGGAGCCTACACTAAATCCTCAACAATACTGTAATGTTGAGCAGCACGGGCATTAGGATTATAGAAATATTTCTAGAGAACACCTTTAGAAGGTGGCCATCTAATGGGTTCAGCACCGATCTTCTCAATTTCAAGGGGACCAGAGGCAGGTGGGGGAGGAGGACCATCAACGACCTCTTTCCTAGCTACCTTACGTGATCCGGCATAATCTTTCGGCTCTCAAGTTTTCATGATGAACGGTTTTGCACCCGTTTCCATCGCTGGTCGCCAATTTTTTGTGGAGGTTAATCCCCTTTGTGAACAGAGGAGATCCCACTAGCCCTAGAGTGGGTCTAGCAAAAAAAAAACATGCTACGATATTGATTCCTAGTTACAAAAGACAAAGCTACAATGGATAGCTTACCTCAAGTCCTATGTTGTTGTTGTCGAAGGAGAAGTGATGCTTCCCATTCCTAGCTCAACATATCACAATCCTTTCTCTCAACATGTCTGGACACCTGTACATATGCAGAGAAAAATGACAACATACAACGTAATAATTCAAACATGTAACTATCAATCAGTCAGAAAAGATTGAATCAAATTGCATTACATGAATAAGCAATACAATGATTGAACCAATAACATAGTCGAGCATATATTAAAATATGAAAGAAATATTACAACCGAGTTCCGACGTCGCGTTCTTCTTTCGGCAGGGCTTCCAGTGAAGCGTGTCTCACACAACTTGTCACGAATTTAGACAGGGCTCTCTCTCTTATGGGTTTCTCCTTGGCTCTGCTCTCAATAGTCGCTCAACTATATTTTTCTTCCCAAATGTTCAGCTAGGTTGAAAATAGAGAGGGCAGGATTTTATAGAGGGAGGAAAGGTTAGGATCCCTATAATCATGGGGGAGAGTCCTATCTCTTAGGAAGGTTCCATGAGAGGTGGAAAATCACTTCCTAAACAGGGAGATCCGAAGCCAAACAGCCCAACCTCTTTTTGATGTTTCATTCTGAAGTTGTTAGAATCAAACTTCCACCTTTTATTTTTAAAAAACATTCCCAAATAGGCTTGGTACGGGCAATACACAGGGACAGAGCACTAGGTGGCACGGGCTTAGTGTAAATTTCCTAGGTCGGCGCGAGTGATGAACTGGCTACTCACGCCAATGCCCAAACATATGTTTTTAGTAATTTTATGATGAAATTTTCTCTAGGAGTATTCTTTCCCTTATGCAGAAGGATGCCATCAAGGTGTTTTCGAGACATTTTACTATTCACAGGTCACGGGAATAGTCCTCCAATGTATGGGATGAGGGATTACAGGGACGGTCACAAAATGTTGTGTAACAAGGAGGACGAAGAAATAGGCGAAGAAGGGGAGAGTTCCACCTTATAATTAACATGATGTTGTTCAGGTGGAGGGGATGGTTGTACAGTGGGTCGAACACTCAAGACCACAAAGGTCGAGAATAACCAAATAGGAAACCCAACAGTTAACCTAGGCAAGGAAAATGTTGCCATATAAGGAACAACAACATTCGCAAAAGTAGGAAAAGGAACAATATTCCCTTCGAAGGGGATTCCTTGGTTGGTAAACTCTGGAAACATTGCCTTTGGAAACAACCCTAAAACAAAACACTAAGGAAAAAAACTTTAACCAGGAATATTTCGTGGGTAGTTAATATTTTAATACATTGAAACAAAACTCGGTCGTTTCATATTTTAAGAGTCGATAAACAGGAAAAAACGTGACTATATCACTTTCAGGTTGAAACGAGCGTGAAAGGACAAGACCTCAATGACCTTTTCATTTTTAGAGAGTCACGAAAAGATCAAAATGACTACTTAGGTAATCTAAGAAAGAGGGTGTACCAAGTTTCCGTGAGCTGCCATGTACACCTTGGTGATCAAATGAAAGAGAAATGACCAAGGAATTGATGTATGTACAAGTAGTCTCCCTGAATTTGTGTGCAGTGTATCACGGTTACAAGGCGGAAGACTCGACTTCCTATGGATAAAAGCTTGCAACCTATGAGGGTCTCCCTTTATATATATGACGGTACATGGAGCACAAGTCTGTACTAGCGTTGTCTAATGCCAGATGGAAAACGACAGCTTCTAGGTTTAACGACGCTGGAACACGTCACTAGCCTAGACCTCTAAAATATTTACGTTAGGTTTCAATGCTTCCTTAGATTGATTGAATCGATTTTAAGGTTGATCTTGAATTAATGTTTCAGTTTCAAGGCCCTACTGAATGTGATCTCGAATTCCTAAATACACACTACATGCCAAAGAACACCCTTTCCGTTTGATGAATGCTAACTAAGAGAAGGATAGAGGTCTTTAACAAAGTAGCAATCAATGAAAACACAAGAAGAATTTCACTAATGCATCTAATACAACCAAACAAAAAACAAAAAACTCTTTCCTAGTTCACTAAGAGCTAGTTATGTAAAAGAACTTTTCATTTTCGATCCAAACGAAAGAATACAATTTTATTTTATTTTTAGATGAATGAAGCACACGATGCACTATTACACTAAAAAGAAAAGAGAACACTATATTTGAGAACTATGAATGTAAACATCTAAAATGAATAATCAAAATAAATACAAGCATTAAAACATGCTCAAACCAATGACGCACTCTAAACAAAAATATTTCAAAACGATCCAAACAAGCATTGTGATATATGCTCGAAGTGATGAAATGGAGAGTTAAACGAAAATGCAAGTGATCATTCAACAAGCCAAAGACACAAAGGACCAAGAAATACTAACGCAATCGACCAACGAATTGAGATGAAAAAGATCAAAGTGACTCGAATTCAGCTCAGGAGGCTCAATGAGGAGAAGGCCGAACAAACAACACAAGACCTAGAAACCCTAAGGATACAAAACTTCATTGATGAGATAATGGACAAACAGCTGAGAAAAACCGAGACTGCAGAGTCAAAACTACTGACCAAAGACTCAGGAAGAAGGTCAAACCAAATCTTATAGGATTCGACGTGAGTTTCAAGCTGTAATCTGCACCTAACAGGGGTTGGTGCACCTTTAACAAAGGAAACTAGTGCCAATTGGCGCGATTGTTCAAACAAAAAATGCGCCAAGCCAAAAAAATATGGGAAAAGAATAAAAATACTAAGCAAAGGTCAATCTTGACACTTTGGAGCTAAACAGGAGGATTCAAAACAGTCAAGCAAGCCAATCAAGGCAAATAAACAATGAAACAACCGAATTCGACTTGACAAGGTAAACTCCTAACAAACAACGAGAATAAAAACCCACAATGATCCCCAGTGGAGTCAACAACTTTTTGTGTACGTAAATCCTCTCTGCGGACAAAGAAGATCCCTCTAGGCTTAGAGTGGGTCTAGCAACAAGAGGACATGCTAATGTGTTGGTTCCTATTTAACGAATGAAACGAGTAGGGATAGATTTTCCTACTTGTAGTCCAAAGCGATTGATGTAGCTGTAGCAGAGGTCTCTCGATCCTTGTCCCTACATGTCACAATCCTTCAAAAATGGTATTCGGGTGCATGCACAAAGATCAATGGACAAAATAAGCATACATGATAATAATTGCATTCATAACTATATAATCAATCAAGGAAGATTAAACATATTGCATAATGCAAATCACATTGACAGAAGATGGGAACCATGCCATCAGTCACGTATATATTAAGAGAAAGAAAGAGATTACAACCAGAGCCTTAACATCGTAGCCTCCTTCAGCGGGTCCAGTCGAAGTGCGTCTCGAGCATTCGTCAGGGAATTTGGATGTAGTGAGGAAAAATACTAAGCTCTCTCTCGACAAGGGTCTCTCTCTCTACTCTATCTCACCAAGATGTTCAACAATTCCTCTTTAGCTATTCAGCTATAATGGTTCAGCTAGCTGTATCAATATGAGATAGGTTTATTTATAAAGGGAGAGGAGGAGGTTGGGATCCCTCAAATGGTGGAAGGGAGGCGTTATCCTTTGGGAGGTTCCCCCAAAAGGTGGAAACAAGAGGCCATAGGAAGGCGTTCGTGGTTATGCAGCTGAACAACCCAAGCTGACTCGCTCATGAAGAAGTTAGCATGGAAATTCACCTCTATATTTAAAAAACACTCAAAAAACGGCTTGGCACAAGTAGCTCACTGGGACAGAGCGCCAATGGGCGCGAGGCTCGGTGTTAATTTCCTTCATCGGTGCGAGGGCATAACAGTATACCAACACAAACCCAAAAAAAATGTGTTTCTGATGGTCTGCTCATGGAAAATTTAACAGAGGAAATGTTCTCCTCATGGCAAGGGATGCAATGATAGTCTTTGCAAGGCATGACACTTCATATAAGTCACAGAAATGGTCCTACAATGTTCTATATGGGGATTGCAGTGACGGTGACAAAATGTTGTGTAACAGGAACACTTGTTGTAGTTTATTGTCCCATGAAATGTGCACAAAGCCAACAAAAGTACCTAAATGGTTGTTTAAACAGAGATATTTCTAGAACAGAAAAATTGTAAGGAACATGGTAACTTGGCGAAAATAAATCTGCAATAACATTAGCCTCACCTTCTTTTGAGATCGTGAAACTATTTTCTTCGGAAAATGCCAAGCGAATATTAGCCTACGGTAACTTGAAAATTCATCTAAATGTATTTTCATTCAAAGGAATCCTATATTCATGTAGAATAATTGTTCTTGTTTCTAAATAAAAAAAATTGTGCACATATGAACAATTTCCTTGAAATCAAAACATTCTGGAACACAGGAAAAATTTGTTAATCCCCTAGTACAAATCTCATTATTATTCTTCTCGTCCATTGGAAGATTAGCATAACACTCATATGCAATAGACCATTGTAAATTATCATCGAGAAAACCAAGTAAATTAATGGTATTAGTGCAAACAACTTCCTATTGTGGCCAAAAACAACCCCCAATTTTCTTTCATGTCATAATAATAATGGGGACTTTTTTTATTTTTCCTTATGTTAAGCCATTTAATAATAAAAAGAAGGAAATTACATTAAATGAACAAAAATCCTCAAAACATTCTTAAAATAAATTAAAGGAAAAATATATGAAAAGGTTAAGCATGGGCATAAAAGCTTCAAAACTCGAAACTGCTCTATTATATTCCATTTCTTAAACACACTGAGATTTACCTCACCCTTTATCCATGTGACACCTTTCATTCCCCGCTTGAACATCTCGATCTAAAAATCTCATAAATTTATTCTAGTTTTTAATATCTTTGAGCTTTTGATATCACGTTCGTATCTGATAGTAATCTCGGGTTCTCTTATCTCGTAACTCTTATTTAAAAACCCTTATAATTATATATGTTCTAAATCCTCCTCTTATCTAAAAACCTCAGGATATCGAGATGTTTTCATAAATAAATTCAAATTTATTTCTAAGAATTCTTGTTTTCTCATTTCCTTATCAAAACCTCGACATATGAGATCATTGCAATATTGTAAGCTAATTTAAATTCCCTCTAATATCTCTATCCCAAGATATTACGTGGCACCCTTCACGTG
Organism: Pinus albicaulis; assembly: GCA_034641835.2. Taxonomy (NCBI): domain Eukaryota; kingdom Viridiplantae; phylum Streptophyta; class Pinopsida; order Pinales; family Pinaceae; genus Pinus; species Pinus albicaulis. The sequence goes on from MU968359.1 coordinate 30,375,325, forward strand.
GTTTATGATCACATCATGTTAATTGATTTAACACCATAATTATGATCCTCGAATAAATAAATGCTTGCATTAATAGACATATTTGGCTTAAAATAAGTTTTATGTTGCATTTTATTATTTTGTTTTGATCCTCCATATAGAATTTTCTTGCTAATATATATGTTTTCTTCCTCTCGGAGAGCTTCAATCCTCAGTATGTAGAAGATATGAATAAAGCAGCTAAATCCAAGAAGAAGTTTTCACAAAAGAAGCCCACGGGCCCATATATTGAGGAAATTTAATGGAAGATCCAGGGAGTTGGGTTATTCTCTGATACGATGTGTACTAGAAACTTTGTTCATTCTTCTTGGGAGGCAATGTATCAATACTTTGAGGATGAAGAGTCGAGAGTAAAAATCATAACAATAAAAACAGATGATCCAACTGCCATATCAGAGGCAATTGAGAAATATGAAACCAATTATTTTATGCAAATAATTGGGGTTAGTTCGATGCTATTACCATATAAAAACATGGTCCGATTGGTGGTATAAAATTTAGATATTTCAGAGAGGGAAATTCATACAAGAAAAGGAACGCTCATTGGCTCCTTTACTAGCAAAGACCTCTAGATTATGTACCAATTTTCAGATGCCCAATGTATTTACAATAATAAATATGGAGAAGCAGCCTTCATAAAGGAACATGGAAACCCGACAGACTCAATTAGAGAATGGAGTAAAGACTCCAATAAGCACAAGGCTGAGGAAAGTGGTCAGTATCTGATTGATTCTCTTGCATCCCATTTTTCTCAAGTTTCTTCTATGTTGTGTCAATTATATTCCTACCCTAACGCGTTGAACTTTACTGACACCTAGGTACCTTTAATTGATGGAGCCTATGAGGGTTTTATATTTGATTGAGCTACTATTGTTTCTGACAGTTTGACCAACCACATTTTAGATTTTCAGTATTCTCGAATCATCTATGAAGATAAGCATCCTCATTTCTATATGTCTTCCTAAGTGATGGAATATCTCTGGTTTTATATATATATCCCCTGCAATGGGATGGAAAGGGATCATCCAATACCCTAAGCCTATTCATATTTATCATGATATTTTGTGGGAAATAAATTATTTCAGTCATTTTTACCAGATCTGTCACAATGTCACGATTCCTATCTATGAAATTATCTTTGGATACTGACCATATAAAATGTCACAAGAGGCCATGGATAAATTTTTCAATATTGGAAATTAGTTTGAAGAGTAATTATTTACTTATATGGGACTCTTGGGAAGTCAATCTCAACCCCATGTTTTTCCCTTGTTTCTCCTAGACAAATAATTTTGTAGAGAAGTGTCATATCAGATTGTAGGCTATGGAATTACTAGAGTGTTAAAGGATTCTAATAATAAACCATGGCATGCATTCCCCATGAGATTTGGAATATTTACATTTCCTAACTATCGTCATTCTGAAAAATAAATCCTAGCCATTCGATCTCTTAAATTGGCCACCATATCAAACATGCTTTATGATCCAAGTTCAGTTGTTAAGAATGTAACTGTTTCATTGGGGATTACGCAGTCCATTCATCAAGAAGATAAATTTGATGATATTTTTGTTGAAGTTCCATCCTATATCATAGTGCTAAATTGGGTTGATGGTCAGTTGACATCAGAGGAGAAAATCCAATTTTCTCATTACAGGACTACCAGAATATCCACCTTGCCTCTTGATCGAATACACTTACCTCTCCAAAAATTTACATATTTGAAAGAAACTATTACTACTAATCAACCTCTAAATTCATCCCAGTCATTTCTTCCTCTTCAAGGCCATCAAATTTTTATTATAAGTTCTTTAACTTCACAGGGAGAAGGATTTGTTAATAATCCTAAATTGAATGAAGCCTGGAATGAATTTGATATGATAATTAATCCACAGACCAAGGGTAAGGCCACAGATGCTCAAAGTGATACTTCTTCACACCAAAACAATTCTCCAAGTACTCCCCATGGTATTGTACAAGCTACAGGGTCATAGAGTACTACATATCCTAAATATTCTATGTAGTGTCAGAAAGATCTTGATGTCATCCCTGCATATCCTACCTCTTAGGTTATCCTCAAGATTAAGGAAATTCCTCCATTAGATATCTTTTACAGTCCTCAACATAAATTTGTAGTCAAAAGAGGAGGAAAGAAAAGGAAAATTGACCAGTCTCAAGAATTAATACCTAGAAAGGATACTCCTTTTGAAATCCTATGGAAAGGTTCTTCCACTGCAGCAGTAGATGAATTGGGAAAGTTAACTAAATTAATAGGAGAATAGTCCTTAGCCATTATGTAAAAATTAGTATAGGTTCAAGAGCTTCTAAAAAACAAAATGAAGAGAAAGTTACAATAATGAAGCATACATTTAATTCATAGAAAAAGTATATTAATGATCAGCGACAGAAAGAATTGGTTGAATTGCAACACAACTATGATGCATTGAAGTTGCAATATGATGAAGAAATCAAAATCAAAGACAACCAAATAAAAGAAATCCAACAAAGATTAGAAAAGTTTCAATCCATTCCTCCTCAATTGATGGAGTTTAAATGAGAAACCAAGGAATTGAATTCTTTACTCAGGCATCTGCAAAAAACATATTGTGATAAAATTATGATAATTAAATATCAATGAAAAACATGCAATTTGCTTGTAGATAATCTTGTTGAAATTATGAGTTATTTTGATGAAGTAAATGATCAGTTAAATTATTTCTTGACTTGGAAAGATAACACAAAAGGAAGGAAGGAAAATTTTCCTAAAATTAATGAAACTCATAAGTCAATTATTTTTTGAGAATGGGAAATAAGGATGAAACAAGTTTAGATCTCAATTAATGAAGTCCTAGATTTATCTAATTATATTGTTAAGTTTGTCAATTATTATTTGTTTCAAGAAATTATTGTCTCTTCATGCGCTGAATATTCTCTTCCAGATGTCAAAACACTCGCGAAATATTGGTTGGAGGATGGTACAAGAATGGATGGAAATATCGAATAATTATCTAAGGTTGATCTCGAGCATCACTGGTAGTTTCTCATAAAACCTCATAGTAAATGGATGGTAATCAGGAACATATCAAATTTCTCCACCCAGATGTTGTCACCTTTGAAGGATTCCATATTTACTAGCGAGATGCGGATTAAGCCAAAACTTCCTCCCAATCTCACTAGTCTTCGTGATATTTACAGGCTACGACAACTTACTATTGGGAAATATTCATATTGAGTTCAAAACTATTGTAACAATTTCATTTTTTTTCCTTTTATGTTATAGTGTTGGTGAGAAATTTCAGGAGAGTTTTTGTGCTCCCTTTTGTTTTGATTATAAATTACCCTCTCCAAGACTAGAGAAAGGGTTCTAAATTTGGAGAAGAAAAGACTTGAATTGCACTTTCGTATTTAAGATTTTACTTATAATAAAATTGAACCATCAACAATTCTATAATGAGCATATTCCCAGTCTCTTGGGTACTATTATCCATTGTATCTTTTTTTTTCTTTGAAAGGAATTGTTTTATTGATTTATATTGTTCATGTATGTACACTTTTATCAACATTTGATGATCACTTTTGAGATGTTTGAATGAAATTAAATCCATACATCAAACAAATGAATATATTTCACATGTGATGTTTCATTAAAATTAATTTATTTGACTATTTAAATAAATTGTTTTTATTTAATTGAATTTAATATCGTAATCACATAATAATATTCATTATTGTGTTTATTGTGAGATATTCTAGCACATATGATTTTAGCTTTCCTAGGTAATATAATAGATTATATTAATTTAAAGCTATATAGTTATAATATATTAATAATTTACAGATTATATTATCACTGTCACTCATCCCACCACATACAGTTTTATGTGAAAGGGAAAATGGTCCCATAATTCCAGTCAAATCCCCTATCCAAAATGGAAAATGGTCTAATTGGGACACTGACCAAGTGGTTTTACCCTAATGTTGATGATGTAAATTTTGACCATTAATATCTTTGGCACTACAAGGAGGTCCATCAGACTATAAATGGAAATAATATCACATACTAAATCAAGCGACTAACCTAAGAGTCAATATCCTCCACAAAAATCACCTTCAACTTCCAGATCACATTCCAAATCACTTCCTTCTTGATTTGAAGTTAAAAAACCATCTTCCAAATCGCCTAACTCTATAGAATATTAGCTAGTGAACCCTATGTAAATACACCTCTTCGCGATCAGTAGGCTGATGATCTTGAAATTCAAACTATTATACAAATATTGGAAGGAATTTCAATTTCTAGCAAACAAGTTATTCAACCAGATCCTTCTGAAGAAAATGTTACATATTCACTAAAATATTCCAAAGTAATTACTATATCACAGAGTGAAAATATTGGAATCAAATCATTTGAATTCCAATTACCAACTCACAATAAAAAGACACATGTCTCTGGTGCAAATTCCTCTGCTAGTGAGAACATTACATCTTCTCCAACTCCCACACCTACTATTCCTTCCACTTCTTGTCAAATTTTACTATCTTCTTCTTTACCACCATCTTATCATCCCTTGATACCTTCATCCACCAATCCATTTTTATCCACTCATTCATTCTCTTCCCAACCAAACAATACTACTATTGAGAGTATTTCTGTAGGGGAATCAACATCAATTGTTGTTACTTCAATGACCCCTTTAACATTGGCATGTCTACTTCTAGATCTAACTCATCCAATAATGGTCAAATTATTAGTCCAAGAATGGTAGAGAGATTTTGGAATAATCCAAGATCAGTTGCAATAAATCCTCCTCTGCATCCCCTCCCAAAACATCCAAAGAGATGGCTTCCTAAATTTAATCTTCATGGCGGACTTCCTGCAGAAGAACATCTACACAAATTTATGTCGGCTATCAATTTGAATTTTTTTACAAGATAGGATGTAGTTTGTATACTATTTCCTTACACATTTGAAGGATCTACTGGATCTTGGTATTTTTCCCTACCTGTTGGGTCAATAACTAATTGGGATACATTTGAAGAGAAATTTCTTAAGAAATATGGAGAGAATTAGGGGAATTTTGAGGTCTAAAATGGGCCTCCTAAGGAAATTATAAAATAATAGTGGAAAAAATCAAATAAGATTTGATGACATCATCAAATTTTAGAGGGAAAAATGAAAAAACTACTTTTTCAACTCATATTTTCAACTTATCTCCCAAAGTATTTACTCAAATTTCCAGTGGGAGTACTCATTGGATGCGAAATTTAATTCCTCATCCAAGGAGTACCCATGTTGCATACTTTCCTACTACACGAAAAATGAGAAATACATAAAAAAACGTGATTACAATCACATTTTTTATGTATTTCTCATTTTTCGTGTAGTATAGCTCATCGAAAGTATGCAACATGGGTACTCCTTGGATGAGGAATTAAATTTTGCATCCAATGAGTACTCCCACTCGACATTTGAGTAAAAATTTTGGGAGATAAGTTGAAAATACGAGTTGAAAAAAGTAGTTTTATTATTTTATTATTTTTTAATATTTTTGCCCTTTTATTTAAAAAATGGTAAATCATCCCCCATGGTTGACATCATCATCTTGAATCCTATTGGTTGTTATAAAGTTTATTTTTTTGTACTTTTTTCTTAGGAGGCCCATTTTAGACCTCAAAATTCCCCTAATGGGAAAAAACAACAAAAACATTAATTAATGAATTATCTAATATTAAGGTCTCTCCTAATGAAAAGATTAAACATTTTAATTCTAGGTTCAATATAATTTTGAATAATATCCCAACTATGTCCAGACCAAGCATCAAGGTTCAGGTCGAATGGTATATCAACTCCCTACCTTAAAATATTTCTATGTTTGTTGACAAAGATCAAAAGAAAGCACTCACTGATAATATGAAATAAGTTCTGGCAATCGAGAAAAGGTTGTTAGCCCTAAAAAGGAAAGTTGTAACTGAGGAAAAAAAACCTATCAAAAAGGTTAGCTTCAAATAATAACCAAAAAATAAGGTTTCCAATTATCCTTAGGATTTATAAGGCTTGCAAAAGGTCCTCAAAACTATTTCCAATGAAATGGTGGAATTAAAAAAGCAAGTAGCTGAAAGTTCAACTAGAAAAACTTATAGACCAATAATAAGAACTTAGCCTACTCAGGCTCAACCCCCTAATCAAATATATTCTTCTGATTCTAATGAAGAAGAAGAAGAGGAAGAAGTGTGGTCAACAAAAGAGGAGGAAGAAGAAGAAGTCACTAAATCCAATGGCCTATGGGGCTTTATTCTTACTACTTAGGTAATGAAGAAGAAGAGAAATATCTTCATGTCACCACTCGAAGAAAAGGACTTGCAGATATAATATAGAAGAATCATAAAATCCCAAGTAGCTCATCAAATGAAAAAGGTACACTAAAAAATACCCCTAATAAATCTAGAGGATCAACATCAAGTACTCCTAAACCTCCTCCTTTAACTTCAAATTCATCAAAGACTTTAAAAGTGTCAGACAATATAGAATATAACATAGTTGAGGACATGAAGAAAACAAAAGCTAATATTTCCTTGTATGAGGTTAGTAAGTTAAAGCAACAATAAAATTAACTACTTAATGCATTGAATGCATTTCCCACTTCTTCATTACCATCAACTGTTCTCACCACTAAAGCCTATAAAGGAAATAACAAGCCTCCTAATTCCATCTCTGATAAGATTGCTCCCTTAGATGCAATTTTAACTGGGGATACACCTACTCTCCTTCTAACCTTTGAGCTTTTCAACAAAAAATTTCATAATTTTTTGGTAGATTCAAGTGCCTCTTCTAACATCATTCATTATTTACCGTGCTTGAAATTAAATGTAAATCCTTAGAAATCGGCGATAAAAATAGTCCAACATGATAGAAAAAAAGGTTACGGTGTTAAGAGAGATGAATGAAGTTTTGATTAGATTATCATCCAATCCAAAAAAAATCAGATCATGGATATCTCAGTTGTTGATATTCCTGAATTTTATGGCATCATTCTGAGTAGATATTGGTCCAAGAAATTGAATGGATATTTTTCTATGAATTGGTATCATCTTTGGCACCCTTATAATGGTAATGCCTAAGATCAGAATTGATATATAGAAACACATGAAATATATTATGATTGATCTATATGAAGAAAATTAGCCAGTATCCTTCACTAATAACATTTGGGGAAATTACTCTTTTGAATCTTTCTTTGGTGGGTTCCTTGCGGAAACTTCTCCCTTTCTTGTTGAATATGTTACATCACATATTGGAATTTTTTTACAAAAATATTCATTTAGGCATGTAAATATTGTAGAATTACCTATAGATAATCATGTTGGTAATTTCTTTTGGACTCTTTATTTTGATGGATCTAAATCCAATGATGGTGCAGGAGTTGGTTACATATTAGTCAGTATGAATATGATCCAGGTGGATATGAATGGCCACCCAACTGTTCCACCTAGACCTCCAATAAATTTCATCAGTTTCCTTTCTTATAGCAACATTTTCTATTTTTAGCAGTTTTTCAGTTCCTGAACTTCCGGAGCAGTTTTGACCCCCTATACAACGTTTTTTGAAGTCTACACGAGGCTTGTAGCCATATGCAAGGGTATGTATAATATACTATATTACTCTGAGAGACATTTCGGATGATGTATCGTACATGACCAAGTTACGACCCCAGGAAGTTGACTTCCCAACTAACCCCAACGAGGCCCACAAACTCTTAGTGTTTCATCTCTTGGGGTTATGGTTTTGGTTGTTTATGGTTTTTCTATGTTGTTAAATAATAAAAGGGCCCCTAATCCTCATTTTAACATAGTTTAGAGGCCTATATCCACCACATATATTTTCAGAGATAAGATACTAGTGCCCTAGCTAGTTTATTTTCATTCTGTCTGTAAGCATATTTCAGTTATTTAATATTAATGAAATGAAGTTTAATTTCAACTGCATATCTGTGTTTATGTTATTTATGTATTTTATTGTGTTCCTGCATAATTCCATATCAATGGTATCCGAGCGGTCTGCTCTTTCTCGATCCTTCTTTGCATGTCCCCAACGAGGTCGGGGTATAAGGAGTTAGTGCTCAATCTAGTGGAACCTTTGCAAGATAAGCCTCAATAACCACAATGACCACCCATGGGGGAAGAAAAGAAAGACAAGGGAGCCAAATATCCTATCAAAATATTTCTCTAGGAGGCAATCAAGAAATAAAGGAATGAGATGATGGATAATGTTTCCTAGATATTTCAACGGTTGGCCACTGACAGTGCATCTGCATCCAACAACCACTATGGAGGCACCGATCCATTTAATGTACAAGTAAAATTTAACATTCCAATATTTGAGGGCTAAATAAATGCACACGTCATAGATAAATGGTTGAACTATTAGAAGGATATTTCTCAGTTCATGAATTTTCCAACTGGGAAACAATTAATTTTTCACTCCTCAAAGCCACCCCCCATGTCAAGGACTAGTGGGAAGCCTACTGTGAGTAAAAGGACAAGAGGGAACCCTCTCTGTTCTCGGTGACACCCACTTGGGATTCTTTCTGAGATTCCATCAAGGAAAAATATTATCCCATTGGGAGCTATGAGGAAAATTACATATAATGGATTATGATGCGGCATCAAATGGATCAGGATGTGCATGAGTTGTCGAATCTATTCCATACCCTGCACACAAAGTTGGGTATACAAGTTTTATAGAAACATTTGGTGCTAAAGTACCAAATTTGTTTGAATAGATACATTTAGGAGGAAATGGAGTTTCTTGACCTCTCCTCGCTTGGTGCAGGATACCGATATGATGCCAAGATTGAGTAGAAATTCAAACAGAAGAAGAAAGACTTTGGATATTCAAATCAGAAGTAAGGGAAAGGTTCCCCTAAACCGCAGAACAAAGGAGAAATCCAAGGTGAGGTGGTCGAGGACAAACCACCAAAGTTGAAAGCAAAGAACAACATGTGAAGCCAAAGAAGGACATGGGAAAGTGGTGTGAGTTCCATAAGAACTCTAGTCACAACACAAGTGAGTGTCGAGCCATGCAGTCATTGGTGGATGAGCATAAGGCTTTTGAATATGATGCATGCTCCGACTATGAATCATAACTCGACAAGGGGAATGACAATGGGAGGTATACTATCAATGCAGAGCCCAACACCATTGTTTCCACCATGAATATCCATAAGGAGGAAATAGAAGATATAGAGGATGGGGAGTGCCTCTTCCATTCCCAGATGTGGGTAAAGGGTTCCTCATTGCAATTAATTATCGACAACAAGAGCCAGAAGAACCTCATTTTAACAGATTTTGAAAAGCAGCTAGGCTTTTCAACCACATCACACCCACATTCATACACCATTCGGTCCCATGTCAACCAACAATGTTGCCTCCCCTACAACATCGAGCCCTCCACAAATGAGGTATTATGTGACATTTATCCTCTTGGTGTTTATGATCTATTATTAGGCCAACCATACTTGTGGAAGCAACATGTTTTGTATGAGTCCAGGCCTCGTGTTGTTATTGTTACTTTCAGCAATAAGTTGTACAAGATACTGGAGGTAGCACCACCTACTACCATATCTTTGATTACTACAGAAAAATTTAGTAAGCTCATTTCCAAAACTGGGAAATTTGTTTTCTTGATGATCCACCCTCAGGGCAAGAAGAAGATTATGTCAACAACCTCCAGACAGGGCTCCTCCACACAACAACAACAGCTGGAAAAGGTCATGGATGAGTATGGGAACATATTCACCTCACCATAAGACATGTCTTTGCACTATTAGGTCAAGAACTACATCAATTTGACCCCAGGTGCACCACTGCCCAATTAACCAATCTATCGATGCTTTGTTCTCGAGAACGAAGAAATGAAGAGGCAAATTTAGGAATTGTTGTAGAAAGGTCACATTTGACCAAGTTCATCGCCTTATGGGAGGTCAATAATGTTGGTGCAGAGCAAGGATGGGACTTCGAGACTCTCCATTAACTATCATGCACTGAACATGATCACTGTTTGGAATAAGTACCCAATCCCATGGATTGATGACCTCCTGGACCAACTATAGGGGGGAAAATATTTCGGCAAGATCGACTTGAATTCCGGGTATCACCAAGTACCAATCAAACTCTCTTATGTGTGGAAGACTACCTTCAAAGCCAAGGATGACCTTTTCGAATGGTTGGTCATTCATTTTGTGGGTGTAAATGCTCCTACAACCTTCATGAGGATCGACAAAATCTTGTGGACATTCACAAACTCATTTGTGGTGGTGTACTTGGATGACATCCTGATATTCATTGAGACTTTGGAATAGCACTCTCACCACATCCTACAAATCCTCCAAACATTGCGGCAACATAATTTATGTGCCAATTTGGAGAAGTGCACTTTTGGCATGACCTAGGTTCAGTATCTGGGATACATTATTTATGAGCAGGGGGTGAATGTGGATCCAGCCAAGATCTAAGTCATTCAGGAGTGGCCAGCCCCAATCACTCTAACAGAGCTCCGATTTTTCTGGGTATTGCCAATTTCTATCGCATGTTTGTGTTGGGATTCTCTCATATCACTTGGTCCTTGAGTCAAGTCGCCAAGGGAGGAGCAAAAGAAAAATTATTTCCGTCTGAATCTCAACAGAAGGTGTTTGTAGAGTTGAAACATCGCCTCTTCTCTGCACCAGTGCTCACATTACAAGACTTGCAACAACCATTTTAGATCGAGACAGATGCCTCTGATTATGCTATTGGGGTAGTTATTACTCATCAGGGGAATCATGTGGCATATCATAGCGAGACACTTTCTGACACAATCTGGAAGTATCCCACTTATGAAAAAGAGATGTATTCTATTGTGAAGGCTTGCCGAAAATGGAATCATTCGGGAAGGAAATGGTCATCCACACAGATCACAGACCCCTGGAGTTCATACAGATACAAGGAAAGTTCTAGAATGATCACCATCAGAAGTGGTCCACATACCAACAAAATTTTCATTTGAACATCAAGTACAAGAAGGGAAACACCAATAATGTTGCAGACTTCCTTCGCCGACCACCGCTCCTGGCGCTAACCACCATACTCAACTCTTATGGGAACGAGAATTTTGATTGTCTGCTTATCTACAGAAGTGATCCATAATTCAACCACACATACAAGATGCTCTTGGAGGAATTAGGGGAATTTTGAGGTCTAAAATGGGCCTCCTAAGGAAATTATAAAATAATAATGGAAATACTAAAATAATATTTTATTACATCATCAAATTTTAGAGGGAAAAAAGAAAAAACTACTTTTTCAACTCGTATTTTGAACTTATATCCCTAAGGTTTTACTCAAATTTTTAGTAGGAATACTTGTTGGATGAAAAATTTAATTCTCCATCCAAGGAGTACCCATGTTACATACTTTTTATGGACTTTTCTACACGACAAATGAGAAATACATGAAAAACGTGATTGCAATAACCTTTTTTCATGTATTTCTCATTTTTAGTGTAGTAGGGTCCGCCAAAAGTATGCAACATGGGTACTCTTTGGATGAGGAATTAAATTTTGTATCCAATGAGTACTCCCGCTCAAAATTTGAGTAAACCATTAGGGAGATAAGTTTAAAATACGAGTTGAAAAAAGTAGTTTTAATATTTTATTATTTTTTAATCTTTTTACTTTTTTACTCCAAAAATGGTGAATCATCCCCCATGGTTGACATCATCATCTTGAATCCTATTGGTTCTCATAAAGTTTCTTTTGGTTGTACATTTTTCTTAGGAGGCCCATTTTAGACCTCAAAATTCCCCTAATGGTAAGAAAGTTCCAAATTTTCACCTCCAAGATGCACTGCAATGTCACCTGGGACACCTTTATGTTCCTTCAAGTGAGCAAGCCAAGATGGTTTGGGAAGCACACTACATTCAAGTCGCTGGGAATTTTGAGGTCGAGAAAATAGTGGCAGTACTACAGAAGTATTTCTATTGGCCAAACCTTCGACAAGATATTAGGAGTTACATCGGATCCCACACTGCCTATGCCATTTCCAAACTGACCATTAAGAAGGAAGGCCTCTATCCTCTGCTTCCTACCCCTAGGCGACCTTGGGAATCCATATCCATGGATTAATTGTTGAGCCTTCCTTCTACTAAGCATGGGAACAAATGTGTTTTTTTGGTTATCAATAGATTCTCGAAAATGGCCATTATGGCAGCCTGCAAGAAGAATATCACAGCAGAACTACTAAAATCTTCTTTGATTGAGTATGGTTACACTTTGGGATTCCATATTATATATTCTTATATCAGGACAGCAATTTCCTCATTACATTTTGGTCGAGCCTTTGGTTGATGCTAGACACCAAGCTCACCAATTCCACAGCTCTCCATCCCCAAATCAATGGACAGATTGAGGTCGTGAACATGATGATCGTACACATTTTGTGCATGTAAAACTCAAAGAATCCATGCACATGGTATGAGAGCCTCCCCTATGTACAACACATATATAACTGGGTTCTCCATAGCTCAACTAGCCACAACCCCTTTCAGGTGGGCTTAGGATTCCAGCCACTATGTCCCATTAAAAAAGCCATGCCATTTGCAGCCACTTAGGAGGATTCGGCTCATGTCTAGTCTGAAGCGGACAAGGAAAAAAAATTCATTGACTGAATTCAACACATCTTCCAAGAGGTTCATGAAATATTGGATAGAGCTAATTCTAAGTACAAGAATCAACATGATCAACATTAGGTGCCACACAAATTCCAAGTGGGTAACAAAGTGTGGCTACATTTGTAGAAGGAGCACCTCGTTGGACCTCACTAAAAGCTTCGCCCGCTCCACTATGGGCCATAAACCATCATCAAGGATATAGGGGAAAATGCCTTCAAGCTCATTATTCCTCCATTCCTCGGTCTGCACCCAGAGTTCAATGTGAACCGCCTTCGACCCTACTTTCCACCTCTACTAGACACATCCAACATGGCAGAACAACTCTCACCAAAAAAGTTAAGCCGGGACTGCATGGAACAAGCCACAACTGATCAGATCATGGAAATATGGATCAATAACACCCACCAATAGAGTATCCAACTATATCTAGTTGTCAAAGAAGACTAACTCCTTCACCAGGGCAAGTGATTCACCTGGGACCGGGTTCAACAAAAATTTCCTCACCTTATGGAGGCTCTGCACGCAATGGGGACCATTGCTTCCTAAGGGGGGAGGAATGATCCAAGTGGATATTGGTGGCCAACCATACATTCCACCTATACCTTCAGTTAGTTTCATAATTTTCCTTTTTTATAGCAACATTTACTATTTATAGCATTTTTTCGGGTCCTGAACTTCCAGAGCAATCTTGACCCCTTAAACAACGTTTTTTTGAGGTCTGCAGTAGGACCATCGCCATAGTCATGGGCCTATGGAAAAAATTTTAGTACTCGGAGAGATATTTCTAATGATATATCATACACACCAAACGAACATAATACTACCAATTGACGACCCCGAGAAGTTGGCTAACCAACTAACCCCAACGGGGCCCACAAACTCTTGGCTTTTCATCTCCTATGGTTATGGTTTTGGTTGTTTAGGGTTTTCCTATGTTGCTCAATAACAAAAAGGCCCTTGAGCCTCATTGTAACATAGTTCAGAGGCATGTAGCTGCTAAATCTCTTCTCAGAAAAAAGCTACCAACTCCCTAGCTAGTTTAGTTTCATTTTGTCTGTAAGTATATTTCAATTATTTGATATTAATGAAATGAAGGTTTATTTATACTGCATCTATGCGTTTATGTGTATTTATTTATTTTATTTTTTTCCTGGATAATTATCTGTCAATGGTATCAGAGTTATCTACTCTTTCTCGGTCCTTCTTTGCATGTCCCCAACGAGGTTGAGGTATAAGGAGTTAGGGCTCAATCTGGTGGAACCTTTGCAAGATCAGCCTCGCAAACCCTGATGGCTACTCATGGGGGAAGAAAATAAATACAAGGGAGCAGGAGACCCTATAAAAATATTTCTCGAGGAGGCCCTCGAGAAATAAATCAACACAATGATGGATAACTTTTCCCATATCCTTCACCAGTTACCAACCAGTGGTGCATCTACATCCAACACCCATTCTCAAGGCTCCACTCCTTTCAAGGTACAAGTAAGCTTTGAAATTCCCATATTTGAGGGCCAAATAGATGTATACATCATAGATATATGGTTTAATCTATTATAAATATAGTTCTTCGTTCATGGTTTTTCCAATAAGGAAAGAGATCTAGTTGCGATAAAAAGGACGAGAGGGAACCCTCTTTACTCTTGACCACACCCACTTGCGATTCTTTCCAAGACACTATCAAGGAAAAATATTATCCTATGGGGATATATGAGGAGAAGTACATATAGTGGACTACGATGTGGAAACAAAGGGATCAAGATGTGCATGAGCTGACGAATCTATTCCATACCCTGCGCACAAATTTGGGTACCAAATATTTAAAGAAGCATTTGGTGTTCAGGTACCACAAGTGTCTGCATAGATACATTAAGGAGGAAATTGAGTTCCTTGACATCTCCTCGCTCTGTGCAACATACCAGTATGATGCCAAGATTGAGCATAAATTCAAACATAAGAAGCGAGAATTTGGATCTACGAATCAGAAGCAAGGGAAAGGTGCCCCCAAACCAAAGAACAAAGGACAAATCCAAGGTGAGGCAACATATGACAACCCACAAAATCCGCAAGCAAATAAAAACACCGTGAAGCCAATGAAGGACATGAGAAAGAAGTGTGAGTTCCATAAGAGCTTCACTCACAAGATAAGTGAGTCTCAGGCCAAGCAATCACTAGTGGCTGAGATGAAGGCTTCTGAATCGGATGCATGCTCCAACTATGAATCAGAACCCAACAAGAGGAATGGAAAAGGGAAGTAGATTATCGGTTTGGAGCCCAATGCCACCATTCCCACCATGAAGATCCAGAAGGAGGAATCGGAAGATCCACGAGAGGGGGAGCACCTCTTACATTCCTTGATGTGGGTAAGGGTTCCCCGTTGTAGTTCATTGTCGACAGCAAGAGCCAAAAGAACCTCATTTCATTAAAGGTCATGAAGCAGCTGGGCCTTACAGCCATAGCACAACCACATGCATACACCATCGGGTGGCTTCACCAAGGACGGGATATCCACGTCAACCAGAAGTGTCACCTTCCCTATAGCATCAAGTCTTTCACGGATGAGGTATTATGTGACAATGCTCCTTTTTATGTTTGTTATGTATTATTATGCCAACCATACTTGTGGAAGTGACATGTTCTGTATGAGTCTAGGCCTTGCACTGTTATTGTTACATTAGGAAATAAGTTAAACATGATACTGGGGGTAGCACCGCCTAATGCCATCTCTTTGGTTACTGCAAAACAATGCAGTAAGCTCATTTACAAAACTGGGAAATTTATTTTGTTGATGATCCACCCTCATGGAAAGAAGAATTTTGTGGCCATGACCTCCAGATAGGGCTCCTCTGCACGACAACAATAGATGGACAAGGTTGTGGAGGAGTATGGGGACATATTCACCTCACCCACAGAGGTACTTCTACATTGTTAGGTCAATCACTCCATCGATTTGACCCTAGGTGCATCATTTCCCAATAGACCATTCTATCAACGCTCTGTTATGGATAATGAATAAATAAAGAGGAATATTCAAGAATTGCTACAGAAAGATCACATCCAGCTGAGTTCATCGCCCTCATTAGAGAACTTTTGAGTTCTGAAATGGGCCTCCTAAGAAAAATTTGCAACCAAAATAAAATTTATAACAACCAATAGCATTCAATATGATGATGTCAACCATGGGGAATGATTCACCATTTTTGGGGTAAAAAAATAAAAAGTTTAAAAAATAATAAAATAATAAAACTAATTTTTCAACTTGTATTTTCAAGTTATCACTCTTAGGTTTTACTCAAATTTTGAGATGGAGTACTTGTTAGATGAAAAATTTTATTCCCCATCGAAGGAGTACCCATGTTGCATACTTTCGATGAACCCTGCTACATGAAAAATGAGAAATACATGAAAAAACGTTATTGCAATTATGTTTTTCATGTATTTCTCATTTTTCGTGTAGTAGGGTACATCACAAGTATTAAACATGGGTACTCCTCGGATGAGGAATCAAATTATGCATCCAACGAGTGTTCCCACTCGAAATTTGAGTAAACCCATAAGGAGATAAGTTGAAAATACGAGTTGAAAAAGTAGTTTTTCATTTTTTCCCTCTAAAATTTGATGATGTAAACTAATCTTGTTTTATTATTTCCACTATTATTTTATAATTCCTTAGGAGGCCCCTTTTAGACCTCAAAATTCCCCTAATGGCTAGAGCCCGATCTTGTTGGTGCATAAGAAGGATGGGACTTGGATACTCTGCATTGACTATCAGGTGTTGAACAAGATAAAGATATTTATTCCATTGCACAGGCTTGCTGAAAATGGGAGCATTAAATTTTTTGGAAGGAAACGATCATCCACACAAACCACCGACCCCTACAATTCATAAAGACACAAGGAAAGTTGCAAAATGATCACCATCAGAAATGATCCACATACCTGCAACACATTCATTTGAACATCATGTGAATTAAGGGCATCACCAATAATGTTTCATACTACCTCAGCCAACCACCGATCGTGGCACTAACCACCGTGCTCAACACTTGTGAGCATAATACTTTCGACTAGCTGCTTCTCTACTAAAGCGATCAAGAATTCGACCACACATACAAGACACTCTTGGAGGGTCAGAAAGATCCAAATTTTCACCTCCAGGATGCACTGCTATCTCAACTAGGACACCTTTGTATTCCTTCAAGCAAGCATGCTAAGGTAGTTTTGGAAGTGCATTACAGTCGGGTCGCTGGGAATTTCATGGTCAAGAAAATAGTGGCAGTACTACAAAATTATTTCCATTGGTCGAACCTTTGACGTGATGTCAAGAGGTACATCAGAACCTTCACTTCCTACACCATTCCCAAATGGACCATCAAGAATTAAGGCCTCTATACTCCGTTGTATACCCCTAGTCGACCTTGGGAATCCGTCTCCATTGATTACATGTCGAGAATTCCTTCTATTAAGCATGACAACGACTGTTTTTTTTGTGGTCATTGATAGATTCTCAGAGATGGCCATTATTGTTTCTTGCTAGAACAATATCACCTCAGAAGCCACTACTAAACTCTTCTTTGAATGAGTATGGGTACACTTTTGGATCCCATAGTCTATCTTCTCAAATTGGGAGAACAGGTTCCTCATTAAATTTTGGTCTAGGCTCTGGTTGATGCTGGACACCAAGCTCACCAAGTCCACAACTTTCCATACCCAAACCGATGGACAGATAGAGGTCATCAATAGGATGATCGTACACATTCTGTGCATGTACAACTCAAAGAATCCATGCACATGGGATGAGAGCCTCCCCTATGTACAACATAGCTATAATTTGGCTCTCCACAGCTCAACCGACCACAACCACTTTCAGGTGGGCTTAGGATTCCAACCACTATGTCCCATTCACGTAGCCATGCCATTTGCGACTACTTAGGCATATTTGTCTCATGTCCAGCCTGAAGCATACAAGGAAATCAACTTCATTGAGCGCATTCATCACATTCACCAACATGTTCATGGAATATTGGATATATCCAATGCTAAGCACAAGTAGCGACATGATCAACATCGGGTGCCACACAACTTCCATGTGGGTGAAAAAGTGTGGCTACATTTGTAGAAGGAGCACCTCGCTGGATCTCACCGCAAGCTTCACCCTCTCTTCTATGGTCCATACACCATCACCAAGGTTGTAGGAGACAATGCCTTCTAGCTCAGTATTCCATCATTCCTTGGTCTGCTCCAAGTGTTCAATGTGAACCACCTTCATCCCTACTTTCCACCTCTACTCAACACATATGACATGGCAAAACAACTCACACCAATAGATTTAAACCTAGATTGCATGGAATAATCCACAACTCATCGGATCATGGACACACAAATCAAGAACACCTACCAGTAGAGGATCCTACATATATAGTTGTAAAAGCAGGCTAATGACATTCGTTTGAGGTCTGAAATAGGTCCATATCCATAGGTATGGGCTTATGGAAAAACCTGTAGTAATTGGAGAGATATTTTCAATGATATATCTTACGCGCCAAACAGAGATAATATGACCAAGTTACAACCCTTGGAAGTTGGTTGCCCAACTAACCCCAACGGAGCCCACAAACTCGTGGTGTTTCATCTCCTACGATTAGGGGTTTGGCTATTTATGGTTTTCCTATGTTGTTCAATAATAGAAAGGCCCTTGAGCCTCATTGTAACACATTTCAGAGGCCTATAGCCACCACATATATTCTAAGAGATAAGCCACCAGTGCCCTAGCTAGTTTATTTTCATTCCATTTATAAGCATATTCAATTATTTTATATTAATGAAATGAAGTTTTATTTCTGTTGAATCTCTGCATTTATGTGTATTTCTATATTTTATTACGTTCTTGCATAATTTTAGATCAGTGGTATTAGAGTGGCCTTCTCTTTATCGATCTTTTTTTTGCATGTCCCCAACGAGGTCGGGGTATAAGGAGTTAGGGCTCGATATGGTGGAACCTTTGTAAGATCACCCTCGCATACCCCGATGACCACTCATGGGGGAAGAAGAGAAAGACCAGGGAGTAGGAGATCCTATCAAAATATTGCTCAAGGATGCCCTTGAGAACAAAGGAATGTGATGTTGGATAATTTCCTAGATCCTTCAATGGTTTTCCACCGGTGGTGCATCTGCATCTAACAACCACTCTAGAGGCACCACTCCTTTTAAGGTACAAGTAAAATTTTACACTCCCATATTTGAGGGCCAAATAGATGCAGATGTTGTATATATATGGTTGAACCTATTAGAAGTATATTTCTCGAATCATGACTTTTCCAACTAGGAAAAGATTACCTTTTCACTCCTCAAAGCTGCCCCCTTGTCAAGGACTAGTGGGAAACCTACTGTGAGAAAAAGGAAGAGAGGGAACCCTCGATGTTCTCGGTCGCATCTGTTAGGCTCCTATAATTTATATGATCTCAAGGTGATTAAGTATTTTATCTCAGTAATCTTATATTGTAAATAATTTTCAATCTGCAAATGATTTCCAAAATGAATTAAGAGAAAAATAAGAAAAGAAATAAAATTTGAAAAAGAATAAAAATGAAATCAGAACCCCACAAAAGAAAAAAAAAATGAAATAACATTGAAAGTGTTGAAAATTCAAATGCCACTACTGATAGATATTTTTCTTTCTATCAAATGAAACAAGGTTGTGTGAAGTTTGTTTAAAATGGCATAATGACTAGCTATTTGTTTAATCCATATAACTTAATCATGGTTAAACAATTTTTAATTTTTGTAAATTAGGTTAGAGAATAAGGTTTTACCAAACAGTCTAATTTTGGTAAATCAATAGTTGGGTAGAAAATGACATTGGTTCAACTGATTAATCTGAATCAATAAGAGAAATAAGTGATAGGATCGAATAGATATTTCATATAAAAAAAGGAAATATGGGTTTGCTAGTCTAAATGCACCCCTAGAAGAAATAAAAAAAATGTTAGTTTAGGAAAAAGAATTTGAATTTGAAAGGGTAGGTAGAAGTATTTTGTTTTAAAAATCATTGAAAATTATTTATCCTAAGTTTTAATTTTCATTATGCATCAGGCACATAAAGGGATATATATCATTTAATTATGTTTTATCCTAACTTTTCAATCCAAATTAAAAAGTGCAACCAAACAAAATGTCTTGTCGCATGTGGTTAAATGGATCGCAGCTATCCACCCTACAATCTCCTCGCTCCACAGATCGACGACGCTTATTGACTTTCGGCGCCCCCTCTATATCCTCACTTTACTGCCGGGGAGGGGTCTGAAAAAAAAAAATTCCCACTGGGTCCCATTACCATGTGGCTTCCCCTGTGAGTTTCGCACCCCCCCTGCCTAAACCACTAACTACTTGCTACCCCCTACGAAAACCATTCCTCCCTTACTGTATTACCGATGTCCCTACCTGAAACTTTCATCATTACCATTTTTCCACGTTGCCAAGCTGTTTCCAATCAAATCACTTCCCAAGTTTATCCGTTGAGCATTTAATTAACATTGGATAACCATTAATCCAACGGACCTGTGCCATTTAGAACGGTAAACAACCATTCATTGTATAAACCCTGTAATCGATCGTCTTCAACCTTTACTGTTACATTTCCTATGAAATTTGAATTTTTTCACATGTTTTCCAGTGTGCCTATCCTTTTATCATTTGATTGGTTTGTAATCAAGTGTCTGTACCTTGCCTTCCTCCTTCAACCAATCACACACCTGCAACAAATTCCTAGTAACCTATTTCCTCATAATTCCAATCAAATTCTTAAGAATTAATCATGCCTCCTAAAAATAAGAACCAGGAGGATCCTCTAAACCCTTTAGTCCATCCTCCCATAAACTTAGACCATATTCCTTTAGTAGATAGGGATTATAAGATCACTGAGACATAACCCGAATTTGAATTATTTGAACTATATTGCTAGCTAAAAGACAAATACATTGATAAAATAGATGAGATTGGACTTTGGGAATCCAATCTCCCACACTACATCTTCCCTCACACCTTCCATGCCCCAGAATTCATCAGAAAATGCCAAGCATGATACATTCCCAATGAAAGAACCATTATTTCCCCTACTGGTGAAATCCTTTTCACCATCAATAAACCAGATGATGTAAGTTCCCTCTGTGGAAAATAACACTCCTTTCTCCTTAGAAGCCCTCATTGAACTTTATCAAAAACTTGATTTTGCTAAAAGAGCCAAGATATTTGACATATTTTTACAAGAAAATACCCAATTTCTAAAGAAAAACCTTCCATACCCTTCCTCCATATTCCATGACCAGGCTAAGTAGATAATAACTATAATTTCATAGATCCTTGGTTGTTATTCTGATCAGTGGGTAGATGAACCCATTTTAGGCTTCCTTTCCATTTTTTCCATAGATAGAAAACCAACCATTATTTTTAATTTCAGCCAATTCTTGGATGACAACATTCACGAGTAGTTTCTTAAGTTTTGGACTAAAGAAGTATTTAAATACTCTTCAATTTTGGTATATATGTTTTTATATTATCAAGAAAATAGGTTCAAATTTTCCATGCAGAAGCTTGATGAAGAAGGAAACTAGCAATCGGTGATATTTTGGACATCTCTAGTGATGAAAGAACATGAAGAATTTTCTTACAAACAATTTATTGAAAAAAAATTTCACGCAACTATGAGTGTCCTAAGTAGTACAGCAAAACCCAAGATAAGTGAAGAAATCAAGAGAATTCTACATTTGGTAGATCAGGAAAATACAAGAGACTGGTACTTGTACCATAATTACACCGAGATAAGAATCTATGGATGTGAGGTAGAACATTATAAGCTCCCCAAATGCCTCCCCATGGGGAATTTTTCTCTCGAATATATTAGACAGATGTTGAACTCAAATTAAATTCATTTTTTATCAGCTAAGAAGAAGTCCTAGTTTAGAATCAAGACACGGATTGGGTCTTTCATTTGCAATAATAGGTCAACAGGGGAAGAGGTAGATAAATTTTTGAAAGAGATTAATTTCAACTTCAGTTTCACCTAGTCCTATTACCCTCTGGGTATCATTTTGAAGCTGAGAGTAGAAATCAAAACTACTCCTTACATTCAGACCCATAGGCCTGAAATAGAGTGATATATGAACCAGTCAGTATGGGCCAAAAATACATTAAAGGAAACTAAGGAGCAGCTATTATCTACATCAACATCACAGACTCTTGTTCCACAGGATAAAGTAGTTAAAATACAAAGGGAAGAAGAGTCACCTTCAGTGAATGACAGTGCATGAAAAGAGTTTAAGATCATGTACAAGAAAAGAACAAAGCTAAATCCAAAGGTTAATATAGAAAGGAATTCAGATCAAGAAGTAGCTATGGTGATAAAAGAAACCCCATCCTCCTCTCAAGTAGGTGGCCAATTTATTGCATCTCCTACAACATCTTCATTATCTCATCACAAGCAAGAAACTGTCCAAACAACTAAGGTTGTCCAAGGAGAGAAGGAGAAGACAATATTTGATAGATTCATGGAAATAAATCTTAAGAATGAGATTATTAAGAACATCACTTATGCCCAATTCTGGAAGCATACTTACAGCTCTCAAAGCAAGCTACTATCAGTGTTTGATTCAGATAAGGGAAAGATGCAAATGGCCTTCCTTTAGGCCCAAATTCTACAGCCAAAATAAATATCTGATTACAAGAAAATAACATTCAAATTCGACATAAAGGATATTCATCCCATTGACCAAATGGAGATTCATAAGCAGATAGGTGAAATTATTTCCTTGACTTTAACTAATACTACCATGAATCTTTCTAAATTGTAGGTTTCCTTATCAAATATCCAGTCACAGTTGAAGATGGAGAAGTTTTCTTCTCTTGCAAAGGGTACAAGGATTAAATCCTTAGAATATTTAGTAGTCAAGACGGGATATGACCCTGCAAACATGAAAGCTATAGAGGAAATAATTATGAAAAAGAATGCTCACATAGCAACATTGAGAAAGCAGTTAGAGTTGTCAGCCACTGAATATCCCCTTACAAACAACATTGAGGAGACAAAGACCCAGAAGACTGACATGATGAAGCTCATCATGTAACAAAATGCACAAATAAGGCAGGTGGAAACTAAGATTGAGAAGGTGATCAAATAAAGAGAGAAGAATGAAAAACTGGCTATGATTCATTAAATTCTATACCTCTTACAAATATTCCTACAACAACAGCTACAATGTCTACTCCACATACTACACAGACAGCAGATGTTTTTGAACAATTAACTAAAGCTATTGAAAATATGTCCATTCAGACAGAGGAAATCAAGAAATTGCAGGACCGAGTCAAAGCTTTACAGGACCAGAAGGCAAGGAGTGAGGCTTCTCACTCATCTGAATATAGAGAGCTCAAAAATTTATTGAAAGATTGCAGAAATTTGAAATGGAATCAACAATTGGACAGACCTTGGCCCAAGCCAAGGAAATCATTTGTACAAACATCATGAATTCAATTTCTGAAATCTAGCCCTGCATTCGATCATCTTTCAGCAGAAATAATTGATCAAGAGAGCAACAGAGGCTATAAAAAAGATTAAACAATAGTTGGGAGAAATGTGTGCAACAAAAAAAAACATCATTAAATTCCTAAATTCTAAAAACAGATATGAATTAGATGATCTAGGAGTTGATGATAGAACATAAACCATTTTGGAGGTGAAGAGGATTCTTACCAAAAATAATTTGGTTGTTCAGCTAGAGGAGAAGTGTCATAGTTTGGAGATAGCAGTCAACAAATGTTTTTCCAGAATTGAGCCTTTAAATCAGAAGGGGCTGCCTATTTTATTTGTAATTAATGACAAGTTAATTACTTATGAAGACTATGTTAGAAATATGAAAGAGATAGCCAGAGACAGCTCTAAATTTTCAAGCATCAAAGGCAGCATGATAGGTAGACCATTTTTGGAAGCTATGGGTAACGATTTATTCATCTAGCATGAAGTAAATCATTTTTTTGTTACAAAACCCACTTTTTCCAGATATACCGAAGTTGATGAGATTTACCGGAAGGTAATAAAATTAACCATTTTAGATGAATATAGGTGGGATAAACTTTGAGAGTTATATGATTGATCAATAATTTAGATGCAGTCGGCACAAGTCAGCACAGGCCAGCACAACAGCCAGCACATCAGCCAGTGCAGCACAGGAATAGGCATATTCAACAACTGACTCCTCCAAAACAGAGCCACCTTTCCACACTATTGTACACCTTGCCTATTGTTTTTTAGAAGATCGATTTTATTTTATTTTGCGATAATGCCAATAATACACTATTGATTGAAACAACAATTTTGTAAATCATTTTGTAATTTAGTGTATAAATACTTCACATTTTGAAGTATTAAGGGTTGATTGTTGAGTATAATTTTATCTAAGAATTGTAATTTTTTTGGTTGCTGGAAGCATCAATAATACAAGGACATTCTTCACAGGATTCATGTGATGTACGAATTGGTGATGTTTTTCTTATGTTAATTTGTTATTCATTGATTTTATTTCGCTGTAATTTCTGAATATCTTAATTACATAACAGAATCTGTGACAAATAGGATATGTTATAAAGAGCACCCTATTCTGGTTGTTTGTAATTTACATGTTTTCTGCTAAAGTCAAATTAAGGAATACTTCATTTCTCCTTAGTTTCTATTGAACTTTACATTTCTTCCATTTCATAATTCATCTAAAATCCTAAAAGATCTAACCAATGCAACCTAGCTTTCCCTGTGAAACTCCTTAAGAATTTGATGTAGATCCAGTTAATTTTTAGACTCCATAGCCCAATGGAATTATAACAATTTAATCAACCAAAAAATGCAAATCAAACAAACAATCAGCACAGTAATAATTAGCATAAAATTAACATAAAACATAGCTAAATTTTACAGAGAGATCCCTCTCTGAAGTTGAAAGGGCTAGATCCCAGCTTCCAAAGTGGTTTTGATGTTGTCCCCTGTTTTTATTCTCACAATCTCGTAAATTACAAAATGATAACAACATCCACATGGGATTCTTTCTGAGACGCCATCAAGGAATAATATTATCCCATGGGGAGCTATAAGGACAAGTACATACAATGGACTATGTTGCAGCAGCAAATGGATCAAGATTTGCATGAGATGATGATTCTTTTCCATACCCTATGCTCAATGTTGGGTATCAAAGATTCATAGAAACATTTGGTGCTAAAGTACCATAGATGTATGCATAGATACATTCAGAAGGAAATGGAGTTCCTCGACATCTCCTCGCTTGATGCAACATACAGGTATGCTACTAAGATTGAGTATAAATTCAAAGAGAAGAAGCAAGACTTTGGATATCAAATCAGAAGCAAGTGAAAGGTGCTCCCAAATGGCAAAAAAAAGTACAAAGCCAAGGCAAGGTGGCCCAGGACAACACACCAAAGTCGCAAGCAAAGAAAAACACCTTGAAGCTCAAGGACACAAAAAAGTGGTGTGAGTTCCGTAAAAACTCCACTCACAAAACAAGTGAGTGTAGGCACAAGAAGTCAATGGTGGCTGAGATGAAGGCTTTTGATTCAAATGCATGCTCTGACTCTGAATTATAAAATAGCAAGGGGAATGAAAATTGGAAGCATATTATCAATCAGGATCCCAATGCCACCATTTCCACCATGAAGATCCATAAGGAGGAAATGGGATCCAAAGGATTGGGAGCACCTCTTCCACTCCAAGATATGGGTAAAGGGTTCCCCACTACAGTTCATTGTCGACAAGGGGAGCCAAAAGAACCTCATTTCAGCAGAGGTTGTGAAGAGGCTGGCCTTGCCGACCATAACACACCCACAATTGTACACCATCGGGTGGCTTCACCAAGGATGGGATCTCCACGTCAGCAAGTAGTGTTTCCTTCCCTGCAACATCAAGCCCTTCACGGATGAGGTATTATGTGACATTGCTCCTCTTGATGTTTGTGATGTATTATTAGGCCAACCATACTTTCGGAAGAGACATGTAGTGTATGAGTCCATGCCTCACTCTATTATTTTTACTTTGGGAAATAAGTTGTAAAAGATACTGGAGGTAGCACTGCCTACCACCATCAATTTGGTTACTACAAAACAATGTAGTAAGATCATTTCCAAAACCAAGAAATTTATTTTCCTGATGATCCACCCTTAGGGAAAGAATAATATGATTTCCACGACCTCTAGATCAGGCTCCTTCACATGGAAACAATAGATTGATAAGGTCATGGAGGAGTATGGGGACATCTTCACCTCGCCCACAGGGGTGTCTCTGCATTGTAAGGTCAAGAAATCCACCGATCTAACCCCAGGTGTGTCGCTGTCCAATGGACCAATATATCGATGCTCTACTCTAGAGAACGATGAAATCAAGAGGTAGATTTAGGAACTACTACCGAAAGGTCACATCTATAAGTGTAATATTCCAAATTTTTCCTTCAATAAATTGGAATATTAATTTTGTCTAATTTCACTTATAAGTTGAATAATTGGGAGAAGAGGCCCAAACATAATAAAAGAATGGATAAAATCCCTCTAGTATGAAAAGGGATCAGCCTTGGAACTATATTTCACACCCTCATGTGTGAAAGGAGACATTTGCAAAGAGGCTAGGTCAACTTTGACCAAGTCAAAAAACGCTGCTTAAAGAGGTGTAGCTTGCCTAAGAAGACAGTGCAGAGAAAAAGGAGGGAATATTCCTTGAAGGAGGAAACCCTAATAGAGTGGGAGCCATGGAGAGGGAGCTCTCATTTGTTTAAAAGGAGGGCAATGTATCCATTGTTTCTTATGCATATTACTATAGATTTCTTGTCTGTTTAGACTATTGGCATTCTCTAGTTGTTCAGCTGAGTTGTTGTGTTGCTTAGCACAAGGATTTCCTGCTTAGGAATCCTTCTCCTTTCTTTAGAAGCCTCTTGAAGGAGTTGTACTGATTTGTGTCACATATAGGCTTGAGGCCAAGCATCCTCCTCCAGGACAGCGTTATTGCTGCAGCAACATAATTCTGTGTTGTACTGTGTTGTAGTGAGGGATCAAAACACCTCTTCAATTGCTTTTTTTTCAGAGGGAGAGTCTTGCTTTCCTTTGGAGGATCAGTTTGGAAGCTATTAGAGCTTATTGTAGATCTTGTCACTTGGCCAAATCATTCTATTCCACCTAC
This sequence comes from Pinus albicaulis, assembly GCA_034641835.2. Classification (NCBI taxonomy): domain Eukaryota; kingdom Viridiplantae; phylum Streptophyta; class Pinopsida; order Pinales; family Pinaceae; genus Pinus; species Pinus albicaulis. The sequence goes on from MU968359.1 coordinate 30,402,283, forward strand.
AGCGCAGTTATCCTCTTAATACTACGTTATTTTCAGAGTGCACTTGTAGTGAGGGATTGCAGTGTTGATTGGAGGGTGAGATCTCAAGTGTAAGGATCAGCCTTCCACTTAAGATATCCATTGGAGGAGGTCTACTTCAGATTTTTCATCATATTCAGCCTTCTCTATTCAGTTCTAGATTTGAGTTGCAGCTGCTACCCAGCAACTTCGACATTTTTGCCATTTTGTATATTTCAGCCAATCCTTCGGAGGATTGATGTATTATTTCTTCTAAGGGTTATAGCTTTTCTCCCCTATTGTATTTGAGCCATATATTGTAATATTCATGTATTGACATAATTTTGTAGCAGTAATCCATAATAAACTGCGCTGTCATAGCCAAGGGTTTCGTATATGAAGCAGTGTTTCTTCATTTCCATGTACATGTCTTGTTGAGGCTTGCATTGCTTTACTTGAGTGATTGTTTCCTCAAGAGTTGTACTCTTTTTCTGGTATAACATCAACTATTGGCTATTTGTATCTTTATGTATGTTGGCTCATCAAGAATAATGTTTTCATTCCATTTCATGTGCTTACAATTGTTTCAGTCCCCTCATCGGGAATTTTCTGAGGACATCTAAGTGTGGGACATCTGTTTAACCCACTTAGAAGGATTTCTTTGGAGCCTCCTCTTGTATTTAGCACTTAGACACATTTTTCTAAGGTATCCAGGTCTTGGTTTCAATTCTTGTAGCAGCCATTACTGGAAAATGCGTTTTCCAGTCATGCCTTGCTAAATGTTCCAGATTTTGGATATTACAAGAAGAGTTCATCGCCATGTTGGAGCCTGACCATGTTGGTGTAGAATAAGGATAGGACTTGGAGACGCTGCATTGACTATCGAGCGCTAAACAAGATTATTTTCTGGAATAGGTACCCAATCCATAGATTTATGACCTTATGGACAAACTTAAGGGGGGGAAATATTTTCCCAAGATCAACTTGAAGTCTGAGTATCACCAAGTACTAATCAAACCCTCTGATGTGTGGAAGATGGCCTTCAAAGAAAAGGAGGGCCTTTTCGAATGGTTTTCATTCCTTTCGGGTTGACAAATGATCCCACAACCTTCATGAAGCAAATGGATGACATCTTGCAGCCATTAACCAGCTCATTTGTGGTGGTGTACTTGGATGACATCTTGATCTTTAGCCAGACTTGGGAAAATCACTTCCACCACATCTGATAGGTCCTCAAAATACTCCAGCAACACAAGTTGTTTACCGATTTGGACAAGTTCACTTTTGGCATGACCATGGTTTAGTATCTGTGATACATTATTGATAAAGGGGGTGCATGTGGAACCAACAAAGATCCAAGTCATTCAGGATTGACCATCCCCAACCACTCTAACAGAGCTCTACAACTTTATGGGTCTTTCCAATTTCTACCACAGGTTCATTTTTGGATTCTCTAATATCACTTGGCCCTTGAGTCAAGTCACCAAGGGAGGAGAAAAATAAAAATTCTTTTGGTTTGAATCTCAAGAGAGGATGTTCGTAGAGTTGAAACATCACCTCTTCTCTGCACTAGTGATCACATTACCTAACTTGCAACAGTCATTTGAGATCGAGAAAGATGCCTTTGACTATGCTATTAGGGAAGTTCTTACTCAACATGGCATCCTATGGAATATCACAGTGAGACACTTTCCGACATAGTCCGGAAGTATCCCACTTATGATAAAGAGATGTATTCCATTGTGCAGGCTTGCCGAAAATGGAAGCATTACATTTTTTAGAAGGAAATGGTCATCCACACATACCACTGTCCCATGAAGTTCATACAGACATAAGGCAAGTTGCATAACGATCGCCATTAGAAGTGATACACATACCCGTGACAATTTCATTTGAATCAATTACAAGAAGGGAATCACCAATAATGTTGCAGACTACCTCAGATGACCACCAATCGTGGCTCTAACCACTATGCTCAAATATTATGAGCACGAGACTTAGATTGGTCGCTTCTCTACAGAAGCGATCCATACTTTTGCCACACATTAAAGACACCCTTGGAGGGTAAGAAAGTTCCAATTTTTTGCCTCCAGGATGCACTACTATGTCACCTAGGATACCTTTATGTTCCTTCAAGTGAGCATGTCAACATGGTTTGGGAAGCACACTATAGTTGGGTCACTGGGAATTTTTTTGCCGAGAAAATAGTGTTAGTACTACAGAAGTATTTCTGTCAGTACTACAGAAGTATTTCTATTAGTCGAACCTTCGATAGGATGTCAAGAGGTACATAAGATCCTACATTGTCTACGCCATTTCCAAACCGAACATCAAGAATCAAGGCCTCTATGCTCCATTGCCAAACCCTAGTCAACCTTGGGAATCCATCTCCATGGATTACATGTCAGGCCTTCCTTCTACTAAGAATGGAAATGACTGTTTTTTGTGGTCTTCGAAAAATTCTTGAAGATGACCATTATGACAGCCAGCAAGAAGAATATCACAACAGAATCCACTGCTAAACTCTTCTTTGAACAAGTATGAGTACACTTTGGGATCCCACACTCTATCATCTCAGATAGGGACAATAGGTTCCTTAGTACATTTTTTCTAGCCTCTAGTCAATGCTGGACACCAATCTCACCAAGTCCTTAACTTTCCATCCCCAAACTGATGGGAAGATATAGGTCATCAATAGGATGATCATACAAATTATACGCATGTAAAACTCAAAGAATCCACGCACATGGGATGAGAGCCTCGCCTATGTACAACATAGCTGTAAGAGGGCTCTCCACAGCTCAATTGACCACAACCCCTTTCAGGTGAGCTTGGGATTCCAACCACTATGTCCCATTGATGTAGCCATGCCATTTGTGCCTACTCAAGTAGATTCAATTCATGTCCAGTATGAAGCGAACAAGGCAAAAAACTTCATTGAGTGCATTCAACACATCCACCAACAGGTTCATGATATATTGGACATCTTCAATGCTAAATTTACAAGAAAAGACATGATCAACATCAAGTGCCACACAAATTCTATGTGGGCGACAAAATGTGGCTATATTTGCAGAAGGAGGGCCTCACTGGACCTCACCGCAAGCTTCACCCACTCTGATATGGTCCATACATCATGACCAATGTTGTAGGGGAAAATTCCTTCGAGCTCAGTATTCCACCATTCCTTGGTCTGCACCCAGTGTTCAATGTGAACCGCCATCGGCCCTACTTTCCACCTCTTTTGGACACATCCAACATGGCAGAACAACTCATAGCAATAGAGCTAAACCCAAGCTGCATGGAAAAATCCACAACTAATCAAATCATGGACACATATATCAATTACACCCACCAACAGAGGATCCAGCTCTATCGATTTGTCAAAGTCGGCCAAATAATTTCGCTAGGGCAAGTGGTTCACCAGGGTCCAGGTTCAACATAAATTTCCTCACCTCATGGAGGCTCTGCACACAATGGGGACCATTGATTCCTATGAGGGGAGGAATGATCCAGGTGTATATTGGTGGCCACCCACCCATTCCACCTATACCTCCATTCAATTTCATTAGTTTCCTTTATTTATAGTAGCATTTACTATTTTTAGCATTTTTTCGGATCGTGAACTTGTGGAGCAGTTTTGACCGCCTAAATGACATTTTTTTGAGGTCTGCAGCAGACCCATATCCATAGGCATGGACATGGGAAAAACTTGTAGTAATCAGAGAGACAATTATGATGATATATATTACACGCCAAATGGAGATAATATGACCAAGTTACGACCCCGGGAAGTTGCCTGCCCAACTAACCCCAACGGGGCCCACAAACTCTTGGTATTTCATCTCCAAAGGTTAGTGTTTTGCTTATTTAGGGTTATCCTATGTTGTTCAATAATAAAAATTCCCTTGAGCCTCATTATAACATAGTTAGGAGGCTTGTAACTGCCACATCTCTTCATAGAGATAAGCTAACAACGCCCTAGCTAGTTTATTTTCATTTTTTCTGTAAGCATATTTCAGTTATTTGATATTAATGAAATGAAGTTTTATTTCTACTACATCTTTGCGTTTATGTGTATTTCCATATTTTATTTCGTTCTTGCATTAATTTGTTTCACTGGTATCACAGTGGTCTGCTCTTTCTCGATCCTTCTTTGCATGTCTCCAACGAGGTTGGGGTATAAGGAGTTAGGCTTGATCTGGTGGAATATTCGTAAGATCAATCTTTCAAACCTTGACAACCACCCATGGGGCAAGAAAATAAAGAATACAGAGTAGTATATCCTATAAAAATATTTCTCGAGTCCCTCATGAAACAAAGCAACGCGATGATGGATAGCTTCTCCCAGATCCTTCTATGGCTTCCCACCAGCGACACATCTGCATCCAATAGCCACTCTAGAGGCACCACTCCTTTTAAGGTACAAGTAAACTTTGAAATCTCCATATTTGAGGGCAAAATATATGCATACGTCATAGATATATGGTTGAATATATTAGAATTATCTTTCTTGGTTCATGGCTTTTCCAACTGGGAAAAGAATACTTTTTCACTCCTCAAAGTCACCCCCCATGTCAAGGACTAGTGGGAAAATTATTGTGAGAAAAAGGACTAGAGGTAACCCTCTCTATTCTTTATCACAATAGGCTTGGGATTCTATCCAGGACTCCATCAAGGAACAATATTATCCCTTGTGGAGCTATGAGGACAAGTATATACAATGGACTATGCTGCGGTAGCAAAGTGATCAAGATGGGCATGAGCTAATGAATTTGTTCCATACCCTGCATAAGAAGTTTGGTATCAAATATTCAGAGAAACCTTTGGTGTTGAAGTACCACAGTTATCTGCATAGATACATTCAGGAGTAAATGGAGTTCCTTGACATCTCCTTGCTTGGTGTAGCATAACGGTATGCTGCCAAGATTGAGCATAATTTCAAACAAAAGAAGTGATAATTTGGATCTGTGAATCAAAATAAATGTAAAGGTATCCCCAAACTGAAAAACAAAGGACAAATCCAAGGTGAGGTGGCCCAAGAAAGCCCGCCAAAGCTGCAAGAAAATAACAACGCCATGAAGCCAAAGAAGGAAACAGGAAAGTTGTGTCTAATCCATAAGAGCTCCACTCACAAAAAAAGTGAGTGTCAGACCAAGGAGTCACTGGTGGTCGAGCTGAAGGATCCTTAATAGGATGCATGCTCTGAATCTGAATCAGAACCTGACAAGGGGAATGAAAAAGGGAAGAATATTACCCATGCGAAGCCCAATGCCATTATTTCCACCACAAATATATAGAAGGAGGAACAATAAGAACTAGATGAGGGGGAGCGCCTCTTCCATTCTCAAATGTGGGTAAAATTTTCCTTGCATTAGTTCATTATTGAAAGCAGGAGCCAAAAGATCCTCATTTCAACAGAGTTAGTTAAGCGGTTGGGAATTTCGACCATAGCACACCCACAACCATACACCATCAAGAGGCTTCACCAAGGACATGAACTCCATGTCAACCAACAGTGTCTCCTGCACTACAACTTCAAGCCCTTCACAGATGAGGTATTATGTGATAATGCTCCTATTGATGTTTTTGATGTATTATTAGGCCAACCATACTTGTGGAAGCGACATGTTGTATATGAGTCTAGGCCTTGCGTTGTTATTGTTACTTTGGGAAATAAGTTGTACAAGATATCGAAGGTAGCACCGCCTACCACCATCTCTTTGGTTACTGCAAAAAAATGTTGTAAGCTCATTTCCAAAACCAGAAAATTTGTTTTCCTAATGATCCGCCCTCAGGGAAAGAAGAATAATGTGGTAACGACCTCCAAACAGGGCTCCTCCACTTGACAACAACAGATGGAAAAGCTTGTGGAGGAGTATGGGGACATCTTCACCTCCCCCATAGGGGTGCCTCTGCACTGTCAGGTCAAGCACTCCATCGATCTGACCCTAAGTGTGTCACTTCCTAATGGACCAATATATTGGTGCTCTTTTCTAGAGAATGAAGAAATCAATATTTAGATTCAGGAACTGTTGCAAAAAGGTCACATCCGAATGGATTCATCGCCCTATGGGAGCTCGATCATGTTGGGGCAAAAGAAGGATAGGACTTGGAGACTTTGCATTAACTATCGGGTGCTGAACAAGATCACTTTTTGAAATAGGTACCCGATCGCATGAATTGATGACCTGTTGGACTAACTCAAGGGGGGGAAATATTTCATCAAGATCGACTAGAAGTTTGAGTATCACCAGGTACCAATCGAACCCTCCGATGTGTGGAATACTTCCTTCATAGCCAAGGAGGGCCTTTTCGAATGGTTGGTCATGCCTTTTGGGTTGACGAATTCTCCCGCAACCTTCATGAGGCCGATGGACGACATCTTGTGACCATTCACCAACTCATTTATGGTGGTGTACCTGGATGACATCCTGATCTTCAGCCAGGCTTGGGAAGAGCACCTCCACCACATCTGACAGGTCCTATGAACACTGTGGAAACACAATTTTTTTTCCAATTTGGAGAAGTGCACTTTTGGCATTCCAGCACTGCTCGTGATCAACTTATTCTCCTGCCATCATGAAAACCTATTAGTATTAAACAAAACAATTAACAAGAATAATTTATGAATTAATAACTATTATCTCTAAATGCCTCTAGTTAACAACTTAATAATATAAAATAGATTGAAATACTAGGTACAATCGTGTATTTATTTGATAAGAAACCATAAAAATTTGGACAAAGATGCAGCTCAACATCCCCCCACGCTGAACTTCTTGCATTTCCTCGTGCAAGCCAAAACTATAAGACTATGAAATGGGGCAAGGAAAATGTCAGCAAAGATTTTTGCAAGAAAATATGAAGATGACTGATGTTGTAATGCATTCATTCGCTGGCAACATTACTATTACATTACCAGCTAAAACCATGTGAAATGATAAAACAAGATCAGGTATCAAATGTGGACATTATGGAGAAAATAGTGTTGCACAAACTTGTTACCTTGTCCCAAATGAATTCCCTGTTTTGTTTCTGTCCAAAGTCTTATGAAAAGAATCAAATTTTGTTGAAAAAGTGCAGTTTCAAAAAGATAAACACAAAATTCCTAAACCTATTAAAACAATCTCGTACCTAGGTCATGCATCACATATTTAGAGGCAACTACAATCACTTCACATTGTCGGAAACCAATACCTTGTGAATAGTCATCAGTGAGTAATTTTTCAATCTGAATACCATGAGAATTAAAGTGAGTTATGATACCAATCAACAACCTCTTTGTTGAACACTCTAAATTATGTTTTAATCCGTATTCAAAAATAAATTTCCTCTTAAATCTAGTACAAAGGATTACCTTCACTAAGAGTACCACATCATTCAAAGATTCTTCACTTTTGAAAGATAGAATTCAAAGCATAATTTTCAAATTGTCTTAAAACCATTTCCCAAGAAAATGATGAGTCTTAGGGAAAGAGAAGGATAACCAAGCAAATCATAGTATGCAGTTAACTTTAATACCACAAACATGGCCCTGCTGCCCGCAGGTGTCCATAACCTCGACAAGGATGTATTTTAACCTATCAAAATGTCAGTATCCCATTTACTAGATATAGATTCAAAGTTTCTTATTTGAATTTTTAGATGAAGGCCATTGTCCTGGCTTGGTAACCAGGTGATGGCAATGCCACTCACAATAATTAACATGAATGAACAGGTCAGCTCGTGATGAGACCTCCTGTCTTCCAGCTTTTTGGCTGAAAGCCATTACTCTAGCTTGGTGACCAGTAGTAGTAATTTCATGCAGATTAGGTCTCATGATCATGGTAGGTCGGCTCATCACGAGACCTCCTATCCTTCCCTAAATCTTTGTAAGCTCTGATTATGATTAACCTTAAAGGCTACTTAATAAGTGGGGAGAAAAATCTACTCCTTAAGAGTATAGGATGGCATGAAAATTTTTTAATGACTAATCATTGCTACCTGATTCCTGTACCCTAAGGACTTATTAAAGATATCCCAGATAATGACTGAAAGATTCTTTGAGTTAAGAATGCTAGTGTTCTCATAAATAGATCATTATGATCTTAACAAGAGTGGTCTACCATAGGGGGTTTCCCAATAGTACCTTCTAAGGGAAAATGAAAATATATATCTCAGACGACAACTTATTAGAGTGATTAATCATGGTTATTTTTGTAAAATCATGAGGTATTAGAGTCAATTGTACTCAACAAGATTTGTCACAAATGTGTGTGTTAAAAACTAATGTGGATCAAAAGTAGTTTTAATAGGCATTATTTAAAATTCAAAACCCTAACAACATTACAACAGTTTTATTCATTTATTCTCCTACCCTATTTTACCCTAAGAGGCAAAAGACTCCCGTTTAAGTATAGGAGTACTTCCAATGAAGCCATGTGCGTAACAAAATGTTGATTATACTCACACTTTGTTTTAAAGAATAGACTTCAAGACATACGAAAGCATGAGAAACCAATTTCTTCAATTGATATGGTACCAAGAGTTTCCGAATGTTGAGGAAATATGATGGCGTGATGACTGCTCGAAACCACGATTCAATGGAATCCGCATATTTATGATTTTCCAACTGATGCAAATCTTCCACAACTTGATATTCACTCTCTTGAAGGCATAAGGGATCTGGTGAAAGAGAAAAGATAAATCCCTCAAGTTCAGGTTCAAATATCTACTTTTCAAATTGAGAAGAATGGTTGAGAGAGATTCTAGGGTTTTGAGTTTCAACAACATTTTTAGAATAAGTTCCAATGGAAGATTTCTCCTTTGGTGGTCTTTTAATTACAATTTCCCGGGGTGAATTTTCTATGGTAATGGAGGAAGTTTCCAGATTCATTCCCTTTTCCAACATGGAAGGTGTAACATTTTGTTCAGTAGGGGAATCAATGGAAAGAATAGGTGGTTCAAATTGTTGTGCAAACTGATGGTTTAGATTAGGGTTTAGGATGTGGTTTGGGCTAGGGTTTTGGTTAAGGTTTGGACTATGATTTGGATTTGGATTGGGGTTAAGCTTTGAACTAGGGTTAGGTCTAGGTTTTAAATTAGAATTAGGGTTAGGTCTAGGGTGTTGATTAGGGTTAGATCTAGGTTATGGATTAGGGTTATGTCTAGGGTATGAACTAGGGTTAGGGTACGGTTGCACATAAGGTTGGGACCATGGACGAGGATAACTTAATGGTGCATTGGAAAGAAATTATGGTTGTTGTTGGTGCTCATATGATTGAATTTGCATGGGAGATTGCCCTAGAGATAAGGATCCAAATGATTCTTGAGGCCATGGAGATATCTGGCTTGGGGATGGCATCCAAGGAGAGGGCCACTACGGCCACAAGTAGGATATTCAATTGGAGGAGGATTAAAAATTTGCCATGGAACTGCAGGATTATAAACATGTTGAGGAACTTGCTCAGGAAAATAAGAATTATTCCAAGTATCAAATGGTGTTGGGTTTTGAGTTATACCTGGTATTTGATTCGATTCCTTACTTGATTCCCTGAGTACCTTTCGTAATCGTGTCAGTGATGGGTAGCATTTGGTTTCATGACCATCCTCGCAAATTTCACAAACTATTAGACCGCTAAGTGGACACTTTCCAAGGCAGTGTTTCTTTCGATAGTTGCCGCAAAGGATAAGCAGTGGTTCTTCATCCTTCTCTTGCTCCTGTAAATCATCCAATTTTGAAATCAAAGATTTAATAATATTGAATGTATGTTCAAGAAATATATTAAATTCTACACTTGTGAATTGTTCATTAGATGACTTGTTTATCTCTGTAGCGGCATAAAAACTCCTCATTGAATGATTCCTCAAAATACCATCTTATTTTCTTCAACTGGCACATGGATTAGTATGCAAGGGTTCTTACAACACCCCAAAAATGATATAACGTTGAAGATTGGACTCTAAAGATAAATTAATTTTAAAAGCTATTGGCTGAAATAAAGCTCACCACGCTTGCATTAAAGCAAAATGTCGAATCAAAGTACTATTTAATCTATGAAAAGAAAAGAAATTTGGAAATTAAATGTCTAAATCCTGCTTCTAGTTCTACACATAAAGGAAATAATGTTCAAGAGATACTCAATATGGCCAAACTTTGGAGAAAACCCACAAAAGTGGATGCGTGGCTCTTCACTCACGTCTTACCGTACACTCTCTGCCCTCTGATGTCTTGCAATATCCTTGAAACTCTGTAAGAAAATTTTACCTGAGCCAAAATACAACTCCCCGACAACGGCACCAAAATGTTGGGAAGTTTAATTGTCGTATTAAACCTCTCAATATTAATTCTCAATCCGGGAGTCGTAAACGTGAGTTGTACTGCATATTGGCTTGGCTCAATGGTCATAGTATAAATATATTCCTTTGTGATGATAAACTAGGTACCAGAATGAAACACACCTTTGCTGGAAAATAAACAATATTGAAAAGGGAACCTACTTAACTAATTCTATCAAGCAAAATCCATACTGCAATAAAACTGTAAGGAAATTCAAGGCAATCCTCAATCATTCTCGCACTCGAATTATACTTTTTGAATCTCCTATGATATCTTGAAAACCCTGATCTATTTTTTCCTTTCATTAACTTGAAACTATCACTTGAAACTAATCTTGAGATAAGAAAAAAAGACACACATATTATTCTAATGATAACTCACACCTGAAACTAATTAGAACTACTCTTCATAATAAATTCAAGATTCAAATTAACAAAGGACATTTATAATTTTTGCTAGAAGAAAACCACTCAGCTTCATGTAAAATAACATCTAAAATATCCTATTAAAAATATCATTGCAAATAATCTATGATAATCTTTCAAAACATTTTAATCTAGATTAAATGAATCATCCAAAAACGAGCTTACTATTCAAACCATGTAACTCAATAATGAAAAATAAATCAAAATCATGTAAATCAATAATGAAACTAAATCACCATTCAAATTGATATCTCTACCTGCACAATAAAATCCACACTCAAACTTGCTCTTATAAGGAAATGATTACACTACGAAAACAAGAATGATTTTAATTAAAAATAAATCTAACTATTAAGAAAAGTCCCAGGAAGCATAAACAAATCAAATAAGCATTAAAACCTGCAAACATTCAAAGAGATTATGTAATGCAAACCAAACTCTAACTCAAAGCATTAAATCTGTTCACCCTCCGATCACTGAGAAATCGTTGTATTCATATGCTCCCATTACATTAGATTTGACAAGAGGGATAGAGCATAATGTTATATTACAGTTATCAAACACAGGTTATGTAATGAATAATAATTCTCATCACGAGACGAATTATTCACTATTATTAATACTTGTGAATGGAATTTTCAACATCTGGTCACCGAGCCAAGACAATGAATTTCGAGGAAATTAAATACAAAATGTCTAAACTAAATTCCTCTAAAATATTTTCTAGTGGATGGTTTACTAGCATTTCTTGAGTTAAAAGGTAACCCTGTCGAGGCTATGGATGCGTAATGGAAACAATGGCTCTATCTATGGCATTGGAGTCTATATTTATGTTAAAATCATTAACAGGATTTGCCTCTTCATATGTAGCTGACATTAGCAACTAGTTGTTGGAGATAAGTTACTCTCTTATGTAATTGTTGGTGAAGTTTGCAAATGATAATCATTATTTTTGGTGTTCGAGAGAGACTTTAACACTCAAATATGAGTCTTATAATTATACTAAGTTCATATTTATTCCTTATCCTTTTTTAATTTCATTGATCTATTCCAGAGATAATTGTTTCTCCCAGTGCATCACCAATTATTGTGCCAAACAACAACCCCCATTTTTATTTCAATTCATAATAATAATGAAGACCCTTTTAATTTTTCCTTATATTAAGCCATTTAATAAAAAAAAGAAGGAAATTAAATTAAATGAACAAAAAACCTCAACATGTTCTTAAAATAAATTAAAGGAAAAATATATCAAAAAGGTTAAGCATGGGCTTAAAAGCTTCAAAACTCAGAATCACTCTATGAGAGGCCATTTTTTAAACACTGCGAGATTTACCTCACCCATGATCCACATGGAACCTTTCATTTCCCACCCAAACATCTCGATCTCAGAATCTCATAAAATTATTCTAATTTTTAATATCTTCGAGCTTCTGATATCACGTTGATATCCAATATTAATCTCGAGCTCTCTTATCTCATAACTATTATTTAAAAACCCCTAAGATAATTAATGTTATGAAGCCTCCTCTTATATCAAAATCTCATGATATAGGATTGTTGTCATAAATCAATTCAAATTCCTTTTCACCTATTTCCATCTAGGAACCCTAACATATCAAATAATTGCAATATCGTAAGTTAATTGAAATTTTCTCCAATATCTCTATCCTGAGCTCTTATGTGGCACCCTTCATGTTGTTTACTATCCCATCTAGTTAATCAACTTAACGTCATAATTATGATCCTCGAACAAATAAAGGCTTCATTGATGGACATATTTGGCTTAAAATAATTTTTACACTGCATTTTATTATTCCATTTTGAGCCTCCATATATATTTTTCTTGTTAATATCTATGTTTACTTCCTCCAGGTGATCTTGGATCCTCAGTATATAGAAGAGATGAATAAAGCATCTAAATCCAAGAATAAGGTTTCATAGCAGCCACCCATGGGCTCATATATTAAGGAAATTTATGACAATATCCCGAGAGTTGGATTATTATTTGATACGGTGCGTACCAGAGGCTTCAGTAATTATTTATTGGAGGAAATGTATCTGTTATGAAACCAACTCCAAAAATGGAAGAAAAGAGAGATCAACGCCTTAGAAATGAGCCACTTCGAGGGGGAAACCTCATTTACATTACATAAATGAACAATTCTTTGATGATTCAAATGAAAAAACCTCCTTTCTATATATAGGAGTCCATGGGGTCACAATATAATCTTAGCCGACCTAACAATAATAATGTAAGGACACACAATAGCAATAGTGGGGTTTTATGGGGCACAATAATAACAATATGGGGACTAAAAGGGTACAAAAATAAGAATAAGGGGGCTACAATAACAACAATAAGGGACTACACTAGTCATATAAGGACCTAACATGCCCCTCTCCTTCAAACAAGTGTTGTCCTCAACGCTTGATTATTTCTTGATGCTTTTGTATAAAATTCTCATCCTCCCATGTGGAAAATTCAATGGGTAAGTTCTTCCACTTGCTGAGATACTCTGAAATTGATCAATTTCGTAGTTGTCGAGTTCTTGTTTCTGTGACTACTTCAGAAATTCTTTCGCTTTGATGTTAACCTTCCTGTTGTTTCTTTCGATTCTGCACCAAAGTTAGGTTATCCTTTGAGAGTTGGAGAACTTGTTCTTGACGCTTGATGTGATCTTCCACTACTTTATCATCCATATTAGCTTTCAATTGATCCTTCAAATCGTCCAAATTAGCCTTCATTTCTTCTTTTAAACCACCTATGTCATCTTTGATTGCTCTTTGTAAGATCAAAATTTGTTACACTTGGTACCGTAATTTTGATATATCATATTACAATTCTTCCTCTTCGAGTGTCCTAGTAGATATTTTTGAGGGCTTAATGGGTGCCGAATTCTTTTTAGGGGCCATTTTATAACCCAATATTGATATCTATGCTTCAATATTCCCTTGGAATCTCTTCAAACTCATTTTTCAAACAAGACTTATGCAATTTCAAAACAAAATACACACCTTTTTCTTGATTTTGAGGATCTCGATATTGAAACTAATGTATCTATGCAGTTTAGGATCCCTAAGAATTGATATTTAGTCTTGTAGTAGCCCTATGATTCCTCTTTCCAATGCCATAGATCTGACCTGATTTGGATTCTTCAAGGAAAATGTATTCCCAATCTCCCACAATGGCTTAATTATGGACTGGTTCAGTAGCGCGCACTTGTACGGCGTGCCAAGTGTCATTGTTTCCTCCTTTGGCACTGAACTTTATACACATAAAACTACAATCTGTTTAGTTTCGACCAATTTTTACATAATTCCAATCCGATGCTCAGAGAGAGAGTTATGACAATGTTACCAAGGTAACCTCTTTGAGATGAAATTCGGGATCCTACAAAAACCCTTACTTCCACAGATCATATCTCTAAAAATATTACGAACCAAGATCTAACATTTTTAGAAGATGTCCCTCAGGATTTCTTCACAAGTGGATTTTTTTTATAGCTTCTGAACCTTCGTAGAAAAAAAGTTATAGTGAAAATTCCACGATGACCTGTTTGAAGCAGCAAAACCCTAGAATCCAAAGCTATAGTACCAAATGTTATGAAACCAGCTCCAAAAATAGAAGAAAAGAGAGATCAATGCCTTATAAATTAGCCACTTTGAGGGGGAAACCTCCTTTAGATTACATAAATGAACAATTCTTGGATGATTCAAATGACAAAACATTCTTTCTATATTTAGGAGTCCATGGGGTCACAATATAGTCCTAGCCGACCTAACAATAATAATGTAAGGGCACACACTAACAATAGTGGGGTTTTATGGGGCACAATAATAACAATATGCGGACTACAGGGTTACAACAATAACAATAAGGGGGCTGCACTAACAACAATAAGGGGCTACACTAAAAATATAGGGACCTAACAGTATCAATACTTTGAGGATGAAGAACCTAGATTTACAGTAAAAAAAAATGAACAACAGATGATCAAACTCCCATATCATAAGCCACTGAGAAAGATGAAACCAATTAATTTTTTCACATAGTTGGGGTAAGGTCGAGGCTATTACCATATACGGACATGTTTTGATGGGTGGTATAAAATTTAGATATTTCAGAGAGGAAAACTCATACGATAAAAGGAATGCTCATTGGCTCCTTTACCAACAAATACCTCTAGAGTATGTAGCACTTTCCACATGGCCAATGCATTTAAAAAAATAAACATTTTTAAACCTTCATAAAGGAACATGGACACCTGGAAGACTCAATTAGAGAATTTTTTAAAGGCTTCAACAAGCACAAGGATGAGGAAAGTGGTCAGTTTTCGATTGATTCTCTTGCATCCATTTTTTCTCAAGTTGCTTCTATGTTGTGTCTATTATATTCCTACCCTAATGTGTTGAAATTTCTCGAAACCTAGGTACCTTCAATTCATGGATCCTTCGAGGGTTTTATATTTTATTTGGCTACTCTTCTTTTCTATAGTTTTTCCAACCACATTTTAGCTTTCGGGTATTCCCGAAACATCTCTAAAGACAAGCTTCCTCTTTTCTATGTGTCTTCCTGCATGATGGATTCTCTATGTTTTTCTTTAGATTTCCTTGAAATGGGATGGAAATGGGCCATGCAAGAACCTAAGACTATATTTATCATGATATTTTATGGGAAACAAAGTATTTCAATAATTTTTACCAAATATTTCACAAAGTAATGATTATTATCTATGAAATTATCTTTGGATCCTGACCATCCCGAATGTCACTAGAGGCCATGGATCATCTTTTTAGGATTGGAAATTGGTTCGGAGAGGAACTACTTACTTATATCAGAGTATGGGGAATTCAATGTCAACCACATGTTTAACGCTTATTTCTCCTAGGAAAATAAGTTTGTAGGGAAGTGGCCTATAAGACTATAGGTTATGGAATTATTAGAGTGTTGAAGCCTTATAATAAGAAAGCATGGTCTCCCTTCCCCCATGATATTTGATATATTTACATTGGCTAACTATCATTATGTTGAAAACAAATCATAGCCATCTGAGCTCTTAAGTTTTCCACCATACCAAACAGGCTTTATGATCCAAATTTATATGTTAAGAATGTAACTTCTTCACAAGGGATTGGGACGTTCATTCAGTAGGAAGATAAATTTGATGATATTTTTGCTCAATATCCCTCCTACATCACAATGCTAAATCATGTTGATGATCAACTGACACTGGAGGAGAAAATCCAATTTTTAGATTACAGGACTTTCAGAATAACCATCTTGCCTCTTGATCGATTAAAATTACATCTCCAGAAATTTCCATCTATGAAAGAACCTATTACCACTACTCAACCTGTAACTTCATCCCAGTTATTACTTCCTCCTCAGGGCCAGCGAAAAATGTTATTATAAGTTCTTCCACTTTATAAGGAGAAGTATTTGTTAATAATCCTAAATTGAACGAAGCCTAAAATTAATTTGATATGATCATTAACCCACAGACGAAGGGTGATGCCACATATGCTCAAATTGAGACTTCTACACACCAAACCAACACTCCAACTACTCCACATGGTACTAGATAAGTCATAGGGCTAGAGAATACTACAAATCCTAAATATTCTATGTCATTTTAGAAAGAAATTGAAGTCATCCATGCTTATCCTGCCTCTGTGGTTAACCTCAATATCAAGGAAATTCCTCCATTGGATATCTTTTACAGTCCTCAACATAAATATGTAGTCAAAATAGGAAGAAAGAAAATGAAAATTGATCAATCTCAAGCATTAGTACCTGAAAAGGCTTCTCCTTTTTAAATCCTATGGAAAGGTTCTTCCACTACACCGACGGATGAATTAGGAAAGTTAACTCAATGCACAGGAGCATATTCCTTAGCCACTATGGGAAAATAAATATAGGTTCAAGGGTTTCTAAAAAACAAAAGGAAGATAAATTTACCATGATGGAGAAGATATGTAATTCAGAGAATAAGAAAATTAATGATCAGTGGCAGAAATAATTGACTGAATTGCAACAAACATTTGATGCATTGAAGCTACAATATGATGAAGAAATGAAATTTAAAGACATCCAAATCAAATAAATCCAACAAACATTAGAACAACTACAATCTGATCATCCTCAATTGACATGGTTTAGATGATAAGCCAATGAATTGAATTCTTTACTCAAGTATCAACTGAAGAAAAAAAATTGTGATAAGATTATGAAAATTTAAGATCAATCCAAAACAAGAAATTCACTTATAGATCAACTTGTTGAAATGATGAGTTACTTTGATGAAGTAAATGACCAGTTAAATTATTTCTTGACTTGGAAAGAAAGCATAGAAGGAAGGAAGGAAAAAATTCTTAAAATTGATGAAAATCATAAGTCAATTATTTTCTGAGAATGGGAAATAAGGATGAAGCAAGTTGAGGCCTCAATTAATGAAGTCCGATATTTATCTAATTCCATTATGGAGTTCGTTAATGATTCTTTTTTGTAAGAAAATTTCATATCTTCCTGCATTGAATATTCTCTTCTAGCTGTCAAAACAATAGCAAAATATTGGTTTGAGGATGGTACAAAAATGGATGAAAATATCGAACAGTTATCTAAGGTTGATCTCGAGCAACACCGGAAGATTTTCGTTAAACCTATGGATGGTACTCAAGAACCTATCAAATGTCGCCACCCATATGATGGCATATTTCAAGGTTTCCATATTTTCTAGCCAGATGTGGATTAAGCCAAAATTTGCTCCCAATCTCACTAGTCTTCTCAATATTTACATGCTATGACAAATCACAACTAGGCAGTATTCATATTGAGTTCAAAACTGTTGTAACAATTCCCTTTTTTTCCTTTTATTGTTATATTCTTGGTGAGAAAATCCAAGAGATTTGTTGTGCTTCCTTTTGTTTTGATTATAAATTACCCTCTCCAAGACTGGAGAAAGGGTTCTGAATTTGGAGAAGAAAAGACTTGAATTGCACTTTTGTGTTTAAGTTTTTCCTTATTAAGTTGAACCAAGAACGGTTCCATAATGAGAAAATTCTCAATCTCTTGGTTAATATTATCCATTGCATATGTTTCTTTTCTTTGAAATAAATTATTTTAATGTTTATATTGTTTATGTATGTATGCTTTTATTGGTATTTCACGATCACTTTTTACATGTTTGAATGAAATTAAATCCATACAACAAACAAACAAAAAATATTTCATATGTGATGTTTCGCTAAAATTATTTTAATTAACTATTTAATTTAATTAATATTCTTTAATTGAATTGAATATTGTAATCACATAATAATCCTCATTATTGTGTTTATTACGAGATCTTCTATCACATATGATTTCAACTTTCCCGAGTAATATAATATATTATAGTAACTTAAAGCTAGATAGTTAGAATATATTAATAATCCATAGATTATATTACCAACCTCACTAATCCCACCACATATAGTTTTCTGTGAAAGAGAGACTGGTCCCATAAACCCAATTAGAGCCACTATCCCAAATGGAAAAGGGTCTAATTGGGGCCGTGAACGGGTGGTTTTCCCCCAAAGTTCATGATGCCAATTATGACCATCAACACTTTCCTACTTTGTCTACTAAATATATTCATTTCATAGTTGAAAACACTTTCTAAATCAATAATGTTCTCAACACCGATGAGCTGCACAATTTCTTTTCGATTTTGTATATATTCACTAGATCTAAATTTTGCAAACACAAAATCAGCTCTAATAATTGGAATTGTGAAATTTTTTACACATAACATTTTTCAATAAGTATTTATTGAAGATACCAAAGATAACATTTATAGAAACGAGTGAAAATATACCTCGACGCTAAAAAATCATCTCGTCCATTTATTACGCATCTTGTTTCTATGTGACTATAAATTCTTTACAATAATGGCAACTAGTTCACGGGCTGTCAATAATAATTCTTGCTGCAAAAAATTGTGACAAGTATGTTTATTACGAAACTACAAGGTCGCGTAGCTAGTTCCTATTACCTATTCATTATCGTCTTTTAATTATGAATAACCTAAAATAAAAAAATAAAAAGCTCAAAGAAGCATGCATTTTGACCAATTATTGCAAATTTCTTCACTCTCTTATCTGCTAACATAAATAAATGATGGCTCAAATACTAATGGAATTTTTTTTAAATTCCATGAACATACAGGAAAAGTGTTACACAAAATAGGAATATGCAGAGAATATATGCAAAGTAGTGAGTATGTACAGAGAAAGGAAAATGTAAAAAAGACAACAACACTTCCGCACATTTTCAAGTTCCGCACAATGTTGGTAATTTTTTTCCTATCTTCTGTAATTATATGATTACTAATTAGCTTAAGTTATGATAATAAAATTAAAAAAATATTAAATTATTATTTCCTTCCAACAGTTAAATTAATTACCTATTCATTTTGGACTTCGCATGACAATGAATAAACAAATCTATCGTTACATCTTATATGAAAATAACTAAAATTTACAAAAGTATGTTGTATTGCATTTATAATTTCTTATGAACTTTATTCCTTCAAAAAAGAGGTATATCCTTTGTAGTCTTACAATCGCTTAAGGTATAAAAAAGCATGAATTGCATTGTGGTCACTCTAGTACAAATGTGAAATATGAACATGACATTGTTAAAGAGGAAAATTTGTCCAAATGTGATCAATAATTGTCTTGTTCCCAGAAATAAAATTCATAAATATTTATTGTAATTCCTTGCACCACATATACTCTAATAGTTGTTTACTTGTTTTTCTATATGTATTAATGTCAATTTTGAAATCTCCAATAAGTATAAAAATGTAATCACCAAGTGTGAATTGTTCATTTGATATTGCTATTTCTTCAATGATTGCGGAAATAGGTACAAGTGGCACAACATATACATTTATTATTCATATCCAACATTGGAAATATTCTTATGACAAAAAAAATTCGATTATGTTTTTGAAAATGTATTTTGTTGATACAATTTCTATGTTTTCTTGTATGCAAGTAAGTACTCCATGAAGACAATTTGTTATGTTGAAATTGAATTTACAAAATTTAGTTTTAGAAGGTGGAAATTTTAAATGTGTTTCCTAAATACTGATATTCATAGCATTCATTAAATATTCATCATGAAAAATTTTATTCACATGAGCATGTAGACTCAGATTATTCAAACTTGCAATCGTTAAAATATTTGCACTTGTTATCAGCTTCTCTATGTACCCTTATTTCCATGATGCTCTAATTATTAAGTGTTTTGTTTCTTATAATACTTTCTTATTTACACAAAAGCTATTTTGTGTTAGTATTTAAAGAAGATATAACAATTATTTCATTATAAAACGTGACAGTGGTGTGTAAACTAGTTCATCTGTCAATATGCCACTTGGATCAAAGCAAGTCCATTTAATGTTAAACCCAATGATTGATGAATTTTTCTAGCACAAGATACTTTTATCAGAAATTATTTGTGCACTATAGTTGTAAATCTCTTTCTATTACATGTCAATGATTTTGAAACACACAATATTGGAATCGAATCAAATGAAACATTTTTGTCATACAGTTCATGATACTTGTTTCTTTGAAGTTTTCTGATATCTGGATTTACAAAATATATCCATAACACATCTACATTATTGTTATTTTTCATATATTTTTTGCATATTCGATCAGTTACATTAACAATACCATCTTCTATATTATATTTCCCTACATATATCTCAACAATAACAGTGTGTTCGATAAGGATTCTCGATGGTAATATCATTGTATTCTCATACGCAACAAATTATATTTCCTTGCTGTGAGATTCTCCAATTGCATCAAGAACTGTTAGCTCTTCATTTAAATGTGACATAATTTTTTCGTTATGTTTTTGGTCATCCATGTTTCTGTAAAATGAGTATGGAAACAATGGATCCATTGGAGTAGGCCTATAGCACATATCATTTATATTTTTATGTCTTCATCATATTGTTGATTCACTCGCATTTTGTTAAGGATTTCAATGAAATTGATGTCTCTTTTATGCATTTTCATGTGCAATTCATAGCTTTTGAATTTCTCTTTCCATAAATCGTCTACCAGTTTTTCGTTCCCTAAAATTGGTTGCTCTAAAATCAAATAATATTTGATCGGTTGCGCTTGGAACAAGTCACTTGAAAATATTACATCAAAATTTCCAAAACAAGCTAACGGAGTATAGTTAATTTCGCGTAAGTGTTTGTCAACATGGTATAATAATGTTGAACCTATCAAAGATGCCTCATTAATAAGCATAACACGAAATTTTTTGCAATGTTCTATTAATGTGTCTAATTTTTCACCTTTAAGTGAAAGATATTTCGATTTTTTAAATGGTAAATGGAATGAAAAATGAAATGTTATACCACCCCCACTAAACGCTTCTCTTCCTGTATATGTTTTAATTATTCCTTTTAATTGAGATGGGTCATATCTGAACATGTTAGTGTACAGGTGAATTAGATATTGGAGTATTGCTATAATAGTAAATGTTTTTCCAACACACGCGCCACTTGTTACTAGTACATGCAATGGATCATTTGGACTTTTTCTCATATCATCCACTATTTATTTGACTATATTTTCCTATTATGGGTTAATAATTCTCATGATGTCATAGAATTTTTTTTCTTCTACTACTTGTGGTTACTTTAAAAGTTGATAAGGTCTCTCAACTATTGATTTTCATTTCTATCCTTTTGCAAATATTGAATATCTGATTCGATATCGTATTCTTGATAATGTTTATCACTTTCTATTTATTCACATGGAGCTAAATTTCTTTCAAACAATTCACTCTCCTTTTTTTCAAGATCAGAAACTATACTATCAATTCTATTCCACATTGTCATTATTTGTTCGTGAATTTTAGCTCGCTACATTTTATGTTTTTTCTCAAATAGGAAATATGTATTCTCCCAACTCAAATATTGATCTTTAAATACATTCTTTCCAATACGATATGGGACATACAACATTAATTGTTCTATGTAATAGTTATCAACATCAATATGTTTATTATACTTTACATAGTTTATATCATATGGTCTCTCAACGCCTCATATTTTTTTCCTAGTAGTGTATAATTCACTCTACTTTTTTTCAAGATCAACAACTATACTATCAATTCTATTCCACATTGTCATTATTTTGTTCGTGAATTTTAGCTCGCTACATTTTATGTTTTTCTCAAATAAGAAATATGTATTCTCCCGAACCAAATATTGATCTTTAAATACATTCTTGCCAATACGATATGGGACATACAACATTAATTGTTCTATGTAATAGTTATCAACATCAATATGTTTATTATACTTTACATAGTTTATATCATATGGTCTCTCAACGCCTCATATTTTTTTCCTTGTAGTGTATAATATTATGAAAATTGCACTAAACATATATTTCCAATTTTTCCTGGTCATTGCACATAGCCATTGATAATTGAAAAATGTTTGATCATATATTGCTAAATTATGAATAAATATATATTTCCTCGAACTAGTATTCAGTGGAATTGACAACACTATATATATATATATATATATATATATATTGTTGTGTATAATTTTTTGGTAAGTTCACTAAAGATTTTCCAAGCCTTGAATTTGTTTCTATGATATCACCATCATTTTTTTACACTCACTTTGAACACGTTTAAACATTGTTGTCATTGTTATATCTACATTTTTCATATATGAACTACAATTGTTGAAAATGGAAACAATAAATATTAAAAATGGCATTAGGAAGGATTTTAATTTAATTTTCCTTTTAATTAAATTAGAAGAAAATTGTAATTCCACATCACATGGCAGCTTGTACAAGTTAACTAGTTTAGGATGAATTATTTGGTTCAATTAATTCAAGATGAGGATCAAACTAAAGACATATATAGTGTCTCCTACTTTATAGGAGCCATGGTTGAGTTTATTTTTAGTTTTAATTAATTAACTCATTTATCTGAGTTAAAGTCAGTTTAACTAGTTTTAATTGATGGAGGAACTGGAGAGAAGTCAAAGTGTGGAAATTATATTTAATTCACATGTAGTGATTAATAATATAACTAATAATTAACTCATAAATAACTCATGCATGTCAGTATTGAGAAAGACCCAGTTGATATTGGAGTTAAAGGGAAGTATACTATCAATTGTATAATCATCCAATTGTACAGGTGGTGCATAGAGTTAGAGGAAGAGCCTTGATGTATTGCACAATAATTATTGGGGAATTTCCTTGTTAATAGGGCCCAATTACCCAAGGAAGTTGTGTAAGGAAATAGGGATTCCTGAGGCCAAGAAATGGTTAAGTATTGAACCAATATTTCCTAGGAATCAATGAGACAGATAGAGATAGTGCAGAGATTTCTCAACTTGGAGAAAAAAATTGTAATATTATCATATTATTTTCTTATGAAATATACAAATAGTGGGGTTTTTAGCTGAGGCTTTCCTCAGATAAATATTTGTGTCGTGCAATTGAAATTATTTCTCCTTCGTGTATATGTGATTATGCAATTGTAATTGGTTTCCACAATTTGTAGAATAGATTTGTTATAGGTCAATTTGGGCATCATTCCCAATGACCTAGTTAACTGGGCATCATATAGGGTCTATCATTCCCTAAAATTTTAGTTGCTACATGCCCTAAGACAAAGAATAAGACAAATCAATCAAAGACTTTCATCTGAAAAGGTTTCCAAAGTTTGAATTTTATAATATATCATATGAGAGCTCACCAGCGCTGCCTCTAAAGGGACTAAGTGCATTGCATATGTAGGTAGCCCTATGCAAGGCTGCTTTTCAAAGCACTTCCCGACATCCATGGGTGCATTGGTCACATTGGGAGCGAAATTATGATTTTTCTAGAATCTCCACTTGGCTAGTGCCTTCTAGAAGAGTTCACATGTGTCAAAATTTGAATCCATGTGTCCATTTGACATCTACAATATTGGGAAAATGTCTTGCCTATTATTGGAAAGTCATTGATTGTAAAACTACCTCAGCTTCTCTATAAATTGAGCACAGATCTTAGTGTTTGAGAAGGAAGAATTGGTGTAGAGAAATGCTGGTGGATTTTTCATTGAGGAGATTGATTTGAGTGACATATTACTGGAGATATCTGCATTATGATGAGGCTGGGATGTTGCTGGATATGGTGATACTAAATCAATCATTGGGTTGTAACGTCCCCTTCTATCATCAATAAAGATTACTGCTTATTTTTCCCTATATACATCTGTATAAGCTTTGATTTTCAATATCATGATTTTTTATTTGATGTATATGGTTTATGATTTATTGATTTAGCTAAATAACTTGAATATACATCTGTAATATTGCTATCTCTTGTTGTTTAGTGTTCATTCTTGCAGGAAATATTTTTCATATCCGACTGGAATTTGAAGCTACAACAAAAGCGATAGAAGGAGACTTTGGAAGCGCTTGGATTCCAAGTAGGTTCCTTATTTCATTCTGTGTGTCTGTTTACAATTAGGAAATAATCTCGTAAAGTCTTTAATCTTTTGTTCTAGATTAGCACCTGTCTAGAGAAGAATGATTTATCCGCAA
Source organism: Pinus albicaulis (assembly GCA_034641835.2). NCBI lineage: Eukaryota > Viridiplantae > Streptophyta > Pinopsida > Pinales > Pinaceae > Pinus > Pinus albicaulis. The sequence continues at coordinate 30,426,666 of MU968359.1, forward strand.
TTTATAATTGCACACTAACAAATTGGCGACTCCGTTGGGGAAATTACTCTTTATCCTAGGTGTTTAGCCTCTGATTTTCTCTGTTTATTCACCCAGTAGTTGTTACTCACAAATATTGGGCTTTTTAAGATCCAAATTTGCAAAAGAAGTGTGTTAAACAGCTGTGTTTTTCTTTATACACTGCACCCTACGCACTCTTGGACAGGACACAATGCTTTGCATAGAACTATCACCCTTCCAGGCCTGTGTTGCAAAGCACTGTCTCTATTTAGAGACTGTGTTGCCTCCTGAAACCATCCAAATTCCCTTGAATTTGTCTTTGCAGTTTGTTTCAGTTTGTTTGCTGTTGTGTTTTGAAACGCCTGAGCCTCATATTGACCAGTGAATTCATCTACCTCTTCCTCCTTTGAAAGAAAATTTGTTCAATGTTTGTTTAAATCATTTTCATTTATCATTGGAAAGTTAATTTCAAAGTATTTTTATTGTCGCATTAGATCCATTTGACTTTGAAAAAGAAAATTGTCGTAAAATCTTCGTTTCCTGATAGGAGAAATTGTTGTTTCATTCCTCATTTTTCCTTCAAAAGAGAAATTTTTGTTTGCATTCCTCATTTATCAAAAGTAAAAGGCATTTTTTTTATTGATTTAGTGCACTTAGTTTCTTTTTTGCATTCATAACATTAAAGGAACTAAAAAGAAAAATTTGAATTTGCATGTAGTGGTTTGTGTGTTTTGCAAAAGGAACAATTAAGAAATCTGCATTTAGTTTTTGTTTTTTTAGCTCGCAAATTGATTTCTCTTTCCCTCTAGTAGCTAGGATTTTCATTGAAAAAATAAAAGTGAAAAATTTCTTATCATTCTTAGTTGAATTTTAGGAATTTTCCAATACATCATCACGGTGAACCTTTGAAAGGAAAATTTTTAAGCAAGATCAACATAAAATTAATCTTATTTTACCTAACAAAGAATTGGAACCATAACGATAACATTTAGAAGGTCTAGGCTAGAGACGTTTTCTGGCATCGTAAAACATAGCAATTATCGTTAACTTGTCTATGATACATTCCGAGTGTGATACCTCACTCCACGTACGTAATTATATCATAGCTTGTCCACATAATTTCGGGTATATCATGTGGTGTTACAATACGATAAGTATAAAGGAGTGCTCTCACAGTGTAGTTTCGCATCAGATAGCGCTAATAAGGACTTAGGCCTCCATGTACCTTCGAGTATATTTGGGAGGACAAATTTTAGGTGTTATCCATCCATAGTGAATTGAGTCGGTCGCCTTGTAAATTGTGATACACCGAACACAGAATTCAGGGAGATTTCTTGCCCATACTTCTTGGTTCGCCAGGAGGTATTTTGAAGTTCACAGTTTCTTGGTAAACCCTTTTGCCTAGCATTACCCTTTTATTTTGTTTATTTGTTTTTGTTTAAAATAAATCAGTAATCATGGAAGAACAAAATTATTTCCCCCATCGTTTGCGTAGACTAGCGTTAAAACCACCTTTACCACCAGAAGTACTTTTGGTAGGCGAAGGCAATCACGATCTACCGAATCAAGTACAATTTGTACCTCTGGTGAAACATCATTTTCCCATAAACCAGAGTTAGCTCAAGTTGTTTCTACACATCCTGGTTCGTCTACCGTTGTCGAAATGGAGTCTTCATAGCTACTCGTGGTCACGATCCATCCAATCAGTGAAACCATATCTCCTGGATCCGACATTATTCAACTAAAAATTGATCTAGATCCTACCTCTTTTTTGCCAGAACATCTGAATCCTGAAGTCGTACAACCAGAAGTTGTTCCTACCTTGGTCATCCCACAAATTTCTATAGCTATTGAATCTCTCATATCACACAGTCAACCACCTGAAATATACTTTGTGCCTGAGGGTGAAATACTTCCCCCTGGTTTAATTGTGATTGAATAAATCCCACAAGATGAAACACCTTTAACTCCAACCCATTTTGGGGAGGACCTTTACCTGTATGAGTCTTTTTCTCAATCGACACCATTTTCTTTTGTTGATCCTGTTTCTTTTCAAACTCCTGTCGATTCAAAAGGGTATACATTTGGTCAAGTAACCATGCCTGAACCAACATCTTCAGTTGGGCCATCTATTCCAATTACGTTAGCTCCTACCCTTGCTACCCCGTCGATGTTTACAACTTCACCAGAGTCATATTTTCATGGTGGCCCTTTGGCCCCATCAGGTTACAAATCATTATCTGGTATTTTCTCTGGTGCATCTTCAAATCCATGGACTTTACCAATTTCATCATCCGGTATTTTAACTGGTAATCCTATAGTAAGTACTGAATGACTTGATTCATTATACACATCTTCAGGGCAATATCAATTCGGTCCTTCTGGGTCTATTCCTTCAAGTACCATATCAAATGGACTCCCAACATTTGGAGAGAAATATTTTCCATCTTATTATTCTCCTCATGCTGGGGGAAAACCTTTGGTCACCCAATATGATAGTACTTTGTCACTTTTTGGTCAACCTAATGTCAAAATGAATGTTTTTCAATGGCAACCCACTCTGTCTATCCAACCACAAATGGTTGTATACTCGTATCAACCAGTTCAACTTGTTACACCCATATCATTTCCACTTGTCAATACATCTTTACCCCTGTTACAGAATAAAAATGTTGTACAACCTTATCAAACGGGTCCTTCAACTCAATATCCTCAAATTTTGGGTCCAAAGACTCCAAATCCTTCGGTTAATTTACAACAACATGTATTCGTAATCATTTATTCACAAGTTGGTTTACCATTTTATGGGATGTCACAACCGCAATCTGGTTATACTTATCAACCGAATCCAAGTTATGCTAATTTTGGTTATAACATTGGTGGACAAACCCCTTGGCAGCCATAGGTGCAAATGCCTCAAACTTCATTTCAACAAGTATCATATCCAGGTTTTGGTCAACAGAATCCTCTAGCATTTTCTTATCAAAACAACCCCTATCTGGGTTACCAGCAGTAGATTCCTTATGTTGGTTCTTAAAGGCCTGTTTCTCAAGAAATTGCATCTTACCCAGGTTATGCTCAACCTGATCTTAATCGACAGTTGCCCTTTGTTGCAACTTTAGAGTTACCGGATTTAAATCACCTAACTAATGATCCAATTAACTATGCTCCTTGTTGGTCGATGATACCTCATAAATTACCCTCGGATATTCCAAATTTCAATGGAGACCCTGGAGAAGATCTGTCGACTCATGTTATGACTTATAATTTATGGTGTTCATCAAACTCCCTAAATGATTATTCTGTTCAACTGTGTCTTTTCCAACGTATGCTCACAGGTCCGGCTGAAAAATGGTACATTGAATTACCTAGAGCTTCTTTTGATAATTGCAAAACCCTAGCTACTATCGTTTTGACTCATTTCTAGTTACCCATCAGGTATGAAACTGGAACGGAACTCTTGACCAATTTCAAACAGACTAATTCTACTCACATTTCTGATCATATTCATGAGTGGTGTCGTCGTTGTAGAATGGTTAAGACATTTGTTCCAGATCAGCTCGTTGTTGAATGGTTCATTAAGTCCCTGCTGCCATCTATAACTGAGGATGTGGCTAAGGGTGGTGTCCTCATAGAAGAGCAAGTTATCGCTCGTGCCCCATATTTAGACTTGATTTACACTCAATCTGGCACTCTCTATGAAAAAATTCCTAACATGCCGAGATCTAATTTTACTGTTCCTCCTCAATTAAAGAAATCTCATCCTAGAGACGGTTTGATTGGCACTGCAAGCACACATCACACTACAACATATGATCCTACTCCTGCTTCCAAAATTAATGCCATGTCATTTGACAAAAGCAAAAGTGAAAAGCAACCCGGAAGTAAGAAAAAGGGGAAATCTAAGAAAAAGAAAACTTCTAACCCGTAGGAAAGATCATCTGATCAATCGTCTAGACCTAGGAAACCTCGTTATCCATGCATAATCTGTAATGAGGAACACTTTGTTAGGGATTGTCCTCACCACGTTGAAGTCTAAAAAATCATCAAGACTTCCCATGCGTCAACTATGTTGACAGACCCATTTCCAAATCCGGACAGAAGCATGGTTGCTACGGATCTAGCTCCTAGTTCCCAAGTGTTAATGTTATTTGTCACAAAACCTTCAACAAATATTTTGGTGTCAACGTGTAATAAATATTGTGGTAGTTAGGCCATTGATCAACCTACTATCTTGATAATGAATCCGTCTACAGAATCAGTATGGCCTACTGCTATTCCTGAATTGACAATCAAGCCACAAAAGGGATTAATTCACAAATCGACATATAATCCTCGATCAAGATCTGCACAAAATTATAATATAGTTGAAGATTTGGCTCAATCCCCTTCATCTATGTCTGCCCTTGAGGTATTACAAAATTTTCCCTCCCAAAAACAGGCTTTATTGTCAGCCATTGGTGGAATTGATCCGACTGATTCTAATCTTGTCATCTTTAATCATACGAGCTATGTGCCGCAATTACCAACAGAATTGGCATTCTCCATACAAGTAAATGTTCTCAATCACCTTGTTAATCGCACTATTATTGATGAGGGAGCATCTGCATGCATTATGTCTCTAAATTGTTGGAAGTCACTTAGCTCGTCGTGCTTATCAAAATCATCAACCACGTTGAAGGCATTTGTTGGACGTACATATAAACCTTGTGGTATTATTAATAACCTGCATGTTGAACTAGGGTGAAAAATGGTGAATATTGATGTTGAGGTTGTTGATGGACCCCTTGACTATAATATTTTACTTGGAAGGCCATGGGTATATGCAATGACTGCAATTGTTTCTACATATTTTAGAATTATTTCCTTTCCACATAAAGGTACTATTACAATCATTAATCAGCTATCCTTCTTTGCCTCTACTTCGCAGGTAACTGGAAGTGTTCCATTTGTTCACATACCCCAACTATAACTTCAGAACATTGGTGTAGGACTCTTAAAGGATTCCACTTTAATGGGAACCTTTGCATTACTGCCACCAGCAACGTCGACAGAAATTTTTAAGTATAGAGACCTGCTACATGATCTCTTCCACTCTATCTGGCTTAAGGGAGAGTATGGGTGATTCTGAAATTACTACGTTGGATGAATTTCTGCTACCCAACCCTATTGAGTGGCATAGAAATCAATTTATCTAGCTTGGGCGAAAAGTCTGAAAGCAGCGTCGCCGAGTGTTTGGGTTGATCGTTCCTTAGATTTTGGTACTTCCTCTAATCCTTTTTCCTCAATCTTCTTGACAAATGAGAATATTTTCGAAGCCATGATGTTAGAAGGAGAACCATGGGAAGATTATCATCATTGTTCCCATCTTCCTGATTATGAAGAAAATTATATTAGTGAACTATATCACCCATCCATCAAAAATTTCTTTTCAAATTCTTTACCCATTAATGCAATCAATTCCGAGTGAAATCTGTCAAATATTGAAGAAACCATTTCTATTAATATTTCGACCAAACTTGGCATTGTAGAAAATCTTCATGTCGGTGTATCTTGTTCTCCATCAGAACTTGAATCATATCACTCTCTCTTTCGTGAATTTCGTGATGTATTTGCTTGGTCTTACGAGAAAATGTCAGACATAGATACTAGTATTGTTGAACACACTATTAATATGTATGCTATTGTCAAACCGGTGCGTCAACAGCTTCGTCATGTTCAGCCAAAGAAAGCCATTGCCATCAAAGCAGAAGTTGAAATAATTTTGCGTGATGGTTTCATATACCTTGTTCTGCTAACTGAGTTGATTTCCAATATAGTTCCTGTCATGAAAAATCAAGGAACCATTAGAGTGTGCGTCGATTATTGGGATGTCAATATTTTTTGTCCAAAATACAACCATCCTACTCCCTTTATCGACCATATTATTGACGATTGTGTTGGATGTGAAATATTTTCATTCATGGATGGATTTTCCGGCTACAATCAAATCAATATCCACCCAGAAGACCAACATAAGACAACATTCATTTGTCCCTGGGGCACATTCGATTATAGGAAACTACCATTTGGTTTAAAGAACGATGGGGAAACTTTTCAGAGAGCAATGGACTATGCTTTCAATGACATCAAGCACAATTTTCAACTGTATCTAGATGATTTACTAGTGCATTCACGAAATCGGACTGATCACCCGATGCACTTGAGAGCCATTTTCTTACGTTGCTGACACTATAAAATATGCCTCAATCCACATAAATTCATGTTTTGTGTTGGTTCTGGTCATTTTATTGGATTTACAGTCTCAAAATAAGGAATTCAAATCGACCCATTGAAGGTTCAGGCCATTCTTGATTTTCCTACACCATCAAACTTACTTCAGATACAAAAACTTCAAGGAAAGGATAACTTCCTAATAAGGTTCATTCCAAACTATGCCAAAATGGCTAAATAATTTACTCAACTATTGAAAAAAAGGGTTCCCTTCCATTGGGACCAAGTTGCGCAAGCTTATTTTGATTTTGTCAAGGACACTCTTGTCCGAGCGCCATTAATGTATCCCCCTAATTATCAAAATGATTATTTCTTATATATAGCCGCAGTCGAAACGACCATTGCTATGGTATTGTTCCAAGTAGAAAATGGAATTGAACATCCGATCTATTATTTGAGTCGTAATCTCAATGATACGGAAGTTAAGTATTCATTCGTAGAAAAGCTCGCCTTGGAAACTATTCAATTTGTCCAAATATTTCACCATTATATCTTGCTGCGAAAAACCACTATCATTTCGGAATGCAACCCCATGACTTATATCTTATCACGTCAATTTCTGGGGGGGAATATTCAAAAGGGATTGTTATTTTGCAGGAATTTGATTTGGAATTCATCAAATCCAATTCAAAGAAGTATTTACTTTTAGTTGAGCTTCTCTGTGACCTTCCCTCTCATAGCACTGCAACTACGTCGGAACAATAAATTCCTAACAAGTATTTGTTTCTGATTGGATCATCTGATCCTTGGTATGGGGATTTCATCATTTATCTCCAAAATCAAACTTTTCGACCTGATACCTCTGGCTCTTAACAGCAACATATTCGATACCAAGCCAAAGATTATCTGATCGTTGGCGATACACTTTATCGTTGTGGTGTCGATACCATTTTAAGGAGGTGCCTCACTCATGAGGAGGCCGAAAAACTATTAAATGATTGTCATTATGGGGCTTGTGGTGGACATTTATCTGGTTATGCTACCGCGTAGAAGTTACTTTGCATCAGTTATTTTTGGCCTACTATTTTTTGAGACTGCATCCTCGCGGTCAGAAGTTGTCACGCATGCCAGATTTTTTATCGTAAAATCCACAAACCACCAGCGCCAATGCATCATGTTGTCTCTGTGGAACCATTTTTGAAATGGGGGTATTGACTTCATGACCTATAACCCTCGTTCATCTCGGGGGCACGGTTATATTATTGTCGCAATCGACTATTTTACCAAATGGTCCGAAGCGATGCCTACATTCAACAACACAAGACAGACGGCTGCATTTTTTTCTTTAATCATTTTATCGCACAGTTTGGGGTCCCATAGGCTATAGTTAAAGATCATGGGAAGCATTTTCGCAATCACATGATGGCTGAATTGACTGCCATGTTAGGATTGTCAAATGATAATTCTACTCCTTATTATCCACAATCAAATGGACAAGTTGAAGCTATTAACAAAATTCTTAAATGTATGCTTCAATGAATGATAGGAATTCGTAAAATAAATTGGCATTTGATCATGTACTCTGCCTTGTGGGCATATCGAACCTCGGAGAGAAACACAACTGACTTTAATCCTTTTCAATTGGTGTATGGTTTGGAAGCTATCTTACCAATCCAATGTGAAATACCATCATTAAAACTCGCAATCGACTTGTTACCTGACACCTCAGAAGAAGAATCGTGTCTCCTTAACCTCATCCATCTTGATGAAACGCGTCGTGAAGGCCAATTTTCCAACAAAGCACATAAGAGACGTATAAAGGCACAATACGACAAAAATGTCCAGCCTCGCATTTTCTCATAGGGTGACTTGGTCCTTCTTTACGATCAAGAAGCTGATGTAATAGGTATAGGAAATTTTGAGCCATTATGGCATGGCCCCTATATTGTCAAAATATTTCTTGCTAAGGGTGCCTATGAGTTGGTTGATTACGATAGAATTCCATTGGCGTAGCCTAGAAATGGGTTGTATTCAAAACGTTACCATGCTTAATCATGAGCGTAGTAATTTTTTGTATTATATTGTATATATATGTTTTTGATTTTCATTCACTATCTTAATTTGTTTTTAGAGTTTTCTTGACGTTAGTAATCTACTTTACATTTCATCATAGATTTTTGAATCTTCAGAACCCTTTGTTGGATATGCTGAGGGTGCTATTTGTAGTACGCAGAATCTATCCTCTACAGCATGGGCCATTTTCACTCCGAACGGCGAGTTATTAAGTTTTCAAGGGATTTGTATCGGTAGATCAACGAACAATATCGCTGAGTATAGCGCGTTGATCAAACTTCTCTCTAATGCCATTTCATTTGGTATTAACCGTATCATCATAAGGTTAGACTCACAACTTGTGGTATTACAACTTACTAGTGTTTATACTGTTAGAAATCCAACATTGCATATATTTTTCCTTAGAGTTCAACTTTTGGAAAGACACTTTGATTTTATTCAATATCAACACATTTCCAAAAATTTGAACACATTGACTGATTCATTAGCTAATCAAGTTTTACACAGACATTTGCAACATATATAAAGAAAACATTCACATCATTGAATAATATTGCACAATAAACATAGGAAAACATTGAAAACATATAGATAGATAGTTATAGGTTTTTACAAAAATTTGTGCCAAAGACACATTGGTCATCTGACCTCAAAATGTATGCAAAATGTCACAAATAAACTAGTGGTGCTTGTGGTAACATGATATAGATCTAACTATCCTACGAAGTAACCGCATACAACGGTTAGGAACCCCAATAGTGTGTCGTTGTAGTCACATAGGAAGCTCTTCGATCCGGCAATCCCGAATCCTAAAGTTCAAACCATCTATGTGCTCTTGAAGCTCAGTTAGAGTCTCATCCATATCAAGATCCTGAAAGACTTCTCTCCCGACAGCCCTCTCTACTAGCACATCTTCTTCGCGCTCCGGTTCCACTACTGGTTGAACATGACCAACATCTGCATTACATCAAACATTTAGTTTAGTCTTAGGAAAACACAAAAATACAAAAAAATTCTATAAACCTTAGGAAAATAAAAAACATGGTCAAAACATTCTTACCTATTGCACCCCATTGAGCGCCTTCTGTTAATTTAAAATCTGGATTTCCTTGGAAATCAACGCCTGCGTATGCATACTCATCAATGGCGACAATCTGTCGCTGGAACTAGGCGAAGAACGCAGTCGAGAACACAATGGTAGATTGGCCTGCATGCCTACCAATGAGTTACACCCATCTCTGCATTCATGAATCTCTAGGATTAGACACATCCAGTGTCACATGTTGTAGCTACATCAGTGGAATCCGTTCCAAGGTGAAGGACATAAGGATAGAACCATAACTGAAATTCTTCTTCCTTCCTCCCTTTGCTTTATTCAGTTGTTCCTTTATTTCAGATAGAACAGCTTCAGGCCAGTTGAAGACTGTTGGCTTCATACACTCTAGCGCGTACTGCATGTACGCTCTATTTGCTACATGTAGTGTAATGGTGCTGGCAAGTTTTGCGTTCGTGAAAAGGATAGTTCCCAAGGGAAAATATCTAACATCTCGGATGTTTATCTTTCCATATTTTCTTGGCTCTGCCCCTAGATAACAATGTTTCAAAACATAATCTCTCACTGTCTCTCCTCCAACAATAGACCCTGAGAGTGGAATGGGCAAGCCTCTCCTCGAAAAACCTGTAAGAAAGTACACATCCTCAACTATTATAGGAACCACTTGGTTCTTGATATGAAATTCCTCGATATTTGGATCCCATGCTCGAACTAAGAACTCCAATAGTTCTATTTGTTGCCTCATCCCAGACAATTTGAAGTACTTAAACATTCCACAATCTCTTAGGGCTCTTATTGTACCCGGATCATTTAAGGCAATCACATCTTGTTCTTCATGTTCTCTTTCCCCCCATGTAATCGTCATTGTAATCTGATGGAAACCTGAAATACAACCATAAGATCAATTAGATTCCATTCATTGAAAAAAATTAGGCAAATTTTGGGCATAATGTGAGAAATAAAAATCTACATTGCGCCCAGCGCACTCCCTAACAAGAAACAGTGTGTTGCGTATGCAAGTAACCTTCACTGTACTTGCTATGCAACGCAGATTTCGACATTCAGGGGTGCGTTGCCCTATTTTTGGGAAGAATTTAACCTAGGGGCCTTAAAACCTAAAAATTTTCAAAAATTGGAAATGAAATGAATACTAAAGGAAAGAGGAGGTTTTTATCACTAACCTAGATCAAACAGCAATGAAAAGTGCCCACATAAATGATCACAATCAGCAACTGAATTTCAGGTGAAAAATCAAGTTCAGAGCTCCAAAATGCAAATGGTAACTATGGAATGGTAAAAATGAATAGTGAAACTACTTTTAATAGTCATTTAATTATTTTAAAATTGAATTTATTGCTACGACTATAGTTTTATTATGTTTTTTATCATGAAACAGGTATTTTTAATCCATTTGATGTTGTTCTAAACAGGTCTTACAACTGGTGAACGAATTAGTCATGCAGATTTATTTCAAGAATGATTTGACCAAAAAACATACTTTTTCTCCTTATTTTTCGAGCTTTGTTAAAAACGAAAAAGGATTTGAAGCGCACTTTTATTTCTTTTTCGAGCTTCTATAACAACGAAAAAAGGAACCCCTGGAGTCTTCTTTCAGTTCTTTTTAAACTCCGATAATGTGAAAATATTGCCGAGAACTTGTCTTTTCGAGCTCGTAAAAGTAAATGAATTGATATCTACTCAATATAAGTTTAACCCTTTTCTGGACTGAGATATATTATTTACGAAAAAGGAATACCTTGGTTAAACATGACCAAAGAGGTCCTCTCAGATATTATTTTACACTTTTTCGGATCTGAGCGAAAAATTTACGAAAAAAGTACTTATGGATTTTTCTTTCGTCCTCTTTTTCAAACTCTCTAAATATGAAAAAGGATCGGGCTATCACTGTCGTTAAGCTTTTTAAAACATAAAATAACGACAGGCTTTTTGATCATTACAATAATCGAGTTTCATTCATCGCTAGACTCATTAAATTATTAAATAGCGATACTTTATTCGCCCGAAGGGTTGAATTATAGATCAAGCAAATGTTATCCTCCTCAAGCTTGTTCAAAAATAAAGAGGTACTGGTCGAAAATGACCGGGGAAATTTTGGGAAAAGTGAGAAAAATTATTCATGGTAGCAGGTCGCTCTTGAACATGACACTTCCTTCACTCCAAGTCCATGACTATTTGGGTTGGGTAATCATCTTGAAGGTTCATTCATACCTATGGCTCATCATACCTTCACATCAATTTTGGGTCAATTCTTCCAACTCATCATAGTGTCGCCCATATGTTAAAGAGAAGTCATCCAGTGAATAACTCATCCTTCTACAATAATCATAAACCTTTATTCCCATGACCGTCATCCCTTAAAATTGATATATCAAGTCATACCCTTGTTTCCAAAATCAATAACTTCTGTTTTACAATAAGGTGACTTCCTGTCGACAAAAAATTATTATCCAGGAAGTTCACTTAGAAACATCAAATTTCAGTACCATGAGGCTTGTTACAACATCGACAAGATCCTCGCTTCCAGACTTCTGACCGAAAGATTTTGTTTGGCGTTCGACATCAAATCATCTATTCACACCTTATAAAATGTACTACAGTACCTTGAGAGCCATTGACATCAATGGTGGTTCTCTCGCGTTTGGTAATAGCTCACATCATTCGCTGGTAATCAAACGATGTCTTTCCATGTTCGACGAAAAATCATATATTCGCATGGCTAGACTTTTACCCGAATGATTGATTGAACGAGATAAGAAGACCCTGGATCTAGTTTCATTCATCCAGGCTGCGATTTCAGGATTGTTGTACACATCATCTGTACGGTGACCTTACGTACAGATCATCATCCAAACATGGGCCTATATCTGTAGGCATGTCTGCATTGGACAACATTCCAATGTCGACGAATTTCTGAATTATGTACATGTTATTAGATTGTTTATGTGTTGAACATGGGAATGCATACCCTCAGCAATTATGATCAAGAGGATATATCATGATGTAATTTATTGTAAGATTGATGTAGGTCGCCACTCCGCTTCATCTCCAACCCATCACAGTGTAAAGCATATCAATCAAAACATTGTTGTTATTATTCTAACTTCATGCTTTAGGGGAAAATTGTTATAGGTCAATTTGGGCATCATTCCCAATGGCCTGGTTAACTTGGCATCATCTCCAAGACCAATGTATAGGGTCTATCATTTCAGTTGCCACATTCCCTAAGACAAAGAACAAGACAAATCAATCAAAGACTTTCATCTGAAAAGGTTTCCAAAGTTTGAAGTTTATAATATATCATATGAGAGCTCACCAATGCTGCCTCTAAAGGGACTAAGTGTGTTGCATATGCAGGTAACCCTATGCAAGGCTTCTCTGCAAAGCACTTCCTGACATCCATGGGTGTGTTGGTCACATTGGGAGTGAAATTCTCATTTTTTTGGAATCTCCACTTGGCCAGTGCCTTCTAGAAGAGTTCACATGTGTCAAACTTCGAATCCATGTGTCCATTTGACATATACAAGATTGGGAACATGTCTTGCCTATTATTGGAAAGTAATTGATTGTAAAACTACCTCAACTCCTCTATAAAGTGAGCACATATCTTAGTGTTTGAGAAGGAAGAATTGGTGTAGAGAAATGCTGGTGGATTTTTCATTGTGGAGATTTATTTAAGTGACAGATTACTGGAGATATTTGCATTTTGATGAGGTTGGTATGCTGCTAGAGATGGTGACACTAAATCAATCATTGGGTTGTAACCTCCCCTTCTATCATCAATAAATATTACTGCTTATTTTTCCCTATATGCATTTGTATAATATTTGATTTTCAATATCATTATTTCTTAGTTGATGTATATGGTTTATTCTTTATTGATTTAGCTAAATAACTTGAATAGGCATCTGTATTATTGCTATCTCTTGTTGTATAGTGTTCATTCTTGCAGGAAATATTTTGCACAACTGGTTGGAATTTGAAGCTACAACAGAAGTGATAGAAGGAGACTTTGGAAGTGCTTGGATTCCAAGTAGGTTCCGTATTTCATTTTGTGTATTTGTTTACAGTTAAGAAAGATATTCATAAAGTCTTTAATCTGTGGTTCTATATTAGCACCCATCTAGGGAAGAATGATTTATCCGTAATTCATAATTCCGCACGAACAAGATTCAAGTATTTTTTTTTAGCATATCACAAGATTAGTTGAATCTATGTGGATTTTTTACATGGTATCAGATAAGGAATCACAATATAAGAGAAGAATACGAGTTTTATCAATGAAGGTGAATCAAATTTTCAGATATACTCTTTAGGACTAGTAGCAGGATCGTGATGTATTTCTATGGATTGAGACTCTAATATGCCCTTGAGGGTAGTTTGAATTACATAGCTTGGAGAGACAGAATATAGGTAATGTTTGAATATAACAGGCTGAAGGAATTCCTAGACAATGATATTCCTAAGCCTTCAACAATAGATGCTCAAGATCTGGTGGCATGGAAGAAGAAAATATCAAAGGAAAGAAGAATTCTATTTGAAGGAGTTTGAGATCATATTGTATCAAACCTCCATGGAAAGGAAACTCCATATGATATGTGTAAAGCCTTAACATATTTTTTTCAGAACAAAAATGACCACAGGAAGTTGGCACTGAAGGAAAATCTCAGAAAAATAAATATGGACGAGGGCGACAGAATACCAAAGTACTTGACCAAGTTCACCCAATGTTGGGATGGGATTGGAAGTGTTGGTGTTATACTTGTCGATGATGATATGGTGAGCCTGGAACTTTTAGGACTTCCCAAGAGATGGAACATTGATCCAGGAGGATCTCCACAAATGAAGAATTTTACTTTGTGCACCATGAAGACATTTTATGATAAGTGACAATGTCAGGAATAATATTAATGCATTATTTCATTTAAAATTGTGAAGTGGATAATGTTGTAAGTGAGTGGAAAATGACTCAGATAATATTCAATTATTTTCCATTTGAGAAATTAGTTTTATGTGAGAATTGACCTCACAATAATTTTTTATTTATCAATGAGAGGTTGAGGTTTCTTGGCATGGTTGATATCCTTGAAGTTTGGATTTTACCATTTTTTTCCTTGAGTAAGTTTTAGATCCTAGAATCATGGAGCTTGTTTTTCCTTAAAATGTCTTAAGATCCTACTATTTTGGAGGAGGAGTTATGCCTTTTTGTTGGGGAAAAAAAATATAAACTCATGATGTGATCTTTTTGGGGGGGAGTCTTTTGGAGAGTTGTTGGTGTGAGTTTTTGGAGGAACTTTGTAAGAGTTTGAAGCCTTGTTGTAAGAGAAAATGTAGCCCTTTTGGTGCTGAGTAAATGTCCCTTATGTGAGTGCCTTTGGACCATTTGTGAGAAGGCGACTCTTTAAGGAGAATGATACACATATTTGTGAGATGTTTCAGCCCATTGTAAGAAGGATAATGGCTCAGAATTAATAAAGAGATTTGTAGTTCCAAACGAATCTGAAGATGTAGCCCTTCACCCCCAGGGTGAACTCCATTCGATGTTATGAGTATTAAAGGTTGTTTATGTTGTTTGTTTCTTTGGATTTCCTTGAATGATGTTGATGTGATGGTAAATCATTATTAAATAATGTGTTATTCATGTTTTCATGCAAAATTGTGTTAGTAAAAGGCCCTGTAATGATCTTTTTTTTTTTAAGTGTTAGCAAAAAAATTACTCAGATCAAGTGGTATCATAGCGGTCTGAATATTTTTTCAGGATTTTGAATATAATCATGGGCAAAGACTTGAAGCAAGTAAGAATTGAAGAGTTGGAGGAGATTAACTATTGCGTTAAAGATGAGAATGGAGAGATTTGAAGGCTTCTCCAAGATGCAGAAGAAGAAAAGAAAAAATTGACGCTTATGTTGGAGTAAGTTGTGGAGGAACAAATGAGAAGTTGTTCCACCAACAAAGGAGAGCTGGCCAAAGCCGATGATCAAGAATCACCAATGAGATTGAAGGAAGTAGAAGCTTCAAAGCCATTGAGAAAACCATCCATAAAAGGAGCGAAGTCCAAATATTCTTCTTGGGTTTGCAGCAAGGAGAGGTATACGAGGTATGATCCACACAAGTATGGTAGGGTTCCTTTCAATTACAAGAAAACTAAAAATTCAAAGAAGAATTTATGGTATAAGAAATGTTTTACATTTTGTGGGTTAAATAATCATTGTACTGCAAGATGTTGGAAAAGATCATCTTTGGAAAGAAAGATTTTCTCAACAAAGAAAAGGGGTAATTCTTTGTGTCATAAGAAAGAGAGTAACAGATATAATTTCTGAACTCATTTCCACATGAGTGGTCACTGGATTGGTAAGTTTTGGAAATTTCATCTGCATCTTCATCCCAACCAAATCAAGGGAACCATGCAAGTATCTGCAAAGAGAAAATGAAGTTTGACACAAGATGAAATAAATAATTAGGTCACAAAAATTGTGATGGAACATGATGGACCTATCAAGCATTCGAAGGGGAGTCCTTTCGAGTGATTTGCTAAGAAATGGATGGGATATCTTCAAATTTGACTATCTGTCATGCAGTGAAATTTTTTTTTAATTTGTTGTATATATATAATTAAATAAAAGAAAAGAAAAGACAATACAAACACAATTACTGCATATATTCGTGCCAATTTGAAATATGTTTCATGAGCAGCAAATCAATTGTTCCACAACATGGAATTGGTGAATAAATCTGCCCTTTCGTGGTTGAGGAAAGTTTCGAATATTTGGATGCTCATGTGGAAATAATCACTGGTGTAGATTTTCCTATGCCATATGCTAAAAATTTAGCGCACCTAGTTGTTCCGATTGCCGAATATATCATATGTGCCCCAAAGAGCTTGTTATAGTGCAGTTGCATAGTGTAAATTTTGATTTCTTTGATCATCGTCATGCGAGTTTCTATCCTATCGGCCTTGACTCACAAATCAGTTTCATGGAATCCAATATTATAGCAAAATGGATCTTGGAGTTATGTTGTCTCTGGGATTGTTATAAGCCGAATTTGGTAGGATTTCTTCCCATGATCGATGCACAAATTCTGTTCCATATTTCCACCTAGGTCGTTGAGATCATTTGCGGATTTTTTGGGATCATTTCGGCTGAATTTTATGTTGCGTTCATTTATGAGTATGATGCTCCATCAACTGTAGGATATATAATGTAATTGTTTAAGGACATGGCTTTTTTGGTTACGTTCTTGGCCAGCGAAGAAGGATCATGAATTAATTCTCAGGTTGTTTGTGGCCATGCTTTTGTTTCTGTATGTGACATTTTCCACCATCATTGGGAATGCTAATGATAGACAAGAGTCAGTGTGGAGGCGTGGGCACCCTGGGTATCGCCCAGTCCTTCGATCGTTGCAACCATCGTCACTAAAGGGGTTTGTATAATAATTTTTGGCAACTGTCCACACGAGCATGAGCAACATGAATGAGAAGAGCAGGTAATTTTTTTTCTCTCTCAATTTCTCGTGCCATGGCCGGATCGAATCCTATCATAGACTTTCAATTGTTTTTAATTTATCGGTTCGATCTGGTGTAAATTTTTTTGAAGGTTCGTGTTCAATGGATCTATGGTGTTTCCATGCCTCTGGAGGTTATGGATGTTTCAATTTATGGTGTTTTATTTCGTGGTTATCGGTGGTTCAGTTGCTTCAGCAGAACCAACCACCGTCAAAGTTATCTCTGATTTTAAAGAAATCATTGTCCAAAGGAGGGGATGGAAACCTAAGGAAGCCAATATTTAGAATATTAATTCAATTGACCCCATGGTTGGCCATGCAACACTCTACGAATTTGATCTTCAGATTGGTAATGCCATTCTCCCCCTCAAAATCTCTAAAGACGTGACTTCTTGGGATTTTATGGAAGATAATTATGTCAACAAGGATCAAGAAGAAACGAAGGGGTCTGGGATCACTGTTGTTGAACGTCATCAGAAAATTACACTCGTTTTAGCTTCCTTTAAGTTGTCAGGCCCTTTAGAGTTGTGCATACAGGATGAAGATCACATGTTCCTTTCAGTACCACATGATGTTGAAGATGGAATATTGAAGAAGGTAATTCTAGCAAACAGAGCCATTGTGAATGTTAAAGGTGCAAGGGAACTCCATCTAAAGCAACTGCTTCAGATGCCTCTACCCCAAGGTAGTAGCACAGAGGATAGAAACCTGGTTGCTAGCGTGTTTTCACTGGCTTCCAAGTTAATGCATGCCTATGATAGAAAACCATTGTCTTTTAGAATTGTATGTTCGAATGAATTTCGAGAGTCATACATCATAAAGGAAGTTAAGTGTGGCCATTGAATCACTCCGTGCCATCCCATGGAGATTTTCTTAGACACAAACCTGATTTCATGATCCTGTTTGGTGCAAAATTCAATCATGTATGGAGAAGGATATAAGATATCTCCATATGCTGCAAAAAATGAAACCTGCCTTGCAGAGTGCTTGAGTATGAGTAAAAAAAAATGGAATAGATAATGGAAAAATATGAAGATTATGGCTTCAACATTCTGATTCTGAAAAATGGAAATGTGCATTTCAAGAAAATTTGAAAATTTTATATGCAACTAGTACAGAGATCTACAGTGTCGTATTGATATTTTTGGAGGACCAAAAGTTTTATTTTTGGGGAAGATTGATCCTGGAGGATCTCCACAAATGAAGAATTTTATTTGTGCACCATGAAGACATTTTATGATACATGCCAAATTCAAGAATAAGATTAATGCATTCTTTCATTTAAAATTGTGAAGTGGATAATTTTGTAAGTGAGTGGAAAATGACTCACAAAATATTCACTTATTTTCCATTTGAGAAATTATTTTTATGTGAGAATTGACCTCACAACTAATTTGCTATTTCTCAATGAGAGGTTGAGGTTTCTTGGCATGGTTGAGATCCTTGAAATTTTGATTTTACCATTCTTTGTCTTGAGTAAGTTTTAGATCCTAGAATCATGGAGCTTGTTTTTCTTTAAAATGTCTTAAGATCCTACTATTTTGGAGGAGGATTTATGCCTTTTTGTTTGGGAAAAACTATATAAACTCATGATGCAAGATTTTTTTTTGGGGGGGGAGTCTTTTGGAGAGTTTTTGGTGTTATTTTTTGGAGGATCTTTGTAAGAGTTTGAAGTCTTGTTCTGAGAGGAAATGTAGCCCTTCTGGTGCTGAGGAAATGTCTCTTATGTGAGTGCCTTTGGACCATTTGTGAGAAGGCAGCTCTTTAAGGAGCATGATCCACATATTTTTGATATGTTTCTGCTATGGGCAATGTTACCCTAAGGTCTTGGGTTGATAAACCTTCATAGATAAGGGGCATGTCGTCACAAGAAGGACTCAATTAACCAAATTATATGCTTTAAACTAGAAAATAAGGATTGAATATCTTATCCGTTTATCCTTCAGTTGTAGTAGATCTCGCGGGGTTCGAACCCCCTGCAACTCTTTGTGCTCCAGAACCTACGAAAAAACAAAGAACAAGCACAAAAACCTAGTTGTGCAGCATATATATGTTCTAGATGTTAGCAAAAAGCATGCATAATCTCATAAAAATAACAATAAAAGAACTATTTAAGATCACTAAGCATGTATTAAGAGATATATGACACGTAAACATCAGGAATAAGATGGCACTTATTTTTATTGATAACATGTATAGTAAATAAATAGTGGAGAGATCACCTGAAATCTACCATGGCCTTGAGCAAACCGTCCTCTGGATTTTTCCAGCCCTAGCCTCGCAAAACTTCTTCCAAAAATAGTACACGATGGATGTCACATAGGATGAAGGGTAACATCTCAAGGAAACAAGGGTTTCCTGAAAATCTGGAAAGTGTAGGAGGAACAGGGGAAATATCAGACTTGGTGAGGGCTATAACAGGGTATAATATCTATAATTCTCTCTCTTCTTCCCTTAGGCCATTCCCTTGACGGGTTTTTATACTCCCTCAAATTAGTTTTTTCAGTTGGGGAACAGTTAGGCCACGGGGTGGGGTAGTTAAGTTACAGGAACAACCATAAACCCTTCCTCTAAAATAGGGAAATTTTATATTTTTATATTTTAAATATTATACATGGGTTCACTATGTATGGACCTGCATGTATACGCGGAAAAGTCTGGGAAGAGTCGCATATGGGTTTTGAAATACTGTTTTTTGAGAAATATGACAAAGTCTGAATGGAAGGGTTGCCCAAGGCCAATTCATAAGTCATCAAGTATATAATGGTGATAAATTATGCTATAACAGAAGCCCCCTAATATACGATGTCAGAAGGGGTACATGATGGCCAAAATGTATTATGTGCATAGAAAGAACCTTGTGAGGACTAGAGAGTACTTCACCAAATTTTAGCCTGCCAAAAAACTAGTGATATAAATCAGAAAGATAGCTCATGTCTGAGGCGGGCATACCCATGATCAGTGAAAGAAAATAATATCTGCATAAGAAGTATGGAGGGGATCCAATATGTATACAAGTATAGCTTAAATTTAAAGTACATAGTGAATCATCTTATCACTACCCAGAAGTATAAGTCAAAATCATGTCCAAGTATCACATATAGAAGACTGATCAATGATGCCACAAATATATCTGATCATTGTAGCTACAACTAAATCTCCAAGTACTAAATCATAAGTGGTGGAACAAATGGTACAACACAAAAATCAGGAGCCAACATATAAGATGTTGTTGTGATGAAACTGCAAAATATAAGGGTGGATGGTTTCACTGGCAAAAAAATAAAGGAGATGTAAAATTGAACCAAAACATGTTGATGCAAACTCGAGGTCTTCACCGATCACCATGAATTCTACACAATGGGAATAAATGAGTTGAGTTCGACCATATGAGAAATCATTTAATTATCGGTTATTGATGTATACCGTTAACAAATGCGGGACAACCCACCGATAATGATAATGAGTTTCAATGTGCCCCAGTATAATCTAGCAAGTGCGAATGAATGAGTTGAAGTCAAACACTTGAAAGAATATATCAATCAGGAGACAATGATGTATTCTCACTGTCGAT
This sequence comes from Pinus albicaulis, assembly GCA_034641835.2. NCBI lineage: Eukaryota > Viridiplantae > Streptophyta > Pinopsida > Pinales > Pinaceae > Pinus > Pinus albicaulis. The sequence continues at coordinate 30,447,101 of MU968359.1, forward strand.
AGCGAAGAGTCTGCCACTGATGACTGCAAACCCTAAGGTACTGACAAAAGGACTCTAGACCTTATTCCCATAGCAATGAGTCAGAGACGATGGGAAAATATCTGCTAGAAGGAAGGCATTAAGGCATCCCACATCAGTCCAGTGTGAGTGTAACTTGCAGGCCAATATTTGGAAGGAATCAGACAAATTAAAGTGAAGTAACCAACCCGAAGTACATTTCCGGCATGCACAAGATGAAGCTAGCGAATATGAAAAGAAATGTTCATTTGATTTAGATGTTGGTTGATCATTGGGAACCGGAAGAATATTGCTTTATAATTGATCAAATGCCACTACGAATAGAGGTGGAAGACATATACTTTATTACTAGACTTTCCCGAAGGGGAGACCCAGTAGATTTTCACGAGAAGCTTGTTGGAGGGCTTAACGCAGAGGATTATGTCCAAGTCTATTAAGTATATGATGCAAAGAAGGTGGGAACTCATATTCCCATCAAAGATATGAATGATTTGTACATGAAAATCCTTCTCTTTACCATTTGCAGAGTAGAAGGATCGACTTCTCTACATCAGGTTTCACGCACACACATGAGTATAGCAGTGGAATGCTTGATTCTTATTTTTTATTGGTGCACAGTCATGATGGGAAATTTGAAAAAACAATTTACTTCTATCTGGAAGACAAAGACTAAACAATTTTGATACGGTACGATCTTGTTGACATTCTTCTTTGAGAGAGTCCCAGGGCTTCGGCCCAAGGTCGTCTCTACTATCAGCAGCCCAAGAGATCCAAGAATAGCTCATTGGGCCAATCTGATGAAGAGACTGGGGGAAATTGAAGTTACCACCTGGGATGATGAGTTCTTCCAGTGGTGGGAAGAAAAATTCATCACAGTGGAGGACTATCCCTATGCTAGGATGGACTTTCGAGCAAATCATGATTTATTTCTTCCACCCAGAGCAGCATAGGCTGCATTTTTTATTTTTTTATTATATGATTTTTTTTATCTTTTAAAATTATATAGAAAATGAAAAAATGTTTTTGATAGGAAAATATGGCTTACAAAATTTTAATGATCATGATGCAGACATGGGACCAGTTAGACCAGAGGGCTACCCAAGGAAAAAGCACCGTAGAGGTGAGGCAGATGCTGAAGACCCAGGAAGGACCCTCCATGCAGTACAAAGAAACTTGGAGAGTTTGACTCGCCAAGTACCTATAGCCGATATAGAGGACCTACCGGAGGCTATCCAGAGGCGGGTGATAGGGGTACCACGAGACTGGGTGTGGTTATTCTGTCGTGTAGCGACTCCAATTGTGTTCTATCGGAACACAAATGTTGGGCATGGACCTCAGGAGTAGACTTAGATTTTATCGGATGACTATAATATTTTTGATGATAGACATTGTTATCACTCGGATTGAACCTCAGGCTGAAGAAGGAAATTCCGAGGTAACCACAAACCACCCTTAGCCAAGTAGCTAGCCCTACTAGGAAAGGAGATGGCTCTCTCTATAAGTATCATATCCAATATGTCTGGATAAAGAAAATATTAGGCTAGGTATAGTAGCTCAGGGTTTTGATTGTTTTGATTTGGTTGTGTTGGAGCATAAAGAGAAAAACATTTTAGGGCAAAGGACATTAGGTCAAAATTTGCAGGGTGTTCTATGGAGCAAGGTAGGCATAATGATTTAGCACTTTAGGATTTCAATGGGTGGGATGATCAAGATAGGTGAGGAGCTAGAAAGAGCATGGTGAAATCATGGGTTCTTTCTAAACTGAAGAAATTACAGTCTGCAAATATCTACCCAAAACAGAGCACATGAGAATGGATTCTGCTTATCTAACTTGCATACATTCATTTATAAGTTATGAAATGATAAATAAACTTAACAATACATTTCAAAAAATGAAAAAAAAGGATAAACTGAACTAAACACCATACCACAGAGATCCCATAAAAATAGCCGCAAATTTGATTAATATTCCTACTCAGAACTGATACAAAGTATGTCTCTTCAAATGTCAAGCATCCAACTTAGTCTAACCCTTACAATGACTGATAAAATACATGATATATACCTCAAAAAAACTCATCCTAGCTTTAGGGAGTCGAATCCATAAGAGGAGGAGTTGTTTCAAGAAAGACTGAACTGAAAACTAGAGAAGAGGGTGGTCAAAGTGACTCATCCCTAATTTAAGAAAACTGATTCATTACATGTCATTGAGGCCATTTACCTAATGTGTCTACCCTAGGTAGCATATATAGCACCATAATTACATTATTGAAAACCCCAAATAGTAAGGTAAGACTCAAAAATTACGTGAAAAATAGAGAAAACTCCAAAACAAGCACAATTTGTCCTATGTGCAGCACTAAGGAGGAAAACTTATCCCTTCTTGCAAGTCACCTTTGATTGACTTCTAGGTGTCCAAATTGAGCTCATGATTTCTCATTGGAAACCTTGTCCTGTATAATTTCTATAGCTTCTTGTATTTTCTGATTTGGAGCTGTTTTGACCCCTCAAAAGTGCAATCTCCTAATACTTCCTCTATGCGCAGTGCCAACCTGAAAAAGAGGCAAAAACATGATGTTTTGAGTGTTTTTGGCCCTTTTTACTGACCAATTTTTCTCCAAGTGATTAGAAAAAGTACACGGGGTATGCCCTCATCATTATGAACCCATTGATGTCTTCCGTTTGTCCATTGGATGCCCAAAAAGAGTGCGCAGTGCCAAGGTGCAGCGCATAGAGCTAGTTTTTCTGTGTTTTTCAAAATTTGCCCAATAAACTCAAAATTTTCCAAAAAAATTCAAAATTACTCAAAATTTGTGGGATAAGCCCATAATCACATGTCAAGTTTGAGATAAGGAGGCATCATCAAGTATATTGAGCTTCTAGCCTCCTTTCTTTCCCTTCTAGATCTCCTTCAGTTCATCTTCATCTGTTTGACTTTGATATCAAAAATTTTGTTCCGGGTATGATAGTGATAGGCCATGTGCCTGAGCATCTGATTGTCTCTGTTGGCCTTCATCAATGGCTTCTCCAAGTGAATTTTGACTCTCTCAAGCGACACTTCTTTGTTATCTTCAATCTCCTTTGCCAACTACTGGTCAAAACTCATACTTTGGGATTCTTTCTTTTCTTTCTCTAATGCTCTTTTGAAGCCTCTTGTCTTTGGATTTTTCCTGATTTTTTCAACCTTATTATGATCTTCCATGGCTGCTTGATCAATCATGTTTTGCCTCCTCTCCTGTAGCAACTTCATCTCTAAAAGATTTTGCTTGTCTGTCAACTATTTTTTTTCTTGCTCTACGGAAGAGATGATGAATTTTTCCCTCCCAAGATTAGTTTGCAGCTCTCTGATCTATGCCTCCTTTTCTTTGATGAAAATGATTAATCTATTAGTATCATCAAAATTTTCAAGGTCTTACTAGCTCAAAATCAGCCTCTACCTCATGGGAATTTTCATGCTCCTGATATGACTCTCCATGGCTAACCTCTATGATTTTCTCTTTTCCCTTCACTGCCTGGTGTACCTGTTTTGTTGATGAAGAAGGCAAAGCCCCTTCCACATCATGTGGAGCAAGCATTTTCCGCTATGCTGAAAACAATTTTCTAAGCCCTCTTTGATATGTCACACTGCATTCTTTGACTTGCCTGGGTGATTTGATTTTATCTTTCCTTGTTTTTGCAGCTGTAGGGGTACCAGATATCACTCTACTCTCCTATGGCATTGGTGGAAGAATTTGGGGATTTTTGAATATGTCATTGGACATGAAGGTATCCCAAGACATTTTGAGTAGATTAAGATGATGAAGCACAATGATTTTGATGAGGGAGTGATGATAGAGTTTGTTCATCTATTGATGATATTCTTTATTTGCCACCAAGTATGCCATATTCTCAATGTTTTTAGAGCAAGAAATATGGGATATTCAGAATCCTCACCCTATTGAAATGCATGAGAAGCCTGATATGATATGTGTACAATTTGGAGAATATACCCTCACAGGTGAAGTATCTCATGATAATCATCATCATCGGTGCATACTTGCTGAGGAGGAAACTGAAGGGGAAAAAATTTCTTTTTTCATTCTTGTACCTGGTCTTAAGGTAAGGCTCAAAATAATGATCACCCAGAACCTGTGCTTTGTACCATCTCTCCCCTACATTTGGAATCCCTATAGCATCAACAATAATAGAAGTGGAAATGCAAAAAGTTACACCTACGAGAGTTACCCTGTTATCATGGAGGTTCAGTATGAAAATCCTGGTCAACTCAAGTGATGCTAAACTCTTTCCAAATTTTCACATAACTCATAGCACCCGACATACATGAAACAGGATGCAGCTAAAGGTGAATCCTCTGGCTCTCTAAGGTTTGTTGGCTCTACTCTGATGATTCTGCCTCCCTTGTGTGGCCTTCTTTGTTGTACAATCTTATCTTCCTAAAACTCATCATCACTGTGTTCCTCCTCTCTGTAATCTTTGTCCTCTCTCTCCATGCTTGTTTCTTTGGAACTTTTGAAACCCTATGGAAGAGGTAATAAAGGGTGAGTGAATAAGGGAGTGAAAGGAATGGGAGCAGGGAAGGAAATGATGAAATGAGGGCTTTAGGGCTTTAAAGGATAGGGATAGGTATAGGGTCACAAAAATTAAGGGAGACAGGGAAAAGGGTTAAGAAACCTTGTGAGGTGATGGGAGGTGAAAATATGAAGGGAGATGAAAATGAGAAATTAATTACAGGTCAAAGGTAGGGAGGGAGTCTAGGAAAAAATAGTGAAATTCCTAGAAATTGGGTTTTTAATGGAAAAGAGTGAAGGGAATTAGGGATGAGGATGTAGGGGTTGTTTTAGTGTTTTTTATAAGTATGGAGTGATGTAGTAGGGTTTAGGGACAATCACTTGGGAAAAGGAGGGTTTTGGGAAGTTTTTGAGGGGGATGGGGATTTTGAGAGAGGCAAAGGAAAACTAGGGTTTCCTTACAATTTTAGCCAACATGAAATACAAACACAAGCATAAAAATGAACATGGAGGGAGATATAAGGGTTAACTTACTTTTATTTGAGGTGGAGAAGCAAATTTGAGGAGTTTTAAAGCAATTTTTAGGATTCTGGCCCTCTACGTAGTGCCAAACCCAGGTGCGCAGCGCAGTGTTATTTAACTCTGTGAAAACTACTCTATGCGCAGCGCACTGCTCCTATGTGAAGTGCTTCACCGCTATGTGCAGCGCCATATTGAAGGCCACTTTTAAAGGCCTTCCTAGAGTCAAAATTGGGTGCATGATGGCTCATTTGAAATATATTTCTCTTGGCTACATAATGGACCTATCAAGAACTGAAAATGATCAAGTATAGCCCCTCAAAAATCAATTCTCCCAAGACTGGTCAAAAAGGGAAAAATGGGGGTGCAAAAATGAAGTGTGATCTTACAGGAAACTGTTGGAGGTCTTCCGCAACTCCAAATGGAGCTCATGATATCGCATTGGAAATCTATTCCAGTCTAGTTTTCATTTGACATATCAAGTAAGTCATTTGGACACTCAAGCTAGGAGCAAAATGGTTTTTCCCAAGGTCACTCCTAGAGTGAAGAAACTCTCCTATGGCACCTGTATTTTTGACATTTATCCCAAACCATGATACTTGTGTAAAACAGTAAGGATTTTTTTCTTCTTCGACCTATGATGGACAAAAACCTCTCTGACTTTTGTCAAATTCATCTCTGTTTGGTCATAAACATAGTTTGAATTAAAATTGGCCCTATGAGTGGTAAATGGCTTGACTCTTAGAATGATTTCCAGGAAAATGATGGAGACACGATGTTTATGAGTTTGGAATGACCTCATACTTACTGATATGACCTAAATTATTCCTCCTCTACTCATATGTCTCTGATTCCATAGAAAACCCTAGCTGAGTGCGAGAGGAAATTAGGGTTTAGTGCTTGTGGAAAATGATGACTTAGGCACCCTTGGAAAAAGACAACTCCCTTTGACGTTTGATCAATTGCTGAAGTAGAAATTTTTTGTATTTGACACTCAATGTGTTGGAATGTGGAACTCTGAGTTGGCAGCTTTGGGAGACTGAGTACTTATTACATTTGAGCTGACATAAAATTACATGAATAAAAATAAAATTACATCTTGGAATGAAACTCACACTTGAAATCAAATTACAACTTTGGAAAACACTTTGGAGATCATATTTACATGGTAAAGAGACATTATTGGGATCACTCTCACACCTTCTGGTGCCCTTTATTGAAAATGAGACAATGCAATTATTTGACCTAATGAGAAATGAAAGAAACTGACTCAATGAGTGACTTTGACTAAAAGTGTAATGAGAGCAGACTTTTTTTTAGCATGATGAAGACATGGAAGAGGGTTAGCAGGCATATAATTGTGAAGGAAAATGGGACACGTGACAAGGACAACAACCAATGGAACAATTTTATATCATGACCTAATAGAATGATTGAAAATTCTTTAGAGTGGGACACCTAAGATGCACATGCAAAATGTATTTTGATCCTTGGTGGAAGTATGAAAATACTGACACTAACATTGGCTCCAGTTGGGGATGGTATCTCCTTTAGATGTGCCAATAACACCATAGACGAAGTGCCTATTCATTGGGAAATGGAGTCAAAAGCTAAAGACTAACTGAATACTGAAAAATTGACTCAATAAACTGACTCAAGACTGACTAAAAAATATGCTCATAATTGAAATTATTCAAAAAAACCTACTCTAACTGATCCATTCATCACTTGATCAAGTGAAATGGACCAACCAATGCAACCATGTAAGCATTCTAGCTGCTGTTTGAATTTTCCACAACTGCTTGCTTATGAGCAAGAAGAAAGAACTACTGAAGGGAAACTCCCATGAAAACTTATCAGTAGATAGAATTTTAATGAAACTGCAAAGTACGAGCCCATCGACTGACCCCAAGAATGATGTGAAAGTATCTTCATAGGAATACATATTGATTTGCAGCCCCACTAATATGTTACTGCTCTGCTCTAGGTAGTCTTCGTACCTAGGTTTTAAAATTTTCCTAACATCTGTGATTTCTTTCTTTGATGACTGCAGCAAGTTGAAAAAAGGATCCTGAAACTCGTGAATAACTATTTTTTTCCTAATGATAAAAAACAAAACAAAAATCTTCTTCAGTACTCTCCTGATATGACTGCAAATCTTGGTATGAGCTTCGTAATCAAATACCTGTTGAAAAAAACAATGAATTCGGATGTCAAATCAAGTTTATATCAACACTCTTTTCAGGCTCACAATTAGCTAATTGATAAGGACTTTTATTGCAGATATCATCTAACAAATCAGCTATTGGGTCATGAAAAACTTGAAAATACTGCTGAAACGTATCCATCGATTTTAATGAGATTGCATGACACTCTACATGCTGCCCATCCTTTTATTTAGAGATATTATGAAAATTTTGCTTTAAAAATTGAAATACTTCAAATCATAGTGGTACAGAATCATCTTGCATCATTTGATCATGTGTTTCAACTTCCAATCCTACATCTGCAACCTAACATTCAATGGCATTTGGTGGCTACAAATCTGGAGCTAAGGAGGATTCGATGTCACAAATTATTTTCTCAACCAATTCAGGATCATTTTCATCATTTATAGTGTTGACCACTCACTTATCTACTTGTTTATAGTTTTCTCTTATTTTTTCAAATGAGTAGAAACACAAGGGTAAGGAGCTCTGATCAAAAATTTGATTATCCTCTTGATTGTCAAGATCACAAATCAATGAGTGTTGATTTCTGATCGCATGAAAGTTATCTCTCATGAACTGAAATGAAGTAAAACAAAGAGGAAAATATCCTTCACTTACTTCCAAATTTTCTAGACTTTCCTCATCATTGTCATAGCTGATATGCATGGGCTTATCATTGTTTTCAAGTTGCTGAAACTGAAATTCCTCCCACAAACCAACTTCTGATTTCTCTGCAATATTAGCTTATGTTTGGAGAACATAATCATCATCATACTCATCAAACTTTGGCAAATCATCAATATAAGTAATGTCACCAATCATACACATTAGACTATCAGGTTGTTTCTCCTCAGATGGATCTACAAATCCATTTTCTAATCTATGGTGGCTGGGATAAGCAGGAAAATATTTAGGGCTTGCAATCTCTTCTTTTTCTAGGATAAGTGGGTCATGATGATCTTGAATGGAAAATACATCTCTCATGGTGATCCTTTTCATCATTTCCTCTATTTTACTTACCAAAATGTCAAGCTTTACCTCTGAAGATGTCAGGTGCTCTGCAATGTTTTTCTTCTCTTCTTCCTTCAGCTTTTCCCTTCTGATCATCAGATTAGCCTCTACATCTACTGCACTTTTCTGCATCTCTTTAATTTTTTCAAGGTTCACTTCTCTTAGCTTAAACTCCATTTCTGAATCAAAGCCATCTGGGTAATGTAAAAAAGTTGAGCCATGAGGGGGTCTTATATCAGCAAGTATCGAATAATAGACTTGATTGAATCTGGTAGGAAAATGTTTTAATGTATCCCCTAGTTGTCTTCTCAACTAGTCATACTCTTTTAGAATTAGGAAAGGGTTTTTTTTTACCACCCACCTATCGAGAAACTTTTAAGAACTGTGGGAAATCTGAGATGCTCGCGACAGGAAATTTTTTGAACCAACTCTTGACTTTGCCTTGCAAAGAAAGAGCAAATAGCTTGATACTAACATCCTCTTTCTCAACTTCAAAAAGGTCTAGGAAAGTCTAAAAATTCTGCATATGTCTCTTAGCAGTGATGTTGTAATATTCACCATCAAACCTTGACAGATATAGGTAATGATTTTCAGGGAAAGCATGGAGTATAGGAGGTAAGATGAGTGGTTTGTATCAATCTGGAATGTTACAAGGTGTAGGAGTATGTACAGAAGTTGTAGGATCAACCTTGATCTCTTTAAGCTCATCAATTTGAAGATGGTCATCATAATATTCAAAAAAATGATGTGGACCAAGATCAAAAGAAAACTCAACATTTACACTTTTCGAATAGGTAGAATCAATATTTTGATCATCTTTATCATAAAAAAAACTCCGGAAAACTTTCAGGATAGTTTCAAGAAAAGAAAAGAAAAAAATTACAAGAAAGCAGATTAGATCTTGAATACAATTCCACTTTGAATACCTGACCTTTGTGTAAGATCCTTCCATTTTCTTGTTGGAAAGGTTGATCCTCTAATGGATTCTTTACATCAATTAGGAGTCGTCAGGTGAAGATTTCAGCCTTCATATGCATCTTATCGTTGTCCACCATCAGCAAACAGATCTAAACATTGTCGTTCTTTCCCAGGCAAGATATGATCTTTTTCTTCCCCAGTATGGTCACCACTATGTTATCACTCGGATTGAAACTCATGTTGAAGAAGGAAATTCAGAGGTAACCACAAAGCACGCTTAGCCAAGTAGCTAGCCCTACTAGGCAAGGAGAGGGTTTTCTCTGTAAGGATCACAACCAATATTACTGGATAATGAAAATATTAGGCTAGGTATAGTAGCTCAAGGTTTTGATTGTTTTGATTTGGTTGCGTTGGATTAGAAAGAGAAAAAAAGTTTAGGGAAAAGGAAATTAGATCAAAATTTGTAAGGTGTTATATGGAGAAAGGTAGGCATAATGATTTAGCACTTTAGGATTTCAATGGGTGGGATGATCAAGACATGTGAGGAGCTATAAAGAGCATGGTGAAATCATGGGTTCTTTCTAAACTGAAGAAATTACGGACTGTGAACGTCTACCCAAAACAGAGCATATGAGAATGGATTCTACTTATCTAACTTGCATACATTCACTTAGAAGTTATGAAATGATGAAAAAACTTAACAATACATTTCAAAAAATGAAAAAAAAGGAGAAATGAACTAAATGCCATACCACAGGGATCCCATAAAAATAGCTACAAATTTGATTAATATTCCTGCTCAGGACTGATACAAAGTATGTCTCTTCAAAGGCCAAGCATCCAACTAAGTCCAACCCATAAAATGATTAAGAAAATACATGAAAGACCTCAAACCAACTCATCCTAGCTTCAGGGCGTTGAATCCATGAGAGGAGGAGCTATTCCAAGAAAGACTGAACTGACAACTAGAGAATAGGGCAGTCAAAGTGACTCATCCATACTTTAAGCAAACAGATTCATTACATGTCATTGAGGCCATTTACGTAATGTATCTACCCTAGGTAAAATCTATAGCACCATAATTAAATCATTTAAAACCCCAACTAGTGAGGTAAAACTCAAAATTTACGTGAAAAATAGAGAAAACTCCAAAATAGGCAGAATTTGTCCTATGCGCAGTGCCAAGGAGGAAAAAATAGCCCTTCTTGCAAGTCACTTTTGACTAACTTCTCGGTGTCCAAATTGAGCTCATGATAGCTCATTGGAAATATTTTCCTATCCATGTTCCAGATCTTCTTGTATTTTCGGATTTGGAGCTGTTTTGACCCCTCAAAAGTTTAATCTCCCAAGACTTCCTCTATGCGCAGCGCCAACCTGAAAAAGAGGCAAAATCATGATTTTTTGAGTGTTTTTGGCCTTTTTGACTGACCAGTTTTGCTCCAAATGCTTAAAAAAATTACAGGGAGTATGTCCTCATCATCATGAACCCACTGATGTCTTCCATTTTTCCATTGGATGCCCCAAAAGAGTGTGTAGCACCAAGGTGATGTGCATAGAGCTAGTTTTTCTTTTTTTTCAAAATGTGCCCAGAAAAACTCATAAATTTCCAAAAAAATTTAAAATTACTCAAAATTTGTGGGATAATCCCACAATCACATCTCAAGTTTGAGCTAAGGAGGTATCAGCAAGTATCTTGAGTTTTTCACCTCCTTTCTTTCCCTTTTGGATCTCCTTCAGTTCATCATTCATCTGTTTGACCTTGATATTGCAAATTTTGTTCCGGGTATGATAGTGATAGGCCATGTTCAAGAGCATCTAATTGTCTATGTTGGCCTTCATCAGTAGCTTCTCCAAGTGAATGTTGACTCTCTCAAGCCACACTTCTTTGTTATCTTCAATCTCCTTTGCCAACTACTGGTCAAAACTTGGACTTTGGGCTTCTTGCTTTTCTTTCTCCAATGCTCTTTTGAAGCCTCTTGTCTTTGGCCTATTCTTGATGTTTCCGGCCTCCTTAGGATCTTCCATGGTTTCTTGATCAATCATTTTTTTTCCTCCTCTCCTGCAGAAACTTCATCGGTAAACGAGTTTTCTTGTCTATCAATTGTTTGTTCTCTTGCTCTAGGGAAGAGATGGTGAATTTTGCCCTCCCAAGATTGGTTTGCAACTCTCTGATCTGTGCCTCCTTTTCTTTGATGACAATTCTTAAAGTGGTAGTATCATCAAAATTTTCAAGTTCTAACTAGCTCAAAATCAGCCTCTACCTCATGCGTATTTTCATGCTCCTGATCTGACTCTCCATGGCTTATCTATATGATTTTCTCTTTTCTCTTCAATGTCTGGTGTACCTGTTTTGTTGATGAAGAAGGCAAAGCCCCTTCCACATCATGTGGAGCAAGCATTTTTCTGTGTGCTGCAAACAATTTTATAAGCCCTCTTTGATATGTCACACTGCATTCTTTGACTTGCCTGGGTGATTTAACCTTATCTTTCCTTGTTTTTGCAGCTGCAGGGCTAGTAGGTGTCTCTCTACTCTCTTGTGGAATTGGTGGAGGAATTTGGGGATTTGTGAATATTTCATTGGAAATTAAGGTATCCCAAGATATGTTGAGTAGATTGAGATGATGAAGCACAATGATTTTGATGAGGGAGTGATGATAGAGGTTGTTCATCTGATGATGATATTCTTTCTTTGCCACCAAGTATGCCATCTTCTCAATTTTTCAGGATCAAGAAATATGGGATGTTTAGCATCCCCATCCTAGTGAAATGGATGAGCAGCCTGATATGATATGTGTACAATCTGGAGAATCTACCCTCACAAGTGAAGTATCTCATGATAATCTTCATCATCGCTGCATACTGGTTGAGGAGGAAACTGAGGGGGAAAAACTTTTTTTTTTCATTCTTGTACCTGGTTTTGAGGTAAGCCTCAAAATAGTGATCACCCAGGTCCTGTGCTTTGTACCATCTCTCCCCTACATTTGGAATCCATATCAACAATAACAGAAGTGGAAATGGAAAAAGTTACACCTACGAGAGTTACCATGTTATCATGGAGGTTTAGTATGAAAAGCCTAGTCAACTCAGGATGATGTTAAACTCTTTCCACCTTTTCACAAAACTCATAGCACCCAACATATTTGAAACAAGACATAGCTAAAGGTGAAGCCTCTAGCTCTCTAAGGTTTGTTGGCTCTACTCTAATGATTTTGCCTCCCTTGTGTGGCCTTCTTTGTTGTACAATCTCATCTTCCTCAAACTTATCATCACTGTGTTCCTCCTCTCTGTAATCTCCATCCTCTCTCTCCATGATTTTTTATTTCGCACTTTGGAAACCCTAGGGAAGAGGGAAGAAAGGGAGAGTGAACAAGGGAGTGAAGGAATGTGAGCAGGGAAGGAAAAGATGAAATGAGGGCCTAGGGGACAGGGATAGGGTCACAAAAATTAAGGGAGACGGGGAAAAGGGTTAAGAAACCTTGTGAGGTGATGGGAGGTGAAAATATGAAGGGAGATGAAAATGAGAATTTAATTACAGGTCAAAGTTAGGGGGGGAAATCTAGGAAAAAATAGTGAAATTCCTAGAAATTGGGGTTTTAATGCAAAAGAGTAAAGGGACTTAGGGATTATGATGTAGGGGTAGTTTTAGTGTTTTTTATAAGTATGGGTTGATGTAGTAGGGTTTAGGGACAATCACTTGGGACAGGGATGGTTTTGGGAAGTTTGTGAGGGGGATGGGGATTTTGGGAGAGGCAAAGCAAAACTAGGGTTTCCTTGCAATTTTAGAAAACACGAAACACAAACACAAGCATAAAAATGAAGGTGGAGGGAGATATAAGGGTTAACTTACTTTTATTTGAGTTGGAGAAGAAAATTTGAGGAGTTTTAGAGCAATTTGGAGTAGTTTGGGCCTGTGCACAGCGCCAAACCCAAGTGCGCAGCACAGTGTTATTTAACACTGTGAAAACTGCTCTATGCGTAACGCGCTGCTCCTATGCATAGTGCCTTACCGCTATGCGCAGTGCAATATTGAAGGCCACTTTTGAAGGCCTTCCCGGAGTCAAAATTGGGCACATTATGGATCGTCGAAAATATATTTCTCTTGGCTACATAATGGACCTATCAAGAACTGAAAATGATCAAGTATAGCCCCTCAAAAATCAATTCTCCCAAGACTGGTCAAAAAGGGCAGAATGGGGGTGCAAAAATGAAGTGTGATCTTACAGGAAACTGTTGGAGGCCTTCCACAACTCTAAATGGATCTCATGATAGCTCATTCAAAATCTATTCCCGTCTAGTTGTCATTTGACGTATCAAGCAAGTCATTTGGACACTCGAGCTAGGAGTGAAGCAACTCTCATATGGCACCTATATTTTTTACATTTATCCAAAACCATGACACGTGTGTAAAAACAAAAGGAGTTTTTTCGTCTTGGACCTATGATGGAAAAAAACCTCTCTCACTTTTGTCAAATTCATCTTTGTTTGTTCAGAAACATAGTTTGAAGTAAAACTTGCCCTATGAGTGTCAAATTGCTTGACTCTTGGAATGGTTTCTTAAAAAACGACGGAGACATGATGTTTATGAGTTTTTAATGACCTCATACTTACTGATATGACCCACCTTATGCCACCTCTACTCACATGTCTTTGATTCCATAGAAAACCTAGCTCAGTGGGAGAGGAAATCAAGGTTTAGTGCTTGTGGAAAATCATGACTTAGGCACCCCTGGAAAAAGACAACTCCCTTTGACGTTTGATGAATTGTTGTAGACACTTTTTGTATTTGAAACTTGATGTGTTGGCATGTGGAACTCTGAGTTGACAGCCTTGGGATACTGAGTACTTATTACATTTGAACTGACATAAAATTACATGAATAAAAATAAAATTACATCTTGGAATGAAACTCACACGTAAAATCAAATTACAACTTTGGAAACCATCTTGGAGATCATATTTACATGGTAAAGAGACATTATTTGGATCACTCTCACACCTTCTACTAACCTTTATTGAAAATGAGACAATGCAATGATTTAACCTAATGAAACCCTAGTGACCTAATGAGAAATGAAAGAAATTGACTCAATGAGTGACTTTGACTAAAAGTGGAATGAGAGCAGACTTGTTTTCAGCATGATGAAGACATGGAAGAGGGTTGGAAGGCATATACTTGTGAAGGAAAATGGGACATTTACAAGGAAAACCACCAATGGAACAATTTTATATCATGACCTAACGGAATGATTGAAAATTCTTTAGAGTGGGACACCTAACATGCACATGAAAAACGTTTTTTGATCCCTGGTGGATGTATGCAAATACTAACACTAACAGACATGATCGGGTATAAGCCCCAATTTTGTATGACATGATGGTCCAGATTCTGTATATTTTGAACACTCTGGTCTATATATATATATATATATATACATAGCGATTTTATATGATGTGATGTCTCAAATGTACTATAATGAATGATATTTTTTATTATTTTTAAAGTATTTAATGATTAATATGCCAATAAAGTGCTTGATTAGCTAATGAGTCTGCAAACCAATTATTAGATCGAGGAATATGAATGAACATAACAAATCAAAATGAACATTGTAACAAGCGTACCCTCAAAAACGATCGATGCAAAAATGGGTCTCTGACATTATAGGTGTTGCTCAATTGTGAAACCACCAGATGTGAATCCAAGTAAACTACTAACGAATCAACACCAAAAGATATTGCCTCAAAGAGTAGGTTGACCACTGCAGTGTAATCTTCTACATTGTTCGAAGCAGGACCAATGCAGACACCTCTTGAAACTAACAACTAACCGGATGGATAATGTATTACGCAAGTTGCGAGAGCCAGGTTCCGGGTATGTCTAATAGCACCATCGGCAAAGCCAAAGTGACTCATTTCTTCCAATATCACCTGCCAAATCAGATCAAAATGATCAAAACCACACCAAAAATCGAAACACAGATATGTACAAAAATACAATATATACAACAAATCTAATGCTAGGCCTAAGTCAAAGCATAGTAATTTTTCAAATAGAGCCCATTTCTGGGCTTCACCAACTTGTTCTCGTCAAAGTCAACCAAGGCATAAGCTCCTTTCTTGAGGCCCTTTTTGATGATAAAGGGGCCATACCACATATATTTGAAATTGCCTGCCCCCAAGGCATCCTTCTCTTGGGCATAAACCAAGACAAGGTCACCTTCAGAGAAAACCCTAGGTTTGACCACCTCATCGTACTGAACCTTCATCCGTTTCTTATGAGCTTCATTCATCATAGCTGCATCTCGGTGCTACTCATAGAGATGTTCTAAATGGATAAGACATTCTTCGAGACTGGAAGTGTGAGGAAGAAGCTTAACTACTAACTTAAGGGAGGGGATTTCGCATTTTATAGGAAATATATATTCCAATCCATAAGCTATTTGAAATGGAGTGAAACCGGTTGCAGTCTTTACAGACATCTGGTACACCCAAAGTGCAAGGTACAACATGACATGCCAATTGTATCTAGCTTTATCAATTTTCCATTGAATAATTATCTTCAAGGATTTGTTAACGTCTTCAACTTTCCCATTGGCTTGAGGATAATAAGGAGACGAATGCTCCTTCTGAAAATCTAATTTCAGAGCCAATTCAGCCATCATGTTGTTCTGAAAATTACTGCCATGGTCAGTGACAATCTCTTTGGGGATACCAAAAGCGAGAAATGACTTGATTGAAAAGGAACAGGGTTTTTGTCTCACTGGCATTCCCAAATTTAGGCATAGCCTCAACCCACTTCGTGAAGTAGTCTATAGCTACAATAATGTACTTGTGACCCTTAGCCAAAGGCAGGTTACAAGTAGTATAATCAATAGCCCACTTTGTGAAAGGACCGACACTAATGACAGGAAAGAGAGGAGTTGGATGAGCGTGAATATTTCAAGTATAAACCTAACACGGATGACACTTTTTTACTGTTTCAATACAATATTTGAAAATCGAAGGCCAAAATTATCCTACATACAATATTTTTTGGGATGTAGCAAGTCCAGATAAATGAACACCACAAGCTCCACTTTGGCAATCATTCATCACAACCTCAGCTTCTTCGAGAGTTAAGCAGCACCTAAGGGTCGAATCGACCTCGTGAAGATATAGAGTGTCACCAATAATCAAATAAATTTTGGCTAAGTGATGCAACTTTTGGCGCTCATATTTTGAAAAAACTAAGGGAAACTTCACAGTCTGAAGATAAAATATGAGATCTCTGTACCAAGGATCCTGTGAAGAAATGAGAAAAAGGTGTTCATCATAAATGATTCTTCATAAACAATCTCTTCTCCACGAGGCAACTCAGAAATGAAATCCGCAAATACTAATGATTTCTTGGACTTGGCAGACAAAAATTCAAGATAAAATTCCTGCAAAATAACAATCCATCGATTGTATTTGCCCCCAATAACTCACCTATTGAGAACAAATTGAAATGGATTGGCTTCTGCCAAAACATATGTTTTGCGAATGAGAATATAATGTCTAAGCCACTGAACAGCATGGACAACTTCCAAATCAAGTTTCTCTATCGAAGAATACAGAAGTTCGGGACCTACCAAGCCTCAACTAAGGTAGTATATAACATGCTCAGAAAGAGCATCATCTTCCTGAACCAAAACCATACCAATCGTAGATTCTGCTGCAGCGAGATACAGGGGGAAATACCTGTTATAATTGGTTGGATTCAATAATGGAGCAGAGATCAATGGTTTTTTCAAAGCATCGAATGAACGTTGAGAAAAGTCATCCCAAAACAATGGAACTCCTTTCTTTAACAACCTCATAAATCCCTTTGTAATCTCGGCATAATTCACGATGAATCTCCACATGAAATTAGCTTTTCCTTGCAGAATTTGAATTTGAAAAATCGAAGACGGGGGAGGCAACTAAAGTATTGCCTCAACCTTGAAGGGATCTACCCAAATCCCTTT
Organism: Pinus albicaulis; assembly: GCA_034641835.2. Taxonomy (NCBI): domain Eukaryota; kingdom Viridiplantae; phylum Streptophyta; class Pinopsida; order Pinales; family Pinaceae; genus Pinus; species Pinus albicaulis. The sequence goes on from MU968359.1 coordinate 30,464,270, forward strand.
TGTAGACAAGATGAATCCCAACAACCGACCAGATGTGACAACGAAAACGCACTTATTAGGGTTTAACCGAATTTTGTAATATCGACATCGTTCAAAAACTTGACGGAGGTGAGAATGATGATCAATTCTCTTGTGATAAAGAGCAGCTAAATTATCCAAATATGCCTCGATAATATGCTTGATGTCGTGGAAGGCATAAGACGTGGCCCACTGGAAGGTAGCTCCAGATTGTTAAGGCCAAAAGGCATATTCTTGTAAGAAAAGGCACCCTAGGGACAAATAAATGCAATCTTATGCTGATCTTCAGGACGGATATTGATTTGATTATATCCCGAGAAATCGTCCGCGAAGGAGAAAATCTCATTCCCCCAACACTCATCGATGATCTGATCTATAAATCGTGTGGGGTAATTATCTTTAAGATATTCCTTATTTAGGTCCCTAAAATAGATGCAAACTTGGATCGTTCCTTGTTTCCTTTCCACATGAACTAGATTTGAAACCCACTGAGTTAATGGAACGAGGTAAATGAAACATGCCTTAAGTAGCTTCTCCACTTCGGCTTTGATAGTTGCTGCCTTCCTAGGGTTGACCGGACGAATCTTCAGCCTGATAGGCTTAGTTTTTTCATATGTCTTGATCTCATGCTGGACAATAGATGGATTTATACCAGGCATTTCCTCATAAGACCAAGAAAACATATCCCTAAATTCTTGAAAGAGATCAGTGTAAGTTTGAATTTCTTCAAGGTAACATTCGGCTCCCATGAAGACATTCTCTGAAATGTTGGGATCTCTAGAGATGTTCACCGGGGTAGTAGGAGAGATAACAGCCATGTTCCCTTCAACAAATACCTGTGTTGGTGCTAAAGGGTTCAGGACTGGGTGAACAGGACCAGAAGACTAAAGGCTAGGGAAACTTGATTCAACTTCTGACAAGTCTGGTAGAAAATAAGATCGATGATGCCAATCATCCCACGGTCTCTCTACACTAGTCATTTCTTCAAGGATGGCCTCTTCAGATGGAATAGTTGTATCAAGGAATTCCTAAGCAAAAGATGAACTAAGAGTCCAATATAGAGCCACATCTCCATCTAATTCCTCTCGTGAAAGAGAAATTGGCATGGAATATGCAGATTCAACAATAGATCTATAAGCAATATCAGTTGTAGACATAGGAAATTCCATTCCACCCACTTGGCCTTCTTCTAATGTCGAGGTAGGAGAAGGTAGGGTCCAAGGGTTCGAAAAATAGTGAGTTCGGAAGAAATCTTTCCGAGTAGGAACCTTATAGGATGAAATAGCATTGATATGAGACGAAGGAGGCAGAAAATCAAAAGTACCCTTCAAGAATGTATACATTCCAACCCCAAAATTCTAATCAAGTTGCTTGGTATCATTCACCAAGGGAACAGTTGAGTAAGAATATGCATTTGGATCTACAGGAGAACAATCCAGCTGATCAACTATGACAATCCTCCCTTCATGAGGGAAACTTACAATACAAAATAATGAGGATGTGATAGAATCCATCTCATAGATCTAGTTTCACCCCAATATAAGGTTATAGTCTAAGCTTGCATCAACTATCTCAACTTCGATATTGACAGTTTTAACCCCAACACAGATGGGTAATGCTAGAACAATTCCTTGCGGCCTATGAGAATGACCATCAAATGCAGTCAGAAGAGTGGCTGAAGGGACAGCTGAAGGAGATCCAATAGCTTTCCAGCATGCAAGAGACATTACACACGTGGAATTTCCCTCATCAACAACCATTCAAAAAATATTAAATTTTTGATATGTTCATTTGATATGGAAATCCATATGATGAGGAAGTCTCTTGTTAAAAGTGGTCATATCAAATGTGATAATCAGATAATTCTTTGGATCAACAACCCCAATGGCAGTGAGAAGTGCACTCCTTTATGCGGGACACAACTGGAGTACCTCTAACGCAAACATGGCACAAGGACATTGAGCCAGATCTTCTACAATCGATTAGTTCTGGGCAGCCTTAGCATTAGGATTGATCGTTGTACACTTTTTAGATCCTTTTGGAATCTGAGGTATAGGATCAACTGTGGTTCTCTCTATATGGAGTGGCTCAGCATTATTAGGAGCACCCTTAGCTTTCGAAGACTCTGCTTCGCCATAATCATGAGATCTCATAGCGATATCTACGTGAGCACTCATCATGTATATGTTTGATGGATTTACCCCTTCCTGGTTGCCCCCAGAGGGAGCTCCAATATTTTCATTCATGCCAGCAAGCAGATGCTACCCTTGGGGAAAAGGGTTTGTTAGTATAACCTAGGAACTAGAAGAACCCTATTGAGCTAACAAGTGCTGAGCATCCTGAATTTTAGGGAAGAGGTGCGTAAGATGGTCTCCAATGCACAACTTGCATGGAAACTTAACTTTCTTTTTATTATCCTTCTTACCCTCTCCAACATGATCGTTGGATTTGTTCACATTCCCCTTCCCATCCTTGTCCTTTTTCTTATTATTTCGTCCCTTCTTCTTCCCATCGGATTGTTTATTTCCTTTAGGGTTAGAAGTTTGAACAACATTAATGGTTAAGGACTAAGAAGGAATTGACATTGAAGGTGTAGCCTGACCAGAAGGAGAATATTGTAAAGACAACTGTTGCAATTGACTTATCAGGTTAGCCATACCTCTATCAATATAACCAATAAGTCTGTCACCATGAGGACCAGGTTTAGTTTTGGCTAAATCTAACTTGGAGTGAGGAGGCTTTGGAAAAATTTTATCAAGGACTCTAGACAGAGAATAAATCAATTCTAGTTGGTGAGCCCTAAAAATAGACTTCTCTTCAAAAAATACCCCTGAAAGGGATACATCCTTTGAGATTTCTGGCTGTAAATATTTAAAAAACCATTCAATAAGGAATTCATTCAGGATTTGGGCTTTTATGAGCCTCTTCCTTCTTCGTCATTCCTTCAGAAATGTGAGTTTCTTTGTCCTGTTGAAAATTGGCCAGGAGGTCAGTCTCGACGTCATAATGATAGGGCAACTGAAAATGGTTTAAGAACATTGTAGCCAACTCACCAAAAGTAGAAAAAAATCCCCCTATCAGATTGATGTCCCATTTTTCTGCATTTCTAGTTAAGGTTCGTTGAAATAATCTCAACCTAATCGAATCGTCGATAAGGGAGTTTGACAAACACCATAAATGGAAAGTGGTGAAATGATCTGCCAGATCCTCACCAGTCTTCCCTTCAAAATTTGGAATGTCTGAGGGTAGCTTGGTGGGGACCAGAGGCCAACCCGGACTATATCGAATGGGATTTTTAGTCAATTTCGAGAGATCTGGAAAGTTTAACGTTGCCAGAAATGGTAAGCATGGAGGAGTCTGGGAATTCCATCCCCCATAGGAAGGATTCCCCACATTATGAAAAAGAATAACCTGGATTTTTTGAGGCATCAAGTTTCCAGATGTTGTTTGTATAAAATTTTGAACCATAAGAAAAACCTTGTGACCCAGCATTTGAAGAAGGACCCCCTCCCAACATAGGGTTACTATACACAAGAACATTTCCTCCAAACAAGGTATTGAATGAAGAAGTAACCACTTGGTAAGAGTTCCAAGAATTTTCAAATGGAGAAAAAGCCTGAGAAGAACCCACTGAAGGGAAAGGACTATTCCCTTGTTGACCAATGAAAAACTGACTCCCTGATCCCAATGATGTAAAAGCAGGGTTCCATCCCGAAAAAAAATTAGAGCCTTGACGCCCGGAAAAAGGATTGAAACCTTGATTCTGAGAGGTGAAGGGCATGGATCCTAAGGAATGGTTTTAATGAGGGATATGCCCACTTCCAAAGGGGAACCCTTGAAATGAAGCTGATCCACTAGCCATAGAAGGTATGGGTGCAGAAACAGTTGAAACAACAGAAAAGGAGAAAGAAGGAATTCCACTAGAGGGCATTCCATAAGGAAAGGGCTAGATTGAGAAGCATGTTCCTGGGTGTTTCTACTTGAATATGGAATAGAAGCAGAGCCAAGCACATTAGCACTAGAAGTGATTTTCGATATGGCAATAGTTCCTCCTCCTTCAACTAAAAGAGGAGTATGAACACTTACAGTGCTCATAGTCAAATTTGTGTTCCCAGTCGTGGCCATTGAAAGAAAGGGACATGACATAAAAGGACTAGCTGGTCTTTGAGACTCAGGCCCTATATACAAAAGGACATCAGGAAAACTAGCAGGAAGAGGATATGGAAGAGACTTAGGAGGCTGAGGAACTTCTTCTACTTCAACTTCTTCTGCAGGAAACAAGACCCTAGAGATGAGTTGAGAACTCCTCCCTAAACTAGCACTAACACCAGGACCATCCACAAAAACAACAAGCCGAGACAGAGGATCACTCTCTGTTGCATTCGAAACCACCAAGTAAAATTCACCCACTGAATTACTCCTACACCTTCTTGAATAAGGCTTGGCACTCGCAGGAGAAAGCCCATGAAGCCTCCTCGATCGACGAGGCGATCGTTCAACCACTTTAATACATTAATTTAGACTTAAAAAATATAATAATCTAAGAAATATATGAGCAAAGAGCACACTGTAAAGGTTTCCTAAGATAAAGGCAATCAAACAACCTTCAGGTATTTCCGCTCCGGGTGATGAGGACTAGACACCAAAATACAATAAAGCAAAATAATAGGACCTTCCGAAGATAGTCTGGGGTAATTACGCCCCAAGCCTACCAGCGAAGGTAATAGAAATAGTTACACTGACCTCCTAACAATAGCCTTTGACGGTGCAATTTCCTAAGCTTCACAAGGGCACCCTCCAGAAGTACTGATGAAAGTGATAAAACGTCTGCCTCAGATACCATGGGTATCCCCCCCAATAGTCACTTATGTGATACCTAGGAGAGGCAACTAAGGGCACCAATCTATATCGGTAGCCGGTCGGAATGGTCTTAGGTCAATATTCAGCAAATAGGAGAGGGGGTATCTATGTTATCTTCCTGCACTCTCTCTCACGCTTGACTCTCTATAGGAGATCTTTCCCAGTCCACTTAACAGATTTGGATTTCGCTCTTTAATAAACTTTGTATGTTTAACAGTTTGAGCAGGCTTGGAGAGTTAACTCGCCAATAACCTATTCTAAGGCCCTACAACCTAGCTAGTTGGTGTATGATTAATGACAATGATGCAAAAAATTCTAGCTGATTTTAATTATAGCTCTTGATTTTAAATTGGTTGTTACTTAAGTCAAAGGTATACGAAAGTGAAACTGATGGTGTTTGTCGATGCAAAATAAACAATGAAAACCTACTACATGTGAATGCAATACTTTCCTTTCGATGAAAAGATATCTCTATATGGGTTCTACAAAACTAAAAAAGAAAAAAGTTTGTTTTTATTTTCAATTACTCACACTTCACACACTCTAGAAAACTATGAAAAAGACTAAAATTCTTCAATGCACTTAATGAAAACCTACCAATGACATACAAATTCTAATATTTCTTACTTTGAAGAAGCAAAAAGATTCTCTAGAAAGAAATGGTTAAATCACCTTTGATAGAAAAGAAAGGGTAGTTCTAACCAGAACTCCTATGCATAAAAAATGCCAAAATGTACTTGATGCAAAAGAGAGAAATCTAGAAAAGACTTCCTTCAAAACCAAGCCAAGAACCAATACTAGAAACCAACAAAAATGCTTCAAAACATATGAAAAACTGTAAAAATTAAATCAAAGAAAAAGCAACGGAAAAGAAGAAATTTTTTTGGGATTTTCAATTATAATGGAAGGAAAAGGGATTTCAAGAAGACAAGCACAAAACTACCCAAGAACCATAATCAAGAAAATGAGTCTCAAAAGGGCTTCAAATTTCTCAAGCCAACTATGCTACTTTCGTAGCAGGACCCAAATAAGCAAGAAGAAGCAAAGACTCAAACAACTGATTCAAAACAGTAGCACACACTTTCAGCGAATAAAAACTAAAAAAACCAAGAAAGGTCTCTTCAAGATTCGCTACAAGGCTAGTCCAAGAAATAAAGAAAACCAAGGAATTCAACAATGGTAAAAACCAAAAGCGAAGCAATGCATAAGGCCAAGAAGAGAAAACAAGCAGAGGCTCATTGTTCTGAATGGTCATAACAGCCAAGAACTTTGGGAAGAGATCTTGATGCTACAGCCGCAATTGCAATCACATAAAATAGGCAATTTACCAAATGGCTAGGTTTTCAAAAGAACAAGAGAGAAATGGATATGCAACCACAACAAACATAGTCCAGACACCACAGGAGTGGTCCACCACAGACAGAAAAAAGTGACAGGGCTTCAGAACTCAAATTTTCAAATTTTCCCAGTCATACACGGTTCTTCTATATGAAACAAGAATGTATACACGACTATTACCAAAGAAACTCGTGTATACGTGGGTTCTTTTGGAAGATACAGGGGGTATACATGACTGTGTATAGACTAAGTAGCGTATGTAAACAAAAATAAGGAAAAAAAAAGTGAATCCTGATAAAGTGACCAGGACTTCTGTCTGATTGGAAAATGACTTACTAGACTGTAAAAACTGATAAAACTATCAAGGAACCTAAAAGATAGCTAAAACAACCCAAACTAGAAATTACATGGATGTAATCCCCAATGGAGTAGCCAGTTCTATTATGGGAAATTTTACCCTAAGGTCTTGGGTTGATAAACCTTCACAGATCAGGGGCATGTCATCACAAGAAGGACTCAATTAACCAACTTCTATGCTTTAAACTAGAAAACAAGGATTGCAAATCTTACCAGTTTATCCTTTGGTTATAATAGATCCTGCGGGGTTCAAACCCCCTGCAACTCCTTGTGCTCTAGAACCTGCAAACCAACAAAGAACAAGCACAAAAACCTATTTGTACAACATATATATGTTCTATATATTAGAAAAATGCATGCATAATCTCATAAAAATAATAGTAAATGAACTATTTAAGATCATTAAGCATGTATTAAGAGATATATGACACGTGAACATCAGGAACAAGATGGAACTTCTTTATATTGATAACATGTATATTAAATAAATAGTGGAGAGAACACCTGAAATATACCATGGCCTCGAGCAAATCGTCCTCTGGATATGTCCAGCCCTAGCCTCACAAAACTTCTTCCAATAATAGTGCACAATGGATGTCACATAGGATGAAGGTGAACATCTCAAGGAAACAAGGGTTTCCTGAAAATCTGGGAAGTGCAAGAGGCACAGGGGAAATATCAGACTTGGTCAGGGCTATAACAGGGTATAATATCTATAATTCTTTCTCTTCTTCCCTTAGGTCATTCCCTTGAGGGGTTTTTATACTCCCTCAAATTAGTTTTTTCAGTTGGGGAACAGTTATGCCATGGGTTGGGGTAGTTAAGTTAAAGGAACAACCATAAACCCCGCCTCCAAAATAGGGAAATTTTTAAATTTTTAATATTTTAAATATCATATGCGGGTTTTCTATATATGGACCTATTTGTATACGTAGAAAAGTCTTGGCAGAGTCGCGTATGGGTTTTGAAATATTGTTTTTTGAGAAATATGACCAAGTCTGAATGGAAGGGCCGACGAAGGCCAATGCATAAGTCATCAAGTATATAATGGTGACAAATGATGTTATAACAGTTTCAGCCCATTTTAAGAAGGATAATGGCTCAGAATTAATAAAGTGATTCGTAGTTCCAAACGAATCGGGAGATGATTCCTTTCCCCCCAAGGTGAACTTCATTAACATATCGGTGTTATGAGTAATTAGGGTTGTTTGTGTTTCTTGTTTCTTTGGCTTTCTTTGAATAATGTTGATGTGATGGTAAATAATTATTAAAGAATTTTTTATTCATGTTTTCATGCAAAATTATGTCAGTAAAAGTTCCTATAACGAGTATTTTTTTGTTTAAGTGTTAGCAAAAAAATTACTCAGATCAAACACCTACCAGGATTCGATAAATGGGAGGGAGAAGCTACCAGAGTGGGAACAACTGTGGTCCAACTTGGTGTAGGAAGAGATTAGGATAAACACTAGAGATAGGAAATCTTCCTAAGAAGAGGACTTTACATTAGTCATTGAAGGAAAGTAATCCAAAGGAAAGAAGTCACAATGCAAAGAGGGAAAGAAGAAAGACTTGTCCAACATCAAGTTTTTTCACTATCACGAGTTCGGGCACTATGCCACGAAATGTACATAGAAGAAGGCAAGAAAGAAGGAGCCTATAGCAGGTGAAGTTGTAGCTTCATAGTTTAAAATTGATTTCACTCTCATTTCATGCATCAAAAGAAGTGTAATGGGATCCATGTGGTATCTCGACAACAGTACCTCATTCCATATGACGGGGAATAAATATCTCTTCAGTGACTTGGAGGAGAAATAAATCAAGAAGAACATAGATTTTGGAGATGGTGGGAGGTATAGCATGACCGGTATCGATATAGTTACTTTTCAAAGGGAGTTTGGGTCCCCTATCAAACTCACAGATGTGTTGTTTGTTCCAAGACTAAATAAGGATCTTGTTTCCATCGTGGTATTGGAAGATCGTGATTATGATGTGATATGTGAGTTAAGAACCTTTATGATCTTGAGGTTGAAGATGCATGTAAAGCTTTGAGGAGAAAGGAAAAGGGTAGACACTTGGTGGTTGAGAGGGAGCATGAATTAATTCTCAACATGTATCCTTAGAAGCAGTCTCAGCATTTTTTGGAGCAGCCACAATTGGAGAAGAAAAGAGGATGGCAAGTGGAGAAATCCACTAAATAAAAGACCTCCATTAGGGGTAAATTTCAAGCCAAGTGGGAAGAGGGAGAACATGTATCCATACCTCTAGGTGATAGGTGGGGTGATGCGAAGCAATAGTCCCAAGCATGTAGAAATTAGGGCAGGGTCCATTGAGATGTATTATTTCATGGATCATTACCTTGCTACGTGGGGGCCACAATATACAGTAGCAGGATGGATCAGTGGCAGTTGATGCAGTCATATGTCAGAGTGATAGATGCAGAGACTAGAAACAATAATATATTGGGGAGTGCAATGCAGATTTAGCAGTAGCACAAGTTTTTAGTTGACAATGTAGTAGTTAGTAGCACTCAGAGACTCGGGTGGCAGAGGCATCATACTGATCATAGTTGATTCAATTTTTTGGATGCTTTTCAAATTCAGAATTTTTATTAGCAACAACACAAGAGAGAAGTGTTAAATGTAGAACATTCAAAAGGTACCAGATTGGGATAAAGATTCCAAAGGTACCAGATTGGGATAAAGTTGAATTCCTTTTTTGTTTAGAGGTTGTGTTCAAAATGGAAACAAGAAATCTTGAAAATGGCATCACGGAGGACTTTAATTTAATTTTCCCTTTAATTAAATTAGAATTAAATTGTAATTCCACATCACATGAAAACTTGTATGTTGGTTTGTTGGCTTGAGGGGTCTTGACCCAGGTTCAGAGGTTAAGATTTGCCAACAAACCCCTATACTACTGGCCCTTTCGATAGTGACCTGCTTGCGCAGACCAAAGTCTCACCTGAAGCAGTATGGGAGGGTGTTGGAACCAGGTTTCCGCACTCTGAGAGAGAGAGTAGGTAAGTCAAACAGATCCACGTTCGCAACCTACCAGGTTCACACCAGAAAAATATATTCGCAGGGTAGTTAACAGTATAATCGCAATATATAGAACTATTATCATGCAGAGATCTAGTTAATAACTCTACATCCACGTGCCTATCAGCAGTTATCAACACATAGTTATATGATAACATAGACAGATTTGCAACATACACAGATAACCAACAATATTCGTAACAGATCCAATAATTCGCATCAACAGAAATACATTAGATCAGATAACACAGAAATACTTCAACCATATCCGCATATATTAGCATCCAAAACCCAATAAAATCTGACACAGCCTGCGCACACAGCCATTAGGGTCCTGTTGAAGCCTCAAAAATCGTTGCTTCAAACATTGGGGGATAACCACCCGGTCGAGACCTTGAGACAGCTCCTTTTTCGTTTGGTATGGTGGCTCCGACTGGATTTATAGGACCAGTTTCATAATAATTTGAATGGGTTGGTAATGGAATGATTGGATGGGGGAAAATGGGACTAAATGACTTGAAATGAAAATACTAACTAATCTAATTAAAATACTGATAAAGAAATTATAAAACTAACCCGGGTATCATATGTGAATACAACTTTAAATCGTTTCAATTGAACAATAACCATAAAAATGTATTATAGCTTAATTGAAATGTGCAGCAACAAATAAAGATAACTTTGTTTAAGAATATAAAAAAAGTTATATTAGCATATTGTATTCATCATTGTATATCATTTACATATACTTATGAAAGATGAATATTTCTAATATACTCAAAAATCATATATATAAAGAAATATTGTGAAACGAAGTACATATAAACGATAGCAAATTTAAAAGAGAATATCATATAACAAAAGAAACTAACAGTGAATATATAGAAATACCATATCCATCTTGAGACTTTCAAATGAAATCTGATAGTCTAATCTAGCAATTCCGATGCAAAATCAAGTCCAAGGTACAGAAATGCAACTCTTAAAAATAATTCCGCACAGAATCACCAGATGTGATCCTTTTAAAAATAATATAGGAGTAAATGGAGTACAGAAATGTAATCTCAGGGTCAAAAATATTACAAATTTAGGACCCCTTTCTAAATGCATGAAAGGGGTTTAAATAGGTACTTAACAAAACAAAATAACTAAAACTATTCTTACAATCTATCTAAAAAATAAAAATATCTGAAACTGAAATGCGAGCTTGTAGTAGACTAGCTCATTGATCATCAATTGAGGTGGATATGCGAAGGTGGCAGATATTGAGCATATCTTGGACTTTTGTTGGCTGAATCATTTTTGAATGTAACTGCCTAGTGTATGTATCATCAGAGAATTCAGGAATGATACAATGAATATCATTCAAAAGGAATTTGATGGCCATCTGTTGGCTGTGTGGCTTGATCAGATAAGTCCACATAATATCCCATGAAATTCCTTGAAGTTTGCTATTTTGTTGATTTTTATTGATTATCTCTTCCTTCCACATGGAATCGGCTTATTTTACTTTAGGTAACTCACCTGGGGTACAATCTGAGATCAAATTGGTAGCGTACAAGCTTTCATTAATCAATTGTGTTGTATTATTCATTAAACTTTTAGCCCTTGATATGGCTCTTTCTGATTTCATCAACTGTTGTTCCCATTCCATAAATAAAATTTCCTTGTGTCTTTCTTCAATTCTAGGAAGATTAGCTTTTCTTCCCTTCTCTATATTCTTCCATGAAAGGAACTTGGAAAATTTATCATCAACATCCTCAATTTCTTGCCTAAGAGTGACTGATTTATCTATCAAAGATGATGTTATTTCGTACAAAGGCTCAATTTGTGTCAACTTTAGACAAAATTCATTTAACTGTTGAGATAGAAGTTTGTTTATTTCAAGAGCTTTAGTTATGAATTGAGCTAACTTAGGATACTCCTTGAACTTTTCCAATTCTGATTGGAACATTTTTTCATGTTCAATATTTGAATTTCTCTCATTTTGTAGAAGATTTTGTAGCTTTTCTACCTCTTGATTCAACTACCGTTGTTTGTCCAAGGCTTGTTCATCAATCTTCTTCTTTTCAAGGCTGAGCTGCTCTTCTAGTTGTTTAGTTCTAAGCTCTGCATCCTATACTCGTTGTTCCAACTGAATAACATTTTGTTGATCTCCTACAACCTGTTCTTCAAAAATAGCAATTTGCATATCCTTTTGTTTTATCAGCTGTGAAACTTTGGAAGCTTTATCTATAGTGGCAGCACTATAGGCACCGACATACTGAGACAATCTAGTGAGATCCTCAAATGGATCCACCTCATCATTTTTATAAACAATATTTAGAAATTCCCCCTGTGATGCCAAAAGGGCATCTTCATCCGTTATCCTCCTTTTCCTTTTTTTTCTTACCACAGCCCTATGTTTGGGAATGTAGAATATATCTAAAGGAGGGATTTCTTCTATCTTTAGCATAATTTCTCCTGTGGGGTTTTCTGGAGTGATTTATACATCCTGATCATTGGGATTATCAACTTGAGTGTTTTGTTGTCCTATCTGCTGGACAAATTGTTGATATTGGGTCAGCAAATTAGGAGAAACAATCAGTTCAGTATCTACTTGTCCTCCAAGTTGAGAATCTGCATTATTTGTATCATTCTTGGGTGCCTGTTCAGTGTTTTCACTTTCTGTGCTTCCTTTATCAATATGTACATGGGCATCAGTACCCGTGTTCCTTTTTTCTATTTGAACTAAAGGCTTCTATGTCTCTTTATGAGCGGCTATTTCTGTCTTGGAAGTGTCAGCATTGCTGTTGTCATCCTTTTTTCCCAGAATAGGATTAGCTCCTGTTACTTCTTTACCAGAAGTACTTCCTACTTGTTGTGAAGCTTTCTCCTATGTGGGAGCTCTTAACTGATCAAGAGGTACTTTAAGTAACCTCTGGTTCATGTTCAAACCGGGCAATCAAAACAGAGGTAGTAAAATTATACGCCACTTTCCTTGGGTCGTATTGTCTTCTAGGAATTGTAGAAAACTTAAGATCAGAAATATTACCAAATTCTTTCTCAGCATGAGCGAAACTATTAAGAGTATAGTCACCACACTTAAAAGGGAAGGTAGGCCACATAAGCTTTTTATTGGTTTTCAAAATTCTAGACATTCCTTCTACTGTTAATTGATAAGAAATATCCTAAGCTAACAACTTATCTGGAACATATAGGGGAAGGATATGTGGCTGAACAATACTCCCAAAAATTCTGATATTAGTGAATTTTTCTTTTCCAAACCAATCTCTGATAGAGGAAAAATCAATCTTGGCTTTATTGGAAAGTCTAGGAGGGAAATGGCCAAAAATGGTTTGGTAAATTGGAATGAGAAAACCATGGCAGACTCTGTAAACATGAAGTTTGAAATGTTCTTTCCATAAGAAATTGTGATACACATGAATAGGGATAGGTTCTTTTGGAGTCCATTTCCAACCTAGCATGGGGAACTCAGAATTGAAACAAAGGTCGTCTAAAATATAAGCACAAAAATGGAAAGGGGTGGAATTCCCCGAATTCTTGTATTTTCTATACTCTAGAATTCGATTGGCTATCTTATCCGACAAAATGACAGCCCAATCCATAATTTCATAACTAACAGCAGAATGAATTAACGGGACCATTTGAATAGAAAATCTAGCAGAGTTATCGTTTCCGAACAACCTACACATCATCGCTACAGCATAACAGTATGGAGGCGAGAGAGGCTCCACAGAGTACATACCTTATGCCTCCTTCTTATGCTTCTCAGGGTTATTCCTCCATTTTTTGATTGGCTCTGCCTGGTTTGGATGTTCTGCAGCATATTCCTTAAGGAAGTCTTTTTTGTAAATATTTTGCGGGTTGGGAAGATGATGCATTGCTTTAATATCTTCTACTCTGAATGACCCAAACACTGATCCAGAAGCAGAAACAAAATTCCTGTTTTGAATGGTCACATTGTCGATGACCCATCTGATAACATCGTAGTAGGGAAAAATGTTTGTCCGGGAAGCTACTCGGTGTAAAAATGAATTTTCCAATGCACTGAGTTGAGTTTCAGAGTCAGAGTCTGAATCTTCTTCATCAGGAACAATTGCTTTAGGCACAATAACCCTAGGTTTCTATTTTTCAATCAAATTGTATACATTCTCTCTTGTCATCTTCCCTAGTCCTTGACAGGAGGTGTCTATGACTAGCTTGAGCCTCGTCAGTTTCTCCTTGGGCGGCATGGTTAATACAGGAGATTTTTCAACAAAATCAGCTTTAGATTTTCGACTTCTCTTTGACATTTCAGTGTCAGGAAAATTTTCTCTGGTTCTGCGAATGAAAGGATTCAAAATTTTGTTCTGCAATTCAAATGAATGCCTTTAGCCAAAATAAAACACAATAATGAGAACAGATATCCAAAAATCTGTTTATTTAATTACCATCTAATCTCCCTGTATTTACAACATAAATGCTCTCTAAGGGGTCACATTCATGCATTGAAAACAAAATCACCCATGATATTTTTCCTGATTTTAAATTAATGGTGTCGTACAATCAAAGATTGGCGCATCCTTGGAATAAATGTTAAAATTCGCTTTTGATTCTTTGCGATGCGATGAATAAATATAATGTGAAATAACAATTGCATTGCAAGTCTTCAATGGTGTGCAATACAATATAATTCATTGCCGATTTTCCGATTGCGACAATCGCATCGCAATTTGTTTAAAAAGGAAGTGCGATAATGCTTTCAACTCAATCCTGATCACATCGAAGACTTAAAATGAAATGGGCCATTTAATACTATCTCCGAAAATTCGATTGCGATTGAGCGCGATCGCATCGGAACTTTTAATGAAAGAAATGCAATACTTACACTACTCCGAAATGCGATTGCGATTGAGCGCAATCGCATCGGAACTTTTTAAAGCAAAAACAACTCTTTAAAAGAACTTTTTCCGAATTTCTGATTGCGATTACTGTTCATCCTAACATATTGTTAAGTATAAAGTCTTTCTAATATGTTCAAATATGTTTAAAAGGTCTTCTAACTCATCGGATCGGAAAGTTTTTTAAAGTTTGTACACTTTGTGAATAAAAATGTGATACGCATTCTTTTATTCATGGATATATTATTTCTATTTGGGGAAAAAGATATAAAAAGGGGACCTATTTTTAAAGAGAATTTATTCTAAAATTTAAAATGGGGAGGGTTGTTGTGCAGTACAACAATTGGCGATTCACTGGAAGAAATAGTTATCTCTGAAAAAATGAAATGAATACTATATTTCTAGTAAGTAAAAATTTCTAAAGACAGTGAAAACTTTTCTTAAGATAATTGAAATAAAATATAACTGTGAAAAAGAATAAAAATCACTTTCAATTTCTTTCTAATTCTTCAAGGATAAAAAAAATTTTGGGTTATCTCAAGCTTTGATTGTTTGATAATAATAAAGTAAGTGGATTTTCTCAAGTTTAGCTTATGTAATATACTCCATTATCATAGGTATTGCCTCTGCTGCCAACAAACGTTCATAGTCTCGACAGGGTTACCTTTTAACCATCAACCATTCATTGTCCCATCCAATTAAGATTATGACTCTTTAAAAATAAATTCATAAGACATACTTTTTCATATTTTGTATTTTTATTTATTTTTCTTAATTTAAGAGCCATTGTTCTGGTTTGGTAGCTAGTTAGTAACAATGTCATTCACTAGTTGTAATTAAACTAAACAAGCCAGCTCGTGATGAGACCCCTTGTCTTAATTTATAAGCCATTACCCTGTTTTGATATGCAGTATTGGTAATGTCAATTTGATTACTTCCTATGATCATGGTAAGAAGGCTCGTGATGAGACCTCTTATCTCCTAAATTTGGTCATATAATTTCTAAAAAATCACAATCAAAATGGATGGGGTGAAATAGTTGTTTCCTTAAGAATAAATGAATGACAATTTTCAGATTTTTTTGTTTGCCAAAGCTTGAAAAAGTCTTTAATTATTAAAGATAACCTTTCTCTGCTTAATAAACTTATAATGATTTACATTTTCCTCAAAGTTTCATAAGATCATGCAAATGTTTTAAACAAATTTTCAAAGTTTAACATTTTATTTTAAACTATCTAAAATTGTAATCAATTCCCTAAAAATTCTCATTTACATAAAATAATTACTTATAACATTCTTGCCAAGACAACTTTCTAATAGTAAAAAGTCAATCAAAGACTTTTAACAACCTTTATTTATAAAAATAAATAAAAATTTTGCAGAAAGGAATATGTACAAGTAAGAAGGGGTTACCTCCTTATGAAAAGAATTTCTTTAAGACAAGCCCATTTACAGGAAGAGAATATCTCTTTCCTGTTAAATCTTGAAGTATGAATGTATATGAGCCTATCTTTTCAGCAATCTGAAATGGTCCAAGCCACATCTTCTGAAATTTGGTATGCTTACATTTTTCTTCATGTGCTTTATCCCATTTCAGAACTAGATCACCAATTGACAAATTTTTTGAGCCGGTGGAAGTTGAATCAAAAGAAAATTTAACAAGATGTTGATGTTTTTCATGAACGCTTCTTGTTTTCTCTCTATCCTCTTCTAATTTTAGGATTTGATCAAATCTCAATTGAATGGATGAGGAAGTATTTTCTTCAATGAATTGCACCAGGGCTAATGATGGAAGAGCTAGATTTGATGGTATTACAGCTTCTTTACCATAAACTAAATTGAAAGGTGAAGTTCCAATAGAAGCTTTAAGATTAATACGATCAGCTCATAATGCAAATATTGAAGACTTGTGCCAATTCTTCTAATTTTGATCAATAGTCCTTTTAATGATTTTTATGAGATTTTTGTTGGTGGATTCTGCTAAACCATTACCTTGTGGATAATAGTTAGCTGAATATTTCAATTTAAAACCACTCTTAATTGCAAAATCCATTATACTATTACCAGAGAAATAATATGCATTTTCAAAGACCAGAGCATTAGGCACACCAAACCTGGTAATCATGAATTGATCGATGAAATGAATAATTGCATCAGAGTTGGCTACCTTTAGAGGAATTGCTTCTACCCATTTTGTGAAGTAATCTGGTTCTGTGAGAATATACTTATGTTGTTTGGAATAATGAGGAACTATCTCACCAATAATATCAAGCCCCCATTGCTCGAATCTTGTTCAATGTTTACTGGTTGCAAAGGAAAAGTTGGTTTCCTCTGTCTTCCACTAGCAGTTTGGCAAATTTTTCATTTTCTCACATAATCATGAGTATATTTAAAAAGGGTAGGCCAATAATATCCAGCATGGATGATTTTGTGAGTTGTGGTATCACCTCCAAAATGACCTCCTGCTGGTCCATCATGTAATTCCTGCAAAACCTTCTTTGCTTCAGTCTTTTCAAGACATCTTAGTAAGATTGAATCATAATTTTTTCTGAATAACACATCATCAATGATTTCATATTTAGTAGCCTTCAATCTTAAAGCACGTTTATTCTTATAGCTAATATTAGAAGGAGCATACCCATTTTTCAAGTAGAATATCATATCAATATATTGAGATTCAGAATCTGTAACACTTATCTGACTTACTTGAATAGCATTCTCTGGATCTTGATTTTCTGCTATGTTATGAACTCCTGCTAATAATCTACAAAAACCTTGTCCTCTAACAATCTTTGCTGGTTTAATGTCAATATCATATTTTTGCAAGGCTGTCACCTAATTAGCCCTTTTTTCTCCTACTTCTCTTTGAATTAGTAATTGTCTTACTGCTAAGAAAGGAACAATCACTTTTTTGTGTGTTTTTAATAGAAAAGGCCTAAAATGCTTGATTGACTTAAATACAGCAAAAGCTTGTTTTTCAACATTAGAATAATTCAGCTCAGCTCCTTGCAGATTTGAGCTGAAGAAAGAAATCGATGCTTCGATTTGTTGATCATTGAGTTGTGTTAAAACAACAGCATAAGAAGTTTCGGTTGTCAAAGTATACAGAATAAAATCATTGGAAAAATTGGGAGTATTCAATGCAGGTGCATCAATGATTGCCTTCTTGATTGCATCAAAGGCTTATTTTTCTTTATAACCCCATTTGAATACCGAATTTTTCCTAATCATATTCTGCATAGGCAAAAAAATTTGAGAAAAATCTGGAATGAATATTTTTACAAAATTAATCTGACCTAGAAATGATTGCATGGACTTTTTTTTGTGAGGTAAAGAAATGTCAGAAATTTCTTTAACTCTGTCAGGATCGATATATATACCATCTTTCGACACAACAAACCCTAAGAGTTTTCCTTGATCAAGAGCAAAGAAAGATTTCTTTGGGTTTAATGAAATACCAAATCTTCTACATCTTTCAAATATTTGTTTCAAATCTTGTAGATGATTGGATCTCTTCTTTGAATAAACTGTTATGTCATCAAGATAAATAAAAACTGATCTATTAATCAGACATTAAATGCTATGTCCATGGCTATCTGGAAAGTAGCTCCTGCATTCACTAAACCAAAAGGCATTTTCTGATAAGCATAGGTCCCCCATTTGGTTCTGAAAGTGGTTTTCAACCTATCATCTGGATGTACTAGAATTTTATTATACCTTGAAAATCCATCAAGGAAGGACATGAGTTCAGAGCTAGCTACCTTTTGGAGAATTTTCTCCATAGTTGGCAATGGGAAGTTGTCTTTTTGACATGCCTTGTTTAAATTTCTGAAATCAATACAGATTCTAATATCGCCATTTTTCTTCCTAACAGGTACCATATTGGAAACCCAATTGGAATTCCTTACAGGAAAAATGATTTTGGCTTTTAGAAGTTTGTTGAGTTCTGTTTTGATTTGATCTTCAATATTTGGATGAATCTTTCTTAATTTCTGTTGCACAGGCTTAACATCGGATAGCATTGGAATTGTGTGTTGAATTACAGAAGTATCATAAGTCTTTAAATCTCATAATTCCATGCGAAGACATTTTTGTATTTACTCAGAAGTTTAATGAAAGCAGATCTTTCTTCTGGAGTTAAATTGAGACCTAGATTAACATTTTGAGGTTTAGAATCAAATCCAAGATTGATTAATTCAAACTTCAAAGTTGAACTTTGAATTTTGGCATTAGTAACTTTCTTGAATCTGTCTTTAATCTCATAAAGATAATCGAGTTTAACAACAGATTTGGGAATCGGATTTTCATTATTTCTTGAAGTAATTTGCAGATCATGATCATCTTCATCAATAATTTGTTCATCGTATGATTTCTCAGAAGTTAAGAAATTCAAAATATCTTGATCATGGTAGAATACTCTCCAGTTAGTAATATTGTCTGGGACAGATGGGCGAAAAATCAACTCTACTGAAAATCTATTAGGACTGCAATCTTCAGCAGGAAGGAGTTTGGACGCAACATTAGCTAACAAGTCAGCTGATGTGTTTTGATTTCTGGGAATAGAAGAGATATTAAATGCTAGAAATTGAGTGGTAAGGTCCTGTACTAGGGTTTGATAATGTTTGAGATGTCCTGAAAGACAATGGATGGTATTCCTTACTTGTCTTATGACAATTTCGGAATCTCCATATACTTTCAGGTATTTTACATTTAACCCTATGGCCTTATAAAGCCCTTGAATCAAAGCTTCATACTCAACAGTATTATTAGTGCACTCAAATTCTAATCTACATGATAACATGGTTTTCTCTCCTTCTGGATCAATTAGGATGCATCCTGCTCCTGCTCCATCAGTAGATTTTGATCCATCAAAATATAATGACCAAAATAAATTTCTATCTATAGGTTTATCTACAAAAGAATCAGAAATATTTACAATTCTAGAAGAATCATATTGCAAAAAAATTTCAATTTGAGAAACAAAAGTATTTACAGAGAATGGTGATTGTGGTGTAGTAAAATTTCCAAGGAAAGACTTGGCAGAATAGCCTCCAAGAATATTATTGTTGAAAGCTACAGGTTCATTAGGTTGCTCGAATTCAGTTACAGTGTGCGTCATATGTTTCTCTCGTTCGAATTTGATTTGATTAGATTTCCCTTTGGAGGGAAGCCACATATGTGAATAATCGGTTAAGATATAACCATTAAGTTTTGCAGACCAGTCCCTGCTTAAGACCAACCCATAGAATTCTAGAATATCAGCAATTAAAATATCAATTCTTTGGACAATCCTAGGATTAGAAGCTAGTCTAATGGTAACTGCATTGATTTCTCCAATAACTTGAACTTTAGAGCGATCCAATTGTACAATATGAACAATAGAATTCTGCGGTTCAATATTCAATTTAGCACAAACTGAAGAAGGAATTATATTGGAAGATTATCCTAAATCAATCAAACAATTATGCAAATTCTTATTGTAGATTTCATAGGTTAGCAGAAATGGAGGTGTCTGGGAACCTGATCTTTCTCCAATAAGAACAGTGTCGAATGCATCTACTTTGTCTGGTGGCTTACCAGTCCCTTTAGCTGCTTTAGCTACTACACCACTTGGTAGAGGAGCAATAGGTGTAGCATTTAACTCTTTTAATAATAGCTTTTGTTGATGTTTGAGTTTGCTGAGTTCATGTAATGAGATATTCGCTCTAGTATTTTTCATTTCCTCAACAATATTATAGTCCATCGGATCTGATACTACCAGAGTTTTGGATGATGATGTGGGAGGATTGGGAGATGATGATTGATTCTGAGTGGGTAATGAAGAAGTCTTTTTAGCAGGAGTTTTGTCTTTGGTACTTGGAGTTGTATTTTTCTTCTTCGGAACAGTTTGAACAGATTCCGATGTAGATTTTCTCCTTGTACTTACAGGCATAGCTTCTTGTTCCATGTCACTATCTGAATTAGGGAGAATGAAATCCCACATTCCATTTAGTTCAACTTCTTCTTATCTTTCATCTTCTTTGTCTGATATTAAAGGATTCTCTTCTTCTTCTTCTTCTTCTAATTCTGCATTGGAAATTGCATTGGGAGGTTTTGATTCACTTTGATTTCTCCTAAAATTTCTAAATGGTCTCTTTGTAGACGTTTCTGCTACTTGCTTCTTGATCTCAACCATCTCATTAGACATGGTTTTGAGGACCTTCTGTAAACCTTCCATGTCATATGGATCTCTTGGTGTCTTTTTCTTGGAATCATCTTTAAAAGTGACTTTCTTTGATTTTATTTCATCAACGGCATTTTTCTTATCAAGAGAAATCATCTGCTTTTCCACTGAAATAGCTTCCTTCATATTTTCAGCTAAAGTTGGCTTTGTAGCTCTATCTATGAAAATTTCTATATTTGAAGGTAAAGCATTAATGTACCATTCACTTCTAACTTGTTCACTAGGTTTAGACGTTGCAGGGATCTTGTTCAAGAGTTTATTAAATCATGAGTTGAAATCTTTAATAGGTTCTTTTGATTGAGTCTTTAAATTGGAGAGATCGTTAATTAAGGTAGCAACTGATCTATCATCTCCATATTTAGTTAAAAATTGTTCCTCAAACATATCCCAATTAGTGATAGAATCAGCAGGTAAGGAAAATTACCAGGATCTTGTTGTTCCTTGTAAAGTATAAGGAAATAATCGGACTACAACATCTTCATGCTCCACTTGATTCAGATTTATAGCAAGCATGAAGTTATTGATATGTTCTTCTGCTGATACACCACTATCTGGACTAAACTTTGGCAGCCATTTTTCAGGATGATCAGGTAAATCATGCAAAGGTGCAGCCATATTCACAGCTCCTGGTCTGGTCCATGGTCTTTGTGCTGGTTGTGCCATTCTTGTAACGATGGTAGATGAACTAGAAGGGATAACTGGTATATTAGTAATAACTATTGAAGTACCAGAAGAGACGATTAATGTTTGAGTAGATGTAGTTGGAGGAGATGAAGATTGAGCAGATGAAGTTTGAACAGAGAAGGAATATTGAGCAGATGTAGATGAGACTACTGTACTTTCCTGATTTGGAGCTTGGGAAACAAATGATTGAATATGCGATGAATAACTAGTACCACTTTCTGTTTCCGGTGGAGTTTTTCTTTTTTTGACCTTACTAGGAATAGGAAACTCTTTTGGGGAAATTCCAAGTTTTTCACTTTGTGATCTAGTAAGAGGTCTGGAAGAAAAAAATTGTGAAGTGACACTACCTCCAGAAAATTCCGATTCTTCTAATGAAAAACCTTGAAGTTTATGGGTCAAGGCCTCAACTTCAGGGGATTCAGGAGTTGGATTATCTGATTGTTCTGAAACTTTGGTAGTGGGTGTTTGAATACTTTTCTCAATTTCTTCTTCTGTGATTTGATATGTGAAAGAAATTGAAGGTGATGAGGGTGATGTGCTCTTGGAATGGCTTTCGGATTTAGATTTATCTTCCATTCATAGCTTATGGCCCTCCTTCTAGTGCCAAAAATGTTGAAGCCTCGAAAATCGCTGCCTCAAACATCGGGGGATAACCACCCGATCGAGACCTTAAGACAGCTCCTTTTCCGTTTGGGATGGTGGCTCCGACTGGATTTATAGGACCAGTTTCCTAATAATTTGAATGGGTTGGTAATGGAATGATTGGATGGGGGAAAATGGGACTAAATGACTTGAAATGAAAATACTAACTAATCTAATTTAAATACTGATAAAGAAATTCTAAAACTAACCCGGGTATCATATGTGAATACAACTTAAAATTGTTTCAATTGAACAATAACCGTAAAAATGTATTACAGCTTAATTGAAATTTGCAGCAACAAATAAAGATAACTCTGTTTAAGAAATTAAACAGAGTTATATTAACATATTGTATTCATCATTGTATATCGCTTGCATATACTATGAAAGATAAATATTTCCATTATACTCAGAAGTGATATATATTAAAGAAATATTGTGAAACAAAGTACATATAAACGATAGAAAATTTAAAATAGAATATCATATAACAAAAGAAACTAACAATGAATAGATAGAAATACCATATCCATCTTGAGACTTTCAAATGTAATCTGATACTCTAATCCAGCAAATTCCAATGTAAAATCAAGTCCAAGGTACAGAAATGCAACTCTTAAAAATAATTCCGCACAGAATCACCATATGTGATCCTTTATAAAAGAATATAGGAGTAAATGGAGTACAGAAATGTAATCTCCAAGTCAAAAATATTACAAATTAAGGAACCCTTTCTAAATGCATGAAAGGGGTTTAAATAGGTACTTAACAAAACAAAATAACTAAAACTATTCCTACAATCTATCTAAAATAAAATATCTGAAACTGAAATGTGAGCTTGTAGTAGACTGGCTCATTGATCATCAATTGAGGTGGATGTGCGAAGGTGGCAGATATTGAGCATATCTTGGACTTCTGTTGGCCGACTCATTTTTTAATGTAACTGCCCAGTGTATGTAGCATCATAGAATTCAGGAATGATACAATGAATAGCATTCGAAAGGAATTTTATGGCCATCTATTGGCTGTGTGGCTTGATCATATAAGTCCACATAATATCCCATTAAATTCCTTGAAGTTTGCTAATCTGTTGATTTTTATTGATTATCTCTTCCTTCCACCTGGAATCAGCTTCTTTTACTTTAGGTAACTCGCCTGGGGTACAATCTGAGATCAAATTGGTAGCGTACAAGCTGTCATTAATCAATTGTGTTGTATTACTCATTAAACTTTTAGCCCTTGATATGGCTCTTTCTGATTTCATCAACTGTTGTTCCCATTCCATAAATAAAATTTCCTTGTGTCTTTCTTCAATTCTAGGAAGATTAGCTTTTCTTCCCTGCTCTGTATCCTGCCATGAAAGGAACTTGGAAATTTTATCATCAACATCCTCAATTTCTTGCCTAAGAGTGACTGATTTATCTATCAAAGATGATGTTATTTCGCACAAAGGCTCAATTTGTGTCAACTTTAGACAAAATTCATTTAACTGTTGAGATAGAAGTTTGTTTATTTCAAGAGCTTCATTTATGAACTGAGCTAACTTAGGATACTCCTTGAACTTGTCCAATTCTGATTGGAACATTTTTTCCTGTTCACTCTTTGAATTTCTCTCATTTTGTAGAAGATTTTGTAGCTTTTCTACCTCTTGATTCAACTACCGTTGTTTGTCCAAGGCTTGTTCATCAATCTTCTTCTTTTCAAGGCTAAGTTGCTCTTCTAGTTTTTTAGTTCTGAGCTCTACATCCTGTACTCGTTGTTCCAACTGAATAATCTTTTGTTGATCTCCTGCAACCTTTTCTTCAAAAATAGCAATTTGCATATCCTTTTTTTTTACCAGCTGTGAAACTTTCGAAGCTTTATCTATAGTGGCAGCACTATAGGCACCGGCATACTGAGACAATTTGGTGAGATCCTCAGATGGATCCACCTCAGAATTTTTATAAACAATATTTAGAAATTCCCCCTGTGTTGCCAAAAGGGCATCTTGATCTGTTCTCCTTCTTTTCCTTTGTTTTCTTACCACAGCCCTATGTTTGGGAATTTAGAATATATCTAAAGGAGGGATTTCTTCTATCTTTAGCATAATTTCTCCTGTGGGGTTTTCTGGAATGATTTCTACATCCTAATCATTGGGATTATAAACTTGAGGAGTGTTTTGATGTCCCATATGCTGGACAAATTGTTGATATTAGCTCAGAAAATAAGGGGAAACAATCAGTTCAATATCTACTTGTCCTCCAAGTTGAGAATCTACATTATTTGTATCATTCTTGGGTGCCTATTCAGTTTTTTTACTTTATGTTCTTCCTTTCTCAATATGTACATGGGCATCAGTACCCGTGTTCCTTTTTTCTGTTTGAACTAAAGGCTTATGTGTCTCTTTCTGAGCAGTTTTTTCTGTCTTGGCAGTGTCAACTTTGTTGTTGTCATCCTTTTTTCCCAGAATAGGATTAGCTCCTATTACTTCTTTACCAGAAGTACTTCCTGCTTATTGTGATGCTTTCTCCTGTGTGGGAGCTCTTAACTGATCAAGAGGTACTTTAAGTAACCTCTGGCTTCTAAACAACAAAAACTTTTTCATGTCTTCGACTTGCAACTTGGACTTGGCTGAATCAAAAACTTGGGATATATCATCCACGGAAACAAATAAATCATCAAAAATGTCTGGTTCATGTTCGAACCGAGCAATCGAAACAAAGGTAGTAAAATTATACACCACTTTCCTTGGGTTGTATTGTCTTCCAGGAATTGTCGAAAACTTAAGATCAAAAATCTTACCAACTTCTTTCTCAGCATGAGCGAAACTATTAAGAGTATAGTCACCACATTTCAAAGGGAAGGTAGGCCACATAAGCTTTTTATTGGTTTTCAAAATTCTAGAAATTCCTTCTATCATTAATTGATAATAAATCTCCTAAGCTAACATCTTATCTGGAACACATAGGGGAAGGATATGTGGCTGAAAAATACTCCCAAAAATTCTGATATAAGTGAATTTTTCTTCTCCAAACCAATCTCCGATAGAGGACAAATCAATCTTGGCTTTATTGGAAAGTCTAGGAGGGAAATGGCCAAAAATGGTTTTGGTAAATTGGAATGAGAAAACCATGGCAGACTCTGTAAACATGAAGTTTGAAATGTTATTTCTATAATAAATTGTGATACACATGAATAGGGATAGGTTCTTTTGGAGTCCATTTCCAACCTAGCATGGGGAACTCAGAATTGAAATAGAGGGCATCTAAAATATAAGCACAAAAATGGAAAGGGGTGGAATTCCCTGAATTCTTGTCTTTTCTGTACTCTAGAATTCGATTGGTTATCTTATCCGAAAGAATGACAGCCCAATCCATAATTTCAGAACTAACAACAGAATGAATTAACGGGACCATTTGAATAGAAAATCTAGTAGAGTTATCCTTTCTGAACAACCTACACATCATCGCTGTGGCATAACAGTATGGAGGTGAGAGAGACTCCACAGAGTATATACCTGATGCCTCCTACTTATGTTTCTCAGGGTTAGTCCTCCATTCTTTGATTGGCTCTGCCTAGTTTGGATGTTCTGCAGCATATTCCTTAAGGAAGTCTTTTTTGTAAATCTTTTGCGGGTTGGGAAGATGATACATTGCTTTAATATCTTCTGCTCTAAATGACCCGAACATTGATCCAGAAGTAGAAACAAAAGTTCTGTTTTGAATGGTCACATTGTCGATGACCCATCTGATAACATCATAGTAGGGAAAAATGTTTGCCCGGGCAGCTACTCGGTGTAAAAATGAATTTTCCAATGCAATGAGTTGAGTTTTAGAGTCAGAGTTTGAATCTTCTTCATCAGGAACAGTTGCTTTAGGCAGAATAACCCTAGGTTTCTCTTTTTCAATCAAATTGTATACATTCTCCCATGTCATCTTCCCCATTCCTTGACAGGAGGTGTATGTGACTAACTTGAGCCTCGTCGGTTTCTGCTTGGGCGGCATGGTTAATACAGGAGCTTTTGCAACAAAAGCAGTTTTAGATTTTTGACTTCTCTTTGAAATTTCAATGTCGGGAAAATTTTCTCTGGTTCTGCGAATGAAAGGATTTTAACTTTTGTTCTGCAATTAAAATGAATGATTTTAGCCGAAATAAAACACAATAATGAGAACAGATATCCAAAAATTTGTTTATTTAATTACCATCTAATCTCCCCGTATTTACAACATAAATGCTCTCTAAGGGGTCACATTCACGCATTGAAAACAAAATCACCCATGATCTTTTGCCTGATTTTCAATTAATGGTGTCGTACAATCGGAGATCGGCGCATCCTTGGAATAAATGTTAAAATTCGCTTTTGATTCTTTGCGATGCGATGAATAAATATGATGCGAAATAACAATCACATCACAAGTCTTCAATGGTGTGCAATACAATATAATACATTTCTGATTTTCCGATTGCGACAATCACATCGCAATTTGTTTAAAAAGGAAGTGCGATAATGCTTTCAACTCAATCATGATCGCATCGGAGACTTAAAATGAAATGTACCTTTTAATTCTATCTCCGAAAATGCGATTGAGATTTAGCGCAATCGCATCGAAAATTTTAACGAAAGAAATGCAATACTTACACTACTTTGAAATGCTATTGCGATTGAGCGCAATCGCATCGGAACTTTTTAAAGCAAAAACAACTTTTTAAAAGAAATTTTTCCGAATTTCCAATTGCGATTAGTGTTCATCCTAACATATTTTTAAGTATAAAGTATTTCTAATATGTTCAAATATGTTTAAAAGGTCTTCTAACTCATCAGATCGGAAATTTTTTAAAATTTTGTACACTTTGTGAATAAAAATGTGATATGCATTCTTTTATTCATGGATCTATTATTTCTATTTGGGGAAAAAGATATAAAAAGGGGACCTATTTTTAAACGAAATTTATTCTAAAATTTAAAATGGGGAGGGTTGTTGTACAGTACAATAGGTCCGCACACAGCAGGACTAAGGATCTCCATGCACACAGCCAGTAGGAGTCCTTACCCTAACGACCCAACAACAGATCTAACAATTCGCACTTAGCATCAGACTTAATTCTTTCCTACCTTAAGGCTCAAAATGTTCATCTATTTATATAGACTTAGCCTACGCTTCCAATGGCCCGCAAATTGTGGTTTGCATACTCTTGTTCTACCCTTGACCCATTACAATGCATTCAGGGCTTTGACTCACCTCAAAACCCCTGTGTTAGACTAATTAAGACCAAAAATATACAAAATTGTACAAAATTCACAGCTTTTAGGGGATCTTGTTCCAATAGTCCCCCAACACAATCTTGTGACTCATCCCGAGTCACAGTGATGGTGGGGTCTCCACCTGCGCCTGCAGTAGTTTTATCGCCTCCTCCAGTGGGGGTAGTACTCCTTCACTCTGAGTAGCATCATTCTGGGAAATATATACCAACTGTGAAGTTGGTCCTTCTGTCGCAGTTGTGACTCTCTCTAGAGTCTGGTTCAATTGTTTAACAGCAACATCAATATCCTGGGAGAGCTTGAGGGCCTCATCAGCCCATGGCTTAAGATGGTCACTGAGAATCTTCTTCTTCTCATGGAGTTCGTCGATATCATCCCGAAGGGTACAGCTAGTTCACTATCATTCTAATCGTTGAGAATGAATTAGAGAAGGCAGCGTGGCTTCTAGCCGCTCGAATGCTTCTTCCCTTTGTCGCAGAACCTGGTTAATTTCACGCAGGATCGGGTCACACTGTACCTTGGTCCATAACTGCATGGCGGTATCTAGAAATTGGGCACCCTGAGAAATCTTTCCTGTAATCACATTTGTAGCTGCAGTAACCAGCGCAACTCACTGGGTCCATACCTCTAGGGGCATCTCTGGCTGCAACTTGGCATGCAAGTCTACGATCTACAATTCCATCTACATTTTGACCACCTGAATCTTTGTCCTAGAGGCCTTTAATGCTGTGAACAACCCCTCAATCTTGGCCTCGGGGGTGGCAGAGGTTGGAATATCTTCAGAAACATTTGTGGAGAGCCTATTAATTAAGTGTTTCAGATTAGTTTTTTATGCGGTGGCGAGAGTACATGTAGCCTATACCTGGGAAACTTTAGCATTCTTTTCCTGAATTTTTTTCTTAGCTACACTGAGCTACTGGTGCACTTGATGATCTCTATGTTGAATTTCTTCAAACAAGGAGGTGTGGAGAACCTGAAATGCTTCCTATGGCAACCTGGCCAGATCCAGCTATGCCTCTACACACGCTTGGACGTGTGCTCCTAAGTCAGGTGGACTTATCACGAGGGCTGCATCTGGCAAGGAACAGAGGCATATTTCTGTTGTAATAAGTGTTGCACTACTAGTTGCTGAGGTCATTTGTACCTGAACCATGCTGGGTCCTGTGACGCGGCTTCAGCACCCTTCCCCGTGCTTTTGCTCCATCCTCTAGTTTCTTTGATGACTAGGGTGACTTTTGGGGTGCTTTTTCCTTTAGTACCCTTCGCACTTGTTTCGAAGCCAAGCTTCCAGTGAGGAGGCCACTGCGCAACTAAACGATCAATCTCTTCGTCAGCAACCATGTAGGGGAGCAAAACCCACGCAGAATCCTTGCGGCTTCGAATTTGGACATTATGCATAGTCACCTGGAAAGCAACAATATTTTTATACTTATCATAAATGGTGGGCAACAGACATGGCCGGGATTTGATAGCTGTTGCGAGCCCACTCTGAAATAATACCTAGAATACTTGGTTGTCCTTGATGCACTGCACATCCTTAGAGTCCCAAAAGTTCGTATAACGAGGCCCTTCGCACATGTCTTGGGTGAGCTCAGGGAGGACTAATTCCTCAGGTGCTTCCTAGGTGACCAACACAATGAGAAGCAGCAACCAGGAATAACAAAAGGCTCGTCCCTGCTCCTGGGATTCTCGGACATTGGCCAAAAATTCGTCACACAAGTATTGGGACCAATTGAGGCAAACCCCTTTCCCGCATCGGCCTGCTAATTGAATAACATATGTAAGGACGGTGGTGACCTAGAATTTTCGCATCATCTTGCATGCCAACAACATGGTACCCAACTGCGTACCAGGGTCACTGATGGATTTGATTATGAAGCCACACGTATTTCGCTCCACATGGTAGGTTTTTTGCACATATTCAGCAGTCTCCCCCTCATATTTCTTACCAATGCACTCCATAAGGTCTAGTCCTTTCATGGAAAGATCAGTAATTCAGTGAATGAGCGCAGCATCGATGGGGATTCGATCCTGGATCCACAGGCAGCCATCATGAACCAAGGCGAGTAACTGACGTGCCAGAGGGTCCATAATATTGTAGTGGCCAAAGTGCGACATCCGTAGTAGGTTCAAGAGCCCGGACCCGGCCAATCCACGCACCCAGCGCATGGGGAAAATCTGTATCCCACCGTCTTCCTGAATTTTTTCAAGGTATAATTCGGGAGCTAACTCAGGGAAGGCCTCCAAATTGGCCAAGTCATGATTATCAAATTTCACCTCATGGAGCCTTCCAAAAGGTTCTCCAATGACGGGGACCTCACCCGGGGTCAGCGGCATCTGCAGGTAGGGACGCAGGCCATCAAGGCTCTTCGGCGTGCATGTGGATGGCCTGCAGGGCCGAACAAAGGGTGGTAGCCAATTGATTGGTGCGGCTACCTGGGCCTCCTCCTGAGCAGACTGAGATTGCTTTGTTGGATTGAGTGATCATGCCTGGGGTGTTTCCTGCATGGACTTTACATTTCGCGGGGAAGTACGGGCTTCAGCCCAACCCATTTCGTGGGTTTCACCGACCCCTGTGATTTTTCCTTCCCCTTTTTCATTACTTGACTCGGCGTATATATAACCTCTTTAGCTTCTGACTCTATTACCACTACTTCCTCAGTTTCTTGCTCCACAAAGGTCACCGGTTCTGAGACTTCTATGGGATTAGTGGCTGTCATCTTGGTGTGGAAGATGAATTTTGGGTTGCTACTGTAAGAGGGAGTAGGCTGCTCAGACACGAAAGGAACGCAATAGGCACAGAAACTCTTAGAGCACAAACTTTTCAAGGACAAATGTGCCAAGTACAATCTATTCAAGCGATAGGAAACCCTTGTCTGATCTATCCTTCTCCTTTTATATCCTTTGCGATCGACCAATGGTTGGGTAAAGTTCACTTGGAACTTACCATCAATTAAACCGTAAAAAATCTCCAGAAATCGCCTCATTAATTTTCGGCCACCCACTCCTGTCAACGGTAACTTTTGATTTTTACCCAATTTTATTGTTTCAACAACTAGTTTTCACACCTTTTGTGCGCCCAGTGCACCCCTGCGCTCCCTACGAACCTCCTGTGCGTCCAGCGCACTCCTGTGCATCCAGTGCACCTACTGCATTCTGAACATACGTATGCACCTTTGGCGCACCCCTCCGAGCTTCCAAACCTGCGACCTCTTCTTGTGCGTACTATGGTACTTTCCGCACTTACCTTCCCTGGTGGAAAGAGCCCACTTTATACAGTTACTCTGGCCATATAGTCATTTGATCCGATACGGTTTGAGCTGGCTTCCATTGACATAGCCAAGTAGCATATCGTCACGCAGGTGGCTAATTGAACAACTCCACCATCCGTGATTTCTTTAACTGCATAGGGCCCTAACCAGTGTTGTCGGAACTTCCCCGGTTGTTTCACAAACTAGCTATCGTATAGTAGCACTAATTCACCCTCCGCAAAGGTCTTTTTTCGAATATGTCGATCATGCCATGCCTTATCCCGAGCCTTCTGAACCTGATGATGTAAATTAGCAATGAAGCGATCTTCCTCCAAAGCCACAAGTTGCGCTAACCGCTCCTCCATGATATCAAGCTCCGCCATATTTGTAAAGGTTGTGATATGTAGGCTAGGAACAATGTATTCCATGGGCATAATTGACTCCTTGCCATAAACCATCCGAAATGGTGTTTTCCCTATCAACTTCTTATAGGTGGTTCGGTAGGCCCAAAGAAAAAACGGGATACACACGTCCTAGTCATTGTGATCGGCATTACAGACCTTGGTCAGTGATTGCTCCAAGAGTTTATTAAAAGATTCAACCACTCCATTTTCCTGGGGATGATACGGAGTGTTTTTATCATGATGGATCCGAAAGTCTTCCGTCAAGGCCTGTATTGTTTCAATAATAAAGTGCGTACCTCTATCGCTCATCAAGATTTTCGGACATCCAAATCTGGTCAGAATCTGCTCAAAGATAAAGTGTGCAATGGTTTCTGCAATGCAATCCTTTACCACTTGTGCTTCGGCCCACCTAGTGACATAACAGTAGTAGTTATAATGTAACGCACACCTGTCTTCTTTCTGGGTGGGTTGATAGGTCCGACAAAATCGATGGCCCATTTTTCGAATGCTTGAAGGGCCACTTGTGGTTGAAGGGGAATTTCATCCTTTTGGTATGGCCTTCCGATTCGTTGGCACGTATCACAGGCCTTACAATAATCATGAGAGTCACTATGCAGGGTAGGCCACCATAATCCAGCTCTCAAGATCTTCTGCGGCGTTGCTTTCCCTGCGTAGTGACCTCCTGCTACCCCGTCGTGGGCTTCTGCCAAGATAGAATGTCGTTCATGTTCCAAAACATACCTTTGCTGTACTTCATCAGCCCCCATCTTATATAGATGACCTGTGATGATGGTAAAATCTGCAGCGCAAGTTACCAACTCTTTCTTCTGTTGTACCGAATACTCTGCAGGTGCCATGCCTATAGTCAGAAACTGAATGATGTCGGCGAAGTGCGCATTAACGACCTTAATAGAAAACAACTGCACATCAAGAAATCCTTCTTCCAAGTTGGTTGGTTCCTCGCCACTCTCAATTTGGGACAAGTGATCCAGCCCAGCATTCAACTTCCCTGACTTGACAATGATCTCAAATTCGTATTCACAGCACGATGTGTACATCGGCGAATTTAACACATACCTACTCACCAAGTACTTAAAATACGAATGATCTATAAAAATTTTGAAGTGTCCTCCTAACATATAGTGCCTATACTTCTGTAATGCATAGACCATAGCCAAGCCCTCTCGTTCCGTGGTAGAGTAGTTGCGCTCTACACCAGAGAGTTTCCTACTAGCAAATGCAACCGGGTGATCAATGTTGTTGTCTCCAAGATGTGTAAGGACCACTCCCAGGGCGATAACTGATGCATCAATGTGAACATGGAATTCCTTCGCCCAGTCAAGAAAGATGAGAATAGGCACAGAGACCATCTTCTCTTTAAGTAGCTCGAAAATTTTCTAACATTTGTCATCCTAAAAAATGAAACATCCTTCTTCAGTATTTTTTCCATCGGCGTTGTGATCAGCACATATCCTTGAATAAACTTCCTGTAGTAGCCTGTACGTCTGAAGATCGAATGCAGTTATTTCTTAGTTGTAGGTACTCCCAAATTTATGATAACTGCGACTTTTGCAGGTTCAACCATCAACCCCTATCGGCAAACGATATGTCCGAGCAATATCCCGAAGGTTACGTAGAATATGCACTTCTTGATATTCAGAGAAATCTGGTGTTTTCTACAGGAATCCAACATCATGCGTAGGTTTGAGACGTGCTTCTTAACCAAGCCAAAGACAGTCCAGTCATCAAATTACACCTCCAAAAAATTTTGGATGAACTCTTTGAACACTGCGACTACTACATGTGAAAAGATAGCAGGGGCGTTCTTGAGTCCAAAGAGCATCACTGTGTACTGGAAGGAGCCCCATTCAGTGGAAAACGTAGTCTTGTTGTGATCTTCAGGTGCGATTCTGATCTGATGGTACCCTGAGAACCCATAAGTGAATGAGTATGCTTCCTGCCCTCCTACGCTATCAAGGATTTTGTCTGAGAATGGCGTAGGAAAGGGGTCATGGACGCAGACATCATTTAGTTTGCATAAGTCCACATAGATCCGTATTTCTCCCTTCATCTTTTTCTCCTAAACCACCATCAAAGTCACCCAATCCAACTGTTCGACCGGTTCGATGATGCCCACGGAGAGCATTTTGTCAATTTCTTCCTTAACCTTTTGTTTATACATAGGGTTCAACCGATAAGGGCGTTGCTTCACAGGGTGTGCATCTGGTTTTAACATGATGCACATGACCCCTAGGTCCCCTATGATCCCCTTAAGCTCCAAAAACTTTGTTGGGAATAAGTCCTGATATTCTGTGAGTAGCTCTGCAACTTTTCCCATTGTAGCATCATCCCATTAATCCCCAATTTTAGCCAACTTAGGCTACTCCTCCGTGCCAATGTTGACTTCTCGCAGCTTCAGAGGCTTCGTAACATTGATAGTGTGTAGCAGGGGTCTCGCAATTGCTCGCTCTCCCTCCAATTCCGGGATAGAGACATTGCATGGATCTTCATCACATTCTTCAATGGCTATATTGCGGCAGTTGACAATATCCTGCATCTGCATTTCCCATGTTGGTGTCCCAAGTGTTGTGGAAGGGCATGATTCATCAAATATGAAGGTGTCTATATCCTGCAAAGCTTCGTCAAGCACCTTTGTGCCCCTTCTTAACCCAAATGTGCCTACAAATTCATCCTTTAATGTTTCCCAATGTTTGGTGCGCTGATGTAGCTCTGAATCTAAGTACCACAATATTTTCCTCTCAACTATAGGAAAAATGCCTTAATTAATTTTAATCTAATTTGTGGGTCCCCAACCCACATTATTTCTGGATAACATTAGCAAATACAAAATTATCAAAACTTTAATATTATAATTAGTATAATTTCTAATTAGGAACGTTACAGTCCTCCCCACCAAGATGTTTCTTATCCTCAAGCAACTGCAATGATGGGTGTTGGAGGATTTTCTCTCCTTCCAAGGTGGCATCCTCATCTGGTAGGTTTCTCCATTTGATTAGAAACTACTTGATCACTCTCCTCCTCAAATGCCTCTCCCTAGTGCCCAAAATTTCCTCTTGCTAAAGTACTAAGTTCCCCTCATCATCCATGGGAGGCAACTCAATTTTTGTTGTCACCTGCTGCCCCAAGGCCTTTTTCAGCCAGGGTACAGAAATTTGTTATGCACCCGGCTAGCCAGGGGTGGCTCCAGCTCGTATGCTACCTCCCCCACTTTCTGAGTGACCCGGTAAGGTCCATAGAAATGAGTATTAAGCTTCTATGCCCCTTTATCCTTTAGCATGGACTGATTGTATGGCTAGAGGCAAAGGTACACTAAGTCCCCAACATCAAAGTGTCTCTCCACATGGCCACTGTCAACATAGATCTTCTGCTAGTTATGCACTTTGCTCATGTTTTCCTTGAGATCCCTCAAAATTTCTAAGCTCTCTCTGATCCAATATTTGGCCTAGGGGGCTTTGCTGTCTCCAAACATGACATCAAAAAATTTTAGAGCATCGTAACCGTATAAAGCACGAAATATAGACATGTGGAAGGTGGTGTTGTAGTAGTATTCCCTCATGTGTAGCCACTTCAACCATGACTTCTACTACCCTATGATGTAGTTACGCAAGTATCCCTCCAACCACTTGTTAACTATCTCCATCTGGCCATCCATTTGAGGATGGCAGCTTGTACTAGGAATGAGCCTTGTTCCTTCCAACCGGAATAGCTCCTGCCAAAATTTGCCCATAAAATGGCTATCTCAGTCATTGAAAATGGTCTTGGGGAGACCATGAAACCAAAATATCTCCCTGAAGAACAACTCACCCACCTATGAGGTTGAGTACTTGGTCGATATCATGAATATGTGTGCATACTTCATCAAGAAATCAGATGCAATCCTTGCCCTACACCATGGGAAACCCAATGATGAAATCCATCAAGATGCTCTCTCATTTCCCCATAGGAATGGGAATTGGCTGAAGTAACCCTGTCGGATGTGTCATCTCTCCCGTGTTCCACTGGCACACTTCACACTCCCAAACGTGTTGCAAAACATCATCCTTGAGGCACTTCCATGACAACCTCTCCCTTATGTCCCTAAAAGTCTTTTTGAATCCTTGGTGTCCTACCAATGGTGATTCATGGGTTACATGTAGGATCTTCTCTCGTAGCTAGGAGTTGGCCACTAGATAGATCCATTCTCGATAGTATATCACTCCATCCATCACATGGTAGTGGTCATATGTCACATGTCCCTCCAAGACTTTGTATGCAAAGCGATCCTCGAAGTACTCTATTAACACCAAACAGATACTAATTAGGCTGCTAAACTGTCAATTCAGTGTAAATTTTTCAAACCACTTAGGGTTGGAAGTTAGCCCTTCTAACCAGAGAGGGCTCTCTCAATAAAAGATATGATATTCAATAAACAAACTTTAAAATGATATGGATAACTCTCAGATGTTTTTTAGACAATTTTTTGCAGGTGAAAGATGTGTGAGGGCTACCATTGGGCATGGAATCAGAATGGGAATTCAATTACACGAAAGTATCATTCATGGAAGTTGAGGCACATGAATTCTTATAAAACAATTCTTACAACCAAAAAGATACATAAAGGAATTTGGAGCATAATAATATATGAATTCCAAGTAATTATGTAAGAGCAAGCTGAGATAACATCAAAAATATAAAGTACACAAATGCATAAGAACCCAAATAGAATCTCAAGTCTGAACAAAAGTCTTCTACAACTGTTTATTAAATGAGTAGAAAAATATTACAATAGTAGCTTTGGTCATTACATCCCATCAACCCTCTCTAACTATAAAACTCTTATATTTATAGAGTGAAATCCCTTTTACATAGGTCTGCCACCTGGGCCAAACTCTCGAATCTGATGTAGAGATATAATCCTAAAATGAATTCATTACATTGAGAGAAAATAGAGATCATTATGTTGGAAAGAGTTTGTAACCTAAAAGGACTCTATCACTATTAACTTCATCAACAAACTTTAAATGAGCCATACTAATGATATCTATCGAACAAAACAAACTTGTTTAGGTGGAAACAACCATGATCAGGTGGAAAAATGTCATGCTATAATTTAGGCCCTGATATTCGGAATTTGAGGATGATTTGTGTGTGGGTGAGGTGGAAAAAATGGTGAGCTAGAAGCCATGTCATTCTTTTGCTAAGTGGCCTCCATCAATGGGTGTCTCAATGATACTCCTCAAACTCTTCTGATGACTCATATGCTCCTATAAATACATTAAGTGCTACAAAAATACCAAAACTTCAGCTTGTTGTAAAAAGAAACTATTTTAAGGCAAGTTCATAGCATAGTTTTTGTAGCGTTTTTATTTCAACAACTTCTGCACTTTTTCTGACTCTGTTGCCAGTTGGAGGGTCTTCATTATGTAAAATAAGGTAAAAAAATTCTATTATTCACCCCTTCCATGATATATTTTGGAAATTTTACCTCAAAAAATTCTACAACAAGTCCGTAGCGAAAGCTCAACTTCAAGCCTGGAGCTCGCTACGAACTTTCCTAACTTCTCCATATTTGAAATTTTTTAATCCTTATCTCCAAAAAACATATTTTCAGCTCTGTAATTGACTTTATATAGTATCCTGAGATAAAAATGGCCAAAAAGTGTGTATTACCATCTTTCAAGGGGTAGCAGGGTCATCCATTACAATCATCTTCATCCATTACAATCATCTTCAAACCCTTTTTCTTCAATTATGTTTGCACCATCTCCATTTTCATTTCTAATTCTTTGACTTGGCCTTGTAGTTTCCTTCTTTCTGACTACAACCACTTGTTTCTCCTAAAGGTATGTTTCAACATTATGTGCAGTGGTAATGTTCTTCTCATCATCTTCCTTGACCTCTATGCAACCTCATCATAAAAATAAATTTGTTTGCTCACTTATTTTTTGAAGTTTGTGAGCACCTTCCTCTCTTGTTTAAAGTCTACTAACTCTAGTTTAGCTTCTAAAACCTCTTCTTTGGCTTCCTTAAGTTGTTCTCTTAGAAGCTCCAATTCAGACTTTTCTTGAACCTTTTCTTTGCCTTTCCTTGTCTTAATCACCTATGCTTCTGTTGGAGATAGCTCTATGATTTCCTCCCTTTATGGTTGTTTCTTCTTTTTTGATTCTTTATGCAGTTTATCAGATTTGTCTCTCTTTGATAGTTGTGACCTAGTGAGTGGCTTCCTAGGTTTAAAAAAATCCTGAATCTTTACTAGTAAAATCTAGCTTCTTAGCCCTAAGACCTGATTTCTTGATTTTTTCTCCTTTAACCTCTACAGGCTTCACCATAAGAGTTTCTTCAATATCAATTACCTGAAAAATGTCTTCAATCTTGCCTTTACCCTCTGTATGACTTCTAGTGATCCTTCTATGAGCTCTTGTATCAGTTTTGATTTTAATGCTGGTAGGGGTTTGTTGAAGTACCATTGTCTCCTGCAACAGATCAATCTCTACCTCCATTGGCTCCACCATAGGTTTCACCTCCATCTCAGGTTCAACCTTTGTTCCAACATTTGGTTCTTTGTCCTTCCTAGGAGTGTTTTTATTTGACCTAGGTGTCTTTCTTGGAGTGAGGACATCTACCTCATACCCACTCAAAAACAGAAAAGTAGCCCAATCCTTTTTAAAATTATTCAACTCCTCCATAACTAAAAATTTGATTAAACCATGATAAAAAAATAGAAGTATCATTGCTCTTAGGTTTAGCTTGAACCTTGTCAGCCATTTTTCCTAAAATTCTGAACAAAAATAATGGTAGATTAAGAGGTTGTTTACTTGTGAAATGAAGCATCAGTATGAAGTTGAATTGGTATATCATGTGAAATCTACCTTCACAACTAAAATATTTCTGAATCACCATCATCAGCTTTGATTAGTTGTCCTTGAGGCAATTCCTGGAGATGTGTGAGGCTATTTCAATTCCTATATGCTCCCGCTTCATAAATTCATCACAGTTTTGAAGCTTGAACTTTGTTTCCATGAACCACTCCTCTCCAGACCTTGGAATATCAATTGCCTATGCAATGGTTTCAGGAGAAATAGTAAAATTGAGGATTCCCACCTTTGAATTTGTACCAATGAATTTTACAATGAAATCCTTGGATACCTTTGCATGATATCCCTGGAGTTTTTGGAAAAACCTCAAAAAAACTGCATTTGTGAAGGTTTGTGAGAAGCTAGGTTCTTCTGCAATCAGCTTCATGTCCATGGGCTCATATATAACTATAGAGCCACCTTTATTTGGCTTTCTATGTGAAGCCATGACTTCTAATACAGTGCTAATCATCTTCAAACCTTTGACACTTGCAAAATTGTATAAGACAACAAGCACCTTCCTTGACAAAGGTAACATCTAGCTTAAGACAACTACTAGACACAAAAAAAAGTGAAGACTACTGACAAAAGGCTTAAACAACTTACAAGGATGAAATGAAAAGTTTTTTTTCTTGAATGAGGAATTAGGTGAAATTAGGAAAGAGAGATGAGAGGGAAAACGAAATGATGGAAGGCATGATGATTACCATGCATGCAACATGACACAAGATGGAACATAACTGAAATTTCCTATGATGACAAAATGTGTTCTAACCACTGAAATGATGAAAAGATACTGATTGCCCCACCATTAGCAGAAAAGACATATTTCGTAACATTTTCAGTTAGTGGGAGGGAAAAATCGCTACGGAACTGTTAGGCAAGTCCGTAGCGAAAATAGATTGTTTTACACAGAAAACACTGTTGACTCCAGAAAAAGTTTCCAAGTGTCATAAAATTACTCTTTTAACCCATGCAATCAGATTTTTGAAATTTACTTTGATAATACCTCAATTACATGACCAATGACCATTTAGACCCCCTTAAACTATATACAATATTTGAAATTTAATGAATTTCATGACCTTATTTCACCCTAATAACCTAACCTAACTCAGCTAAGACAGACCTATAACAACCTATATTTTATCAAAGATAACAGTGGCTCCATTGGGGATGTTGTGTCCCTGAGGTGCAGTAAAGAACCAACAGCTCTAGTGACGTACCTGGAAACTAAAAAATTATGAATTTGATGAAGTATTCTTCAAGCTTTTATGGACTTTTCCTCGAGCTCAAAATTGATGATAATATCACCTTTATTTTCAAACAAAATAACAGAGAATGGAATATATATAGTGATGTGTATTTCAACATAATGAATCAGGAAGAGTAGTGTTTTAGAAACCTGCCATTGATAGGTTCTCCTTCACGCAGCTACCCATTCATTTCTTGAAGTAAGAATTTTTTTTTCCCATGATATGTTGTTATCATAAAAGGTCATTTCTAGATATTCTAAAATTTTCCATGCTTCACTTTATCTTCAATTCTGGCCTCCCACTTCAAAACCGCATCTTGAACTTTGAAGTTTTCCTCCTTTGTCTTTCTGTCAAAAGTATTTTTGACTTTATTTTGTGACTGCTGATGATCAGTGTACAATTCCTCCCCTTTTTCCTGCAGAGAAATGATTTGATTTATCCTTCTTTCGATTGCATTTGGTTCTTCTTCTAACCCTTGCAGTAACTACATCACTGGAAATACAAGGGAGGTTGGAAATATTGCTTCGGTTCCATATACTAGCTCATAAGGAAATGTACGTATAGACCTCTGAGTACAAAGTCTGTCAACCCATAAAGAAAATTTTAACTTCAAATTCCATGACCTTTTGTTTTCTTGCAAAACCTTCTTAATGATTCTAACTATGCTTTTATTTGAAGACCCAGGCAAGCCATTACCTTGAGGGTAATATGACGTGGAGTGACCAAGTGTAATATGATACTGATTATAGAAACTAATCAATTTCGTAGACTTGAAAGCTTGAGCATTGTCAGTAATAATTTTCATGGGATAGCCAAACCTTAATAAAATATTGTTTTCCAGAAAATGAATGATGACCGATTCTGTAGCTTTACTTGTAGGGACAACTTCAATCCATTTGGTGAATTAGTCATTGGCTACTAAGATCCATCGATGTTTTCCTGAGGATGAAAGTTGTATCTCGCCAATAAAATCTAATCCCCGTTGTTGGAAAGGAGCTTCTACATAAATGGGTTTCAGAGGTAAAGGAATTAGCTTCTTTTTTCCATAAAAAATTTGGCACTCATGGCAGTCATCAATATTTTTTTAGATGTCTTTGAACATAGAAGGCCAATAGTGCCCTGATATAAGTATATTTTTTGTTGTAGCATTCCAATAATGATGACCCCCACAATCACCCTTATGAAACTCATCAATTATCCTCTCAAATTCATCTTCTAACAAGTAGTTCAAGAGTATCCCACTGATATCTCTCCAATATAAATTCTTGTTCAAAATGTAATACATTAGAGACTTCAACTTTAAAAACCTGGATTTGGACTTGGTTAATTCAAGAGGAGCTTTATGATGTTTCTAAACAAAAATTATATCCCTATACCATTCAGACATAAGGAATTTTTCCCCTACAGTGTTATCACTCCACTGGATCTCTGAAGGTTGAGAAGGAAACAAGAAAAGGTAACCACAGACCACTTTGGCCTAGTAGCTAGCCCTACTAGGAAGGAGAGGGCTCTCTCCGAGAGATCACAGCCAAATTGACTGGATAATGAACATTTTAGGCTAGGTATAGTAAGCTCTAGGGTTTTGATTGATCTATTTTGGGTGCTGGATGGTGAATTAGGTCAAAGAAAGAACTAGGTTAGGGCACTGAGGATCAAAATTGCAGAGATCTAAAGGGGAAAGGTAGGCACATACTTCAACACTTTTAGGTATCTTGATGAGTGTGATTATACTGCTATGATTTCAAAAATAGCATGGAAATCATGAATTTTTTTCAATCAGAAGAAAGTGAAACACAACTATAATAATTCCTCCAAAATAGAACATCAAAGAATGAATTCTGCTTATCTAACTTAGGAATAAATCACATTGAGATATGGCATAAATATGGAAAGCATAATACATTCAAACATATGAAAACATAAGAGGAAACACTTCTAAAACACATACCATATGAATCCCACCAAAATAGCTGCAACTCTGTCTATTAGTTCCTACCAAAAATGACTGATTACACTAGTGTTCAAAAATAAATTACACATCATCCATCCATTACAATGGCAAAGAAAATGAAAGATATATACTAAAACAAACTTCTCCCACTCTTAGGGGTCGAATCCATGACTTGTGGAGTTGTTCCCCAAAGTCATCAACTAGAATCCTAATGACTAGGGAGGTCAACAAACTCTCCCTATCTGGATGAAACAAATTCATTTGACCCAAAAAAACAATTTTACTTGATGTATAGTAACTATAAAATACATAATTACATTTTATTTACACATTTACATCAGTAAAATTTCATCAAATTCATCAACTAACTAAGAAAAATTCAAATTTCTAAAGATCACAGGCAATCTGGAAAAAGTGTAGCGTGAGTGAAAAAAGTGTAGCGTGCCCTTGAAGCTAATTTTTGACTCCCTTGCTTACGTCTAAATTGAGCTCAAGGTAGCTCATTGGAAATATTTTCTTGTCTAGTTGTCCAAAATTTCCTTAAGCATTGAAAATGATGGAGTTAAGCCCTTGAAAAACCATTTTTCCCAAAACTATTCAAAACGTTCAGCGCCAAAAGGAAAAGTGCAGCGTGCCCCTGAGGAAAGTGAAATTTGACATTATAGACCACTTTTAGAGGCTTTCTGGAACTAAAAATTGAACTCATGATAGCTCATTGGAAATCTCTCTTTTTTGCTTACACAATGGACCCCTCAAGCACTTAAAATGATAAAGTATAGCCCCTAAAACATCAACTATCCCAAGACTGGTAAACAAAACGTAGCATGGTTGAGGAAAAGCATAGCGTGAGATTGCAGACCACTTTTGGAGGCCTTCTTGAACTCCAAATTGATCTCATGATAGCTCATTGGAAAGCTCTATCTGTATCATTATCATTTGACTCATGAAGCAGGTCATTTGGTCACTATGATAGAGAAAATGGATTTTCCCAAGAGTACTCAAGAAGCATTGCAACTCTCCTGTAGAAATCCTCTCATTCACAGTGAGCTTGTCAACTTTATCCTTTTAAGTGATGATGGGCCCCACATGTTTGTTTCATGTGTGACTTTCATTCTTTTGAACTTTTGGTGGCTTTGGAACATTGAACTTCTTCCTGGAACCTTGAACATTTTCTGGTGGAACTTGAGCATTTGCAGCTACTTGGAACTCTGAAGTACTTATTACAAATTAAGAACATAAAATCACATTTTTTCTTTGAAATCAAATTTATTAATGAAATTATTTTATTGTCACTCCTCCATTTGCTGGACTTTATGCATGGAATGATGATTTGATGACCTTGGAACCCTAAATACCTAATGGAGACTCTGTATTGAATGAAACCATGATAAAGATGAATAAAATGATGATGACAATATCTAAATTATGAGACATTCAGCTGAGTGATGAAATGGACCAACATGTGAAAAGTTTTGGAAGGAGTGGAAAATAGTCCTAGACCTAATACACAGTGACCAAATGTTTTCTTGAAGACCTAATGAAATGAAAAAAAAATTACTATGAGACCCTAGCAGGACATGATAAGAGCCTTTTTTATCACTGGTGATAGGTTGTACAGATTTACACTAACATTGAATCCAATTGGGGATGGCAGCTCCTTGGAGGTGTCAAGAACACCGTAGACCAAGCAGCCTAACCACTGGGCATGGAGGCAAAATCTAAAACCAAACTGAATGTTTAAAACTTGATATAATAAAATGATTCAAAACTAACTCAAAACTGATTGACTTGACTTTGACTAAATTTTGCAAACAACATAAAATCAGTGAAACTTTATGACCTTCACCTCGGGCTCCAAGTTCCCATGATTCTCCGCTTCACACTTTGCAGAAAAGTTAAATTTATATATAAAATGGAATTGGGAAATTTTCATAAATCTGCATCATAAAATATAATGCTTAAGGAGCCTACCATTGACTGGTCCTCCTAAGCATTCTTCTCTATTCATCTCCTTCAATATGAAAGCATGTTGTTCGCAAAAGGTTGAGATCTTGTATGACCCTTTCCACGGGTTCTCAAATATTTCGTGCTTCCCTTTTTCCTTGTTCCTAGCATCCCATCGGAGGACCACATCTTCAATCTTAAAATCATCCACCTTTTTCTTGCAGTCATATACCTTATTTATCTTTTCACGAAGCTTTGAGGTGTTCTGAAAGACCTCATCTCTTGTTTGTTGAAGATGGATCATATGATTAATCCGGCGTTGTACATAATTCTCTTCACTTCTTGTTTCTTGCAAAAAATTCATGATCAAGACTGCAAGTGATGTAGTAAAAATAGTGTCTACACCATAAACCAACTGAAAAGGGGACATTCCTATTGATTTCTTACTACTCACCCTATCAGCCCACAAAGCATTAACAATATTTTTTTGCTAGTTCTTCTTGTTTGCCTCCAACATCTTCTTTATGATATTAATCAAATATTTATTAGAATATTATGCTAATCCATTACCTTGTGGATAATACGTGGTTGAGTGCCCCAATTTGATTTTGTACTTGTCATAGAACTCAACCATTTTCTTCGACTTGAATGCAGTCACATTGTCTGTAATGATATTATGAGGACAACCAAAACGAGACAAAATGTTAGTTTCCAAAAACTACATAGTTACTAAATTTGTTGCTTGCCTTGTTGGGATCGCTTTGATCCATTTGGTGAAGTATTTTGTGGTCGTTAGGATCCATTTATGTTGTGCAGTTTATATAGGGTGAATCTCTTTGACAAAGTCAAGGCCCCACTATTGAAAAGGTTCATGCACTGAAATAGGCTGCAACGGTAATGGAAGAAGTTTTCTTTTACCTTGGAATAATTGACACTCATGGAAACTCATCATTGTTTTATACAAATATGCAAAAGGATTTGGCCAATAATATCCAGCCCTCAACACCATGTTAGCAGTGGTTTTCCAAAATAGGTGACCTCCACAATCTCCCCTATGGAAATAATTCATTACTTCTTTGGCTTCATTTTTAACTAAACAATTCAACAAAATACCTCCCGGATCTTTCCAATAAAGAGTGTTGTCCAAAATGCAGTATTTGGAAGCCTTCAACTTCAATGACCTACCCTTACCCTTAGATATGCCTAGAGAAGGATTTAAATTCTAAAGAACATATATAATATCTAAATACCAAGGAGAGGAAAGAAAAATATCAGATACCTGTATGAGAGTGCCATCCTCTTCTTCATTGGACAAAGATGAAACGAGGTTGATGTCTAGAGCATGTAGATTTGACTCAGTCATGAGCTTGGCTAAACACTGACCTTTGATCAACTTCGTGGGCTTGATCTCAAGGTCATAATATAAAATTGTTCCTATCCACTTCCCTCTTCTACCTTCCAGATCAGTCTGCATAAGAACATCCTTTACTCCTACATTGGGGACATAGCTAGAATATGTGAATGTAAGATGTATACATGGAAATACTTCAATGCCTTTACCAAAGCCAAGACTTGCTTCTCAATGATATTGTATTGAATGGTTTCATCCCTAGTGGTATGACTGCAAAATGCAATGGGTTTCTCGGTCTTATCCTTATTTTTCATCAAGATTGCAACCAAGGTATGCTTGGAGGAAAATGAGACTATGATAAAATCAATA
Source organism: Pinus albicaulis (assembly GCA_034641835.2). Classification (NCBI taxonomy): domain Eukaryota; kingdom Viridiplantae; phylum Streptophyta; class Pinopsida; order Pinales; family Pinaceae; genus Pinus; species Pinus albicaulis. The sequence continues at coordinate 30,508,932 of MU968359.1, forward strand.
GATTAATCAGGACTTATTAAAACATAGGATGTTGTTGGCTCGAGGGGTCCTGACCCAGGTTTGGAGGTTCAAGGTTTGCCAACAAACCCTTATACTACTAGCCCTTTCAGCAATGACCTGCTTGCACAGGCCAAAGTCTCACCCGAAGTGGTATGGATAGGTGCTAGAACTAGGTTTCCGCACCATGGGAGAGGGTAGGTAAGTCAATCAGAGTTGCTTTCAATCTTATACTGACCAGATATTATATCACAGAGCCTGGATCTACATATTTTCTTCGCATCCACATGCACAATAGCAATGATATTCACGGCAATGAACAGATCATATTGTACGCATAGAACACTAACGCAGCTATTTCAGTGATTCTTGCATAAATTATAATAGAACAGATTCATATCGTAGCACAAACAGATAACGCAGTTGCTTTCGTAGTGTAAATCATCAACATATCAGTATGCATCAACTAATCAGATATGACAGACTTGCATTAACAATAATTCCAACAGATTCAGATATTCAACAATACAAATAATCTTGCTCACACAGCAGTAGGATTCCTTCCCCAACAACCCTAAATAGATCTATCAGTTCGCATTTAGCATCAATCTCTACTCATTCCTCTATCTTACAAGTCAAAATGTACTTTTATTTATAACAAGCTAGCCTAAACTTTCCTGTGGTCCGCAAACCATGGTTTGAGGACTCTACGTCTACCCTTTGACCCATTACAATGCTTTCAGGGCTTTGACCCACCCCAAAACCCTTGTGCCAGACCAAATAATGCCAAAACTATACAAAGTACTCGAAATTGTCCCATTTCGCAGCCATTGGAGGACCCTGCTCCAATAGTCCCCCAACACAATCTTGTGACTCGTCTCGAGTCACTGTAGTGGCATGGTCTCCACCTGCGTTCGTAGTTCATTGATGGCTACGATCAGCGGAGGTAGCACCTCTTGACTCTGAGCAGTGGCGCTCTGCACAAGGTTGACAAGCTTTTGGGATGTTTTTCCTTTGGTTTTCGTGGTGACACTTTCCAGTGTCTGGTTTAGTCGCTTGACCGCGCCATCTGCATCCTATGAGAACTGGAGGGTTGTGGCAGCCCACGGCTTCAATCATTCCTCAATGATGTGCTTCTTGTGCCGAAGTTTCTCAATCTCATCCTGGAGAGCGATGATGGTATTCAAATGTGTTAAACATTGTGCAGGCACCAAGGTGGGAAATGTAGCCTCGACCTGCTCATAAGCTTCTTGCTTCTGCCGTAAGTCCTAATTGATCTCTCAGAGGACCAGATTGAACTGGACCGTGGTCCAGAGCTGCATGGCTGACTCTAGCAACTGGGCACCCTGAGAAATATGCCATAAGATAGTGTTTGTAGGTTCGGTCACCAGCGCATCACACTAGGCTCGTACCTTTCGCGGCGTGGCAGGCTACAATTTCACCTATAAGTCAAAGATTTGATGCTCCAACTATGTCTTGATAACCTGCATTTCTATCCTAGATGCTTTCAATGCTGCAACCACTCTTTCCACTTTGGCTCAGGGCGTAGCTGTGGCCGGGATCCCGTCTGGAACCTCCGTGCAGAGCTATTGGATCATTGTTTCAAGCTCCACCTGCTGCGATATAGCGAGGGGCATTTCTGCGTTCTTCCGTGCGATGGTCCGGTTGGCCACACCTAGTTGTTGGTGTACTTTCTGGTCTCAATGGTGGATCTCCTGAAACAGGACAGTGTGGAGACCCTGTAATGCCTCGTGGAGCAGCTTAGCTAGATCCAATTGTATCCTTGTACCTGCTTGGAGTTGGATTCCTACAAGGGTAGTGCTAGGCAAAGAGCAGAGATGGCTTTCTTTTGTAGCTAGCACTATACTGCTGGTTGCCAAGGGAGCCTATGTCTGAATTACGCTGGTCTGCAGCGTATTTGTCTTCCACTAGAGGGCACGGAGCTCAGCCTGAATGGTGTTAATTGCAGCCTTCTGTTGTTCCTCTATGGCTGCCCACCTAACCTCTGTAGCCAGTGTAAGTGCGTCTGTGATTTGCTCGAGGTCACCGTCAGTTAGCATGACCGTTGCATCATATTCCTGGCATTGGGCACGCTGATTTTTTCGGGGCCCTTTTGTAGGCTCGCCTGGCCACTTCATACCCTGGAGGGAGGTGGTATCTTTGTTATTCATCCCTTGCACGCTTAGGTCTAGCTGTGAACCGGCCTCAACATCCTTTTCGGAAATTTGTGGCAGTTGTGAGTCCATTTCCATGGTTGCATCCGAGCCCCTCTCGCTCGGTCTTGTGGTCTCCTAAGGGTTGACAAGGGGGGTCACTCCTGTCGCGCAGGTCCCTTCAGTGCTCTTTTCACTAGGTATGAAGCCAATCCTCCATGAAGGGAGCCAGAGCACAATCATCCTATCAATTTCTTCGTCCCCTGACCCAATCACCATGATTTCCTCAAGTTCTGGCTCTGTAGGTACCGAAGCTTCCACGGGGTTAGTAGCTTTCATTCTAGCGTTAAAATGGAATCCCAATTCTAGAGGACTATTAGCAGCAGGAGTGGGTTGAGTCATCATGAACAAGACACTACAGGCCCAGAGAACCATGCAACATAGAGAAAATACATACGGGTTACGGAAATGACACAGAACCTTTGTCTGAGTTATTCTTCCTACTTTATAGTGCCTGCGGTCATCCAATGATAGGGTAAATGTCACTTGGAATTTACCATCAAGTAAACGGTAGAAAATCTCAAGGAATCGCCTCATTAATTTCCAGTCGCCCGATCCATTCAATAGTAACTTTTCCTCTTTACTAGATTTTACTGTTCCAACCGCCACTTTTCACTCCTCATGTGCGCTTGGACTAAACGCTTGTGCCTCCTGCGCATCCTTCCTCAACACAGGCCCATTCCCTACGAACTTTGAAACCAAAGACATGTTCCTCCGACATGCGTCATCCCAACAAAACCGAACCCCCTTTGTAAGCAATTTTCTCAGAGGTGATGTGATCAGTGTGTACTGTCAAACAAACTTCCTGTAATAACCTCCGTGGCTGAGGATTGAATGTAGATGTTTCTTGGTTGTAGGATTTTCCAGCTATATGATAACTCTGCTTCCTGTATCTGCATCCCCAATCTTAGCCAACGTAGGGTGTGTTTCAATGCCACCCATTCGTAGCTTACACGGCCTGGTAACCACGCGCATCCCTTCTGATTCTGAGTTAGAAGCAGCTTGTGGATCATTCTTACCTTCTTTTGGGGCTAGGCTGCGATAATTGACCATACTCAGTACCTACATTTCCCACGTGGGTATTTCAGGTGTGACATACAGGTGCGATTCACCCCATGCCACAGCATCAGTGTCTTGCGGAGCTGCGTCAAGCACCTCTATTCCACCTACGAACCGAAATGTTCCCATAAATTCATCCTTTAAAGTCTCCCAATGGCAAGTGCATTGATGTAGCTCCCCGTCTAAATACCATGCAGTGGGAAGTGGTCATGTTAGGTCTCTGTAATTTTCAATATTGGCAAATACAAACTGCAAAGCCTACATATGAACCACTTTGGGATTCTAGGATCTAGCCCTCCTGAATCTAGAGAGGGACCACTCTATAAGTGCAAATATTGATTTATTAAGGTCTGAAATGTGATATTAGGCTAGTTATGAAGAATAAGGTTTTTGTTTGTTTTGGTTGGGCAAAGATATAATGAAGGTGAAGGAAGTATAAATGAAGGGTGAAGGTGTATGAAAGTGAAGGAATGATTCAGCTAATAATATAGGAAAGGAGTAGCTTCAATCCATTGGGCTATGGATTCATAAGAGGATTTAATTGAAACAACAAGGTTCAAGAGTGGTCCATGGGGCAAGCCATCTATGTCAAAATATCTCTTTAAGTTGATTTTATGGAATGAAACAATAAGAAAGGGAAATCAAATAGATGAAGGAACAAAGGGCAACCTAAGATCAAGTAAGTACTTTGAAACTATCCTGCTTTTGGCATGCACTTAAGAAAAGACATAAAAGTAATCTAAGATTAGGTAAGTACTTGTAAACTATCCTGCTTTCGATGTAATTTCAATAGAAAACATTTAAAACACTTATAATAGCTTAAGATCAAGTAAGTACTTTGAAACTATCCTACTTTCAGCGTATTCAAAAGGAAAACATTCATGATAAACATAAAAAGTAGTCTAAGATCAGGTAAGGACTTTGAACCTATCCTGCTTTCAACATACTCTTATGGAAACTTTCAAACAACCTTTGGAGAAGGAACTAGAAGACAGGGCAAACCATAAACTTTCCTAGTCCAACTCTACTTAGCATGTAATGAAAATATCATTCAAGAACAATGTTTAAAGTTTAGACAGTAAGACATGGGAACACCAACATTCCTTGACTGCTTGGACTGTATTAAATCATTCTTAAATACACAAGAGAGGAAAACATAAACATAAAGCTTATCATTGAGAGTAGGGTACTTGTGAAAGTAAATCCTAGCTCTATATTTGTTGTTATTTATCAGAGAAAAGTGGACAGTATGGAAACATAAAGAAAAATAAAAATTACAGTGAGAAACACATCACCATTGACATAGACCAAGATCCCATAAATCAACTTGTATTTGATGTTCAACCCAGTTACAATCATCAAGTCCAGTGGGTCTCTACAGCTTCAAACTTCTCATCTCAACTTATGTATCTTCAATTACAAATAGGGCTACAGCAGCTTCAGAAAACTATTTACATGCAACAAATATCCATAGAACAACCTCTATCTCATCTTCTACAGAAGTATTTATAGAAGAAATGAGGAGGTGGGATGAGAGAAGAGATCTCTAGGCTTAATTAATACAATTTAATGCCTCTCGGCCTTTGAGGGGCTCAATAGAGAAGCTGTCTGATATTTCCTCTGTATTAATTGATTTTCATTAAGTATTAAGCATGCTGGGCAGATTTTGTTGACTTTAAAACTCTTAGGAAGGTTAGCAATAACTTTGGCTGTCTTTAGGCAAAGTATCACTGACTGAGGCAATAACTCTGCCTTCTCCTGCTTTATTGAAAGATGCAGGTGGCACTTTGGTAGCTGGAGAGGATTCAATTGGCCTCTGATGTGGCAGTGGAGGCTTTTCGGACTCATAAATCTCCTTGTTTTTCCTAAAACACCTTTGATGTGCTTTTGATTTGTATTTTAGGCTTAATTAGGCTTAATCTTTATCTTCTGGTCTTTGTCTTTAACATTGTTGATTAGGCCTTTGATTCTCGAATTGGTGCTTTAATCCCTTTAAACTCTGTTTAAAATCATTAATCTTCAATTTTGCTCTGATTTTATCCTTTGAAAATGATACTCTTTGTTACTTTGACGTTCACTGTTTTTTGTTGTGTTGCAGGCGCGTAGAAGGTTTTATAACATCACCAATGCTCATGAGGCACAGGAAAATTCATAGTTTTAAACCTTGTAGACTCATTTTCTTCGTGAATAATGGCTGGGGGATCGTCATCCTTGGCCTTCGTTTCATTTTAAAATTGTGGAGAAACCTTTATATCCTGCAAAAAACACAGAAAAGTTATAAAAAACCTGTGAAGAATAGGTTCAAGGTTTCTTTGGGTGGTTTGGGCGTGAGGTTAAATCGTGGTCTCCAATCCAGATTAATCGACGATTGATATTGCTCGATGGGTTCAATTGGGAGGCAGTTGGGTGAATGGTGGTAAGATTAAGTCTGGGCTGTTTGATCAGGATGACGAATGGCAGAGATTTCTTGATGAAATTTTTGGGGAGTAAACCAAATGAAAAGTGAATGCGGGACGGGATTAAAACGGGATCGTCGGATTAAAATGATGAACGGTGGAGATCAACCGATGAGTTATTTAGGAGAATAGATGGAGGGAGACGAATTGGGATCAAGAAATAGCGTGAGCCGTCAAATAAAAACAATCGACGGTTGGGATTTAAAAGGTAAAAATTCAATGCAGTGGAGAAAGTGGTTTGGCGGAAAACCAGCAGCGGTTTTCGCAAAAAGTTTAGGTGGTAAATGGTTTGGCTAAAAAAAATGTGATATGGTTCATTAGCTAACACGTGTCCTTTTCAAAACCACCTATTTCGGACTTTTTTTTAGCGTTAACGTGCTGGCGCATAAATTTTGTGAAACAGATTTCTGGCCGTCGGATGAATGGGTGCAGATCCTACGGTGCAAATCGCACGTGACGGGGGAAGCTGCGGGGTGAATGGTGGTTAGATCCTGACCGTTGTATCGGTAGGAATGGACGGTGGAGATCTGTCAACGGGGGAGAATGAGAAGGACGAGGTTTGAAAGCGGAATTTTTATTGGACCGTTGGATTTGAGAGAATCAACGGCGGAGATCTAATCGCAGGATCACATCGGCGGGAGGAAAGGGCAAAAAGGCAATGCGATGTGCCGATGCGATTGAGCGCGGACCGTCCGATCTAAGAGAGATCGATGGTCAGGATTAAATCGGTGGGTTAATGTCAGAAGGCAAATGAGCAGAGCGCGATTGAATCTGGGCCATTGGCTCTTATGGATTCAATGGTCCAGATTAAATCGAAGGATTGGAATTCGGAAGAGGAAAAGGGAAAGAATAAAGGGAATTTTACGATGTGATGATGTACTGACCGTCGGATCAGAAGGATGATCGACGGCTGAGGTTTGCTCTGAGCGATTGCATCAGAAAATTTGAAAGACACGAAAAAGGAAGGACCCATGCAGACTTGCGATGAGCCGATTGTTGTTGATTGGTTTAGATCGACGGTCGATATTCATTGAAAATTTGAACTGTCGGGTTTTATTAAAATACAAAGGAAAGTCAGGTTTTATGAAAATACAAAGGTAAGTCGGGTTTTGGAAAGGGTTTTAAGCCCTTTAAGCGCCCAATTGCGGGGCTTAAGGTCTTATGAAACAGGGGCTAATAGGATATAAGCCCTCGAGGGCTTAAGTCCTATAAAGGGTAAAAAAGGTGATTTTAGGCCTAAAAAACAGGGTTTTTAAGCCAAACTAAGGGTTTTGGTAGAGGATATAGGAGTTTTTAAACCAAATGAAAGGGGAACAAATGGTTTAAAAGGGTGCTTAGAATGATTTAGAAGTTAGATGAAGGCTTATGGACGGATTTTATGAAGGAAATGAGAATGAAAAATGGGATTGTTTTATGAGTGAAAGGAGGGGTAAAATGAAGGGGTAAATGGGTTTTTAAGCAGTCTTCTTTCTCTTAGCAATAGCAGGTTCTTTAGGATAATGAGGGAAAAAGCAGTGAAGATTAACTCAAAGGGAAAATATTTTCATAAGACTTTAATAACTAACAATTTGGTCATGAATTGTTTCTTAAAGGCTAAAAATAATAAATTAGCCACCATTTGATATGACAAATTTTTATAGGTGGCTAACAGCGGCTCCAACTTGGGATGGAAGCTCCTTAGAGGTGTCAAGAACCTCAGAACAGCATTCTCTGGATGTAGATCAATGGCTTTGTACCTTGACAATCTTTTCTTCTTCTTTGATCAGCTGCTTGTAAGATGATTAGAGCATTAGATATATCAGCAGAAAAATTCTTCCCCAAACAACTACCTACACAACCTACTTCCTAACATTTTTTCTTCAGAAGGTGAATTTGGACTTGCAGACCTTTAAACATCGGCATTTTATTTTTTTATTGAAAACATTAAACTATTCTAATTCTACCCTTATTTCTCCATGAACTCAGATTAAGCAGTTGAGTTCATAAGCTTCTCTACCTAACTACAATCTGTCAGGATTAGACTGTCTGACAGACTTTTATTCTCTAAATTCTAAAACAGAAATTTAAACACAGCCAAGCTAGGATTAAGCAGTCTAACTTGTTGTTGGTCTATGGCATAAAAACAAGCTGCACATAGACTAAAATTTGTATAAAATTAAAGAAAAATGGTGAAGGCTTAAGATCTAAAACTAACACATCCTTCATTATTTATTCAGCTCTGTTTTTGGGCTTTGATTGAGCTGTCTTTCATTCTTTCCTGGTTCAAGTTTTGGGCAGATTATAACCAGTTTGTTTTCTACCTTTGGCTCAAGATTTGATTTTTTTAGAGCCATTCTTCTTTTGAATTTCACAGGTTCAGATTTTGAGCTTGTTTGAACCTTCATTTTTCTATCCTAATATACCTTACTGATAAGCCAAGATTGAGTTGTTTGGCTGATCTAATTCACTAACCTATCAGCAGTAAATTGAAAAACTAATTATTCATGATTAGGTTGTATGACTAACTAGAAGTTTATTTTCAGGAGTGGAATTTGAGCTTGCACACTTTCAGATTTTGTTTCTCTTTTTGGTATGGGGTTGTACCTTTCTTATTTTCATTTCTTCCCTCTTTTCCTTCTTCTATTGTTTTTGTATTTTTCTTTTTTCTTCAAAGCAGAAATCAACAACTAAATAAATGCTCAAGGCTGAGCTTTATTGACATTCCTATCTAACCTATTCTTACTTGGAATATTTACATTTTTATATGATACAAAAGTGCCAATGTATCCAGTTGAGTAGTGACAAAAAGGAATAGAGAAACTGGCTATTAGTTAGAGGTATCCATAGTACATATTGAATCTTAATCTTTAAAATCAAGGTTGTCACAGGAGGTGACAACATTTTATGTCTTTGGCTCCTGCAAAGGATCCATGCTTGAGAACTTGAGCCAATTGGGGCTTCCACACACTCTTCCAAAGGATCAACAAAGAAAATATGAAGATTTTCTTATTTTTGGCCCTCCATGGTTGGTATATTTTCTGCTTCCAAGACATAAGCTTTGAGGACTATATATTTAGTATGTTGCTTGGAAGCATCATCATCTTTCACCTGCAAATCAACAAGTAGTGAAATTTCTTCATTCTCCATTGGATCAAGGCAAATATTCTTTTGAGGAAGACAATCTTCCTCATCTTCATTGTCATATGAACTAGAGGACTCATCATATATTGCAGTGTTGTCTTCTTGTAGTCCTGGTATGCTCTGATTTAGTGGATTGTACTATGTGAAGAGGTTATTATATTCTTGAGCAAGGGTATCCTTTATTACCTCAACCTTTTCAGGAGAAGGCTCCTTATCTTCATCCTGCTCAAGAAATTTATTTTTCTTCTCAACCTCATCATCAAAACTGATAAATTTCTGATTCCCAATTATGTGAAAGCTATTTCTGATGGTTTGGATTAGTTGATTGCTGCTTTCAAGCTGATGATAATGAAATTCATGACACCAATCAACTGTTGGTTGCCCTGCATGATTATTTTCTGTTTGGAGCTCATCATCATCATCAGACTAATCAAAAGTTGAAAAATCATTAGTATAAACAATTTCACCAATCAAGCGTATTGGGTTATCAGTTGGCTTTTCTTTGAGCTGATCTACAAGTTTGTTTTCTGCTTCAAGACAACAAGGTTCAGTAGGTAGATGAGCAGAGGTATTTTTTTCTAATGAAGATTTGAGGGCTGGCTGTCTATTCAATATTAGATCAATCTCTTCCTCTATCAAGAGAGAAGGAATTTGTTTTTTTCTTAGGACATATGTACAGTAGTCCTCTTTCTCTTGTGTTGGCTGATTTTGAGGCCTGATGTCTTCTTGAGCCTCTTCTAGGGGATCTTCACTTATGCTTGCAGGGAAACCTTGAGGATTTTCTAATGTTTCCTGATCTTCTTCTGTTTCAAACAGTTCCTCATGATTACTATGACACTTAGCTTGGATACAAGGCTCATGAGTGGTTTTTTCTACATTATCAGGATACAACTCTTCTTGTGTGATCTGAGATGAGTTATACTCTAGAGGGGGAGTTCCTATATGTGTTGGTTCTCCTTACACATCAGATTCTGCATTTTCTAGGTGGCTACTTGTTTCCTCAAAGCACTGCTCACTATAAGTTTTTTCAATTTGGTCATGAAGTTCTCTTATCAACATAGTACAAGATATAGGTAAGCAATCAAGCATTTCTTGACAACCTTCTTCATTTCTTTCTTTGTAACCCTGCTCATCATCTTCTAAAAAGTCTTGATCATCATACATATCTTGCTCATTGTCTAGGTCTTGAAGTGATTGAGCTTGTGTTTGATCAAGGAAAGGCATAGGTTGCTCTAGATCATCAATATTTAAATTAGCCTCATACCTTTATATTCTCCTTCCAAGCATGTACATCATCTTTTCCATCATGTTTAGTAATTTTTCTTCATTTTTTTCTCTATAATCTTTCTCATCATACATGTCTTGTAGTGGTTGAGTTTGTTCTTGATCTGAAACAAGCATGAGCTACTCTAGATCATCAATATTTAAATTTGCCTCATACCTTTCTATTCTCTTTCCAAGCTTGTACATCAATTTTTCCATCATGACCATATGTTTGTCTTCTAGGTCTATATTTAAATCCATGATTGTAAATCAGAAAAGAGGTCACTGTATCTTGTCAACCAGTTTAGGGTCTTCTACCAGTGGATTCATTTGGTCTTTTGGGAGTTGTAGAGTGTGGAGTCGCCAGGTGAAAAAAATTTAGCTCTTAAGGAGGTAAAATGTTTTATGGTTCCACCACCATCTTTATTATGAAGCCAATCTAGGATAATTGGTCTTATGTCCCCAGTGGAATCGCTAGAATGTTAGGTCTCTGTAATTTTCAATATTGGCAAATACAAACTGCAAAGCCTACATATGAACCACTTTGAGATTCTAGGATCTAGCCCTCCTGAATATAGAGAGGGATCTCTCTATAAGTGCAAAGATTGATTTATCTTTAAGGTTTGAAATGTGATATTAGGCTAGTTATGAAGAACAAGGTTTTTGTTTGTTTTGGTTGGGAAAAGATATAATGAAGGTGAAGGAAGTCTAAATGAAGGGTGAAGGTGTATGAAAGTGAAGGAATGATTTAGCTAATAAGATAGGCAAGGAGCAGCTTCAATCCATTGGGCTATGGAGTCATAAGAGGATTTAATTGAAATAGCAAGGTTCAAGAGTGGTCCATGGGGAAATTCATCTATGTCAAAGGATCTCTTTAAGTTGATTTTATGGAATGAAACAATAAGAAATGGAAATCAAACAGATGAAGGAACAAAGGGCAACCTAAGATCAAGTAAGTACTTTGAAACTATCCTGCTTTTGGCATGCACTTAAGAAAAGACATAAAAGTAATCTAAGATCAGGTAAGTACTTTGAAACTATCCTGCTTTCGATGTACTTTCAATAGAAAACATTTAAAACACTTAGAATAGCTTAAGATCAAGTAAGTACTTTGAAACTATCCTGCTTTCAGCGTATTCAAAAGGAAAACATTCATGATAAACATAAAAAGTAGTCTAAGATCAGGTAAGGACTTTGAACCTATCCTGCTTTCAACATACTCTTAGGGAAACTTTCAAACAACCTTTGGAGAAGGAACTAGAAGACAGGGCAAACCATAAACTTTCCTAGTCCAACTCTACTTAGAACAATGTTTAAAGCTTAGACAGTAAGACATGGGAACACCAACATTCCTTGACTGCTTGGACTGTATTAAATCATTCTTAAATACACAAGAGAGGAAAACATAAACATAAAGCTTATCATTGAGAGTAGGGTACTTGTGAAAGTAAATCCTAGCTCTATATTTGTTGTTATTTATCAAAGAAAAGTGGACAGTATGGAAACATAAAGAAAAATAAAAATTACAGTGAGAAACACATCACCATTGACATAGAACAGGATCCCATAAATCAACTTGTATTTGATGTTCAAATCAGTTACAATCATCAAGTCCAGTGGGTCTCTACAGCTTCAAACTTCTCATCTCATCTTATGTATCTTCAATTACAAACAGGGCTACAGCAGCTTCAGAAAACTATTTACATGCAACAAATATCCATAGACCAACCTTTATCTCATCTTCTACATAAGTATTTATAGAAGAAATGAGGAGGTGGGATGAGAGAAGAGATCTCTAGGCTCAATTAATACAAGTTAATGCCTCTCGACCTTTGAGGGGCTCAATAGAGAAGTTGTCTGATATTTCCTCTGTATTAATTGATTTTCATTAAGTATTAAGCATGCTGGGTAGATTTTGTTGACTTTAAAACTCTTAGGCGGGTTAGCAATAACTCTAGCTATCTTTAGGCAAAGTATCACTGACTGAGGCAATAACTCTGTCTTCTTCTGATTTATTGAAAGATGCAGGTGGCACTTTGGTAGCTGGAGAGGATTAAATTGGCCTCTGATGTGGCAGTGGAGGCTTTTCGGACTGATAGATCTCCTTGTTTTTCCTAAAACACCTTTGATGTGCTTTTGATCTGTATTTTAGGCTTAATTAGGCTTAATCTTTGTCTTCTGGTCTTTTTCTTTAACACTGTGGATTAGGCCTTTGATTCTCGAATTGGTGGTTTAATCCTTTTAAACTCTGTTTAAAATCATTAATCTTCACTTTTTCTCTGATTTTATCCTTTGACACTGATACTCTTTTTTACTTTCATGTTCACTGTGTTTTGTTGTGTTGCAGGCACACATAAGGTTTTATAACATCACCAATTCTCATGAGGCACGGGCAAATTCATAGTTTTAAACCTTGTAGACTCCTTTTCTTCGTGAATAATGGCCTAGGGGACCGTCATCCTTGGCCTTCGTTTCATTTTAAAACTGTGGAGAAACCTTTATATCCTGCAAAAAACATACAAAAGTTTTAAAAAACCTGCGAAGAATAGGTTCAAGGCTGCTTTGGGTGGTTTGGGCGCGAGGTTAAATCGTGGCCGCCGATCCAGATTAATCGACGATCGATATTGCTCGATGGGTTCAATTGGGAGGCGGTTGGGTGAATGGTGGTAAGATTAAGTCTAGGTCGTTCGATCAGGACGATGAACAGCAGATATTTCTTGATGAAAGTTTTGGGGAGTAAACCAAATGAAAAGTGAATGGGGGACGGGATTAAAACGAGACCGTCGGATTAAAATGATGAACGGTGGAGATCAATCGATGAGTTCTTTCGGAGAATATATGGAGGGAGACGAATTGGGATCGAGACATAACGTGAGCCATCAGATCAAAAAAATCAATAGTTGGGATTTAAAAGGTAAAAATTCAATGCTGTGGAGAAAGTAGTTTAGCGGAAAATCGGCAACGGTTTTCACAAAAAGTTTAGGTGGTAAGTGTTTTGGCTAAAAAAAATGCGTTATGGTTCATTAGCTGACATGCATCCTTTTCAAAACCGCCTGTTTCGGACTTTTTTCGGGCGTTAACATACTGTCGCATAAATTTTTCAAAACAGATTTCTGGTCGTCGGATGAATTGGTGAAGATCTGACAGTGCGTATTTCACGCGACGAGGGAAGCTGCGGGGTGAACGGTGGTTAGATCCTGACCATCGGATCGGTAGGAATGGAAGGCAAATATCTGTCGACGGGGTAGAGTGAGAAGGGCGAGGTTTGAAAGCGGAATTTTTTGTGGACCGTTGGATTTGAGAGAATCAACGACGGAGATCTAATCGCAGGATTGCATCGGTGCGAGGAAAGGGCAAAGCGGCAATGCGATGTGCCGGTGCGATTGAGCGCGGACCGTCCAATCTAAAAGAGATCGACGGTCAGGATTAAATCGATGGGTTAATGTCGGAAGGAAAATGAGCAGAGTGCGATTGAATCTGGGCCATTGGTTCTTGTGGATTCAACGGTCCAGATTAAATCAGAGGATTGGCATTCGGAAGAGGAAAAGGGAAAGAATAAAGGGAATTTTACGATGCGATGATGTACTCACCGTCAGATCAGAAGGATGATCGATGGCTGAGGTTTGCTCTGAGGGATCGCATCGGAAAATTTGAAAGACATGAAAAAGGAAGGACCCATGCGGACTTGCGATGATCCGATGGCCATTGATTGGTTTAGATCGACGGTCGATATTTGTTGAAAATTTTAACTGTCGAGTTTTATTAAAATACAAAGGAAAGTTGGGTTTTATGAAAATACAAAGGTAAGTCGGGTTTGGGAAAGGTTTTTAAGCCCTTTAAGCACCCGATTGCGGGGCTTAAGGTCTTATGAAATAGGGGCTAATAGGATATAAGCCCTCGGGGGCTTAAGTCCTATAAAGGGTAAAAAAGGTGATTTTAGGCCTAAAAAACAGGGTTTTTAAGCCAAATTGAGGTTTTCGGTAGAGGAGATAGGAGTTTTTAAACCAAATGAAAGGGGAAAAAATGGTTTAAAAGGGTGCTTGGAATGATTTAGAGGTTAGATGAAGGCTTATGAAGGAATTTTATGAAGGAAATGAGAATGAAAAATGGGATTGTTTTATGAGTGAAAGGAGGGGTAAAATGAAGGGGTAAATGGGTTTTTAAGCAGTCTTATTTCTCTTGGAAATAGTAGGTTCTTTAGGATAATGAGGGAAACAGCAGTGAAGATTAACTCAAAGGGAAAATATTTTTATAAGACTTTAAGAACTAACAATTTGGTCATGAATTATTTCTTAAAGGCTAAAAAAAAGGAATTTAGCCACCATTTGATATGACAATTTTTTATAGGTGGATAACAGGTCCCAAGGCATTGATAAACAGATGAACCCATTCTTCCATAGTCCTGTCACACCATTTATTCATCCATGCGAACAGATACTTGTGTGGGTCTTTGGGGCCGATGTATGTTTGGACACGCAAGTGATCAGGTGGTTCGAATCGTAGAATCATCATATCCTGGCATTTTTCCCAGTCCTGGATGCTTCCTTATTTGTGTCCCACCACCGCGCAGGTGTCTTACGCATGGTGAGGTTAAGGGCCCCTGGCCTTTGTCCTCTTGGAACCTCAGCTTCAAATTCTCGTAAAAATTCCTTAATATTACTAGAACCATCGAAATAGGGCAAGTCTCTTACCTCTAAAAAAATGCAGCGGAAGTCCTTTGTGACCCAAAGGCATCGCAGTGCAGAGACATCATGTAACCGATTTTTCCAATTCTCTATCTCCCGATCGGAGTCGAAGAAACATTCACTATACTTTTCCCAGCAGAGTACACCGTCAGCCATGGGGTTGATCCAATCCTAGTCCTACGTAGTTAGCTTATAAATATGATCCAAACCCTCTTCGTCGCGCACCGGCTCAGTGTATCGTTCGCCTTCCGCAGGATCTAATGGGACTATCACCCTTGTACCGTTATTCTCAAACACCATGCTTCTCTTCTTTAAGTTAATGATACCTCCCATATAGATGGCTCAATCCAAGCCCAGGAGCACAGGATAGGGGTCTTCATCTTCTACGATCTCAATTACCTCAAAGTCTACTTGGGCCTTTACTCCTACGATATCCACCACGATTTTTGATAGTCTCCCCAAGGGTATAATATGTTGTTGATTAGCCATGAGAAGTTGTATAGTGGACCATTCCAACTTAGGTTCTCCCATTCGTTGCCAAGTCTATTTAGGTAATACATTCGCATCTGACCCTAGGTTCAAAATAGCTTGATCCATCTCATAATCACCGATCTGCGCAGCCAACCGCATCTCCCTACCAGTGTGTTTCTTATATCTGTGTAGTTTGTGCACATCCTTGATTTCCGAAGGTAGGCTAGGTCGTGTTGTGCAGCTACCTATCAATGCCTGAAGATTCCCTACAGCTGTTGGGTTGCGCATCAGCTTCATACATGCCTGTAAAAAGGGCTTGACCTCCTCGTCTGCCTTAAGGTTCACAGGTTCTTGAGAAGTAGATGCCTCTACCTTAGTAGAGTCTTTGCGAGCTGCGATAAATGTTTCGTTTTCCTTGCATAGGTCCAAATCCTCTTTTTTAATAATAGCTTTTTGGATCAGAGGTTCAGTCGCAACCTTCTCCCCAGGTCCTCTGGTGGCCATTCCACTGCGCGTTACGACATTTACACTCAGATCTTTGTCTCGCAACTCAGCCTTAACCCTCTGCAAATTCTTCATAGGTGTTGGCTGATTTTCCTGCATTTTTTCTATCAATATTGGACAGTCTTCGATCGCATGATCTAGCTGTCTACAATACCGGCAGGACTGCCTCGTAGGATTCAAACAGTCTCTCGCAAAGTGCCCAACCTCTCCATAGTTCTAACAGATTAGCTACCCTCATCACCAACCTGCGCTTCTGCCTCAGCCTCCTCCCTGGCTGGGTAGCCACCTATGCCTGCGAGGGACCTTGGCGACGTAGGGTCATATTGTACCCTATATACGTTTTTTTGATCGATCATCAAATCATATGTTCGGCAGTTCTGTTCATCATGTCCTACCGATCTACAGAACCTGCACCATTGTTGTTTTACCTCCGGGACATACGCGGCAAGGCGGGGGTAGTGGTTTGTGTCATGTAGCCCTGCAATGCGGCAATCATCGCACCACAATGCTGGCCCACTTGGCCCTACAATTTCCCTTGGGCACAATGGGCTAGGTCCCCCGGCCTGCATATAGTTTGCTAACAGAGGATAGTTATCCTTGGTGTGACCATTCACCCTGCATCGTATGCACCACCTTTCCAGGCTAGCCTCTGCTCCTCACTCTTTTCCCAGGTTCTGGATCTCCATGTGCATCTCTTCTAGATGTCCTTAGATCTTTTGGATGCCCAGCTAGGTCTCATCTCGAGGCGCAGCTTCTAACTTCATAGAACCCTCCAAGGCTTTCTCCTATGATTTGAACGTTTAATGACCCATAGGTACGCGCAGGTGAGGCAGCAACATAGAAATGAACCATTCTATATGATGTTTGTCATCATATTGAAATCATCCTTCTCTAATCACCTTCTTCAGTCATTGATCGTCCTCCCACACAGACTCAGAGGGCCCTTTTTTGAAATCTTTTAGATCAACCACTATTTGAGAGTAGGACTTAGGCTTCTTGAATTGTTGCTTCAAAGCATTCTTAATCTCCTCAATGGTTGCATTCGCATGCTGGCCGATATATCCCATGTACCAGTCCAACGCTCTTCCTTCAAAGGCAAGGGATGGATGTGCCCGCTTCACCGCATCAGTAGCTACATTCTGCGTAGTCCATACCGATCCTGCAATAAACCAAAACTGATCCATGTCTTCATCCCCCACACCTTTAAAAGTCATTAATTTCATGTGCGCATCCATGTCATCTTCTGGTGGCGGTGGAGGTGTAGGTGAATTATTACTCCTATGCCGACTCAAAAGTGGTGTGTCGGGAGGATTTTGCACAGCTGCTTCTCTTACCGGGCTGTAGAGAGATCTACCTCCTTCTAGGTTGGTCTAATAGTATTTTCTGTTTTACGTCATACTTCTGTCTGGATCAGCAGTCATTCACTTGGTGTGGCTACACAGAATAATTTTTTCGCACAGTAATATCTTGATCAACAATGGTAAGGCCTTCAGAAACTTACCTCGAAAACCCTTGAAGAATCTTCACTCTGCTTCAAAGTAGGATATGAACTGATCGATGGCAAATTCTGTCACGAACCCTCCTAACACACTGCCCACCCAGTGGTCCATCGTGCAAGTGATGGTGTTATCAGTCTTCTCTAACTCTTGGATCAATTCGAGGGTCCACTGCGTGACCCGTTCATCCTTCCAACACTTATGAAATTCGACCAACCTTGTGAGCCACTCTTGGAGCTCGATCGCAATTGTTAGAAAGAAGATCTCGTAGAGCTCCGTGAAAATATACTTATTTTTCCACTCCTCGGTGGTCAACCTCTTACTGCAGTTTTCTTTCACTACGAATTCCTGAACTTGTTGTTCAAACCATTCATCAA
This sequence comes from Pinus albicaulis, assembly GCA_034641835.2. Lineage (NCBI taxonomy): Eukaryota > Viridiplantae > Streptophyta > Pinopsida > Pinales > Pinaceae > Pinus > Pinus albicaulis. The sequence continues at coordinate 30,526,573 of MU968359.1, forward strand.
TTCTTTTCTTTTATGTTTCCAATATGGCCTTGGCATTACCCGATCCCTCTCTCAAAATTCTCTCGGTCCGAGAAATGGAACCATTTTTTGGCTCGAGGGGTCCTGACCCAGGTTCGGAGGTTCAAGGTTTTCCAAAAAACCCTATACTACTGGCCCTTTCGGCAGTGACCTGCTTGCGCAATCCAAAGTCTCACCCGAAGTAGTATGGTGAGTGCTGGAACTAGGTTTCCGCACCCTGGGAGAGGGTAGGTAATTCAAGCAGAGCTGCGTTCAATATTATACTAACCAAATCTTATCTCACAGAGCCTAGATCTACAGATTTCCTTCACATCCACGTGCACAACAGCAATGATATTCATGGCAATCAACAGATCATGTATGCATAGAACACTAATGCAGCCGCTTCAGTGATTCTTGCATAAAGTAGAACAGAAAAAATTCAGATCACAGCATAAATAGATAATGCAGTTGCTTTCATAGCGTAAATCATCAACATAGCAGTATGCATCAACTAATCAGATATGACAGACTTGCATTAACAATAATTCCAACAGACTCAGATATCAACAATACTTCCACATTCATTAATCCTTAGATCCTTCTTACAATACCCCAAAACCCAACCTGTGCACACAGCAGCAAGGTCCGCACACAGCAGGACAGAGAATCTTCGCACACACAACAGCAGGAGTCCTTCCCCAACAACCTTAACCAAATCTATCAGTTTTCACTTAGCATCAATCTCTATTCATTCCTTTGTCTTACAACTCAAAATGTCCTTCTATTTATAACAAGCTAGCCTAAACTTTCCTGTGGTCCGCAAACTGTGGTTTGCGGACTCTAGGTCTACCCTTTGACCCATTACAATGCTTTCGAGGCTTTGACCCACCCCAAAACCCCTGTGCTAGACCAAAATATGCCAAAATTATACAAAATACTCAAAATTGTCCCAGTTCGCAGCCATTGGAGGACCCTACTCCAACAGATGTATTTAAGGAAAACTTCACTAAGTTAAAAGACTTTTTGGCATCCTCAGACCACTTTGCCTCATTTTCTTTATTTAACATGTTATTCATTTCTCAAAGTTGCTCGACCAGATTTGGAATAAATCTCCTTAAGAAGTTCATCTTACCATTGAAAGCTTGGATTTATTTCTTACTGCACAGAAAGTCAATTTTCTGAATAGCCTCAACCTGAGAAGGGTCAATCCAGATACCATCCTTGGAGATGATGTGACCGAGAAGCTTTCCCTCCTCCATGGAAAAAAAGGATCTTTTTTGGATTAAGATAAATTCTGAATTTCCTGCATTTCAAAAATACAATTCTTAAGTGATACAAGTGCTCATCATTGAAATGAGAGAAAACTATCAAATCATCAAGATATACAACTAATAAAACACCTTTCTCATCTGCAAAGACTATATCCATCGCCTATTGAAAGGTTGCCTCTGCATTATTGAGTCTGAATGGCATCTTAGCATACTTAAATGTGCCCCAAGGTGTTATGAAGGTAGTTTTGTCTTGGTCCTTCTCAGTCACTAAAATCTGATTGTATCCTGAATATCCATCAAGAAGTGACATTCAAGAATCCCCAACCACTCTCTGTAGGATATGATCCATTTTGGGAAGGGGATAATTATCCTTAAGAGACACCTTGTTTAAGTTTCTAAAATCAATGCAAAGCCTAATTTCTCCAGTTTTCTTCCTTACCAAAACTAGATTTTATATCTAGTCAGAAAATATGATGGGAAAAATGATGTCGGACTTATAAACTCTGTTCACTTCCTTTTCTATCGACGGCAACAACCTCAGGTTGATTCTTCTTAGCTTTTTTCTGAAGGGCTTTTTGTCGGGCTTAATTGGAATGGTATGCTCAATGATATTATTATCATAAAATTTCAAGTCTGCATAATTCCAAGAAAATACATTAGAAAATTTAGACAATAAAGCAATATATTTTTCTTTTACCTCAGGAGATAAAGACTTGGACAGTTTGACCATCTTAGGCTTGCCTGATGTTCCGATGTTCACATCCTCCACGGATTTCTCTGTGGGAACCAATGTCGGCTTCCTAGAAACATCATCCTGATCAAAAAATTCTTCCAAAGGTATCAGACCTCATGGAATATTGTTATACTTCAACTGTAATATATCAACCTGAGTGGCTTCAATGACTTGATCATCCTTTTCATAAACTTCATCAATAAAAGAATGATCAAATTCACCTTCATTTTGCAGAAAAAATTTTACCTGTTTTTCATCCAAAAACACAAAAATGGGAATTCAATTACACAAAAGTATCATTCATGGAAGTTAAGGCACATGAGTTCTTATTAAGAAATTCTAACAACAAACAAGATACATAAAGGAAGTTGGAGCATAATAATCTATGAATTCCAAGTAATTATGTAAGAGAAAGCTAAAGGACACAAATACATAATAACTCAAATAAAATCTCAGGTCTGAACAAAAGTCTTTTGCAACTGTAGATTAACTGAGTAGAAAAATATTACAATAGTAGCTTTGGTTATTACATCCATCAACCCTATATAACTCTAAAACACCTCTATTTATATATTGAAATCCATTTTACATAGGTCTACCACCTGGGCCAAACTCTCTAAACTGATGTAGAGATCTAATCCTAAAAGGAATTCATTACATTGAGAGAAAATAGAGATAATTCTGTTAGAAAGAGTTTGTAAACTAAAAGGACCCTATCACTATTAACTTCATCAGAAAACTTTAAATAAGCCATACTAATGAATCTATCGAAATAAAAAAACTTTTTTAGGTGGCAACAACCATGATCAGGTGGAAAATTTCCATACTATAATTTAGGCCCTAATATTCAGAGTTTGAGGATGAGATGTGTGTTGGTGAGGTGGCAAAGATGGTGAGCTGGCAGCCATGTCATCCTTTGTTGAGTGGCCTCCATCAATAGGTGCCTCAATGATTCTCCTCAACCTCTTCTCATGACTCATATTCTCCTCTAAATACATAAAGTGCTACAAAAATACCAAAAATTCAGCTCGCCATAAAAACAGAGTATTTTAAGGCAAGTTCATAGCGTAGTTTTGGTAGTGTTTTTATTTCAACACCTTATGCACTTTTTCTAACTCTACTGCCAGTTGGAGGGTCTTCATTAGGTAAAATAAGGTAAACACATGTTTTTATTCACCCCTATCATGATATATTTTGGAAATTTTACCTCAAAACATTCTATAGTGAGTTCCGAGTGAACACTCAGCTTCAAGCCTGGAGCTCGCTACGAACTTGCCTAACTTCTCCAAATTTGCAATTTTTTACTCCTTATCTCAAAAAAACATGTTTGAAGCTATGTATCTAACTTGATATAGTATCCTAAGACAAAAATGGTCAAAAATTACGTCTTACAATCTTTCAAGGGGTAGCAGGGTCATCCATTACAATAATCTTCAAACCATTTTTCTTCAATTATGTTTGCACCATCTCCATTTTCATTTATAATTCTTTGACTTGACCTTGTATTTTCCTTCTTTCTGATTGCTACCACCTATTTCTCCTAAAGGCATGTTTCAACATTATGTGCAGTGGTAATTTTCTTCTCAGCATCTTCCTTGACCTCTCTGCAACCTCATCATAAAAATCAATTTGTTTGCTCACTTATTTTTTGAATTTTGTGAGCTCCTTCATCTCTTTTTTAAAGTCTGATAACTCTAGTTTAGCTTATAAAACCTCTTCTCTATCTTCCTTAATTTGTTCTCTTAGAAGCTCCAATTAAAACTTTTCTTGAACCTTTTCTTTTCATTTCCTTGTCTTGGTCCCCATTTCTTCTGTTGGAGATAGCTATATGATTTCTTCCCTTGCTGGTTGTTTATTATTTTTTTATTCTTTATGCAGTTTATTAGATTTGTCTCCCTTTGATAGTTGTGACCTAGTGAGTGGCTTCCTAGATTTAAAAATAATCCTGAATCTTCACTAGTAAAATCTAGCTTCTTAGCTCTACGACCCTTTTTCTTGATTTTTTCTCCTTTAACCTCTACAAGCTTCACCACATGAGTTTCTTCAATATAAATTGCTTGCAAGATGTCGTCAAGCTTGTGTTTCCCCTATATTTGACTTCTAGTGATCCTTCTATGAGCTCTTGTATCAGTTTTGAATTTACTGCTGGTAGGGGTTTGTTGAGGTACCATTGTCTCCTGCAACTGATCATTCTCTACCTCCATTGGCTCCACCATAGGTTGCACCTCCATCTCAGGTTCAACCTCTATTTCAGCTCTTGTTTCTTTTTCCTTCCTAGGAGTGTTTGTCTTTGACCTAGGTATCTTTCTTGGAGTGAGGACATCTACTTCATACCCACTCAAAAACATAAAAGTATCCCAATCCCTGTTCAACTTCTTCAACTCCTCCATAACTAACAATTTGATTAAACCATGATGAAAAATAGAAGAATCACTTCTGTCATGTTTAGCTTGCACCTTGTCAGCCATTTTGCCTAAACTTCTGAAAAAAAATAATGGTAGATCAATAGGTTGTTTACCTATGAAATGAAGCAACAGTCTGAAGTGGTATAGGTAGATCATGTGAAATCTACCTTCACAAGTAAAATATTTCTAAATCACCATCAAAATATTTGAGTAGTTGTCCTTGAGGCAATTCTTGGAGATGCATGAGGTCATGTCAATGCCTATATGCTCCTGCTTCATAAATTCATCACAGTTTTGAAGCTTGAACTTTGTTTCCTTGAACCACTCCTCTCCAAACCTTGGAATCTCAGTTGCCTGTGTAATGGTCTCAGGAGAAACAATAAAATTGAGGATGGCCACCTTTGAAGCTGTACCAATTATGTTTACAGCGAAATCCTTGGACACCTATGCATGATATCCCTGTAGTTTTTGGAAAAACCTCAGATAACCTACATTTTTGAAGGCTTGTGAGAAGCTAGGGTCTTCTGCCACTAGCTTCATGTCCATGTGCTCATATCTTACTACAGAGCCACCTTTATTTGGATTTTTATGTGAAGCCATGCCTTCTAATACAACGCTAATCATCTTCAAACTTTGGCACCTGCAAAATTGTCTAAGACAACAAGCACCTTCCTTGACAGAGCTAACAGCTAGCCTAAGACATCTACTAGAAAAAAAGAAAAGTGAATACTGGAGAAAAAATTCTTAAACAACTTACAAGGCTAATAGGAAAAGTGTTGTTTTTTGAATGAGGGATTAGGCTAAATTATGAAATAGAGATGAGAGGGAAAACGAAATGATGGGAGGCATGATGATTACCACACATGAAAAATGACATAAGATGGCACATAACTGAAATGTACTATGATGACAAAATGTGTTTCGACCACTGAAATGATGGCAAGATACTGACTACCCTACCGTTAGCAGAAAATACGGAGATCATATCATTTTCAGATAGTGGGAGGGTAGATTCGCTATGGAACTTTTAGGCAAGTCCGTACCGAAAACAAACTATTTTACACAGAAAACGCTACGGACTCCAAAAAAAGTTTCCAAGTGTCATAAAACTACTCTTTTAACCCATGCAGTTGGATTTTTTGAATTTTACTTTGATAATACCTCAATTACATGACCAATGACCATTTAGAACCTCTTAAAATATATACAAAATTTGAAATTTAATGAATTTCATGACCTTATTTCACCTTAATAACCTAACCTAACTCAACTAAGACAAACCTAGACCAACCTATTGTTATCAAGGATAACATACTCTACCAACAAATGATCCTTCTAATCTGGCTCAATGCTCATCAGTGAAAGAGAAGTCGGCCTCCTAGATAATGCATCAACTACTACATTGTGCTTCCCCTTAACATATTCAATGTCGAAACAATAGGCCTGAATCTTACTCACCCACTTTTGTTTCCTCCCTTGCAACTGCTTTTGTTGTAGAAAGAATATAATCTTGCTGCGGTCTGTCCTCACCTGAAATGTGTTCCCAATTAAATACTGCTTGAATTTGGCTAGTGTGTGCATGATGGCTAGCATCTCCTTGTCATAGATGGGGTAGTAGCTTTCACGAGGCAAAAGCTTCTGACTCTCAAAAGCTATGGGGTGTCCCCCCTACATCAACACTACCCCCACTCCTTCCCCGGATGCATCACACTCCAGGATGAAAGGCTACGTAAAATCAGGAAGAGCAAGCACTTTATAGTTGCTCATCACCTACTTGAGGCTCTCAAAATCAAATTGTGTTGTTGTGGTCCATATAAAATCCCCCTTCTTATTCAGATTTGTGAGGGGTGCTGCTAACTGTGAAAATCCCTTTATGAACTTCCTGTAGTAGGTACATATGCCCACAAATCCAAAAACTTTTGTCACATTCTTGGGCTCTGGCCAATCTTGGATGGCCCTGATATTCTCCTCATGGACCCTCACTCCATCAACCCCAATGATATGCCCCAAATATAACATCTTAGTCAAACCAAACTCACACTTGGCCAACCTTGCGTAAAATTTTTGCTCCTACAGGATACACAGTACTACCTCTACATGTTGTAAGTGTTCCTCCCATATTTGGTTTATATCAAAAGGTCATCGAAAAATAACAGCAAAAATTTCCTCAACTGACCACGAAATATGTGGTTCATGCATGACTGGAATGTGGTCGGAGAAATGGTTAGCCCAAATGGCATCACACAAAACTCAAATTTCCCATACTGATGCTTGAACGCAGTCTTAGGGACATCATCCTTGTCCCTCACCTAGATCTGATGGTACCCATACCTTAGATAGATCTTGGAGAATAACTTAGCTCCCCTCAACTCATCCATCATCTCATCGATCCTAGGAATGGAATAGTGTTTCTTCATGTTTTTCTTGTTTAAGGCCCTATAGTCAAGGCGCATCCTCACTGACCCATCCTTATTCTTCACCAAAACAACTAAAGAAGAAAAAGGACTAGAGTTGGGTTTGATGTGTCCCAATTCCAAGAGCTCATGGATAGCTCTCTCAATCTCGTCCCTGTAGGCCTTAGGATTCCTATAGGGGGTTTTGATCACTAATTTCACCCCATACTTCAACTCAATGGTATGCTCAAATCCCCGATTTGGTGGTTGGCCCTGTGGTATGTCTCCAAATATTATCTGGTATCTGTCTAGAATAGCCTGAATATCAGGGTGAGGTGTCTTGGTCACACCTCTAGCCTCCAAGATCCTCAACTCCACAACCCACTCTATATCTACACGCCTCAATTCAACCTCCATCCTGTGCACAGAAACTTTCCGCGGTGGGTATGAGTGCATGCCCCTCAACATCACTAGTTTTCCATCAAATTCCATAAAATCCATCTCAAGTCTCTTCCAACCAGTGGTGACTCTGACAAGGGTGTAGATCCAATGGACTCCCAACACTATGTTGGTGTCTGGAATCTCAACCATAAATAATTGGTCAATCATGGAGTAGTCAGCGTTGAGACATAAGTGGTGCACTGCATGGTCATGTCTCTAGAAACCAAAACTGGGAAACCCTCGAACTCCTCTATCGTATTTCCCTTCCTACACACCATATGTGCATCAATGAATTTGTGTGTGTTCCCACTATCCAAAATCACTGAGACATGGTGTCCCTGTACTGTACCCTATATCATCAAGGTAAAATACTTAGGTACCCCATGCAATGATGTGAGGACCCCCCTTGAAGGTGAAAATTTGGACCCTCCTGCTGTCAGTGGGGGTGGAGGTGGAGATCCTCCTTCCCTGGGTGTTGCATTATCCTCTCCACCCATCTCAAAGAATGTCTCCTTATCCCCATCACTATCTGAGAATACCTCTATATAGTGTGTCTTCCCTCCTACACACCTGTGGTGTGGTGCCCATGGATCCTGGTAAGTGAAACAAAGCTTCTTCCTCCGAAGATCCCTCTGGGTGTCATCATCAAGTTTCCCCCGGCCCTGGTTGCCTCTTGGGGGTGGAGCTCTCATGTCTCTCACTTTCTGCTGGAAAACTGGTGTAGTAGGCAGTGGTGCTCTTGATCCGGATTTTATGCAGGAACGTAACAGAATACAAAAATAACCATGAACATAGAGATGCAGCGGAAATAATGCTTCATTTCATTAATATCAAATAACAGAAATATGCTTACAAGCATAATGGAAATAAAATAGCTAGGGTGCTGGTAGCGAATCTCTGAGAAGAGATGTGAAGGCTACCAACCTCTGAACTGTGTTACAATGAGGCTTGAGGGCCTATTTATTTTTAGAACAATTTAGAATCCGAAATGTCCAAAAACCTAACCGTAGGAGATGAGGCGCCAAAACTGTGGGCGCCCGTTTGGGTAAATTGGTGATTCAACTTCCCGGGGGTGTAACTTTGGCATCCGATCTCCGTTTGACGCGCTCAATAGCTCGTTAGAAAGATCTATCTGAGGAGTAAAATTTTTGAATGAGAAACATTGGTCCATGGACCCATTTTACTCTCCATTTTCCCAAAAAGCGTCGTTTAGGGCCTCAAAACGGCTCCGGAAGTTTAGGACCCGAAAAACTGCTAAAAATAGTAAGTTTTGTTGCAACTTGAAAACTGAAAGAACTGATGGCGGGGGATCAAATGGAATAAGTGGGTGGCCACCAATATCCTTCTGGATCATTAAGGCCCCAAAACGGCTTCGGGAGTGGAGGACCCGAAAACCTGCTAAAAATAGTAAGTTGTGCTGAACGTGAAAAGCTGCAAGAATTGATGGTGCTAGTCCAAATGGAATAGGTGGGTGGCCACCGATATCCGCCTGGATCATTCCTCCCTCCTTAGGAAGCAATGGTCCCCATTGCGTTGAGATCCTCCATGAGATGAGGCAAATTCTGTTGAACTGAGTAGTAGATGTGTTGAAGATGTCAAGGACCTGCGGGTGGACATGGATGCATTTAGTAAATTTGGTTTCTTTATCAGCCTCAAACAGTACATGTTTGGATTCTGTATGTGTAGTTGCAGGATGTATGGCAACATCAAGCGGTGGTGTGTTGGGCGTCATATCAATGGAGTGCTTGTCCTGACAGTGTAGAGGAACCTCTATGAGTGAGGGGAAAACTTCCTCGTATTCCTCCATGACTTTGTCCATCTGCTGCAGTCGTGCAAGGGAGCCCTGTTTCGAGTTTGTGGCCACAATATTCTTCTTTCCCTGTGAGTGAGTTGAAATGAAAATGAATTTCCTGGTTTGGGAAACAATCTTACTGCGTTGTTTTGCAGTAGTCAAAGAGATGACAGGAGGTGGTACTACCTCCGGTATCCTGTACAAGTTATTTCCCAAAGTAATAATAACAGCACGAGGCCTAGACTCATACACAGCATGTCGCCTCCACAAGTATGGTTGGCCCAATAATATATCAACTACATCAAGAGGAGCAACATCACATAATACCTCATCCGTGAACGACTTGATACTGTACGGAAGACGGCATTGCTGGCAGATGCGGAGATCTCTCCCTGGGTGGAGCCACCCGATGGTATATGGTTGTGGGTGTGCTATGGTCGGTAAGCCGAGCCGCTTTACGACCTCTGCTGAAATGAGGTTCTTTTGGCTTCCGCTATCGACGAGAAATTGCAGCGGAGAACCCTTCACCCACATCTGCGACTGGAAGAGGCACTCCCCTCCTCTGGATCCTCTGGACCCTTCCTCTCGATCTTGGTGGTGGAAAAAATGGCACTGGGATCCGCATCAATTATCTTCTTCCCTTTGTCATTGCCTTTTTCTAGTTCTAACTCAGGATCAGAAAATGCATCTGATTCGGGTGCCTTTAGTTCGGCCACCAAAGACTGTTTGGCCCGACACTCGTTTGTGCTGTGAGTGGGCTACAGAAATCCACACCACTTCCCCGTGTCCCTCTTGGATTTGTGGTTTTATTCGAGTTGCATTGCTTTGGCCTTGCCCCCTTGTTCTTCGGTTCTGTGGGCAAATGATTCACAGATCCAAAGTCTCGCTTCTTTTGTTTGAATTTCTGCTCAATCTTGGCAGCATACCGGTATGCCGTACCAAGCGAGGAGACGTCGAGGAACTCCATTTCCTCCTGAATGTATCTGTGCAGACAACTGCGATACTTTAGCACCAAATGTTTCTCTGAATCTTTGATACCCAACTTTGTGCGCAGGGTATGGAACAGATTCGTCAGCCCGTGCACATCTTGATCCCTTTGTTGTCGCAGCGTGGTCCATTGTATGTACTTGTCCTTATAGCTCCCCACATGATAGTACTGTTCCTTGATGCCGTCTCGGAACGAATTCCAAGTGGGTGTGGTCGAGAACAGAGAGGGTTCCCCTTCGCCCTCTTGCTCACGATAGGTTTCCCACCAGTCTTTGACATGGGGGGCGGCTTTGAGGAGTGCAAAAATAATCTTTTCTCGGTCAGAGAAGTCATGGACCGAGAAATACCCTTCCAACAAATTTAACCATCTGTCTACAGCGTCTGCATCTATTTTTCCTTCAAATATAGGAATGTCAAAGTTTACCTGTACCTTGAAGGGAGTGGCGCCTCCAGAGTGGCTGTTGGATGCAAATGCGCCATATGTGGGCAGTCGTTGAAGGATTTGAGCAAAGCTATCCATCATCACGTTCCTTTGTTTCTCGAGAGCCTCCTCGAGCAGTATTTTGATAGGATCTCCTGCTCCCTCGTCTTTCTTTTCTTCCGCCATGGGAGGTCGTCGGGGTTTGCGAGGCTGATCTTGCAAGGGTTCAACCAGATCGAGCCCTAACTCCTTATACCCTGACCGCGTTGGGGACATGCAAAGAAAAACAAAGAAAAAGCAGACCCGCTCTGATACCACTGATCCGGATTTTATGCAGGAACGCAACAGAATACAGAAATAACCATGAACATAGAGATGCAGCGGAAATAATGCTTCATTTCATTAATATCAAATAACAGAAATATGCTTACAAGCATAATGGAAATAAAATAGCTAGGGTGCTGGTAGCGAATCTCTGAGAAGAGATGTGATGGCTACCGACCTCTGAACTGTGTTACAATGAGGCTTGAGGGCCTATTTATTGTTGAGAACAATGTAGAATCTGAAACATCCAAAAACCTAACCGTAGGAGAAGAGGCGCCAAAACTGTGGGCGCCCGTTTGGGTAAATTGGTGGTTCAACTTCCCAGGGGCGTAACTTTGGCATCTGATCTCCGTTTGACGCGCTCAATAGCTCGTTAGAAATATCTATCCGAGGACTACAATTTTTTAACAAGAAAAATCAATCCATGGACCCATGTTGCTCTCCATTTTCCCAAAAATCGTCGTTTAGGGCCTCAAAACGGCTCCGGAAGTTCAGGACCCGAAAAACTGCTAAAAATAGTAAGTTTTGTTGCAACTTGAAAACTGAAAGAACTGATGGTGGGGGTTCAAATGGAATAGGTGGGTGGCCACCAATATCCACCTGGATCATTAAGGCCTCAAAACGTCTTCGGGAGTGGAGGACCCGAAAACCTGCTAAAAATAGTAAGTTGTGTTGAACGTGAAAAGCTGCAAGAATTGATGGTGCTAGTCCAAATGGAATAGGTGGGTGGCCACCGATATCCACCTGGATCAGCTCTCTCCCTAGGTAGGGAATCCTGCAAGTCTCTCTCCCTCTCTCTCCCTACTACATCCAGTAGCATAGTGAGTCTTTTTGACCTCAATAAGCCTCGTAATGGATCTTCCATGTCCTCCACAAACATGAAAATCCTCCTAGATTCTGACAGGTCCAGAACCATCACTCACAATCTCAAGAATTCAGAAATGTATACCTCTAGACTCCCTGATTGCTTGAGCTTAGTCAGTTCCACAAAGTATTCTTCTGGATCCTTCCTATCAAACCTCTCCAACACCCTTCCTGTGAACTCATCATAATTTTTCACCCCTACATGAAATAGCGTAGTCAGCCCATGGAACCACCAATCATTGGATTCTCCTTCCATGTGTAGGGCAGAAAACTTGATTGTCTCTATCTCAGTCATCTGATTTATATGGAAATAGACATATAGCTTCTCCACCCATGCATTTTTTGAACTCTTAGGAGAGCCATCAAAAGTTGGGAGGAACAACCTACCCATAGTACGTTGTAAGTCACTTCGTTGCATGTATCCTCCTCTGGTCTAGCTTCTAGGATTGTTTTTGGTCTTCAACTGGAAGAAATATTTGAATGTGATGGCCTTTCTGAAATTTGGCCCATAAGATTGATATTCTATGAAAAAATCTCCATAGTGAGCTTCTTCCAGCTCTTGCTGCCCTCCAGTCCCTGAAGCTAGGAATGTGGGGATAATGGACCATTGTGGAGTATATGGTAAAATCGACAATGTAGTGTGGGGTGTTGCCTGGTGCTGCGAAGTGCAGACCCTTATCCAACCTGGAATTCCCCTTGGACTCCTTTCCCCTTGCTGCCATTTCTAAGTAGCTGACCCATCTGCTCAATCCTCTTGGAGAGATCTTGTATTGAATTCAACAGAAGGTGATAAAATTCCTTCTCCTAATTCCTTCCATCTTCTTTGTGCTTCTTTACCCTCTCTACGACCTCCAGAACATTTTCAACCAGATCTGGAGTGATTTCTAGCCTCCTTTCCCTAATCCTATATATTTGTCTCCAGTAAATCATGTTCAGTTTGTTCTTTGGTGTCATAGACTGCATAATCCATGGGTTGAGCCAAGTATATGAGCTCTGATACCACTGTAATATTACTAATCAGTAAATTACAGTAATAGTAGGCTAAAATAAAATAAGAGACAACAAAAAAAAAACTAGAATCAGTGCACCATCAGAGCCATAAAATACTTCTAAGCCACTTTATTAATATTGATAAATTGTGTACGAGCGAGGTTCTCGAATGAAGGCACCTCATCTTTCTCAAGGCAAGTTGAAGGTAGCCTTAGAACAAGCCTGAAATCTCCCTTAGTAATGTACACTACATGGTTGTAGCTCTGTGTAGTCCTTGGCTAAAAGGTTGTTGCTGCTTTAGAATAAATGTTGTAAGGGCCTGCTATGATTCTCAGAAAATTTTGGGCTTTTAACCCCAGACTCTACTCACAAAACCCACAATAACCCGCAAATAAATTATGGAATGGCTGACCCTAGAAATTGGGCCTCTTGGGCTTGGATCTCTGCGCTGCTAGCTGAAACTGTGCACCTAGAAATATCACTGCATAATGCTCCCAAAATATGTGCAATAACACTGTTAGGAATCTCTCAGCCTCCCCGCCAATTTCCTCCTCAAAACTCCTGCACTCCTCTGCACCCAAATGAGCTCCCTCTCACTACTGCGCAGGGATTGTGTTGTTGGGACTACGCTGCATTATCCCTACTGATGAATACATTCTAAATCGAAATGATGTAATTATCCTCCCTAGGGTAAGCACTCAAGGTCCCCCGAAGCAGAGGTTGAGTTTACCGCTCAGGAAAATTCGGTTTCTAAAAAAAAATGTAGACTTGGCTCTTACTCAAGCATGCTCTGTCAAAAGACAAATCGAATTAGATGATTGAATGAATGAGAAAAATGAGTTGCCTCTTCTTTTTTGTCTCTATTGGCCCAACGTTCCCTTGGGGCCCACCAAAAATTGTGATGCCTCTCCTCTGGCAACTCCTGTGTTGCCTTTTCCTATCCAACCACTGTGCTTCCTTTCTGGAATACGTAGTGCCTCCTCATTGGCTCATCCTTCCCCCACCAAGGTTGCAATATTTGCCTCCAAAAAATAGGAAAATGCCTTAGTTCATTTTAATTTAATTTGTGGGTCCCCAACCCACATTATTTCTGGCTAACATTAGGAAATACAAAAATATTCTAATTAGCATAATTTCTAATTAGGAATATTACACCCCGCGCCCCACACCCCCTCCTCCCCCACTCCTGCCTATGGAAAGGAACTATAACCGTGTCAATTCTATCATCATTCGGAAGAGCAATATCATGACAGTTTCAGTGCTAGTGTTAGTGTCAGAGCACTCACCAAAGGAAGGGCCACTCGGAAAATTAGTTTTTTTTTATTCAATTGTCAAGCATTAATAAATACTAAAAATAAAACACTCTCCACTAGGGGAATTATATCTCATTGGAAGTTGCTAGGCCGGTTGAAAATTAGAAATAACATTTCCAGAAAATTAAAAAATTATTTTTGAATTTATGGAAAATAGAAATATTTAGCACTTTCCCTAAATTTTGGTTAAAATTACAAAAAAAAACAAAATAATGCACGATCACTACAATTTAACCGTAAAGCAAATGCTATAGTCCTTGAAAAAACAAAGAATAATAACTCTATGTGGTAAACTCTCCCTTCACTTGAAAAAATATGTTATCACACACATGTAGCATCTTGGTAAAAACTATGAATATTTGTTAAAAGATTTATATACATTATTTTTTATATTTTTAAATATATAAATTTTTAAAAATAAAAATAAATATATCATAAAGAAATTGCAAATTCAATAAGTATTTTTTTTATTCACAATTTAGTTTAGACGATATTTTATTTTAATTACTAAAATATATAATTTATTTTATTTAATATGACATATTTATAATAAAATGTACTAAAACAAATTAGTTTGACGGTTAGTTTATTTGGTTGAATTTTCATTATTAAGCATTTTTCCTATTGAAAAGTTATGGGTTCAATTCTCTAGACATATTTCAAATTTAAATTGTGTATTTGAGACCACAAGAAATTACCTCCAATATTAACCGTGAACCACATAACTGAATTTTTCTCTTTTTTCAATTCAGTCATTTTCTTATTCAAATTGATGATGAGCTGGCCCAACCTTCCAACAATCCCCTCGCTGAAATGCCAAGAAACCGATGCTAACATATTTCCATAACTTTCTCTGATGTCTTTGAACGCATCACATTCCAAAATGAAATGTTTTTCTAACTCCACTGCCCCAAATGTGCAAAATGTACACACTCTTTCTTCCCAAGCTTCTTTAGGCTTTTCCACCATCATGTTTCACACCGAAGTTGATGCGAGTTGGTTCTTAATCGAGTAATAAAAACCTTACATCTCCACGGAATATTAACTCAAATGTACTTTTTTTCTCTAAAAACATCTAAAATGAAAATATGCACTTTTATATAAATACACCATATTAAAAACATATATTTATATTAAATAATTTTGGGTATGATAATAAAATCCTAAATTATGTACACGTGTTTTTTTTTTTTAATATCCACTACCTTCAAAGTAAAGTTGTACATTTATGAAGGAATGGACTTTCATTTCTCATAAGCATGGGTACTAACATCTATGGGGATTAATATATTTTTAGGATTAATGTTGAAATTAAATATATTATTTTAAAGTTTATTAATTTGTCTATATTTTATGTGATAAATTTTTGGTTAAAATCTATGATTTAAGGATATTTAAATAATAAAACTTATTTTAAATTATGTTATTTTTAATATAATTGTATATATTTGTACGGGGTGTAGAACAAATAGTGACGGGACGTATTTTTAAGACAGTCCATGATGTGAAGGTTATCTGTGCAAAATTTTGTGGGAAAAAATCTAGCGATGTTAAGGGTTAGTGTAATTTAGGTTGAGTGTGATCCATGGGTGATTTTGAGGGTTTATATGCCCCTGGGTCGGAGTTTCTCAAGCCAAAGGTTAAGTGTGTATTCATCTCAGGACTCACACAACTTAGCAAACAAAAAAAATGTAATTTTATATATTTACTACTATAAATCCATTGTTACACTATTTTTTGGTCATTTAACCTATTACTATTAGATGGACTAAAGTACACCATGTAAGACCAATTTTACCATAGTAAAATTTCTTTCACTATGAAAAATAACTTAATAACCCATAATTTATTAAGTTGTTTCTAGTCTAAACATGAAACCCCATAAGGAATAATTGAATAAATCCTTATTTGTTTGATTTTCCTCAAGGGATAATTAATCAAACCATTGTTTAATTAATATTCTTGGTCATATTTAACCCAAAACATGAAAATTAATTTATTAAATCATTATTTATCTTATTATTTTCTAGGAATAAATATTTAAAACATTATTTAATAATATTCCTGGTTAAATTTGACTAAATCATTTATAAATAATTTAAGAAATCATTATTTATTTAATTATTACTTAACCACATTCTTAAAATAATAAATAAATCATTTATTTGAGAGTGCAAGCTTCTGTGATCCATAACATATTAAATTATAAATCTTCCGGGAAATCACATGAGAATTTTAGGAACCTAAAATTCTCATGTGATTTCCCGGAAGATTTATAATTTAAATCATTTATTTATTTATTATTTCTAAATAAATTTTTTTGACCAAATTCAAATTATTTTTCCCTTGAACAAAAATAATAAAATATTCCATAAAAGTTGGATCTAGATTCTAGATTTGGTTAATAATATTTTAATTATGCACCAATATCTAGACTAACTCAATATTTTGTTATAAATAGAAGGGTTTTTCCATTCATTCACTACCTTTTGTTGCCTAAAGATCACCCTTTGATCTATACTTCTGGTATGACTTTTATCCTCCATCATTGTCCTATTTTTCTACTTTTTGCCTGTGAGCTCCCTTTCAGTTCCATTTTTGTCCGGGTTTTTAGCACCATCAAGAGAGAGAGATCTTAGATCTGAAATGCTAAGGACATACAAGAACCCATCCCATTGAGGGGGACTGGTAACATCTTTCTATGTTCCCTTCCCAGGTGTCATAATACAAAAAATTCTTTAAATTTTCTTGTCTTGTCCATTGGATGCATGGAGCAACTCTTGCTTATTTCTTGTTGTTTAATGTCTTTCACTGCATAGATCTGGATTTCTGTAGCATTTATTCTAATCACTAACTGCATATATAAGGAAATTGACAGCCACATTTGATGTTAATATTGTTTGTTATGCACAGCTAAAGTGATATTTTTTCATACGCTTGAGATTAGAATTCACACTAACAACTAGTGACTCCACAAGAGTGCATAATTACGACCGCTGTTGTTTTTCAGATCCCTGCATGACCAGCTGCTTCAACCCATAAGTTTTTTTTTTTAGCTTCTTATTTTTCATTTGTTGATGTTGTTTTTAACCTTTAAAACCCTAAAACAGTAAAAATTCTAACTTCTGTGTGTTTCTGGGCCTATTGCGCTGGTAACAGGTATCAGCCACAGCAGAGACGACACTTTTTTCTGAAATATTCTCCCCAAACAACTGGAAGTGCAGGTCATGCTTTTTGGGCCAAAAATTGCAACCTCAGCTCTCATGTAGCGAAAAACGGCTTGAAAATTGTGACCTCGGCGGAAAATAGGTCAGAAACTGCAACTTGTACTTTTTGCAAGATTTTTTTTATGATTTTTTTGCGTTTGTCTGGGCCACCATTCTGGGTTATCTGACCTCCCTCTCCACCCATATTGGACCTATAATTTCTTATTTTTACTCGTCGAAGTAGGAACCAAGCCCCTAAGGGCTTCAGTACGCTTCCACCTTTTTAGGGGGAGTTTAGCTGAAGCAGGTCTTCTGAGATTTCAGCATTTTCAGAATTTTTTTCAGATTTGAACCTATACTTTCATATCCATTTCCTATTGGTTATTCATCCATCCAAAACACCTCTTCTCACTTTTGTTTGGTCCTCCTTTAGGGTCCCCTCTGTTTCCCTTCAGGTTGTAGCCTTTCGCCACCTATTATGCAGCATTTTTCCCTCTAGTTTCTTGTTGTTTTTTGCACCTCTTTCTATCATAACTGACCTTTATATCCTTGTCCCTCCCGACCTTAGATCCATTAGCCATTTTGTGCATTTTCACTAGATTTCGCCCACTCATAAACTAGTTGTTGGAAAGCCCTCCTCCTTGGGTTTAAATTGATGCATCTTTAGCTGTTTATTTTACTGTTGCATTCAGTATCCTTTACTATCATTTTCAGTTGTTATTTACAGTTATACAACATATTTTTTCTTTTTTCTCTACACACGTTTGGGCTTAATTAAAATTAACACACTTATCACATACACAAACACCCTAAGCAAAGAGCATCTGGTTTACACCGCCAGGCCAAGACTTAAACATAGTAATCAATTGATCTTGCACCTACCTATCCTTTTTACCTCTCTTCCTTATTGTGTTACATGTCTCTTTACCATCATTGCACCCCCAAGGATTTTATCCCAGAGACTCCAAGGCCTTCATCCTCATTTTCCGTTAGGAAGACTTACCCCACCATGTAGGGTTCGTGTTTGTCCTCCACCGAGTCCCCATTATGACTCTGCTTCTGGTTCATCAAGTTCCACTTCTAGTTCTATCCCCGAATCTCCTCCACCTTTCACCTTCACCATGTCTGGTTCATGACATAAAGCTGGTGGCAGCCCTGACCCTAATGCTAGGAATGATACTAGTGGTGCCGCAACAGGAACTATTCCAACTACTCCCTTTCTTCCTCATATGGAAAGCCTAAGCGTTCCCGATTTTAGCTAGTTGATTAATGACCCCATACACCATGATCCTAGTTGGCTTGCTATTCCAACAAAGCTCCCTTCAGTCATACCCAAGTTTGAAGGAATTGCTAAAGATGATCCTACCAACCATGTTCGCTCTTTCCACATGTGGTTTTCGTCTAACTCCATCACTGATGACTATGTCCGCCTTCGGTTATTCCAGCGTATTCTTACTAGAGAAGCTTCCAAGTTGTATGTTGACCAGGCCTCCTCCTCTCATACTACTTTTGCAACCCTTGCCAATGATTTTTTTTCTTACTTCCAGCTCCCCCTTCACTATGACACCGATACTGAACTCTTGACCTCTTTCCGTCAAACTTCTGCTACCCGCCTATCTGACCATATTCAAGAATGGCGCAGAAGGAAGAGCCTATCTCGAGCCCCTACTTTCAAAGATCGTGTCTACATGGAATAGTTCCTTAGATCCATTTTACCTTCTATTGTAAAATATGTTGCATACCACTTCCCTCAGACCGAGGAAGCTTCCCTCGAGATTGCGTTGAAATATGACCTGATCTAGGCACAATCTGGTTATGTTTATACCGTTTTACCTGATCTCCCTAGACCTGGTGGTTTCAACGCACGGGGGGCATCCCATGTCGCCAACAGTATCTTTGGAGTCCTTTCACATCCATACATGCATCCTCCCATGGGTTATGGTTTCCCTCAAGGAGGGGCAAGCTCTTCTAGCACTTTTCCCCCTCTCGGCAACATGTATCCAGGATATGGCATGCCTCCTCCGTTTTCCCAACCTGTTTATCCTAATGTTGCCCAACCTCCTTATTATTTGTATCCACAGCCTGGTGCTCCAGCTCCTCCAGCACTAGCACCTCATCCTCCCTAGCCTTCTCAAACTCCGCAACAGCAGCCACCCCCCCCAAGTGCGGGTGTATGCACAGCAAAGTGCGACTAATTCTACTACTTCCAAAAAGAAGAGGAAAGGCAACCAAAACCAATATTCCCCAGGTAATCCAGGAAACAATCCCCAAGGAAATACATCCAACACTACAACCTAGCAATAGGGAACTCAGCTCAAGCAGAACAGGCCTATTCGCACGAATAAGCCTTGTTCTTATTGTGATGTCTATGGTCACTATGCCCATGATTATTCCTCTTTACCTCAGATGTGTCAGATGTGGGAAGCTCAAGTAGCATCCTGAGGACATCAAGCCTCCCGTTCGGTTCCTCCTAATGCCTCCCATACTCAACCGGCTGTGTTTACCAATCCTTTCCCCCAGTAAGGATATGTGGCTACCCAACCCCCTAAAATTCAGGCGGCCACTCAACCTCCTCCATCTGATACCTCTGATTATCAGATCCTCATGATGAACTCTGACTAACTCAATACCACTGACCTCAACCTTCAGACCCAGTCCAATCAGTACAACAAGCGCCCCGCTACGTCAGCCACCAAGCCCCCATCTTCACGTCCCACAGAGCCTCTTTAGACACCCAATGTTCCTTTATTGATCCCTCAGCCTAAGGCATAGGTTCATACCAAGATCCTCAAGGGACCATTATGCCAAAATGTTGCTTCCGGTAAAGTCGCCCACTCCTACAGTATAGTAGATGACTTGGCGCAATCCCCTGCCACCATGTCAACGTTGGAAGTCCTCTAGTTGTTCCCTCCACAACGAAAAGCTATAGTAACATCTATGGGTGTTTTGGATCCTTTAGATGATCGTTTGATTGTCTTCGATATTGACAAGTCAGAGCATCCACCCCTTCCTACATCCGTCGCCTTCCAAATCCCTGTCAAGATCCGGAAAGCCAACGTCTCTCGGTGTATCATTGACGAGGGGGAATCCACCTGTGTGATGTCCGCTTATGTTTGGAAACATCTTGGATCACCCGAGTTATCCCCTTCCACTATCACCCTCCGTGTGTGGGATGGCCACTCTTCCCCGCCCCTTGGCATGTTCCGCAATTGTCCTATTACTTTTGTGGGAAAGACTGTTTGCGTTGACGTTGAAGTCATTGATGCCCCCTTAGACTACAACATTCTATCAGGTCGTAGCTACACTTACACGATGTTTTTTGTCCCATCTACAGTTCACCATAAGATGTTCTTTCCTCAAAATGGAAATATTTTCACCATCAATCAGTTGACATATTACGAACCAAAGTCTTAGACCTCTCCAGAGTTCATTATCTCTTTGGTGGCCAATAAAAAAATAGTTGAACCTCCAACCAGTGTCTCACCCAGAGTCTAAAAATATTCTCTTTTCTTGGTTCATTCCCTAGTCTCCCCCCTCTCATCTCTGACCCTAGCTCGTCGAATGTTTGCATGATGCAATTGTCTTGGTCCGACCTCAAATGGACTGGTTTAACTAGCCAGCAGCCTCGCCCTCCGCAACCTGCTCCTAGTACTTCGACTCAACCTTCAGGACCCTCTCCTCAAGGCCCCTCATCTATAGCTTGTCTCCATGATCCTATCTATCCCCCTGGAATGGTTCCCCCTAGCCTTAACCATCTCGGAGCTGTCCTGCCTAGCCATTACCCCTCTGGTCAGATACCGTTTCTTGCTCCCCCTGGAGTATTTTCGGTACCTTTTATGGCTACCTTGTCTCTTCCTAACATGGCCCTGGGGATCCCAGTATGGTACATTGATCCCCCAGCCAATATCCCGCCTGGTCATTCCAAACCTTATACATCTTTGACCCTAATCCACCTGGTTGCTATGACCCCTCCCTTTGCTTCTGTGCCTCAACCACCTCAACAGGAAACTACTCCCATTGTGGAAGCCTCAAGTGAGGGGGGCAAAGCCTGCAAAAAGGCACCTAAGGAAAAGGCCGCCCAAAAAACCCGTGCTCCTCCACAGCCTCCAAAGCGTACCACTTCGTGCACTCTATGTGATGTTTTTGTTCATGCCACCCATAATTTTACTGAATTTCCTTGTCTCAAGCTCATGGTCAGCGAAGTGTTTCCTGAGTCTAATATCCCAGAGGTCCATGTCACTTTACCAGATTCAGCCTCTAAACTCTAGTCTTTGCGCACAAATCATCCTTGTTATTTGTGTTATTTCCATGGCCACTATACTCACCTTTGTCCCCGTCTCAAAGAATATCGCACCTCTTTGGAACCGGTTCGCCAATTCAAGGCTAAGCGCAACGAGTCCACCTCTCCCTTATGTGCAAGTTTTGCTTTGACAAAACTAGAGGACACATTCTCCCATTGACATTCCCCCTCCTAATGTCGAGATGATGGAGCCTTCAATCACCTTTCTCTACCTATCATCGTCTATGAAATCCATGGTGGAAGACCCCAATGGGACTTCCCCTTTTGTTTCACCTGACCTCCCTTCAATGATCACCTTGGGCTCAACATCGATGGATCCCTCATCTACTTGTTTTTTGGTCACCCTCCATAATGATGTGCATGTGAACCTCATTTCTCATGATGATGAGTCAGGTAGCTTCGTCGCATCAGGTCGTCTTTCTTCCACTAGTCACCCCATCTTCTATTGTGATGACGACATTATGGAAGGATTCACCACCCCTGACTTTATCTATCCCCCCTTACATCAAACCCATGCATTTGAACCACATACACCTTGTGGTCATTAAATTGAAACCCAATTTTTGGGTAATGGGGCACCCATATTTGAGAGTCCAGAAGAAGCAATTCCCCATAACCCTCCTAGAGCATCTGATCATGTCGACTCTAGTAACATTATTCTTCCCCATTTAGAAGAACCTCTAGAGTCCCATATCACTTCAGATCACTGTAGGGATGATCCCCCTCATAATTCCTTCATCTTACATCAACAACCCAATCCCTTAGACATTGTTTTTGACCAACTTGTGTGCTTTCTAAGTGAGCACCAGTTCATTATATCAAAATCCACTCTTTGGGATAGTGACACCATGTATGCGAACCCTGAAATTTAGTCAATTTTCTTCATATATGTAGTACCAAAAGAGATTGGTAGCCCTTCATTCCCTTTCTCGAATTGCATCTATCCATTCTTCCCTCAGAAGATAACCATAACGTGAACAAATGGAAAACCACATCATCAAAATGTGTTTAGATTCCACTTTTCTAAATACATTTGGCATGACCATAACATGCTTGGGGGAACCTATGCCTGTCAACCATAAAAATCCCATATCTCAGCTAAAATTAGTACTGAAACCCCTTTCTTTGATAGGTCGTACTTTTCAGGTCATTTCCTCGGACAGGTCACAATTTTCTGCCCAGTACCTACTACCCAGGTCGCAGAACAGACCCCAAAAAGTGTGACCTAGCATGTTCCTGGGCTCTGGGTGCCTAATCTGAAACTTTAATCCACTTAATTGAAAGAGTATGGTTAGGCCTCTTACCTTAAACTAGCGGATATCGATTCAAATGGTCGGTTTGTCCTCTACAATCGTCGCAAGATTTAGGGCCTTTTTTCCTCTCTACATTCACCATAGCTACACTTGCAAATTAATCAAATTGGAGGGAAAATACCTTATTAAAAGAGAAACCCAGAATTCTTCTTTTTCCAGCTACAACCAAACCGTCAGCACCGTTGGAAGTCTCTCACCAAGCTCTCAAATGGGTATCCTTTCATTTTTGGTGATGTGATACTTCACCCAAACACATTTTTTCCAAGAAGGGTCACATCACCGCTCCTTAAAATCAAATTTATTCACTTGCAACAATTGTACTTGGGGCACCACCTTACCTTTATAATTTTCCACACTCGTGTAAATTTTCTTCATGAGTAACCATCGTGTACTCATTTTTTTATGGTCTCCACTAGGCCTGTTCTATGTAGCAGCATCATCGAGTCACCCTTGTTTAGAGCATCCGAGTTGAGTCATCATCGCATCCATGGAGTCTGTCCCGAGTCCCTTTGTATCCTACCAATATCCTCCATCCTTCATTACTTTGTCCCTCTCTCATGTCGCACATTTTTGCCTTCATTCATACTATCCCCTATCCCCTCTAGAGTCGAGTCAATAGCTTCTAGGTCATCCATGCCCTTTATGCTCTAACAAGGGAAGTCGTCAGCCTGCTACTTAGTACCCCCCATTCCACCATCATCCAAGGTGTCAGTATATCATTTTCTCTACTATTACACTTCATGCCTTAGTTGAGTATTCCTCGTTGCCTCATCTATGGCAGACCTCCTTCTATCGACATCAGCTTAGTCATTCCATAAGACAAGTCTAGAGGGCAGTGTACCTTGGTTCCAGCTTCCACTCTTGTTCGATGCCTTAGATCAAGAAAAGGGACCCTTTATTTCCCTTTGACTTTATTTTTTCTTAGTTCCAGCTCCTTATGGTATGATCGAGATCCGTATACTCGATGGTTCACTGATGCAATAGATTGTACTAGTGATTCCTAGGTGTGTGTGAGACGTTTCAGACCTCATGAGGGGGTGGCCCTTCGGGTAGTCCCCCACATGCTTAGATGACCTCTCTACTACAGCCTTGGATGCATCTCCATAGATTTTATGGTTTCGGCCTCAGCTGCTTGCAGCACCTTTTTTATTTTACATGTATCATTCAGATTTTCAGAGCCCTTTCTTGTTTTATAAGGCCTCTTTGGTTGTTCTTATATCTCTGAGTACTCAGATATTATTGTGTAAGTCCTGGCTGTTGTCCCAGGCACAGTATGTATGTGGGATCCATTATCATGTTTTTTATCTGGCCCATGTTTATGCCAGCATGTACTATATAGTTCAGTCCCATGTTTGTTGGACGCATCATTATTCTTTGTACTTTGTTATCTTGGCGGGCATAGGTATGCCTCCCCTGCCTCATGTAGAACAGGTACTCACTCATAAAAGAGACTTGTCACACCTGTAAGTATTTCCTCCTCAGGGTCTTGTCCTCTCGTGCTTCATTCTACCATATATTTCTCTCTCTATGACTCCCCTTCGGTGTCTAGTGATTGAGTTCTTACAATGTACTTTGGTCATACAATTAGCTCCTAACGCTTGCACGTTGGGGGGTAATCTGTTACACCAATTTTTGGTCATATAACCTGTTACTATTAGATGGACTAAATTACACCATGTAAGACCAATTTTACCATATTAAATTTGCTTTCACTATGAAAAATAAATTAATAATGCATAATTTATTAAGTTGTTTTGTTGTCTAAACAAGAAACCCCGTGAGGAATAATTAAATAAATCCTTATTTGTTTGATTTTCCTCAAGGGATAATTAATTAAACCACTGCTTAATTAATATTCTTGGTCATATTTAACCCAAAACAGTAAAATTAATTAGATAAATCATTATTTATCTTATTATTTTCTAGGAATAATTATTTAAAACATTATTTAATAATATTCCTGGTTAAATTTGACTAAATAATTTATAAATAATTGAATAAATCATTATTTATTTAATTATTACTTAACCACATTCTTAAAATAATAAATAAATCATGTATTTATTTATTATTTCTAAATAAAGGGACATGACCAAATTCAAATTCTTTTTCCCTCCAACAAAAATAATAAAATATTCCATAAAAGTTGGATCTAGATTTGGTTAATAATATTTTAATTATGCACCAATATCATTACTAACTCAATATTTTGTTATAAATAGAAGGTTTTTCCCATTCATTCACTACCTTTTGTTGCCTAAAGATCACCTTTTGATCTATATTTTTGGTCTGACTTTGATCCTCCATCATTGTCCTATTTTTCTACTTTTTGCTTGTGAGCTCCATTTGAGCTCCATTTTTGTCTAGGTTTTCTGCACCATCAAGAGAGGGAGATCTTAGATCTAAAGCACTGAGGACATACAAGAACCCATCCCATTAAGGGGGACTGGTAACATATTTCTATGTTCCTTTCTCAGGTGTCATAATACAAAAAAATCTTTAAAAATTATTGTCTTGTCCATTGGATTCATTGAGAAAATCTTGCCTATTTCTTGTTGTTTAATGTCTTTAACTACATAGATATAGATTTCTATAGCAGTTATTATGGTCACTAACTGCAGATCTAAGTAAATTGACAGCCGCATTTGATGTTAGGGTTGTTTGTTATGCACAGCTAAAGTGAGTTTTTTTCGTACGCTTGCAATGAGAATTCACACTAACATCCATCTTAACCAGAGATCTAGCAAAAGCTAAGATGGATGAAATCCCTTAAGTTGCAAATAGTAAAAAACTTCAATATAATGTTTTCAACTAGATAGATTTAATCACTCTAGAAGCTTGAAAAAAATGTTGTATATATATATATATATATATATATATATATATATCACGTGTAATTTTGCATTATTTAAGTTTCATTTTTTAATGTATAAAATGGTCATTGAGAGTGAGATCATTGATGTTTTATAACAATTATAATTAAACAAACCAAACACATTTGTTTTGATTTTTTTAACATTTTTCTTTATTGAAAGAATTTAAAGAATATTTTATTTTTATTTTAAAAAGGATATGTGTCAACTCCATGTTGAACATGGACGGAATTACATATCTCGATCATCTTTCTTTGTAGAATAAGCCTTTCAACTCAATAAAGTTTTGAATTAATAACTTTTACATCAAAAATACTTAAACATAATATCCTATTTTTAATTATTTTACGTGAGTTTATAAATATATTATACTAGAAACATAAATATTTTATTCAAAATTTTAACAAAAAAAACTTCTTATGAGTTATTGTTTTGGTTGTCCAACTTTTTGGGTAGACAACACATACACAATTTTCTTTAGAACTAACATTAATAATAGTGGTGAAAGTCTATATTCTAATATAACATACATACTTATTAAATATGAAACATATTTTAATTTTAATTATATTTTGATTTAAATTTTTTCTTGCTCAAAAATAAAAGTGATATTATTGTTGACATGATTAAATACACTATTTAACATGTATGGAAAACTTCGAGTATTTCTTTTTTATAATATCTTTGTAGAAATAGTGTGTAATTTATTATGTTTATTATGTTTTAAATAAGGTATGTCATTTAATAATTTAGTGGAAATTATATATATATATATATATATATTATTTGATTTGATGGAATAAAATTTTGCATTACTTTATGAACAAGAGATTATATATAAATTGAGGGGTCTAATTTAGCCAAGTTATTAGGATATCTGACCAAAGCAAGAAATGAACTTTTTTGAGAGAGGAAAAATACAACATTAACTAAAAATTAAAATATGATATATGTAAATTGACATTCAGGCCTTTGAGAAATAGAAAATTGGTAAACCAAAGACATAGCAAGTATGAGTAGACTAGGAAGAGGGGCGTGAATCTATACCAGCAACCTGGATCAGTTCCTTATTGTATTTGGGTGAACAATCAAAATCAAGAGGGATGTCAAGGTGCTTCTTGATGAACTCTAGTCGGTGGTCCAATACTTGCAACCGTGAGTGTTGACGTTCCATGAAGAGGAGTAGGTCCTCTTTGCGTGCATGTTGATCTGATAAAACTTTGCCTAATAAGAACTTCAAGTGCCAATACATGTCCATGTGCATATATTGGTTGAAACAATCACGTGTGTGCCATGTATCAAGCACTGAATTAGTTGAATCATCCATTAATTCTGTGTTTGACATGATTTGTTGCTAATTCACTTCTTCTCTTTCGACACTAGCGAGTTCTTCCTGAATGGGGGGTGGGGTGAGATATGAAAAACAAGATGTTGAATCTTCAAGTCAAAGTCATGTATGTGTATTGCTTCAAATGGATCGCTCTTTGTAGTATACAACACCTCTATGAACACAAGCCCTTTGGAATGGAATGGTTCCTGCACGAGGGGGAGAAAAAGGCCAAGGAATCGAGGGGTGGTTGTCAGAATCGGGACAATGGTGGACGCGAGAAGGGGGGATTTCCTTATAGTTGAACCAAGACAATGACCTCAGCAGAGGGCTCCAAAAGAATTGGAACATGATAGGCTAGAGGTGATTTGGCAAATATAGGGTCTCAAGGGGTGGGGTGTTAGTAGTGGAGGAAATTTGAGAGTGCAAAGGGTAGCTTTAAGAGTGTAAGGACTTGGATGCTAGAAAATAAGGGTTGAAATCCTAGTCTTTGCTAGGAAAAAGAATAAAACCATGCATCTTGTCAAGAAATAGGAAAGGAATTAACCATAGAAAATAAGTATTTTTCATTCAGAAACCCATCTATTGATAGAATGTCACGCCACAAGATATTGTGTGAGTCCAGTCTAGGGATTTGGATGGAGAACCATCCAATGGTTGTTGCAATGCGAAGAAATCAAGTGTTAGGAAGAATTGCAAAGAGAAAAAATGTTCTTTGTTGATAAAAGCATGTCCCAGGGCATGCGATCTTTCCCACAAAAAATTCCAAAGAGTCCAAGTGTAGTGAAGGATGCACCAATGAATGAGTTCAAGTTCGAATTAATTTGAGACAAACTCTATAAATATTTTTTTAAAGAATTAGAAAGGGTTGGATTATGTAAAGGAGAATATCTTTCTTTTGAATGTAAGTTGTGTACTTTATCTTGAAATAATCATTTTAGAAAAATAGAGGCAATATTGTTTCAAGATACTTGTGTCAGATAAATGGTGATGTTTTTCTCTTCTTAAAACGTTCTTTCCTTCTAGTTTTCACATGGATACTCTTTATTGATTATTAGGAAGAATATGATGAACATAATTTATTCTAAGTACTATGCTCATACTTGTTAAGTAATTATAAATGTTTTTCCATCTAATATTAAGTATAGAATTCATCTTTGTATGCTTTATATTTAATTGATTCTCACTTTTATTCACCTCATACATATCACAATAACTTTGTAAGATCTAGGAGTTTGGTTATCTCGCCCTATTTCAGCTGCTCAGTTTATTTGTAATTGCTTACTGAATATTTTACGACTCCATGCCCAGTGACCTTTTCCTACATCCTACAACCACAACAATTTTAAAACTATCTTTGATATTTTTGGAGAATTAAATCCCCTCTGCGGATAGAGGTGATCCCTACTAGCCCAGATCAGGTCTAGCAACAATCAGGTCACGCAGTGACACAGGTTCCTAGTTACAAAACGACAAAAATCATAACAAATTGCCTACCTCAGATTCTACACAGTGGTCGTTGAAGAAAGGATGAAGCTTCTCATCCTCACTTGGCAGATCATGATTCTTCCGCTCGACACGTCTGAACACTTGCACACATGCAAAGGATACAACGATATACAACGTAAAATCTAAAGCATGTAACCATACATCAGTCAGAGAATATGTAATTCATTGCATCAAGAAATATACACATGAATGAAACCATAATCAAAGTTGCTTATCATTAAAATGAAAAAAGAAAGATACAACCCAAAGCTCTGATGTTGAATCTTCCTTCGATGGGGCTGACAGTGAAGCACGTCTCAACAAAGCTTTTCAGAAATGGGATGAAGCTCTCTCTCTTCGGCTTAGCTCTCAAAAGCTGTCTGGCTATAGTCTCCTTGCTACAAGTTCAGCTCTAGCTTGCTAAGGGTGAAGGCAAGCTTTTATAGATGGGGGAAGAGGATTTGGGACCCCTACAATCATGGGATTCACCCTATCTATAAGGAAGCTTCCATGATAGGTGGAAAACCACCTCCCATACATGGAGATCTGGAGCCAAACCTCCCAACTCATTTTAGTGACTCGTTCAGGATTTTGTTGGAATCAAACTTCCACCATTTATTTTTTTTAAACATCCCTTATTAATCTTGGCGCAAGTTAGACACTGGGATAGAGTGCCAGTTGGCGCGCCCTCTATGGTGGATTTCCCCCATTGGCGCGAGGGCTGAACTGGCTAGTCGCGCTAAGGTAAAAAGATCTGTTTTTAGGGTTTTTCAGAGGAAACTTTCTTCAAGGGAATGATTGTCCTTGTCAAGGGGGATGCCATGAAAGTGGTTTCAGGTTATGTCACTTCTCACAGGTCACAAGAATAAGCCCTCCAATGTGTGGGACGGGGGATTGCAAGGACGGTGACAAAATTCCGTGTAACATATGCCCCCTAAAGCATGAGGCCCGAGAGAGAGAGAGAAGGGTTAAATGCTTTATAAGAACGTGCCCAACTGAAAACACTGCCTTCGAAAGACCTACATCCAAGTACAATTGATATCTCTGATACATGATATGTGGTATGGGCGCAGCCATCCATAATAGAGTATACAATAATCAGAATCCAAAATATGGACGCAGCCATCCAGAAAGGATCAACAAGTAGACTTAGGTATGGTCTCAGCCATCCAATCAATGAGTCATGTAACTAATCATGATGTTGTATGGATTAATCCATCTTGCGGACAATACCGATCTCCCTAGTACTAAAAGTATCTAGCAACAAACAGCCAAACATACTAATCTTTCTCTAAGCATATAAGGTTTACAAAAGGCTCTATAGAGGTGTAAAAGACTTACCGTTTGTCCAGTGGTTGTTTGAAGTCGTTGTTGTCCCTCGCGCGCTTGAAGGAGTTTTCCTTGTAAACCTGCAGTCACAAACAAGCAAAATATTACATAGCACCTTTATAGAAAACATCATAAACCATGATTATCATAGTGATCAAGGAATATATGAAATAAACCATTGATTGAAAGCTTATTGAGAAAAATGAGTATATTTGTATTAATTTCAAAAGAAGAAAATCCTTACAACCTGAGCCTTGATGTTGCACAGGACTTTCCGAGGTCCGAAGCAGGAGTCTCCTTTACTTTGACAAGTTCTGCACTCCTCCAACCAAGACAAATAGAGGTATGTAATATCTCCTCACAAAAGCCTTAGTTAACTGAGTCTAAATCTCAACAGCACTTAACTTCAAATATTCTAAAAGCTTGAACTCCCTTTGAGGCTACCCAATGCCTCTTTTTATAGTGGAAAAGAGGAGGTTTTCTGTTCCAAGCATGAAGGGATAGAATCCTCCTTCAAAGGGATAAGCTCCTCACATCAAGGGGTTAGCTCCATAAGGTAAGGGATTCATGCACCTTACAAGAGCGGTTCTGCCACCGCAAAATCCATTATAGAAGCTTCCAAAATTTACTTTAATTGATATTTTTTGGATTTTACTTGCACATTTTTAATCTTACAGGGGTCCGCACCTATAACAATGATAAAGTGCGTTCAGAAATGCAGGCAAGATAGCCAGAAAGTGCGATACCAAAGTTTAGGAGACTTTTTAGGAACTTTTTCTGATTTTGAAGGCTTGATATGAGGAACTGATATGTTAGACTTGAAAAAGGGAGAAGTATGAGTAATAATGAGCTCATACACATGGCATAATGTCAATATGACATTTTTTAGTGTAATAGATTGCCCCCTAAAGTGTAAAGTCTAGAATAGATGATGCTGGAGTCTGTCATATATGAAGAGTGCAGTACTTTATCATTTCAAGGATAATCCTGCGGACACCCCAGTCAGCACCTGTAAAAAAATTCAATGCAAAATATATATGTATCATCACTGAGGTAGGCATTCCCATACTCAGATTAAACTAACTAAAAACTGATTCAACTACTCTGATATAGGAATGATTTTGAGTACATCACAGTATAGACATGTGTAGACACAGTATGGACGCAACCATCTTTTTATAAATAGTCTATTGTATAAATGATAACAAAATTCCTCGCAGCCTGGATGGTAGAAACTAGATCCAGGGTCTTGATTTCCGTATCTCGAACTAGTACGATTCTATCCATGCGAATGAATGTGTCGAAGTCGAACATGGTAGAAACCACTTGATTACCAGTCAATGATGTAAACTGTTAACAAGTGTGAGAGTAGCCACCAGTAATGTCAATGGCTCTCAAAGTACCCAGTACAATCCATGAAATGTGAATGAATGAGCTGAAGTCGAACATTTCACGGAATCATTCGATCGAAGGTCGATGATGTAACCCATCGTCGAAAGCGAGAAACCTGCCATTGAGGCATGCAGATTTCAAGGTACTAACGATTTCTAGATCAACTTCCCAGATAATGAGTTGTCGTCGATAGAAAGCTATCCGTCGTAGGCAAGCCCACAACACGAAATCATAGATCAAGTTTTGAAAATATATTGGTAAGGACTGACTCAGGGATGGTCAAAATGGATGACAGATATTTTGCAGATGAATGGTTTATTTAAACTGTCCTCTTGAACACATAACGACACTGCAGATGGCTTGGCGACAATTGACCCAAAGCTAATACCCAGAAACCGGATGAAAACTTTCAATGAGGTTTGATTAACTATTAGGCAAAGGATTTCCCAACCCAGGTGAATGAAAGTGTCGTGTTCAAGAGTGGTTGACTGAATTTTCGAAGAATCAAAATACAACAAACACGCCCATTTTCCTCTCTTTTCCCCCACCATTTCTGGCAAGTACCTCTTTATTTTTGACAAGCTTGAGGAGGATAAAATTTGCTTGTTTATAAGCTCATCCTTCGGATGAGTCCAACTTAGTTTAAGATTCAAACCCTAAGAAGGAGTGGTTCGTTCTTGTTGAAAATTAAACAGGTCCTTTACTGTTAAATTTTAACGAGTCCAGTATAGGAGAAACTCGGTGTTTTTCAATTTTAGGGAGTCAGAAGAAAAAACTTAAGGAAACTCCATGGGTGTACTTTTTCGTAAATTTAGTCTCTCGAGCCCGAAAAAGGACAAAATAATGCGGGAGAGAACTCTATTGACCGTAATTAGTCAACGTATACCCTTTTCGTAAATAGTCCATTTCAGTCCGTAAAAGGGGTAAACTTATACCTATGACGATTGGTCTATTTGTTTTTAACGAGTTCGAACTATCAAGTACTCAAGCATATTTTCAATTTAGAGTCCGTGTATGTTTAAAAGAGGATTCAATGTTTCTCTTTTTTCGTGAATTTTTGAAAGAGTCCGAAAAAGTGATAAAATTATGCTCTTTGTTGAAAAGTGGTCAATTCTCCTGAAAAATCCAATTTCTGCACAAAAACTTGAAACATTACACATACCTGTTTAAAATGAGTAAAAATGCTTCAAAAATACCTTTTTAAAGTGAAAAATAAATAAATTAAAAAATCCATCTATTCAAAAAAACTTATAAAAGGACTTTTTCAACTTCATTTTTACCGTTCAAGTTCGGAGTGAAAAGTAGAAGCTTTTGGGTAAAAAATTTCCTGTGAAGATTCTGGAAAATCCGTCCTTCGAAATCGAGAACCATTAGTCCCAGGTAATCCACGACCTCTTAATCTTGCATTTCATCCGTTTACAATTCGCTTTTAGGCTTTAAATTTCATTTTTAAGGGAAAAATATGGTTCAAAAAATCGCTCGCGGGGGTCCGCAGGTGACACACATGGTACATGTGGACCCCGACTTTTTCCTACAAAGAAAAAAGTCGTGGGTCCGCACTTTCCTTAAAGAACGTGTGTGTTCCCACGCACTGTTTACAAAGGTTAAGTGCGGTCCCCGCGCGTTTTAAATTTAAACTCAAATTTCTCTTTTTCCGCCCAAAATTTTTCACTTTAGATTGTACTAATCTATCTTTTTATGCATTGTAGGATTAACAAGATGTTGATTTGGAGAGAACGTGAACATGAGGACGTGGATGATGCCGCAATGCTCCATTTACCCACAATGCAGGCATTAAGAGCATGCGGTATATATAAATTCTGGGCCATCCAAGGCATGAGAGCACAGGTAGAGCTCCTGACATGGCTGGTAAACAGGTGGAACGTGCAGGACCAGTGTTTCATTATTGGCGGCCACCGGCTCGAAATCGAGTTGGAGGACATTTATTTTCTGACTGGTTTGTCCAAAAGGGGCGAGCAACTCTCCTTGTTTGGGACTAGGCCAGGTGGCTAGACTGTCGCTAGTCTTCGGCAAGAATTCTGTAATAATGAAGCAGACCCCAGGGACAAACGGATTGATATAAAAACTATCATCCGTCCCGAGCTGAAAGTTATTGCATTTATTGTTACCAGGCTGTGTGGGAGTGCAGCATTGCATGTAGCTACCGGTTCTCAGATGCGCATTGCTGTGGACTGTTTTCGCAGCACTATTTTCAACTAGTGTGACATTGTGTTGGCTAATGTAAAAGGCCAACTAACTAGAGCAAAAAATGGGAAACTGAATAACTTTGGATATGGATCCATCATCGTCTCCTTCGCTCTAGAGAGGATTCCTATGCTAGCTCCACAGAGTATCCCTATTGATGTCGGTCGACCTAGAGAACCTAGGATGGTTCGTTGGTCCGCACTGATGGCCCGTCACGGTATTGAGGGCGCTGAGATTGTTCGATTTCCTTCTTCATATTTTCTTTGGCTGGACCGCCAACTTTTTTTCATTGAGGACTTTCCGTATGCCAGGATTTATTTCCATGGCGACCGGGAGATGGCTCTCCCAGCAGGGGAACAGTGGGATGACTCAGGTAAAAAATCTTTCTTCAACAGTTTCTAAGTTCTAATAATAATTTTTTTATTTTTGATCATCTTGTTAAATAATAACTAAAAATTTTGTTGAATACAGATGTGGGCCCACGACGACCACCCCATCTCCAACCCTATGAAATAAGACAACCAGTTGCAGCCGCACCAGCTCCTGCAGGCCAATCAGCAGAAATCCTGACTGATTTAGAGCATCATCTAGAGCGTTTGACTCTAGATATTCCGGAGACAAACATAGATGATATTCCACTCAAATTGCAGAGATACATGATTGGTGTTCCAGGACCTTTTAGGAGGTTTCTGTGCAAGGTGGCTCGGGCAGTGGTTTCTTATTGTGATCACCATCAGTGATGGGATGATCGTGTTGTAGACTCATATTTTTGACTTTTTGTGTTATCATTTTGCCGATCATAAGGTATTTCCAACCTATGATCGAAGACGATGTATATTTTTTAAAACACTTCTATCCTATGATATATCACTATTTACCGGCTATTTGTATACATGTTATGGATGTTATTTGTTTTACTGTTTTGATTACTGCAAATGTCGATTTATCATACTAGAAGCAACTGCGTCTGCTAATGTATTTAAATGTCTTGGAATATGTTGATATTCAATGTAGTCAAATTCATGTTCCAAGAGACGAACTCTTAAAAAAAACCGTAACAACACTAGATTTCTAATGGCATAAACTCTGTTAAGCTGTAATACAACAAGTTCAGAATCCAACCTCACGATCAAACACCGAATCCCAAATGATATGGACTCAGATAATAACTCAATCACTGCACTATACTCAGCAATGTTATTCGTTGTTTGACCAAGGCTTACCCCATGAATGGAAACTAACTTGTCAGAGGGTGAATAGATAACCCAAGCTGAAGAAGAAATGTTCCGTGTACTACGACAAGCACCATCAAAAAAACCAATGTAGGTTTGAAGAGACGTCGACATCTGCAATATCAAGAGTAAGACTCAGATAAGCAGGAATAGTGATAAAACACACTTCTAAACTAGGCACACCTTTCTAATCTAAGACACAACAGCAGTAAAGAAATCCAACCTAAAAAATATCTCCATACCAAGTTTAAGCATAATATCGCTTCAGATATAGCCCATTTCTGGGTTTATCTAAAGGGATACCATCAAAATCTATCAGCTCATAGGCCCCTTTTGCCAGCTTTCGCTTAACAATGAAAGGACCATGCCACATGGGCACGAATTTTCTAGCTCCTAGCTTATCGTTGGCTTGATCATAAACTAAGACTAGGTCTCCTTCTGAAAAATTTCGAGGGGTAGCACTTCTATCATACTGAGCTTTTACTCTTTTGACATGAGCCTAGTTTTCTATTGCAACGTTTCTCCGATTTTCATACAATTGAGCCAAGTACAAAAAACGTTTCTCCTCTTCAGACGTAGCTGGGAGTAATTCTATGGCTAATTTCAAAGATGGAATTTCGCATTCAATTGGCAACACAGCTTCCAAACCGTAAACGAGTTGAAAGGGAGTGAAACCAGTTGATGTTTTGACTGAAGTTCGATATGCCCAAAGTGCTGAAAATAACATGGAATGCCAATTCGTTTTGTGAATACCAATAATTCGTTTGATCATGGTGACTAAAACTTTATTTATGGCTTTGACCAGACCATTGGCTTGCGGATAATACGGAGTGGAACTATCATGGCATAGGCCAAGTTGTTCTGTCAATTCAGTCATCATGATATTCCGAAAATGGCTTCCATGATCAGTAATAATGGCTTGAGGAACACCGAACCTCGTAATTATGTGATTAAACACGAAATTTATAGCAGTCTTTCCGTCAGTCGAAAATGTAGGCATTGCCTCGGCCCACTTAGTAAAATAATCTATTGCTAAGATAATATATGCATGCCCCCTGGCCGAGTGAGGGTTACATGTAATAAAATCGATACCCCATTTTGCGAAAGGACCAACAGAAATTATGGGATGAAGAGGAGCGGGTGGCGCGCGCATCTTACGATCGAACAGTTGACAATTGTGGCATTTCCAAACTACATAAATACAATATTTGAATAACGACGGCCAGAAATAACCAGCGCGCAATATCTTTTGGGTTGTGGCATACCCAGACATATGACCGCCACATACTCCAAAATGGCAGTCATTTAGAACCTTTTCAGCTTCTTCATGAATAAGACAGCGTCAAAAAACAGAATCCGCTCCCCGACGATAAAGTGTTTCACCAATAATTTTATACTGTTGGGATTGGAAACGTATTTTCCGTCGCTGAGATCGCGAGATTTCAGGCCGAAAAGATTGGGTTTGGAGATAAACAATAATATCTCCATACCATGGATCAAGAGTACTTATAAGAAATAGACATTCATCCGCAATGGGTTGCTCTGCCACAATTTCAGTATCAGTAGAGGGGAAATCACACATTAGTTCTGCAAAAACCAAGGATTTCTTCGCCTTGGATTTTTTAAATTCCAAGTCGAATTCTTGTAGGATGACTATCCATTTGGAATACTTTCCCCCTAGAAACTGTTTGGTCAAAATGTACATCATAGGGTTGCAATCAGAAATTACCGTAGTTTTGCGTAACAATATGTAATGTCTAAATCGTTGGACAGCTTGAACAGCTGCCAAGGAAAATTTCTCCACATGCATATACTTAATCTCAGTCGGATGCAGATTTCGACTAAGATAGTAAATCACATGTTCAGTATGAGATTCATCTTCCTAAACTAACACCATCCCAATGGTGGAATGAGAAGCAGCGAGGTAAAAAATGTAATCCTGGTTGTAGTTGGGAGGATGCAATAACGGTGCATGGGTTAACGCGTGTTTAAGTGCATCAAAAGATCGATCAGCGATCTCATCCCAAAAGAATGGAATGTTCTATTTCAGCAACCGGGTAAAACCTTTCGTAAGCTCGGCATAGTTATGAATAAATCGACGTAAAAGGTTTTCTTTCCCCTACAAACTTTGGAGTTGGCGTAAATTCGAAGGAGGAGGTAATTAGACAATAGCCTCGACCTTCGATGGATCGACGCGAATACCTGCTTTCGAGACAACAAATCCCAGTAAACGACCTGACTCAACACAAAAAACACATTTGTGTGGATTTAGCCGAATTCGATAATGTCGACATCTCATACAGATAGCACGTAAATGTGTAACATGGTCAGCCCTGCGTGATGAATGAGCAAGTAAATCATCGAGATACGGTTGCACAATGTGCTTAATGTCATGAAACGCATAAGACATTGCCCGTTGAAAAGTGGATCCAGCGTTCTTTAATCCAAAGGGTAATTTGCAGTAAGCAAATGTCCCCCACGGAGAAATAAAAGTTGTTTTTGGTTGATCGGCAGGGAGTATGTTTATTTTATTATACCCTGAAAAGCCGTCCATAAAGGAAAACATTTCACTGCCGGCACAATCATCTATTATTTGATCGACATAGGGAGTTGGATAATTGTCTTTAGGACAAGCTCGATTTATATCCCTATAATCGATACATACTCGTATGGTTCCTTGTTTTTTAGTCATAGGAACAATATTAGATACCCAATCCGTTAAAGGAATCGGATAAATTAAACCTGCACGAAGTAATTTTTCAACCTCTGCTTTGATAGCAGCAGCTTTTCTAGGATGCATTTGACGTAGATGTTGACGAACAGGCTTGGCATCCGGGTAAGTCTTGATTTCGTGTACGACAATTGACGGATCAATTCCTGGCATTTCTTCGTAGGACCAAGCAAACACATCACGGAATTCTTGAAATAGGGCTTTATAAGTTTGAATTTCTTCTTCAGTACAGGAAGCACCTATATGAATGTTTTCAATTATTCCAGGTTTTACTGAAATGTCAATTGGAATCGTTCGAGAAATATTTTCCAAATTTAACTCAGAATCAGGATTTTTCAATGGATTATGTGGTTCCTTGACATAGTCAGCAGTAAATATTGAAGTGAAATCATCTTCAAAATAATCTAGTTCAGGTAAAAACGAAGATCGATGATGTAGATCTTCCCATGGTAAATCATCAACAGATAATAATTCACGAATCTACTCATCGGAATGAACAGGTTTAGGAAATGTTGTTGTGGCTGAGCTAGATATTGAGAGTGATTCCTCGTGTATCCCATTCACTGGATCAATCTCGGTTAAAAAGGGGTCGGAAAATGACTGTACGGCCTTATATGCAAGTTCAAATGGACTCAAAGGCATCATGCCATCAATTGAATCTAACTCGGATTCAGAAGGTACGATCCAAGGATCATCAAACATAACAGAGTCTGAAGAAATCATATGAATAGTTGCAACAGAAGGCGATACGTCAGGAGGAGGAATGGAAAAAGTTCCTAACAAACCAAAATATTTAATCAAACCTGCTCCAACATCCTTATACGGGATAGTCGTTTTACCAACGTGCTGGATTGTTTCTGTAGAGGCTGGGTCGGAAGTAAAATAAGTTAACTGATCTATTGTAACGATCCTTCCTTGATATGGAATTTTTATGAGTCGGAAGACCGAAGAGACAACAGCAGTCATAGCATAAGACCAACTATTACCCAGAAGAAGGTTGTAATCTAGAGGGGCATCAACCACTTCCACATCTAAATTTACAACTTTACCTTCAACCCCTATGGGTAAATCCTGCAAAATACCAAAAGGGTGGAAACCTCGACCATCAAAAGCCTTAATAATCGTCGGAGATTGGTTCGGCATAGGAGAACCAAGCGATTTCCAACACTGAATCGACATAATACACGTTGAAGCTCCCTCATCAATCACAGTCCGATAGATCAGTCTGTTTCTGACGTACATTGGTATCTGGAAAGCCATCTGATGAGGTAGACGAGGTGTAATATTTTCTAGATCGAAGATTATAAGATTAGAATCCTGAATATCAACAGCTCCTATAGCAGACAAAAGCAGTTTACACTGTGCTGGGCATGATTGCAGCACTTCCAAAGCCGACATTGCTGAAGGAGAAATAGCTAAGTCTTCAAAAATGTTGTAATTTTGAGAAGCTCTCGCATGTGGATTGAAAGCTGATTTACGAAGAACACCTTTAGCAGGCAGTTTGATTATTAAGTCTGGATTTGGTTTCTCGATCTGTAGCGGACCAGAAACAGGAGGAGGTGTAGTTGATGTATTTGCATTAGAAGATTCTGCTTCTTTATCATCAACAGGATTCTTAGTACCATAATCTTTCGATCACGTCGCAATCCTTACATGAGACATCATCAAAATTGGCTCTTCTGAAGCAGTCGAAGTAGAACCAACCATCTTACTATCTTGAGTTGGAAAAGGATCCTTCAAGACAGCAGGTTGTGAACCTTTGACGAATTTCGCAACCTCGGCCCGATGTGGGCATTCCTTAGTAAAATGATCTTCGTCACAAATGTAACAAGGATAACGTGGTTTACGTTTTTCGTCATTGGATTCATTTTTATCAGTTTTTTCTTTCAAATTCTTTTTGTTTTTACTCTTCCCTTTATTTTTATTACCGGATTTAGATTTAGCCGTGGATGTCTCCACAACATGAATATCGGCAGAAACTTCGGGGGAAGATTCTCCTTTCGGGGAATCAGGTAAAGTTATAATTTGAGAATAATTCTTTGAAGATTTCTTCTTACTTTTAGTATTGATTGTACCAATCATACCATCAGCGGACTGAGACCCTGAAGGAGCAGTAGCTATTTGACCTTGTTTGGGAAGGTCTGGGATTTTTTCATGTAAAGTACCCGACTGCGTATAAACGAGGTCAAGGTACTGAGCTTGAGCAATTACTTGCTCTTCAGTAACAACACCAGCCTTAGCTACATCTTCAGTAATCTTGGGTAACAATGATTTAACAAACCATTCCGCCAAAATTTGATCCGGAATATAAACTTTCACCAAACGTCTCCTACATCGCCATTCATGGATATGATCAGAAATATACGTAGACGTGGATTGTTTCAGCGAAGTTAATAATTCCGTGCCATTGTCGTATCTGACTGGCAACTGAAAATGAGTCAAGAAGGCAGTTGCTAACTGACTGAAGTTATGAAACGAGCCTCGTGGTAACTCAATGTACCATTTGGCTGCAAGACCAATAAGAGTTCTTTGGAAAAGACGTAAGCGAATCGAATCATCAATGATTGAATTAGATGCACACCAAAGGTGATAAGTCATGATGTGATTTAATGGATCCTCTCCTGGATTACCTTCGAATTTTGGTATATCACTGGGAAACTTATGCGGCATTGGCGGCCAGTACTGATAATAGAAAATTGGATCATTTGTAAGGCGCGTCAAATCAGGTAAATCCAAAGTTGCGATAAAGGGTAACTGACGGTTAGGGTCACGAAAACCTTGAGTAGCCAAAGCAGTTCCAGGAGGTGGATACCCAGGGTAGCTGGGAATCGGATTAGCATTAGGAATTGTATAACCTCCTGGAAAACCAGGATTAATCGTACGAACTGAGGTTGTTGAGGTTGTTGATAAGTATAGCTAGGGTATGGTTGATACTGATAGTTTGGATTTTGTGTATAGGGACCGAATTGCGGCTGTCCCTGGTACGGTTGATACGTGAATTGCGGTTGACTTGTGACAACTGTACTTGTACCGGCTTGTCCCGTAGGCATTTGAACCGAAGTCTGAACCAAAGATCCTGGCTGGGGTACAGAGACTTGAGGGATTTGCACGGAGGCAGGGATAGACAAACTCAGGGTTACAGATACTCTAGAAGCAGGTGTTACAGGTTGAACAGATGTATCAGCTGTTGCAGCAGTTTGAGGTGGAGTCTTAGGTGAACTAGGACCGGCTTGCTGAACAGGACCAAGTGCAGGAGTTTGAATAGTAGGCTGGACAGGTTGCTGAGTTGGACCAGTAATTAAAGGCTGTCCAGGTTGATAAGGCAACTGCACATTAGGCTGCATAGGCTGTTGATATTGGGACGGATCCCACACCATATTCATTCCGGGGTATTGCCCCGCAGAAGGCTGAACGTAAGGACTATAACCTGGTTGAACGTAGGGTTGATAAGTTGGTACATTTCCGGCTCCTTGAATAGATGGCTGACCAGAATGCTGTTGGAAACCTTGAATTGGGTACTGACCTTGAGGTTGATAACCCTGAGGCGTGTACTGAAGCTGGGGTTGATAAGGACCCTGAGGAGCATATTGAGTTTGGGGTTGACCTTGGGGCATGTACTGTCCTGAAGGTTGATGCCCTTGAGGTGTGTACTGTCCTTGGGGTTGTCCCCCAAAATAATATGATTCCACAGTTTGTGTTGGGAAAAAGTTACCTTGAGGTTGCCCTCCAGGCGGTAACTGACTTCCTGAAGGTTGCCCCCCAGGCGGTAACTGACTACCTGAAGGTTGCCCCCCAGGCGGCAACTGACTACCTAAAGGTTTCCCCCCAGGCGGTAACGGATTTCCCTGTGTTGGACCCCCAGGCGGTAACTGACTGCCTTCAGGTTGAGGATTTAGAACATTACCAAATATCATATAAATTTGCGCTGCGTTCAACGTTTCAGTTTTAACACCACTATTACCAGATGACAACACTTGTTCAATTGGTTGAGGAGCTGCTCCCAAGAAAGTACCAGACAACGCTTGATATCCCAAAGGAACAGAAGGACCACCATGTAAAAATGATTCCGGTGTTTGAGAAAACACGGATGACTCTCCGGCCATAATGGATGGCGGATAGTAACCTCTGGGTGTAGGATGAAATGGAACTCGAGGTGGAGAAAAAGCAAGACCCGGATTCTCTAAAAAAATTGTTAAAGATAGATACCAAGCACTAGTTCGAATAGGGCTGTAGAAAATAGATTCACGCTCCCTAAGATTTAAAGATTGAGGGGAGTCGGGAAGAGATATATCTTCGTCTGGATTAGTAAGTTCTTCAATGGAAATAAGACCAGCTGGAAGATCGTCAGTGATAATATTTCTTACCCTAGGTGAATCAAGATCGCTAGAAGTTGGTGAAATAAATCCCGAGGATGTTTCTAAAATAGAAGGTTCAGTTTCAAGTTCAGAGATTTCAGGTTCGTCAGCCAATTCATTGGAAGCAGGAATACTACCGGTAACCTCAGAAACTGAAATCGGTTCTTGAATGTATTCTGTTGTAGGTATTTGATGATCAGGATGGACAACTATGGATGAAACTCCAATTTTTATTGATCTAATCCTACCACTACTGGATGATACCAGAGCACGAAGCCCTTCAAGCTAACTCGGTGTATATTCAGGGGGTTTCCCTTGTAGTCTCCGGGATTGTCTCGGTAATTCCGCCACGATTAAATATTAACTAATCACACGCAAACAAAGAAAATTTCAATGAAAACACCTAAAGTCTCTAAAGAAACAAACAGCTGAATCACACGCTTAAAAATCTAAGAGTTCAAACCACACACAAACAGTAACTTTCCGTACTAAAAACACTAGTTGGTGATGAAATCCAACTTAGTAGAAATTTAACACAGAAAGGGCGGTTGGAACAGTTACCCCGACAACCTGCTTAATGAAACAGACTGGCACAAGTTTCCTCACAAAACCATCTCGTGTGAAGAGAACCCCCTAGAGATTCCAAGTGAGTCTAGTCGACGTCTTCTCCAGGTACAGTGAGATCTTTCCTTCACCGTCACCTTAGGAAATAATCTTAAGATAATGGACGCTAAGGTTACCAATAGTAACAAATATAACTGGGGGAACAGTCTATGATCCGATTTCACGCGCAAGGGCAGAGTAGCAAGCTCAATCCCCTTGAAGGCTCCTCGACATGGTTAATCTGAGGTTTACCGACAAGTGACCCCAGGCTCCTTGACAATGGTTAATCCGAGGTTTACCGTTTGTAATACGCGCAAAATCTTCTATCTTCCCCAATGAAACAGAATTGATTGTCTCAAAGGTTCAGATATGATCTCGTGATTGACTTCTTTAAGAGAAGCTTCCCAGATTATACAAATTACAATTGGATTTATCTCCTACCGCAAGATTTTTCTACTTGTTTGTTTTTACTACCTTGGAGAGTTAATTACTCCCTACTCCAAGATACTAGCCTAAGCTATGTTGGTGATAAGAGCCCTAGAAAATAAAAAGATTGCTAGATGAATTTTAACTAAGCGTTCCTTTTTAAGAGTTTTTTCTTAAGTCAATGGGTGCGGAAATGAAACTTTGATGGTGTGAAATGACTCGATTTCCAAAAGACACTAAAAATGCACCTAAAAATGATAATCAGATTGTTTTCTTTCAATGAAATTGTAATTAATGAAAAGTTAGAGAATGCAATTCTTGTAATGAACAATTCCTTCTTTAAACAAAGAACAATTGAAAGAAACTATTTTTGTCTTTTCCAACAATTTATCAAAGCTCACAATGAAAATCCTTTCACTTTCCAAAAACTCGAAGCTACAACACAATTTTCCTTCAAAAGAAAACTAGAAATTTTAAAATCACTCAAGACTACAAACTAATTTCAAGATCTACAAAGTTTAATAGCACTCAAAACTACAAACTAATGTCAAGATTTAATAGCACTTAAAACTACAAACTTTAATAGTCTAAATGAATAAAAGCTTTAAGATTTTTTGAAGAATGTTTATCTTAGTTGTTCAGCAAACTAAGGATCTATTCATTTAGAATAACAAACAGATCAAAAAACACTCAATTATGTTTTTATAAAAACGAAATTTAAAAACCAATAACAAAGTTTCTTTTCGAAGATTTGCAAAGAAACAGGTAACTCTATTTCTCAATAAAGGATGATTCCACAATCAGGTCAGATCCAGCAAAATACCAAAAAGACCAAGGTAATCTGAGGTACTTCAAAACGTCAAATGCTTCAAATCGCTACAAAAGACCAAGTGAAATGCAATCCAAAACACAAAAATTCTAGAAAATCATCAAAAGACCAATACTGCTGAGATTTATTAACAGAAAGCTTTTGACAGAAACAATCATCAATCTAGGCAAAAAACAAAACTG
Source organism: Pinus albicaulis (assembly GCA_034641835.2). Classification (NCBI taxonomy): domain Eukaryota; kingdom Viridiplantae; phylum Streptophyta; class Pinopsida; order Pinales; family Pinaceae; genus Pinus; species Pinus albicaulis. Next base: position 30,570,298 of record MU968359.1, read on the forward strand.
AAAATCAAAATCAAGATCAACTAAAGAAGAAATCTGAATTTTTTCAAAACTTTAACAGGGTCCGCAGGCTCCAAGATATCATAGGTGCGGTCCTGCACTGTTAACACAGGAGAAGTGCGAAACTGCCCGCACTGTGAAAACAAGGCAAAGTGCGGTCCCAGGAAAAACTAGAGAAAAACTTAAAGGATTTCAAAATTTCCAAAAACAGAGAAAACCTAAGCTACCCAGGTGGATGTCAATCAATCAAAAACAAAGAAAAATGTTTCCTCAAATATAAATAAAAGAGAACCAAAAACAACAAGTTCTTTCCCCAGTGGAGTCACCAATTTGTTGTATGGATTAATCCGTCTTGCGGACAAGACCGATCTCCCTAGTACTAAAAGTATCTAGCAACAAACAGCCAAACATACTAATCATTCTCTAAGCATATAAGGTTTACAAAAGGCTCTATAAAGGTGTAAAAGACTTACCGTTTGTCCAGTGCTTATTTGAAGTCGTTGTTGTCCCTCGCGCGCTTGAAGGAGTTTTCCTTGTAAACCTACAGTCACAAATAAGAAAAATATTACATAGCACCTGTATAGAAAAAATCATAAACCATGCTTATCATAGTGATCAAGGAATCTATGAAATACACCATTGATTGAAAGCTTATTGAGAAAAATGAGTATATTTGTATTAATTTCAAAAGAAGAAAATCCTTACAACCTGAGCCTTGGTGTTGCACAGGACTTTCTGGGGTCCGAAGCAGGAGTCTCCTTTACTTTGAAAAGTTCTGCACTCCTCCAACCAAGACAAATAGAGGTATGTAATCTCTCCTCACAAAAGCCTTAGTTAACTGAGTCTAAATCTCAACAGCACTTAACTTCAAATATTCTAAAAGCTTTAACTCCCTTTGAGGCTACCCAATGCCTCTTCTTATAGTGGACAAGAGGAGGTTTTCCGTTCCAAGCATGAAGGGATGGAATCCTCCTTCAAAGGGATAAGCTCCTCACATCAAGGGGTTAGCTCCATAAGGTAAGGGATTCATGCACCTTACAAGAGCGGTTCTGCCACCGCAAAATCCATTCTAGAAGCTTCCAGAATTTACTTTAATTGAGCTTTTTGGGATTTTACTTGCGCCTTTTTAATCTTACATGGGTCCACACCTATAATAAAGATAAAGTGCGTTCAGGAACGTAGGCAAGCTGAACATTGGGTGCGGGACCGCAGGAAAGATAGCCAGAAAGTGCGATACCAAAGTTTAGGAGACTTTTAGGAACTTTTTCTAATTTTGAAGGCTTGACATGAGGAACTGATATGTTAGACTTGCAGAAGGGAGAAGTATGAGTAATAATGAGCTCATACACATGGCAGAATGTCAGGTTGACATTTTTCAGTGTAACAGATTGCCCCCTAAAGTGCAAAGTCTGGAATAGATGATGCTGAAGTCTGTCATATATGAATTGTGCAGTACTTTATCATTTCAAGGATCATCCTGTGGACACCCCAGTCAGCACCTGTAAAAACATTCAATGCAAAATATACATGTATATGTATCATCACTGAGGTAGGCATTCCCATATTCAGATTAAACTAACTAAAAACTGATTCAACTGTTCTGATACAGGAATGATTTTGAGTACATCACAGTATAGACATGTGTAGACACAGTATGGACGCAGCCATCTGTTTATAAATAGTCCACTGTATAAATGATAACAAAATTCCTCGCAGCCTGGATGGTAGAAACTAGATTCAGGGTCTTGATTTCCGAATCTCGAACTAGTACGACTCTATCCATGCGAATGAATGTGTCGAAGCCGAACATGGTAGAATCCACTTGATTACCAGTCAATGATGTAAATTGTTAACAAGTGTGAGAGTAACCACCAGTGATGTCAATGGCTCTCAAAGTACCCAGTACAATCCATGAAATGTGAATGAATGAGCTGAATTCGAACATTTCACGGAATCATTCGATCGAAGGTCGATGATGTAACCTGTCGTCGAAAGCGAGAAACCTGCCATTAAGGCATGTAGATTTCAAGGTACTAACGATTTCTAGATCAACTTTCCAGATAATGAGTTGTCGTCGATAGAAAGCGACCCGTCGTAGGCAAGCCCACAACACGAAATCATAGATCAAGTTTTGAAAATATATTGGCAAGGACTGACTCAGGGATGGTCAAAATGGATGACAGATATTTTGCAGATGAATGGTTTATTTAAACTGTCCTCTTGAACACATAACGACACTGCAAATGGTTTGGTAACAATTGACCCAAAGCTAATACCTAGAAACTGGATGAAGACTTTCAAATGAGGTTCGATTAACTATTAGGCAAAAGATTTCCCAACCCAGGTGAATGATAGTGTCGTGTTCAAGAGTGGTCGACTAAATTTTCGAAGAATCAAAATAAAACGAACACGCCCATTTTCCTCTCTTTTCCCCCACCATTTCTGGCAAGTACCTCTTTATTTTTGACAAGCTTGAGGAGGATAACATTTGCTTGTTTATAAGCTCATCCTTCGAATGAGTCCAACTTAGTTTAAGATTCAAACCCTAATAAGGAGTGGTTTGTTCCTGTTGAAAATTAAACAGGTCCTTTACTATTAAATTTTAACGAGTCCAGTATAGGAGAAACTCGGTGTTTTTCATTTTTAGGGAGTCAGAAGAAAAAACTTAAGAAAAATCCATGGGTGTACTTTTTCGTAAAATTAGTCTCTCAGGCCCGAAAAAGGATAAAATAATGTGGGAGAGAACTCTATTGACCGTAATTAGTCAACGTATACCTTTTTCGTAAATAGTCCATTTCAGTCCGTAAAAGGGGTAAACTTATACTGAAGGGACAATCATTCATTTACTTTAACGAGTTCGAACGATCAAGTACTCGGCGATCTTTTCATATTTAGAGAGTCTGAAAAGGGCTTAAAAGAGGACTCCAATGTTTCGCTTTTTCGTGAATTTTTGAAAGGGTCCGAAAAAGTGATAAAAGTATGCTCTTTGTTGAAAAATGATCAATTATCCTGAAAAATCCAATTTCTGCACAAAAACTTGAAACATTACACATACCTGTTTAAAATGAGTAAAAAAGCTTCAAAAATACCTTTTTAAAGTGAAAAATAAATAAATTAAAAAATCCATCTATTCGAAAAAACTTATAAAAAGGACTTTTTCAACTTCATTTTTACCGTTCAAGTTTGGAGTGAAAAGTAGAAGCTTTTGGGTAAAAAATTTCCTATGAAGATTCTAGAAAATCTGTCCATCGAAATCGAGAACCATCAGTCCCAGGTAATCCACGACCTCTTAATCTTGCATTTCATCCGTTTACAATTCGCTTTTAGGCTTTAAATTTCATTTGTAAGGGAAAAATATGGTTCAAAAAATCGCTCGCGGGGGTCCGCAGGTGACACACATGGTACCTGCGGACCTCGACTTTTTCCTACAAAGAAAAAATTCGTGGGTCTGCACTTTCCTTAAAGAACGCGTGCATTCCTACGCATTGTTTACAAAGGTTAAGTGCGGTCCCCGCGCGTTTTAAATTTAAACTCAAATTTCTCTTTTGCCGCCCAAAATTTTTCAATTTAGATTGTACTAATCTATCTTTTTATGCATTGTAGGATTAACAAGATGTTGATTTGGAGAGAATGTGAACACGAGGGCGTGGATGACGCCGCAATGCTCCATTTACCCACAATGCAGGCATTAAGAGCATGCGGTATATATAAATTCTGGGCCATCCAAGGCATGAGAGCACAGGTAGAGCTCCTGACATGGCTGGTAAACAGGTGGAACGTACAGGACCAGTGTTTCATTATTGGCGGCCACCAGCTCGAAATCGAGCTAGAGGACATTTATTTTCTGACTGGTTTGTCCAAAAGGGGCGAACAACTCTCCTTGTTTGGGACTAGGCCAGGTGGCCAGACTGTCGCTAATCTTCGGCAAGAATTCTGTAATAATGAAGCAGACCCCAGGGACAAGCGGATTGATATAAAAACTATCATCCGTCTCGAGCTGAAAGTTATTGCATTTACTGTTACCAGGCTGTGTGGGAGTGCAGCATTGCATGTAGCTACCGGTTCTCAGATGCGCATTGTTGTGGATTGTTTTCGTGGCACTATTTTAAACTAGTGTGACGCTTGTGTTGGCTAATGTAAAAGGCCAACTAACTAGAGAAAATAATGGGAAACTGAATAACTTTGGATATGGATCCATCGTCATCTCCTTCGCTCTAGAGAGGATTCATATGCTAGCTCCATAGAGTATCCTTGTTGATGCCGGTCGACCTAGAGAACCTAGGATGGTTCGTTGGTCCGCACTGATGGCCCATCACGGTATTGAGGGCGTTGAGATTGTTTGATTTCCTTCTTCATATTTTCGTTGGCTGGACCACCAAATTTTTGTCATTGAGGACTTTCCATATGCCAGGATAGATTTCCGCGGCGACCGGGAGATGGCTCTCCCAGCAGGGGAACAGTGGGATGACTCAAGTAAAAAATCTTTCTTCAACAGTTTCTAAGTTCTAATAATAATTTTTTATTTTTTATTGTCTTGTTAAATAATAACTAAAAAGTTTGTTGAATACAGATGTGGGCCCACAGCGACCAGCCCATCTCCAACCCTATGAAAGAAGACAACCAGTTGCAGCCGCACCAGCTCCTGCAGGCCAATCAGCGGAAATCCTGACTAATTTAGAGCATCATCGAGAGCGTTTGACTCTAGATATTCCGGAGGCAAGCAGAGAACGAGATGAGATGTCTTCAACCCGACACGAATGCAGACAAGTTCCATGTTCAAGAGCGACATACTACCGATACGACGATGATACTGGTTCTATTTTTCCCCACCATTTCTGGCGAGAACCCCAATTATTTTTGGAAACAAGCTTGAAGGGGATAACATATGCTTGCGATATAAGTTTTTCCTTCGGAAGAATCCAACCTAGTACATTTAACGAGCCCTAGGAGGGAGAAAATCGAGTATCGTCATTATGACGGAGTCCGATGTCATCAGGTTTTAACGAGTCTTACAAAGGAAGAACTCAGCGTCTTTTCATGTTTAGAGAGTTTGAAAAGACAGTGGAAAAGTAAACTCTGACAATCCCTTTTCGTAGATAGTTCCTCATATCTGAAAAGGTAGAAAACGGTGTCTGAGAAAACCTCCTATTCGCGATAGGCTAGGGTATTCCTTTTTCGTAAATAATCTATCCCAGCCCGAAAAAGGGGTAAACGTATACTGGGTAGATGTCATTTCACAACCAATTTAATGAGATCAAAACGAAAGCGACTCGACAATCTTTTCATGTTTAGAGAGTCAGAAAAGAGCTGAAATATGACTCCAGTAGTGACTTTTTCATGTTTTTACCGTGTCCGAAAAAGTATAAAATACAACTCGTATCATCGTTCCAGTGGTGTGAAAACCTGTTTCTGCACAAAAAGGCAATCGTAAAACCCATTTTTCGACAAAATATAATAAAATATTTAGAAAAATAAGCTTCAAAACCTAATTTGATTTTGAAAAGTTATAAATATGACCAAAATAGTAAAAATATATTTACTTTTTACTTTTTACCTCTTGTGGAGAGCAACAGTGAGTTATTCCCTGCGAGGTTGCGGTGACGATTGTGGACGATCCTGTGAATCATTCTGAATCCCGTCTTTTCCATGTAAGAGGTGCTTCCATTAGATATGTTTTAATCCATTTTTTATAGTATTCCATCATGGTTTGGGATCCCTGAGGGAGACATTTGTAAATTTAGGGCTCGCACAATTGGCGCAGGTATCAGGCATGGACCCGCGCCAATCGAGTTCTTTTTGCAAAGGGGTCGCGCCATCTGGCGTGAGTGTCAGCAAAACAGTCGCGCCAACCGTGCAACTTCATTTTCCACTTAATTTTTACAAAAAATGAACCACTCAATTGGATTTTTGAATGCCCAAGGGCTCTTATGATGTTCTTATGACCATTTTGGTGCAAGTACAAAACCATAATGGTGATCGAATGAAAAGAAAGGGAGCACAGTGAAGAAGACGAAATGGAGCGACTTTTTATTTCAAGAGTGTACTCTGTCTGAGGCTGCAATTAACTAAGAGTAATGCTGTGAAGATGTAGTATAGAATTCTGAATACAAGAATAAACAAATTCTTGTAAAGGAATCTAATTACAGTAACATAAATGGAAATGCTCTAGAACCTTAATTAAATCAAGCTGCAAAACATCGATCAGGGATACAGTAGCAGTAACTCCTTCCCTTAGAAATCGATGCAAGATAACCAATCTGGGGACTTGGAAGCAATAACCAGTGTCCTCTACAGTTGGTGATCTTAAAACAATCGAAATAAAATCAAGCTAAAAAAATACTTGCTGATAAACTTAACTAAAAGGAACTGCAAAGGCTAAAAAGGAACAACAACTTGTAACTCCTATGCATACACAGCAACTGTAACCAAACTATCTGCTAAATTGAAGCTATGAATTAGAAATGAGCAATAACTAGAAATGGAACAGCAATTACAAACTTAACTAATCTCAATACTTCAATCTGTCGCCGGCCAATACTACAGATCAATCAATCACAAAGAATCGTATACTAATAGAACAGCAACTTAGAATCGAATACAGAACAGCAAAGCTTTCACAATGATAGCAGGATAAATGAATAGCGAATGTACTTCTTACAAAGAATCAAATAGCAATGAAATTCATTAACGAATCTGTATTCAATCTAACAACAGTCAATCAACTCTGTAATCGAAATAAAAAGTAAACACAACTTCACACAACAGTAAACAAAGATTAAGAATACAAACAGCAAGGTAATTCCACCAGAGACGGGCCCTTACGCCAGTGAAATACTGCTGGGCTACTTCAGAACTTAAGAGATGAAACGAAACGTGTGTTTGATATTAATCGAAAATTAAAGTATTAAAGAGGCTGTTCTTTCAAAGCCGAGAGTCAATAAACATAATATTACAGAGGAAATGTCTGAATATAAGAACTTTTCTGACCCCTTGATCACTAAAGGAAATTGCTTTATATATTAGACCCTGACGGACAAGACAAGGAATAAGATGAGTTTGAACAGCGATGATTCGCTCCTCTTCATTTTTTTATCATCTTGTTTACTTTGACTAAGGTCGAGCTGTCCCCTGCCTCTTTTTAGCAATTCGTTCATATCTCCTTGTCTTTGGCTGGATGTGGTTCAACGCTGATGGAGCAGCAGTTACATTGATCTCAGCCTCGCCTTTGGTACAGCTGTTTGCTTCGTCTAATTCCTGTTTTATCAACAAAAATCAACCTTTAGTCATATTTTTACAATGAACATAAACCTTTCCAATTCCATCATAATTCTTATAATAAATTACCTTCCCAAGTTAAAAAGGAGTATATCTATAGTAAAAGAATGAGAAAATACACAGTAATTTCATACCTTTTTCACTGCCCAAGATACCCCCCTGCTTAATCTTTTTCATGTCCTCATGAAAACTATAGTTCACATGGAGATCAGTCAAAGAATAATTCGGATAAGGTTTGTCATCAAAAAGCCTAAAACCATGTAGTGCAGCTAGTTCCTCAAAAACATGCTCTGTCTGTCCTTCAGGGAGTTCGTAAATGGCTTTGTAGTCTGATGCAGGGTACCATGCAATAGGGATTTGGAACCTACACTCTAGCCAGAATGGTCCTTCTTTTAAAATAAGATGACTATAGGAAACCAAGCGGTCTGCAGCTAGCCCAAAGTTTTTATAATTAAATGGTTCTCTATTTTTCACATTCTGATTGGAAATTCTCCACCGGACCTTAGCTGCTATATAAGCTTGGTTTCTAATGGATAAGAAATAATCGGCTCCATTCAAGATAATTGATTTGTGGATAGGCCCCAATTCTTGGATAACGCCTTCCTTTGTCATCAAACTTTTCTTCCTAGCCCAAAATTGGGATGGGTTCTGAGGTTCACTCCTAACCCAAAAATCTAATTCATTTTCTTGCCTTTGGAAAGCATTATAGGCTTTAAGCCATTTTAATTGATTTACAGCAAAGGAAATAAATGCCTGATGTTGGACATCTCCCACAAAAGGGCTATGATTTGATTCACAATCGTTTTCAAGTATTAGATTATGTAAATAAAATTCACACAAAAGGTGTTGTACTTTGATGCCATAAATTTTGCAGCATGATACAAAGTCATCTATAGTTTTTAGCTCTATGGATTTCCCTGCCCTAACTTCCTTAATCTTTAGCTGTAAATATATTTCCAGTAAAAATAAAGCATAGTTTTTGGTGTGGCATCTACATGCTAAGACATCAGTGTATAGGGAGTAGAGAGTGTTCGTTCGATTGTAGGCTAGTTTTAATTGGTTCATTACCTTGTCAGCCTTTTCCTCTGCTCTTCGACACTTTTCGTGAGCTTCATCTTCTGCTTCATGAATACTCTTCATCTGTTGCTGCAACTCCTGATATCTCTTCCTTGGGACAGTGTCTTCTTCCAACCTTTGCCTTTCTATTCGGGTCTGTGCCAACTCCTCTTGGAGTCTAGCTAGTGTCGGATCACTAAAAGTATGCTGACTACTAGATTTCATGTTTTCACTTGAAACGGGTCCCTCTAGAACAGCTTGTGTTGGAACAACTATTTGTTGTTCTGTATCTCCAAAATTGGGCTCAGGCATGGCTTCTTCAACTTGAGGGTTCCTCTTAGCGGCCACTTTTCTCTTTTTCGAAGCTCGCTTAGTAGCTATGCTTCTTCTCTTAGGGGCTCACTTAGGCATTTGTTTCATTCTTATAAACCTAATGGTTTGCCTGAGCTATTCTACGAGTTTATGAAGCTTCATTCGCTCCCTGTGAAGCTTTTCAATCTTAGATACTTTCCTCCTCTTTTTTAATGGAACAATTTTTCCTTTATCTGAACCCATTTGCTCGACAGGCTGTTGGTCCATATCAGCAGTGCCTTCAGTTAAGTTCTCTTCTTGGTCTTCTGCTTGGGGTTCCTCTTCCACATCCATATTCCCTTGGCTAAACTCTTCAGGAATCATATCCTCAGTTAACTCTGCAATCTCCTGAGAGATTCCAAGTTGGGATATTACTTCGGTGTTCTCTTTTTCTTGTTCATGCCTTTCAGGGGAAGCAACCCTAGCTTTGCTAGGGTTTGCTGTTTCGTCCAGCATTTCTTCAGCTGTATCTTTGTTGACTGCAGAGTGCTCCTATAACTGATTAATATCAATGTTATGATCCAAAGGGCTATGAGGCTGCACATAGTCACTCATATTGGCCATAATTTGGGCTAATTGGTCTTCCTATAAAGGGCTTACGGTAGCATTCGCAGGAGGCTCTATTCCCTCATTATTGTTGTTGTGATTGTCTTCATCCTCCTCACAGGTATGATAGCTTCCTTCTTCCTCATCCGAATATTGAATTTCTCCTTCAATTTCTTCTTCCTCAGTATTTCCTTCCTCTACACTGGATTGTTTTTCACCACTGTTGTGGTGGCTTATTTCTTCTTCGTCCGAGTATCGAATTTCTCCTTCCATTTCCTCTTATTTATCAGTACGAGGGCTTGCTCCCTCCAATTGTGGAGGCTATTCATCCTCTGAACTGTGCAATTCCAGGGGCTGGCTACTGCTGCCCGAAATTCCTTCCATCATCCCCCTACTTCGTTTTGAACGGAGGGATTTTCTGTGAGTTGATGGCTCAGCTATTGAGCCAGCCATTCTCTTCTGTTTCGGGGTAGGTAAGGCCAACCCTCCATCAATGGATAATATCAAATCTTCCCAGCTGGTCTGTTGCTAGGCGAGGCTACGACTTACTATTAATCGAATTAAGCAATGGTGGCTGACCACCATATCTGAGTGCTGAGCTTTTCTTATGTTACGGGCAATATCATACAACAGGGAATTTAAAAATGCAGGCAAATTGATAGTGAATTTCTGTTTTAATACAGCCAGTAGCTTAAGGTGGCGAGGTATTACCACATCTTTCCTTTTGTCTCACATTATATAGGCCTGCACAATCTTGGCCAATTCCATCCATGGTTCTCCCAATGATGCTGGCTAAACTCCTTTGCCTTTGACAACCAATGTATGTCCGTCATCCTGAAAGATCTACATGGCTTCTCAAAGCCTGAGCTTCTTCTGGGTCCATATAGTTCCTTGTGCTAGTATGCTTGACACTTCTGCAATTATTTCATCAGATACAGCTATCTGTCTTCCTCTAACCATGGAGAACCTTTCTTGCAAGTTCTGTAAGAATTCGGTGGCCACTGCTTCATGAGGTTTTTTCATCCTCATGAAATATGTAATCCATCCTATCCTTTCCAAAATCTCTCGTGCAACATCAGAAATGACCATCACCTACGGCTCACTACGAATTGGCCGTCTTCCCATTGTCTCTGCACACTGTTAGTTCTTTCCAAACACACAGTGATCACAATGGAACAGCACAGCACGTTAAATTGGAATGATGTCGTTAAATTTTTGTTATTTCCTAAAATTCAGGGATTTAATTTGGATACAGGTAAAGAAATAACAGGATTTGATATGCATGCAAACATCCGTGCCCCCCTTTCTTTATGATAGGTCTCCCTTGACCATAAATTGAGAGAGTCAGCGTGGCACATCAGTAGTACAGCAGGAAAAAGTAGGCATAATTATTATGCATTCAATCAAATTATAGAAATTACTGAAATCAATGTGTGTGATAAATTGGTAATAGATATAAAATCGTTTTGTAATGATTCAAATATGAGAAGGGACATCTTAGGATAAACATAAGTACAAATGCGTTTATTACTACTTCAATTTAATATGATCAATTTGTAATGATTTTCATGTATAATGGTTCGAAATGGAAGGTTAAGGATTCATACTTTCATTTGATATTAAATAGAGATATAGGAAAAAGGGTTAAATATGACTATTGATGTGCATAAATGTGACTCCAATACCATCAACAGAGCTCTGTTGCCCACATGTGTCCATAACCTTGACAGAGTTGCTTTCTCACCCTTGGAACCATTGTCCTTTATTTATGCTGAGGAAGTGCTTGTTAAATTTCATAATGGAGGCCATTGTGCTGGCTTGGTGACCAGATAATTCATAATGCCATTCACCGGGAAGAAGTGAAAAGTGGGTAGGCTGGCTCGTGATGAGTCCTCCTGTTCCAAGGACTTCCTTAATTTTTTTTCAATTGTCCATTGGACCATATCCCTGGTTTGGTGGCCATGATGGGAATGCCACTTCACTGACTTCCTTATGATCATGGTAGGCTGGCTCTTAATGAGACCCCCTATCCTCCATCTGCCAAATAACAAAATTATTAGTGAAACATATAAATATTTTTCTTTTTCATATATCACTTTCCTAGTTATTCACAAAGGGTGGCTCAGCACTCCTTAAGAGTAGGGATGGTGGAAGAAGTCTGAACATCTAAATAGAAAGAATATGCCCTTATTCCTACTCCATAAATAAAAATCAAATAAAGGTATAACATATGGGAAAGAACAAATCATGATAAGGATAATAGATCAGATTAATTCAGTGGTAATAAAACAGCATTACTAAACAATTTTATTAAAAATGACGATTTCTTTTGATTTGCTGATTACAGTAAGATTTAATTTGTATGATTGTATATAAATAATGTGTTTGCCTTTAGAAGAATCATCAAAAATTCTCAAAATGCTAATCTAAAAAAACAATCCACTCAAAAGGTGTTGTTCCTTTAAAAAGAACAGCAAAAACAATTTGCGGAATTGTTGTTCCTTTTGAAAGGAACAGCAAAAATGTGCGAAACGGTTGTTCCTTTTGAAAGGAACAACAAAAATCTGCGGAACTGTTGTTCCTTTTGAAAGGAATAGCAGAAGTGTTGTTCCTTTAGAAAGGAACAGCAAAACTCAAAACAAGCGAAATGAACAGAATTTTTTGAAAAAAACCGAATTCTATGAAACAGACAGCGAAAATTGAAATAAGCAGAGATTTGAAAAAAATGAATTCCCTAAAACAAATAATCCAAATAAATAAACAATATTTATGTACAAAATTTTTAAAAAATAAATGATTTAATAAACTGGTGCCGAGGAGGAGTTATCCCCTTCAGCAAAAATTTCCATGGTAGAATCTTCCCGCAACTGTTGGTAAAAGGATTCCCGGGTAAGCAGTTTATGATACAATCATACTCGATGATCGTTTACCTTAAAGGAATGCCCAGATCATCAATGGTAGCTAATTTAATAGTGCCATTATCATGCACTTTTTGTATTTCATAGGGTCTGAGCCATCGTGTCTGGAGTTTCCCTGGAAAATCCTGAAACCTAGAATCATATAGGAGTTCCCATTCTCCTTCATGGAAGATCTTTTCTTTGATCAGGGTGTCATGCCATTTTTCTCTCTGTTGTTGAATTAACGTTGTGTGTTGAACAGCAAAGAGCCTAATTTCATCTAACTCATTAATTTGCTGCAGTCTTTTGGCATGGGCTTCATTTAGATCTAGACCCACCTTTTGAGTTGTTCTCAATGTCTGAATTTCAAATTCTATTGGAAATATGGGTTCTTTTCCAAATACCAATTGATATGGTGAATATCTCGTAGTGGGTCTCCACGTTGTCCGATATGCCCACAATGCTTCTGGAAATCTGTAGGCCCCATCACGTCTGTGTGAGGCAACAGTTTTTATTAATATAGATTCAATCACTTTGTTCGTGCTCTCAACTTGGCCATTGGCCTGTGGGTGGTATGGGGATGTAATCTTGTGCTGAATGTGATATTTTTGTAGTGTTTCAGCTAATTTATTACCTACAAATTGTGGTCCTCCATCTGTGATTATGTCCCTTGGGAGGCCATATCAAACAAATATTTGGAAAAGAAACTGTATTACAGAGTCCTCTGTAGCTTTTGAAAGAGCCTCTGCTTCAACCCACTTGGTGACATACTCGGTTGAAACTAGAATGTATGTTTTTTGGTTTGATGGGGGGATAATGGGACCAACAAAGTCAAGGGCCCAACGTTCAAACGGTTCAATCACTAGTTGAGGGTTCAAGGGCATTTCATCATACTTCCCAAGGCGACCTGCCCTTTGGCAGCTATCACAGGCCTACACAAATTTCTTGGCATCTTTAAAGATAGTAGGCCAATAATAGCCTGTTCGTAAAACTTTATGGGCAGTTCTACGATCTGAAAAATTTCCGCCACACTGTCCATCATGGCATGCTTTAAAAATTTCAAATACCCTATCCTCCCAAACCCATCTTCTTATTTTCATATCTACCCCTGTGTGAAATAGGTTGCCCCCAATCCAAGAGAATCGGGTACTACGATGTATTAGCTGTTTTCGTTCATTAAGGGATATATGTTTAGGTAATTTACCTACTGCCAAATAATTTTCTATATCCGCATACCATGGGGTTCTAACAGTAATAGCGAACAGATGTTCATCTGGGAAGTGGTCTTCAACTGCTTCTGTATCTGTTGGCTTTGGCATTCTTGACAGAAAGTCAGCTACAGGGTTCTCTTTCCCAAGTTGATCTTTGATTGTAATGTCGAATTCCTGCAATAAAATCAACCATCTTGTCACTCTTCCATTTGTAACAGGTTTATTTGCTAAAAATTTAATGGCAGAGTGATCAGTATATAGTACTACAAGATACCCAGTTATATAGTGTCTAAACTTATTTATAGCATGTACTACAGCCAAAAATTCCTTCTCAGTCACAGTGTAATTTAATTCAGCAGGGGACAAATTTTTTCTAATATAATAGATTGCATATGGCTTCTTGTCTTCCTCCTACCCAAGTACTGCTCCAATTGCTGTGTCTGAGGCATCAAATGAAATTTGGAATGGAAAATTCCAATTTGGGACCCTCGGCATTGGGGTTGTTGAAACAAGCTTCTTCAGATCATTAAAGGCATTGTCACATTTATCTGTCCAAATGAAATCAACATTTCCAATTAATGCATATAAAGGTGCAGCTATTCGAGAATAATGTTCTATAAATCTTCTATAGTAACCAGAAAATCCAAGAAAGCTACGTACCTTTGTCTGTGTGGTGGGTGTGGGTATTAACAAGATTATTTGAATTTTAGCTGGGTCCACCTAAATTCCAGCTGCCGAAATATAATGGCCTAAGATAACTCCTTCGGTCATCATCATATGACACTTTTCATTGCTTAAACAAAGCCTAGTGTGAATACATATTTGCAACACCTTTTATAAATTTTCCAATGCTGGCTCAAAGTCATCCCCATAAGGTGTGAAGTCATCCATATATACTTCGAGACCTTCATTTATTAAGTCTGCAAAGATGCTGAGAATGGCCCTTTGGAATGTAGCAGGGGCATTGCATAGGCCAAAAGGTAAGACTCGGTAGGAAAATGTCCCCCATGGACAAGTAAAAGTAGTTTTGTCTTGGTCTTCAGGGGCAATCTGAATTTGATTGTACCCACTAAAGCCATCTAGGAAGGAAAAGAATTTCTTTCCTGCCAATGTGTCTAATACTTGGTCAATTAAAGGAAGGGGAAACTGGTCCTTTTGTGTTGCCTTGTTAAGTTCACGGTAATCTACACATATTCTCCACTTTCCGTTCTTTTTTGGTACCACTACTAATGGAGAGACCCACTTGCTATCAGATATTGGGTAGATGAAATTAACATCCAATAGTTTTTGTAGTTCAGCTTTCACAATATCTTTAAGGTGAGGGTTTAGTCTTCTTTGGGGTTGGCAAATGGGTCTCGCATATTTTTCAATATAGATGTGGTGTGTGCATAATTGAGGATCAATTCCTTTCATATCGAGGTAATCCCATGCAAAGGCTGATTTGTATTTCCGCAATAATTGGACCAACTTCTCTTCTTGTTCAGCAGTCAGATTTTTGTTAATGTTTAAAGCTTTTCCCGGCTCAATTTCTACAGTCTTGCTATTGTACACAAAATTAGTTGGTATTACTTAATCAAGAATGTCTTTCAAAGGATCTTCTTTTTCTTTATTATCAAATGCTGCCTTGATCATGTGACATTGCAAATGAAATCTGATTTCTGGTTTATTAATAAAATTATTAATGATATCATCCTCTGTTTGATCTTTAAAATCAAGAGCATTTTCTATAGTTAGAGGTGATCTCATATTTTCCATAAGATATGATACAGTTTGTTTTCTTGTTTTGATTATTGATAGACTTGGCTAGGCTGGGGGACATAAGGCTAAATTCTTGACATAGTTTCTCCTTTTTATTGTAATGTTGCCTTGTCGGCATCCAATATAAGCATCGGTAGTTGCCAACCAAGGTCTACCTAAGATTAACGGGTGTCCATCTAGCCGGTTTTTTGGATTGATAACCAGGAAGTCAGTCATTAAGGGAATTTTGAGGTCTAAAATGGGCCTCCTAAGGAAATTATAAAATAATAGCGGAAAAAATCAAATAAGATTTGATGACATCATCAAATTTTAGAGGGAAAAATGAAAAAACCACTTTTTCAACTCATATTTTCAACTTATCTCCCAAAGTTTTTACTCAAATTTCGAGTGGGAGTACTTTTTGGATGCGAAATTTAATTCCCCATCCAAGGAGTACCCATGTTGCATACTTTCGATGGGTCCTACTACACGAAAAATGAGAAATACATTAAAAAACGTGATTACAATCACGTTTTTTATGTATTTCTCATTTTTCGTGTAGTAGAGTTCATCGAAAGTATGCAACATGGGTACTCCTTGGATGAGGAATTAAATTTTGCATCCAACGAGTACTCCCACTTGAAGTTTGAGTAAAAATTTTGGGAGATAAGTTGAAAATACGAGTTGAAAAAGTAGTTTTATTATTTTATTATTTTTTAATATTTTTACCCTTTTATTTAAAAAATGGTAAATCATCCCCCATGGCTGACATCATCATCTTCAATCCTATTGGTTGTTATAAAGTTTATTTTTGTTGTAAATTTTTCTTAGGAGGCCCATTTTAGACCACAAAATTCCCCTAATGAGGGTATTCCCAGGAATCTACAGATACCATTACATCTTGTAGTGTACCCTCTGGTTTGACTACCGATCGGTCAGCGAATTCCAATAAGGTTGTTGTTGGTTCTAGCGATGTAATTCCAAGTTTTTGACAGGTAGTAGTTGTTAGGATATTGATTGCTGCTTCCAAATCAACTAAGGCATTTGGAAATGATTGCCCATTGATTTGCACCGTCACTATAGGATTTCTTGGGTCTTCATATTTAATAGGTGTTTCCATCCCTGATAAGAAGTCAGATAAAGTACCAACTATTTGGACAGTTGGATTGGTGGTTGTTCTCCTCTTTGGCTTCTTTATGCATAATTCCTTTATGGTTTTTGCATATATAGGAATGTCTTGGATAGCTTGGAGGAGAGGGATTTTTATACACAAATTTTTTAATTCTCCCAGAAGATCAAAATTAGGATGTTCTAATGGGCGTGGTATAATTACTCGTTCTAGGAATGGTGGAGAGGAAGTTGTTACTTGTTGTTGATTTTGTTGTTGAACTTCCTTTTCCTTCTGTAATGTTTGTTCTACAGGTAACGGATTTGTTGAACTCTTGGTTAAACTGAGAGGGGGGGGGTGAATCAGTTTAACACATTCATATTCTTTTAAACCTTTCATTAAACCTTATTTACACCTTCATTTCATGTCCAACTTAATATGTGAGTAATATTAGAATGTGAACAGCAAGTATTAATATAATATAACACCAGACTTAATATGAGAGCAGCAAGTATTAAGCAGATGATATAAATCAGATCAACACATAAACATCATGCACAAAGACACCAGATATAAGTGGAAACCCATAAAGGGAGAAAACCACATCTTATTATTATTGTGATGCAAAGGCAAGCTCCAACTCCCTCTCACCACTGTTTTTCTGCAGGCACCAACCTACAGGAGGCTCCTACCTCAATTCTGCAAGGTACAACTTGCAAGGAAGCACCAACTCCCTTCAATTTTCTGCAGGCACCAACCTACAAGAGGCTCCAACCTCAGTCAGCTACAACTGACAACTATCAAGCTACAACTAGATAGGGAAGCTCCAACTTCCTCAATTTTTCAAACTGAATGTTTGTTGATTTACCTCAGATATCAGCTCTGTTCTGTAGCTTCTCTTTCTGCTCTTCTTTTCTTAATATTCTATGCCTTACACTTCTATACTCTTCCTTCTCTATATTTGCTCTCTCTAACCCTCACTTGTGCATATCAATGTGATATTATATATAGAGTTCCTCACATGACTGTTTGTATTTCATAAAGAATTTGGAATGAACAATCATGACTCTTTGGCTTCTGTCTTCTTATTCCTTTATCCAACTCATTTTTAAAATTA